>CM075185.1:25780873-26518373 GCA_037577475.1 Chaunax sp. Z400
TAACATTGCACTTTTATACTTGTATATTTCAAATGTTATAATGTAGAACTGAACACACATATTGTAACACATTAATTAAATCTTCCTCTGTGCCACGGTGCTGCAGACTCCTAAAAAAAATTACAGAATTTGATTTTTGCAAACAAGTCCTTTGTGGTGCATAGTGACAGAGCAATTGTAATTCACTGTAGCATTAACTGAGTGCATTTAGTGAGATGAAGGACTTCTACCATGGCTACATCTGCAAGTCGTATCAAATTAAATCAAACTACCATAGCTCATAAGCTATGTAAGAACTGAACCATACATTCTCATCACATGTTTCAAATGCAGCATGAAATAATAAGTTTGCCGAGTCTCCCGAGGCATCATCAAACTTCAAACTGTGTTAATAAAAATGGAGAATCTATTTTGGGCCTCCATTACATCAGACCCCGCTTCATTTTGACCTTTATTCTTGCGATCAGTGGGTTATCTCTGAACTGCACCCTGATACAAGCCTGTGAATACTGCTGCATTGTGCTCTGAAAGCAATTCAGTAAGAGCAGATTGTCTAAAGACTACAGAATATTTTAACATTCTTGGCCAGGAAGAATCAATCTGTAGCCGTCCACAGGGGAAAACGCTTAGCTCCACATTTTCAAGGTTCTCCTTGTACCTTTATTCCTGCCTATAAACCGCAATAAGATGACGAAGCAGCTGGAGATGCAAATATATGAACAGCTGCAAGAAATAGACAAGAATCTGCTCGTCCATCAAGATTTCAGGCGGTGGGAAACAATTATTTTTCATCGTTTCTATGTCCTAAAATAAGGAATTGTCACAAAGTGAAGTGAAATATGACTCAACGAACAGAACAGCAAAGAGATCCTGTAGATGCTGCTGCAGTTATGAAGGCTTTGTTCCTTTTGAGTCGCACCACATCAGATTGATGACTCTTGGCATGCACAATTTATTTGACTTCATTGTCCTCCCACTCTGCTGTTACTGCTTGTGTCAGAGATGTGCATACTCTGTGTGTGTGTGTGTGTGTGTGTGTGTGTGTGTTTAAGTGTGTCTATTAGGAGCAAGCACACTATGTGTTTGAACAACTACAATGTCGCCCCAGTAGTTACCACACATAAAAAGTCGTGATACTTTCATTGACCCATGTGCGTGGAAAGCTTTTTGTCATATGTCATTATAGTGACTTTTACTGGATGTTTAAATACTGGATGTGTGTGTGTGTGATAATTACTGCACTAATATCCAGTATAATGGAATCCTTATTTTCATTTGTTGTATTATTTTATATCCATATTGTGTATTGTCTCTGTGCATATGTATGTACGCGGTTACTTTCTTTGCATGCATGTGTGTATGAGTATGGCTGTGTGTGTGTGCGCCTGTGTGTGAATGTGTTTATTTGTTTGTGTCTCTTGCGTTTGTGCACATGTAGGGAAGTAACGTGATGGAGGACCAGGATCTCAGAGACATTGGAATCACTGACCCAGGACACAGAAAGAAAATCCTCCATGCGGCACGCAGCTTGCCAAAGGTACCCAACATCATGACTGAGCTCAGCACTGAGGAAAGACAGAGATTGATAGTGTCTCAGAATTAAAATCAAACTATAGAAGGAAGAAATAGAAACCTTGGTATAAAACACTTTAAATGGAAGAACACTTTTTTCCACTTTTTGTCACTATAGATTGAGGGTCAAGTAGTTGCCTCAAAAATCTGTACTGCAGGATGGGATAACTAGAGTGACACTCAGCCAAGCAAATCCTCCTTTAGGCCAAACTATTTCACAGATGTTTATTTTTGATATTTTTGATTCATTATCTGGATCTGTACCACACTATATAAACTCATAGATATCAACACCATAAATGTGTGTGTGTATATATATATATATATATATACAGTACCAGTCAAAAATTTGGACACAGTTTCCCATCCACTTGAATGGGAAACTGTGTCCAAATTTTTGACTGGTACTGTATATATATATATATATATATATATATATATATATATAGGTTTTTTTTACATTACAATTTATGTATTATTTCCTGAGAAAAAGAGAAAATGTCATAGCCATCCTAATGAAAAATATAAAATATATTTGAAATGCCTCTCTGTCGGCTCCTTAACAAACAGACAGGCGTTGCTGAAATGAATTCCCTTCTCTGTGACCCCTTTGGTGCATTCAAACTGAACCACCTCGGTGTGTGGTGTACGACACAACAGTGAACATAAAAGCTGATATATTTCACATATCTCATATATGAAATATTATTTTATTGAAATACATATGTCTCCCCAGTTTAGCAGTCATCTTCTGTGCTTGTTCTTCAAATAGCGGACTACCTGTGGCTACCGTGTATTTAAATCTCCCGGGGTAGGTCTCACACCTGAACATATTTCGACAACGTCACACCCATTCTGCAACGCCGGGGTACTCAATTCATACAGACGCCTGCTTCGGTTCATACAGACAATCGGGGTGGACTAACGGCGCACCAGGCCTGCAATGAAAGCGTTGTGTGAATGGGGCTAATCTCATGCTCCATTCTTCCACCAAGTTTTGTGGAAATCCATCCAGTAGCTTCTGCCTAATCCTACAAATATCAAGCCGACCAACAAACAAATGGACACGGGTGAAAACAGAACCTCCTTGGTGGAGGTTCTAAGCATTAGTCCACATCATACTGTCTATGTAAAGGCTGTACAAAGTGAAAACCACTGGAAACCACTTTTATTTTGTTTATTTGAAGACGACATGATGTGCCGAAGCAGAGAAATGTGGATGACAACAACACTAAGATTCCACACAGACACGGGGAGAACATGGAAACTCCCAGGTCTTCAGGTGGATTTGAACCCAGAGCCTCCTTGCTGTGAGAAAACAGCGCTACCCACTATGCCTCCGTGCCGCCTCTCTTCCAGAGACCTTAAATATCAAATTTGTATTCCTTGAGCTTTTAGGCTATGACTAAAAACAACGCTGGCAGTATCTAGCTTTTAGTGAGCGAGAACTACAAAATGTATTCTTATTTTTATTTATTTATTTCTCAGAACACAATGTTACAGTATTTGCTTCCTTACACACGTCTTTACCTTCACTTTAGGTAAAAGCACTGGGCTGTGACGGCAGCACGTCTCTTGCCTCCTGGCTGGACGGCCTCGGCCTGCATGAATATCTGCCCAACTTTCTGTCAAGTGGTTACCGCACACTGGAGTGTGTTAAGAACCTCTGGGAGCTGGAGATTGTCAATGTAAGAAAACATTTTATCCAGTCCAGTTTTGGCCTCTTTCAGACGATATGTGGCCAGGAAGTCTTTGTTTGTCTCAAACTCTGACAGAGATGTATGAGTGTAAATATAGAGTCTGGGGCTTTCAGGAGGAGTTCTTATGATTGATCTTTTTAATGACAAGATTTATGCATTCATTGTGTTTGTGGTTAAGGAGCATGCAATGATGAAATCACAAAGGAATGCTCAGTGAAGGCAGCATTTGCATAAACTATAGCAGCAACATGAAATAAGTAATTAGTACTTAATTATCATTTATAAATATGTTAAAATATACATATAATAAAATGTGAATTAAGGAGCAATATGATGACTGATGACAGGGAAATACACAATTTGGTTTAATATGTATGGAATTTGTGTAACATTTTATGATAATATGTAATAATTACAAAGGAGAACTAATTTCTTTTGGGTTAAAAGTTGTGGAGGTTATAGAAAAACACATTTAACAGATTGGTTGAACATGTGTGCAGGTGTTATTTTGTCTCTCTTTGTGTTTATGTGTACATGATTTGCCTGCAGAGGTGGGTTCCCTGGAAAAACATGAGGGTTTACAAGATGATTGACAGTAAAGGGAAGAAAAAGAAACATATCCTCTGTGACAAAATTACATTTTCTTGACTTATCTCTAAGCTTTTAATTCATTATGAAATTCTTGACTTCCTCTGACTCATATTAATGACTCATAAGAACCAATCTGAGAGTCAAAAATCCCTTTTTGGTTTAACTTTCACAGCCTGTGATGAGGGGTCGTAAGTAGCCATTGATTCGTGTGAAGAGGTCACAAGCCAAAATGGTTGGAAACCAATGAGTTACACAAAAACATCCTTTTGATGTGTAGTATTGACTTACCCCTCACTGCTAACAGTTTCTCTCCTCATCACGTGCCATTAGAAAATAACCATCATGTAGACATTAACATCTTTTTATCATGACAGGATCCAAGACATTTTGATATGGTTGATAAGCAATAACAGGAGGCAGAGTGAGAGCAGTGGATGAGCTTGTTTTTCCCACTTGTCTCTGCGTTGAGATAAATACAAAGACAATAGTGGCAAGATGGCAGAAACCAGAAACAGTAGCAGCAGCAGCAGCAGGAGGAGGAGGAGGAAAGCAGCAGCCAGACATACTGTACTGTGCATGCAGTGTGAAAGGAATAGTGTCCAGCAAACTGTGATGCAGTACAGAGAGATGGGTGTGAGAGCAGGGCACATTATTATTTTCAGTGTGCAGAGTAGCAGAACTGCCTCTGACCATCTTCTACATCCTCCTCAGCACCGTACACCAAACAGTATCAACCACGAATTTGATCTGCCAGCTTAGCTTCCATTCCTGTGTAATCCCAAGGCTCTTTATTACTATTTAATTGTTTCCTATTGCACACACCTCATGCATACTGGTCGCACTTGGATTCTGTGGACGATAGTAATGAAAACAGTAGGACCGAGAGGACAAACCAATCGCATCTTCTGCCTCTGATTCTCACGGAATAAATAATTGAAGCTTGAGAAAAAGAGCCGTACGAGCCTGTTATGAAATATTTTGTAGCAGCAACATAACTGCAAATGTACCATTAATCACTCGACATCCACCTTTACAGGATGAGCATGAATGTTAATAGCCAATTATGCAAATATACAGTGTTAAGATAATGAGTTTTGACTACATAAGATTAACCTGTGGTTCCACCGCTGAGGGTTTTAGCCACACCAGCTGATGCATGTTGCATTTGTAAAAGATTTAAAGAGACAGGGATACTGTGGGTGTCGGAAGTAAACTTGCACTGTTAAGCTGCTGCAAATTTTAAAATTAAATTAAATTAAATTAAATTAAAACTAAATTTGGTGTTTTACATTATTGTCCCATATACCAACAAATTATTTTCTGTTATTTCAGCACTATGTCCAAAAAATGGATCCTGAATTATAGAGTGTCCTGGAAAGGAGACAGTGCTGTACTTTGAGCTTACGGCAAAACAGACTGAGGCTGAATTATTGACGAGAGTCATTTCTGTTTGCCCGTGAATGCCTGCCATTGAGGGGGGGGGGGGATGCCACTTGCTCTGTGTCAGTGTATTTTGGATGTATCTCTATGAGTTCATTCTGGATAAATTCTTGACATACTGATGTGATATTGCTGTCTAAACTCTGCCTCATATTGTGCCCTGACACTGACTTCTTTAGGTTATTAAGATTAGTGCTCTGGGCCACAGGAAGAGGATTATTGCCTCCCTAGCAGAGAGACCTTATGAAGAGGCTCCGACCAAGTCCCGTCGTCTGTCCCCAATAATGGTAAGAGTGATGATGAAGATAATAAAAGTATGATAGGATCTTCATTAGGTGGCGCTGACCTGATGTCTACTCTAACAGGATCATATTTCTTCACATTTTTGTTATAGTGCTCAATATTTCAATAAAAAAAAAGCTAATTCCACCTTGAACAGCAATCTACACAGAGCTTTAGATGCAACTTCAACAACGTTGCATGACGAGCTTTATTTCTATGCCAACATCACTAATGGAGAAAAACGATCCCTTTCTCCAGTAGCGGATATCAAATTTTGGAATGAGAGTCATTAAACTGGGATGAAATGAAGTGAGAATCTTCATGAAAGAGAAGCTTTTGTTCAGGATTAAGCTTGAATATCATCCCATGCAGACAGTGCTGTCAAATCATTAATCCATGCTGTGTCTGTCATGTGTTTGTGCTCTTTGTGTGTGTGTTTGTGTGTGTGTTTGTGTGTGTGTGTGTGTGTGTGTGTGTATATGGTAGTTCCATGACCTACTGTCCCAGACCACATCTCCCCTCAGTCAGATGGACCCCTACACCAGTCGCTCTATGGATATGCTCCTGCCACTGGCTGAGTCAGACCGGAGACGGAGAGGACTCGAACAAGACTGTAGCATTTCTCTGCGTTCATTTAGTGAGAGGCCGCGCTCTGTAGTGAGTTCAACCTTCTTTCACTTTTATTATTGTCTATGAAGTCACCAAACTGGCTCTCAGGGAGCAACAAGCTGAAGAATAGACGAGGATGCTGTAAACATTTATCCCATAAGTGTCACATTTGTCAGGCGCAGAGCCCTCGTGGATGCACAACTGAAGCTACTGGTTTAGTTAAATGTTAATGGGCACAATAACAACAACAGCATCAGACTTCAATCAGGTAAAACAGCAAACTAGTAATTAGGTTTGAGTGATGTGACAATATACATAAATAGTGCAGTAGAGATGACATGAATTTGTCTACTGTCTGAGAATTATCTGTGCCTATAATAATATGGTATCACTTTAAAATGTCTAGATGCATCAGACTGTTGTGGACAATTATGGAATTGATGAGCAATCATTGATTTCCATTGATTTGTTTTATTTCTTGCATCACCATGCAAGATTTTCTACAGGAGCCAAAAAGACACATTTCTGTCTCATTTTATCGATTTATCCATAATTTATCAATTGATTTCCCAGAGAATTGATGATAATATAGTCAGTTCCAAGTTTATTATAAGATAAGATATTCCTATATTAGTCCCACAGTGTGCTCTTAACTAGAGGTTGACCGATTTATGGGTTTGGATGATTAATCTGTGCTGATAAGACATTTTTCATATATGGTTATCAGTGGGACTTGGCTCTGATGGTGACGAATGGCTGCACAGCCTCCACCGAACATCACGGTTTAGCATCAAGGCTTCATATTCAAGGTTAAGATAATAGATAAGACATAATATATATGGACATTTTAGGACAGATTTACCCTTAAATCATGAACATGATAATGTTACTGGTCACTGTCTGACATTACGTAATGTATTAGACTGATGTTAACTGCTGCTCTGCTAGGGAAGTTTGTGGTGGATCCACAGGAACACATCCATAACTTTACGCTCCATCCATCCGTCCCACAATCGGCTAATTCATCGACAATGTGCTTTTTCCTGCTCCAAATTATTGTTAATAAATCGGCCTGAAAAATCCACTATCAGTGAAGGTCTACTCCTAACTAAAACTAATGCAGTTTGATAACATAGATCTGCAACGAATCCTGTCCTGTTATAGACATTAAATAAATCCCAGAAATATAACTATAAAAAAAATCACATACAAACTAGAGTGCACATCATATATGTACAAATATCTGATACTTAGACTGAAGTAATGTCACGAGTCTAATTTAATATTCACATGGACTTCTTTTGTATAATTACATGCATGATAGATGTGTGTTTATATTCCCAAAGCCACACCTAAGTGTGAGAAAAAAGCTTTTTTACCATTGTGGTGACGTTATAATTGTGCTGCATGAACCCACTGTCCCAGAGTGCTCCATGATCAATGCTTTTTGTATGAAGTCTGAGCAACTACATGTGTTGGCTAGGCGTGGCACGATGCTGCATTTGTTAGCACCGTCTCCTCCTGAGTTTGAATCCAGACCTGGGGCCTGTCTGTGTGGAGTTTGCATGTTTGTTTTTTTTCCCATATCTGCGTGGCTTTTTAAAAAAAAAAGAAATTTTATTATATCCAGAGTAGTTCAAAATGTTTGGACAAAAAAACCAAATGAAATGTCTTCATTCACTGACTTGAATTCAGTTCCTGTTGGAGAACATACACTAAGAATAACCTAGTGATGAAATTGTACCATTTGCTAAAGGTCAAACTATGACACATTCACTGGCAGTCAGGATGTCGTGCCTGGT
This sequence comes from Chaunax sp. Z400, assembly GCA_037577475.1. NCBI lineage: Eukaryota > Metazoa > Chordata > Actinopteri > Lophiiformes > Chaunacidae > Chaunax > Chaunax sp. Z400. The sequence goes on from CM075185.1 coordinate 25,788,870, forward strand.
TTCTGACTCACTGAGGTCAGAGATAAAACTCAGAGGACACATAAGGGAAAATGGTGGATGACAAGAGATTTATGAAGAAGCTGAGCAGAGGATACATTGACCTAAAGGATAAACCCAGTGCATTAATATTAAGGTGCTGACAAAGCAGTCTTTAACCTCACCACCTTGACTGAGACACACGATGTATGTGTGGCTACAGATTTAACCAGTGGAATCTGCTTTTCAGTTCTACAGCAATGCACAAAAGTGTCAAACCAGTCTTTAGTGCATACACTGACTTGAGGCATGTAATTGTGATGATCCTGACACTAGAAACTACTTTTAAGTATTTAATTTGTTTAAAGTCAAACATGTGAATTGTTTCCCGCTTTCTTACATTCAGGACAGACAGAGTGAACGGCACAAAGACTCTCGTTTAAACCTCCGGCCACCGAGCCATTCTGCTACCTACGCCACGGTGTCAGCGTGGCATCACCAGCCTGAGAAACTCATTCTGGAATCCTGCGGGTACGAGGCAACTGTGAGTCTCCTTTTACCGTCTTCAGCATGCAAGCAGACACACAGTATTTTACATACAGCATTTTACATACAGAATTTCCTCCTGGTTAACTGGGATATTTGATTTAATTTACAGCATCTAGAGTTTCCATCCTGCACTATGTAGCGTGTCAGCACCAATGTTGAAATTGTATTCTAAATGAAACCAAGCCTGGTGCTTCCTGATTCTCTCTCCCAGTACCTAGGATCAATGATAATCAGGGATCTACGAGGGATTGAGTCGACACAAGATGCCTGCGCTAAAATTAGGGCAAGTATTACATTATTTTACACTACACATACACATACATTTTTATTATACCTATTTTTTTTATCATGTTTATTTTGCACTGAAATATTTCCAAAATGTCAAACATGAAATAACAGGGCTACAAAAGAAGAACACACCTGTCTAGGGTTGGGTAATGTCTACTGGTTTGTATGTGACGATGATGATGATGATGATGACCCTCAGAGTCAGGAGGTGTTGAAGAAGTTCCTGTTTTGACTGTATGAGGAAGGCTGTCTGATACCAGAAAAAGACCTGCTCAAGCGAGTAGGGAGAATCCTCAATGCTGTCGCTCTGATGGCAACCTCCAACTGTTTCACCCAGCTGAGAAAACTCTGACTCCCATCACCACTGAAGGGAGTGGATGGATCAACTCTCACATCCCTTCTATTCGACATACATCCCTGTTGTCTCCACACCACATGTCCTTCGTGTAATTAATTGTGTTGAGCCTCTGAAAAACTCCAGCTGTTTCTCCAGTCTGTTACACGTGACCGTTGTTTAAAGATCTTGGTCATTTTATCTTTTCACTGGATGGAGGATTTTAGTTATCAGATGTCTGGATTATCAGAGAAAAACAAGCTGAGATAATGTTGATGGAAACTCAGCTTGCATCCCCCCAGATGTCCTATGTCTTCTGAAAAGCATTGGAGAGACATATTTTTTTATATTAATCTTCTGTATTTTTAGCAGCTTAATCACCAGGTCTGCCTCTGTGTGGAGTTTGCATGTTCTCCTCATGTCTGTGTGGGTTCCCTCCAGGTTCTCCGGCTTCCTCCCACCACCAATAACATCCCCCCCCCCATGACCCTACACAGAATAAGTGGTCACAGGAATGAAAGTTAACTCTGGGGCCAACAATATCGTGTACGACATAATGCTACTCACATTAACTATCTCTGTGAAAGACTTAACTTTTTTGTTGCTTCGAAGCTAACCATCATGCTGCAGTGCAATCGTACCTCTTTGTAATCCAGCCTTGAACTGAACTTGTTTCTTTTGGGAGATTTTGTAAAATAGATCCACAAGTAGAAATACAACACTGAATGTCTTCTGTGATTATTTAGTTACTCTGTGACCTTAAAACAGTTGTCAGCCATCCACTGACAGTCCTCACGCTTTGAATGAGTCCGCCGACCAATCAAATGCTGTCTTCCTGTCTTGTCAGCCAATCAGAGCCCCTAAAATAAATGTTTCAAGAGCCCAGTGATCGATGTCAGCCATCACAGATGGACAATGGCCCAACTCTACAACTCACAATGACTTTTCCAGTCTGAGCAGATCTTGTAAATTAATAATTGTGTTATTATATTCTCACTATTTTTATTGTGTTCCTTGTAGAAATCAAAGGATTCAAGAAAGGGTCCAGTTGTTATTCTGTCCATTACCTATAGAGGGGTCAAGTTTATTGATGCAGCCACAAAGGTAATGGGAAAGTATGTCTGTGTGTCACTGTGTATATTGATCTGTCCAATGCAAACTTTGCAGCTGACTCAGCCTCCATTTGCAGTTGCTTTCCAGTCAGCACTCACTGTCCTCCTTTGTCAATTAGACTATTGTTGCGGAGCATGAGATCAGGAACATCTCGTGTGCCGCTCAGGACCCAGATGACCTCTGCACTTTTGCTTACATCACCAAGGATCTGAAGAGTGGCCACCATTTCTGCCATGTCTTCAGTACTGTGGAAGTGGTGAGTAATATAACTTCCTTTTAAAGAGTTCAGTGATTTGCTTGATTTAATAGAAAAAACGACTACACTATAAGCATGGAGCGTAACTGTAATACTTCAAACTTTTTATTTGAACCCTTTCATTAATTCTTTAACTTTTCGTAAATTCATCACTGAATAATTTGGAAAAAAAACAATGCATTTGTGGGACGTCAGGTATCCTGCAGTTAAAACTGCATGCTGCATTCTGTGGACATGATTTACTTGATTGGCTCTATGAGTGGCTTCCACTCCTGCTATGAATGACATTTCCTGGTAGAGATTTGGATTATGTTGTAATTTGTGTCTCAGCCTCTGTAAAGGTCAAAGACAATCTTTCATCTTAGATAGATGGAGCGCTGTGGCGCTACTGGCAGTAAGGATCCCAGTTTGAGCCTCTTCTTACTTACTTTTATTTGTTTTTAACACAACTGCTCCGTGTGCAAAATGTCATGTGAAAATTGTCTTGTTTTTCCCATAAAATGCGTGTAATATTCAAACAAACAACAACAGATACTTGTTCAGAGTAATTATGGTAACAATGTGAAAAGCTGCGCTATTGTGTTCTATGTAATGGTTTTGTGTGAGGCACAAAAAATTGTTGAAATCAAGCATTTACATACTCAAAAATAATGGAAATTCTACTAAATATTGAAGTGAGTCAGAAGCCATATCTGACCCTGGCATCAATTGTTACATTTGGGTTTTTACTGAAGGCTGTTTGGGAACTCGGTTCATCATACACACAAGAGAAGGCCCCATTCATCATGTAGCGTTGATGTGAATTCAGTCTGCTATAATGGCAGCTGTCAGACCATATTTTTTTTTCAGTGTCTACTGATCCGAACACAATTTTCAAGCCTATTTTTCTCATCCGCGCAGACCCAGACCTACGAGATCATCCTCACACTGGGACAGGCGTTTGAAGTGGCCTATCAGATGGCAGTGCAGGCCAGGGCGAGACAGTATGTCCCGCCTTCATCTCTGGGCTCAGAGGTCATAGAGACCAAAACCAGCCGTCCTGTATCTCAGTCGTGGAGCAGCATGCGGAGATCAGCAGTGAGTACCATCCTATAGCTCTTCATAAAAATGTGTGTATTTGTCGGTGTGTGTGAAGACAGGAAGAGAGGAGATCAGAAAAGGTACACCGACCTTGTGACAGACTTTTTACGCACCACTGTATCCCCACTGTGTCATCTATAAAGTGATGGAAAATGATGAGTCATTAGTTAGCCTCTAATTTCATCCTGCCCACCCCCAAACTGTGAGTCACCCAGATCAGGGGAGATTTTCTTTTTTTTGTATATGTGTAACATAATGGTTGAAGTGTTATTTGTTGCTTACAGGCAAGTGTATGATTTCCTCTGGGACTTCTGTGAGGTCTCAGCCTCGCCGGTTGGGCCCATCCTCTGCTTCCTCACCGGTGACTGAGTGTTTTGCGTTAATGTCCACATATACCTTGAGCTACGCATTGATGCATTTACCTCTCAGGCTGCATATAATGAGCACTCAGTGATCACTGTCACCTGAGAGTGCTGCACAGCTGGGAGCACGCACACTGCTACACCCCATGCCTATGCAGAGACACAAATCACTTTGTTTTACTACCTGCCTGTGAGGATAATATATGGAGTAATCACAGAGCTGCATAATGAGTCTGGCTGGTTGGTCTATGTTTTAAATAAGGAAATGGAAGACTTTATTCTTCTCCTCTAGTTGGTTCAAACGGAAGGTTCAACATGTATACAGTTTTTATGTGTCCAAGAAGATAATTGATGATATTTTCATTTCCAAAGGGTCAACTTTACTGTGACGTCATAAAGTTCTGCAGCTTCTGGCCATTATTTGACACCATTAGTCGGGAACAGAAACAGATTGTGACCATATTTCACATTTAGTCCGATATGGAATTCTTCAAACCGACATTGAAGCTGTGCTGATTGTGGATTTCCTCTTCTCCCAGGTTGAAGATTCGAGTGAGACATCCCCATTTTAGATTTTGCAGCAACATCTTATTTGATGTACTGCAGTCCACCTAAACCTCATTGGTTCTGTTGATATTGATTGACAACCACATAAAGCAGTTCCCCATTAATGTGATTCTCGGACTTTGAAGTAATGCTGTGTAGGCAGTAAGCTACTTAGCTGAACATGGAACATTTGCAGCTTATGTAAGACAAGGTAAACACTTACAGTTTACTGATGATTTCTTGCTTTGGTGAAGGAAAGACAACACCCTCCAAACCTCCATCCTTACTGTAGCCCCGTTCACACAGACCTGCCAAGCTTGGGAAAACATGCTTACGCACCACTTTGCTTAGCACATGGTCATTAAAACAACATGTTCAGTTATTCATCAGTCAGGAAGAAAACAATACAATCATATATTCTTGAGAAGAATTTTTTCATGATTAATATTTCATGTTTAAACAAACTGATGACCTTAAGCAGGGGGTGCACATAAGTGGTGCACAGGTGTGCATGTGTGGTCAAAATAAAAGATGTGTGGCATAGGCCTATATTAGAGCAAGAAGCGCTTTGGCATCCCACCATTGTGTCTGTGTCTAACAACGGAGAGTTTATTTAATTGATTAAGGTGTGAATTAAACAGCACAGGACTTAGTAAAGGGGCCTCAGCAACCCTTTAATGCTTGTGGTTTATGGGATGAGTGGAAAACAAAATGGGTTTCAGTCTCATACGGAGCTCAATGTTGGAGTTTACAACGGGGTCGTTTCCCAAATTTCATGAGATGATGGTAATCAGGGATTCCCGTGTGTAGGGTTGGGCATGGAGAACCGGTTCCAAATTGGAACTGGTTCTAAAGTTCTAAATCGTTAAGAGGTAAAACTGATAAAACTGAATTCACGTCGCTATTGATTTTTAGCTTCTTGAAATGATTGACATGATGATGATGATTTGTAAATAATCACCACTTCAACTTTGCACCAACATTAAAGCAACGCTTCTTCTTCTGTAGTTTTTCGGCAGGCTAAACTCTACCGCCTCTAGTGTTTAGACTTGAGTACCACATGAGCACGACTGAACTCACAGAGGTCACCGGCCTAGTTTAGTTGCCTAGTTACCTAGTTTGCAGTGATAAAATCATATCAGCATACTGTGATGTCAAAATGTGTACCTGCTGTGCTAAATGCTTATTGGTTGGAAGGTCTGTACTGCTTCAATGTGGGAATCCAAAGCTGAACAGTCTTGCTTTGTCTAGCTGTGGTTGCTGAACTATGATTGGACAATCGCAATTTGGGTGAGGGTTTGAGCGAATGTCAGTTATAGCATCACAAGATTAATGTTCCTTCTTTGGCTCTAAACAGGCGATGAACTGCTGCTACTGTACTTCTTCATTGCTCTGTCCCCTCGACTCTCTTGTTTTTTTTTTAACATGTCTTTGTTCTTGTCTTCTTGGTCCTCCTGCTTCCCAGGGTGCCCCTCCGCTCGAATGCCGCTGCTGTCACTGTCACACGTGTACTACCCACCGTCCTTCCTTCCTCCCGTCGCACTCTGTTAGCCCTGGAGTCCAGGTCCTTCTCTTTCCTCTATTCAACCTATGATCACCACACATCTGCTTACACACCAATCCCTCCCCTCTTTGGCTTTGTTTTGGTGCCGCGGTGCACTTTGTCTCCTTGTTTCGTCGTTCTTATTTTCTCCAGCATAAACATTCTCATCCCTTTATTCCCCCCATCTCTCATCCTCATCTCACATGTTAGAGTTCGATGCAGTTAGTTTGAGTTGTGTGGTTAGACACAGTCAGAGAACAGAGGTTTTCTTGTTGTGATTTTTCTTCTCCACGTAAGCTTCTGTGAGGACTATCGAGGGTTGGTTGAGGTTGTCACTGTTGGATGGTTTCAAGTGCACCTTCTCATTTGTTTGTATATCTGTCTTTGTAAAACACCAAACACAAAAGATGTCATGCATGGATTTTTATATTTCAAAGGCTTATCTTGAGATATTTTAGCCATTTTAAAGTCCCATCTAGCTTAATCAGTGTTGTGTTTTGACTGCTTATATACTGTAAAGACTTTTGTATGAGCCTCTGGTGTAGAGCACGTGTTGCTTGTGAACTGCTAATCAGTATACTTTTGAACTCCCAGGGGGTTGTAGCTTTGGTTTGCACCTTATAAAGTGTATTTTCTGTCAGACATCATCCTTGTTGTGGATTGAGTGTCTGTGATTATAACATGATCACTGGACTGTACCTCTAATCCACATGCACGTGTGTGAGCTGAGGACTTGTCAGTGTGGCGCAATGGCCTCCACTGCTGCCCGTCTCACACCCTCCTCCCTCCCTCCCCCCGGCAGATTGACCCACTGGAGATGGACACAGACATGCACTCCCTGGGCAGCACCACCTGGCTCTTGGACCAGCGGGACTCCAACAGGCGCCCACTCAGCACCAAGTACGAGACCACCATATTCTGAGGCCGGATGCCCAAAGCCGCCCCTCTGCATCCCCCTCGTACTTTCCTCTCCCCCTGCATCCGGTTCTTTACTTACTTATCTCTCACGCACACACTTACATGCGAGCCCCGTGCCTTCTCACTGTGATGGTATAGCATCCCTCAGGGCTGCCTACTCCTGCACCCTCCTTTGCCCTGCTAAGCGACCCACACCAACCTTTTTACCCACCATGACAAACACTCCTGCGGCTCTCCCGTGCCTCCCAAAAAACCCTGGCAGCCTCCCTCACCTGTTGCTGCTGCAGCCAACGGTGGAGCGTTGGAACAGATGATCCTGGACCGATGTCATTTTACAGTGGCCCTGCTCTGTCAACCAAACTGCCTCTTCCTCCTCATCCTCCTCCTCCTGACAACTTGCATCTGCCACCAAATCCCAGATAGCTCCCAGAGGTTGCATCTTTTTTTTCTTCTTCTTCTTCTTTCAAGACATTTTTTTAAAATTGATTCTCAACAGGCAAAACAAGCATGTTCATTTGAATTTTGTTCTATATCTAGACATCACATTGGTTTGATGTAACAGCAAGTTTAATTTACAAACATTTTAAGTTCGTAGTCTTTGAAACGACAAAGCTGTGTGTCAAACCAAAGAGGGCAGTGTTTTAAATTGTTAGGGAAAAGCTCAACTTTTGGTGAAATATGCTTACGTCTTTTCTGGCTGAGAGTTGTATGAGAATATCGATACCACCCTCGCATACACTAAATATGATGCTACAGTCAGCAGGTGGCTAATTTAGCTTAGCATGGAGACTAGAAAGAGGAGGAAATAACCAATAACCACGTTCCACCACTTCTGGTACATGTTAAATCTTTTTTCTTTCTTTTTTCATACATATAAAAATAAAAGATTACTGGAATTTGCGGGTCCTTTGTGCGACTACAACCCCCTAGTGGCTCCCAGAGGTAGCACCTTTATCATTCTTCCTGTTTCATGTCATGTTTTCAAGACAGAAACTCAAAACAGTGGAACTTCCTGGAGTTCAAGCTTGCTGATCGGCAAGTGATCAAAAAATCTTCTGAAAATTAACGGCCTTAAAATGTCAATTTTTAGTTTTTACACTTTGGTTTTTGCCCGGATCAAACAAAATAATATTCCATCTTAATTTCTCAGCAACAGAGGTGCTTTTTACCTTCAGCTGGAGCAATGGTAGCTGTTTCCCCATTTCCAGTCTTAGAGTTAGAGTTAGCCGGCTGCTTGTTGTATCATTTATTTACTGTATAGATGTGTGAATAATATCGATACTGTCTAAAAAAGCAAATAAGCATTTTTACCACAACTTTGAGCGCTTCCTTCAACAGACCCTTTGGATATTGCACAGATTTAAGATTTAGTTTGTAAAATAAAAGTATGATATGTTTTTATTTTTCATTTTTACAGCATCCCTTTTTATTCCTAATTTACTGAATTATTTAATTGTTCGGTTGTTTTGCCTCAATACAGTTATTATTTTTTTCTTTCTCCATCTTTAGCTTGTCCTGTCTTACCAGGCATCTACCACTGTGAGGCACAATGAGGAGGCTGCTTTGCTTGCACGGGACGCAAGACAGACATTTAATCAATGAAAGACATCAATGACATCAATGGAAAAACAGCAACGTGCAGCAATCAACCTGTTTTTTACTCATTTGTACAAAAGTCATAATAACACGATGGATCAGTCATGAATCTATCACTGATGTCTGAACTCAAACGGACTATGAAGTGAGCCCTTGCACGCACACAAGAGTACAACTTTCCTACACTTTACTGAGAACAACAGCCTTACTAGATTTGTCTTTATTCAACTAAAGCCCCCACCTTTCCCCCACCTTCCTGAATACCACCGCCGCCCAACAACTGCACGCCTCCTCAGCTTCTAAACTAAAAGACAACACTTTTGATTTATTGGTGTGTCAGATTGACAGACTGGCTGGTAAGACGATGTTCCTATGATGGTACAGATTTGTCCAGATGAGGGTCTTTGCTCTGGCCTTGTACTGTCCTGTCTGCAGTCTCTCAGCGTTTATGGTAGCAAATAGAGACTGCAAGTCACAGCATCTTCTTTTTGTCAATTAAATAACACTGTGTTTAAACATGGCACTATCCCTTTTAATACCTTCTTTTCTTTTTCTTACCATGTGAATTAGATAATGATTGCATTTGTGATATTTTATGATAGACGGGGGGGCTGACTGAAATACTTTAGGACAGCGATTAAGAAAAGGAAGAATCCCAACAGTGATACAGCCAGAGGGAAAACACAATAACAAAAGAGATAGCACCAAACAAAATAAAATAAATAAATGTAAAAAAATACACAACCATGTTAAGCATACTGATATCAGTTACATATTTTATAATGTTGGTAATCTAAACATCCTCCACATGATTTCATTTAAATCAAGTATGCTAATGCACAATTTAGCAAACATTTCCCAACACGGCATCCCATTATCTTGATTACATGGGTAGGTATCCATGCTGATTCACACCAATTAGAATTAGGGACAGTACATGCAAAAAATAAACAGCTGTGAAAAAAATGTAATCCCACTGCATTACAGGAGCCAAATCTAAGTGTTGCTCTGGTGTCGTGCTAATGTGAATGGATTTGTTATGCTGAGAACGTGACACAGTTTTTAAACAGGAAAAAATCCCCCTGCACTGTGACTCAAAAACGCTCGTCGTGGAGTTGACACGTATCTGTGGGTTCTCCCCTGTGTGTGCACTATACTTACTGTGCGTGCTGTATGCCTTGTACCTGTCTGTCCTCATGGGAGTTTGGACTGTTATGTTACATCACCGTCCACTGTCCTTGTTTCTATGTGCTGCAAGAGAAGTGAGAATCTCAGCTCCTCTCCACAAGACAGAGTGGCCGCAGACTGACTGTTAAGATGTAATTGGTCAGTGTGCGGTACTGTGGCTGTTTCATCGCCACTCTGCACCGACTGTTCACTGTTGGCTTCCACTGAAAATGCATGTTGGCAGTGTTTTTTGTGTTCTGTACTCTTTGAAGCACTCTGCCTGAGCAGCCTCTGTATGTGCTGTAGCAGTGTCTTGTCTTCTCTCTCTCTCTCTCGTCTGCCATTCGCTTTTTATGCTCCCTCCCTTTGTTACGCGCCAAAACAGCGATTCATCTCCATCCTTCCACACTTCCGTTGTCGTCATTCCTCCAGCATTTTGTCCCATATGTTCTTCCATTTTGTTTGTCACCAAGACAACCTGTTCTAGAATGAATGCATAATGTAAAAGCATTACACTTTAATGAGCAGCAGCTATTGAAAGCAAGTTTTGGTGGCATGATATGGCTTTGCATGTACGAGTCCTTTTTAACATTGGTGTTTTCCTTATGTAGCTCACCCCAGCGTTCAAGTTTCCGGATACCAAGCTGTGAGTTGAAGGGGAGCAGCCCATGTGAGTGTGTTTGTGTGTGTTGTGTTAGTGGGCCGATCAGTGGAAAAGAGATAGAGAGACAATAAGAAGTAAGCCTTAAGCGACGTGCAGGGCCAAACCAGCACCACCCTGACATTTAGATCTCACTCTGTGTATCCTCCACTGACCCCTGATATGAATCCCAACACACAGATGAAACCTGTCGTCCCACTTCACTGGCTAAACAGGACCTGTGTGTCACTCCTGTGTTGAGAGAAGTCAGAAAGGTCAAGTCTATTTCCTGGCCTCCGTGGTGACTTTCTGATCTTGTCATGTAGGTACTGTAATGTTTAGAGCACTGTAGACCATTTAAACATAAAGACCATAAATGAGCATTGCTATTGATTCAGGTCTATTGGAGATAGTAACTGGGAATTATCAAGGGTTTAACAGAAATATAACAAAATGTAGAAAAAAGAAACTGTACCAGCATACAATGCTTTGCCCAAGTTTGTGGACAGAGTATGGTTTGTCAGAGGAAATGTGATTCTGTTTCAAATTTTAAAGCAATATGATATTAATGAAATTAAAAGATACAATAACAAAAGAATCCCTTGTAAGTCTGTTGTCAGCACTGATTTTGTTTCATGGTTGAAAAATGACGCCATCTGTGTAAAATTTAAAAAGACAATATCAATATGGTCATTATCGTACAATCAAACTCACTATGTTTTCCCTTTTGTAGACATTAGTGGGTGATGCAACCTCTTGTCTCAGTGACTATTCCCAGTTTGTGCCTATCACGTGTTTTATTACAGTCATGCAGCAGAGAGAAGCATCTGATTTGGTTCCTGGTGATAGTTGAACAACCTGTATCATTATTGCTGTGTTGATTATTTCTAGAATGTTCAAAAAGTAACCATTTAGAATAAGAAAATATTCCTGTTGCATCATAGTAAAACATTTTCAACCCATTTCAAGCTGTGACTCTTCTAAACTAAATGAAAAGCAGTGGCAGGAATTGACATAGATCCTTGTTAGAATATTATTTGTTGTTATTTTATGATTTAACACATTTGTATTGTTATTTTTCCTTAGACAAACTAAATATTCAAGGAAAGATTGTGTAGCTGGATTAGTAAATAAAGTTTTAGTTTGGGTTAAAAATCTATTTTATGGTGCACCAGACTAAATGTTTTAGTCATGTGGTTATGGAGGATATTTGATGGAAATAGCTTCAAAAGCCCAGAAAGTGTTGTTAAAATATCCCATGGGGTTTCAAGACTTCCGGGAACTTATCTGGCTTGTCTCTGTGACTCGAGCAGTTTTCTCATCCTTTCTGCTTGGAGCTATTTTGCTGAGTCGGTTGTCGTTAAAAGACCGCATCAGTGGTCAAGTTCAACATAGCCAGGCTCAACAGAACCTAAAACCCCAATAAGTGAAAAAGAGTTTTATAATGGTCGTTATCAACTTTATTTCTTAACACAGGCTTTCTGCTTCAGACTCGGAATGAAATGATATGAAGAATAGAAAACAAATTACAGTAAAAAGCCGATTTAGTAAATGTAAGCACATTACAGAGCTCTTGATACAACATATTTAAACATTACACCCATGACCTTGTCCCATAATGACGGATGTGAGGAAATCTTTTAAGTTTTTGAAATTGAATGAAATTAATTTTAGTTACTGAATACAATCTGTGTTAAAACCAATAGACTAATCAATTTTATAACTGGGGTTCTAGTAGCTGCCAAAGTTAAAATGATCAGGATGATTAAAAACATAATCCTGTGTGGTGTACATTTGGTGTGTAGTTATTTCTATATGCTATCGGACTGCTGAAACTTTATGTTGCATAATCTGCAGAAATGATTGTCCTTATGTGATGTAACAGCTGTTACTGTGATAATTTAACACTGACAAAAGTAAAACTAAAGTTCATGTTCACTATGATGGATTATACCACATAAAGAGTGATTTTCATACTGGACATACTGGAAATGAAAGGAAACCAAGGGCTTCCTGAATCTATCAGAACGATATATTATATCTTTCATGGTGCTTGCATTATGAGCTCAGTTCTTTGGAGCTGAATTTAGCATATGAATGGTGTACTGTAAAAATAAAGGGGAAACTATTGCTCCAACAAATCAAATGGATCACAGACTCTAACTTTATAATAAATCAATTTGGCATTTAATACCAGTAACTGTGGGGGAAACACTGAGCTTGTGTTTCTGATTTATAGTCGAAAGAGAAAAGAAAGAGAAAAAAGCACACTGTTAAGTTGTAAATATAAACATCTGTCAACATAAAGATAAGAACAGAAAATAGATACATTATAAAACTGCAATAATATTTACAAACTATAAGCAGGATCTTTGGTACTTGATGCTTTCCTGAGGGTGTTTATCTTGAGATGATGTAAACTGAGTGAAAACCCACTAAGATGTTTTCCAGGGAAATCATCTTTTCAAAAACAAAAACAACATGAACGTTCTCATGGAAACACTGCCAACCATTCGTTGCTCTAGTCCAGGAATAAAACTATTATTCATCTTGTTTCATAGAATCTGTTGGCTTTTTCTAATGTTTTGTGCACTTAACTTATATCACTAATGTAATATTATAACATTCATTGCCAAATGACAGCTTATGTTAAGGTTCGCTGAGATTCTCTAGGTCACCCCCAGCCTAGCGTGAAGCCTCCCCAGTCTCGGCCTCTCCTGGTGGGAACAGCTGTTTCCTGAGGATGGGCGCATAGAAGGGACCAAAGACCATTCGGTTGAAGTGGACGATTCGCCCAAAAGCCGTCCCCAGTTCTCCCAGCTCAGCACTCACCAGCCTGAGGGGAGAGGGTAGCTCTGGACTCCTTTTAGCGGGGCTGCCCTGCAGCAGCGCCTGGAGGAAGCCCTGTACCCTTTCTCCTATGTTTGATGGAAGGATGGATGAAGGCGTGGAGAGAGAGAGAGAGAGAGAGAGAGAGAGAGAGAGAGAGAGAGAGAGAGAGAGAGAGAGAGAGAGAGAGAAGGAAAGATGTCAGCTGTCTGTAGAAGCACACATGCATGAGGATAAAGATAACACAAACTAACAGCTCTCTATAGATCCTTATCAAAAGGTACTTTGAAGAAGCTGATCTGATTTGATTAGCTGTTAAAAACATCCAGAAATATGTCCTCCAACATGTGAACAGCTGTTCTCAATCACGCTTTAGAGCTGAAAAACAATGAATGGATTTACTAAATATCACCATCTGACTATTTTGATAATCATTCAACAGTTTGATTAATATAGTTTGAACTCCTCAAATATGTAGATTTGCAGCTTTACTGTGTTGTCATAATCTGATAATAAATATAAATGTCATAAATCTACATGGGAGAAAGCTGAATAATTCTTGTTTTTGGAGAAAACATGCAGTGTGATGATGTCACCATCACATGATTTTACACACAAAACCTTTAATGGATTAAAGAAATAATGAACAGACTAAATCAGTATTGAAATATTAGTTACAAAGCATGTTTTATGATGCATCTGCAAACTGTCAATCTTTACAAATGTACTACTTTTCTTTTATTACTTTAAAAATTATCTAAATATATTTCCAATATCTTTGAAGGAGTTTTAAACCACACCTAAATGAAGTGAAAACACAACCAGTTATATTCAGCAACCTAAACTCTGCACTGTTATGTGGATTTATACCATTTCTCCCCCATTTGTGCCTGAGTTAATCGTTTATTTAGGCCTCATGTGCTCAGTCTGACCTATGAGAGTGCGGACAGGGTTGTTATGCTTCCACAACTCTGATATTTGTCCCTTCAGCAGATCCTGTCTCTCCGGAGGCAGCGCTGCTCCTCCCTGGCCGCTCAGCGCTTCGGCCACTTGCTGCAGTACCGTCTCCCCGAGCCCCAGCAGCGCCTCCTTCAGGTCAGCTTCCCTGCAGCACCAGAAACCAGCATTAGACAAATTACCAGCAGGCTTCATTAGATTTGTATTATGCCTAAAAATGTATCCAATTATAAGGAATGTTGAGCAAAGGGACTTATGGAAGTCAATAAATAAAGGTCTTTAGTAATATTGGGGTCCAAAAGAGGTTTAGATGAAATAAAATGACATTTTAACAGAGGTGATTAAAAGAGAAGAAGCTTGTGCTGCATTTTATTGCAGCGTGGACCAGAGTAGGAGCAGGTTGAATATCACAAGGTACTGTTCCACATGTATTCACTTATCATGACGGGGCCTCTCTTGAACAGAAAGAATGAGGTTAGCTGGATCTGTTCTGACAGGCTAGTTGGCTCCTGTCACCTCCATTGGTCTCCCTCTCATATCATACCTGTTCCCTGTGACAGCCAGTACATGCATCACCAAATCCCCCTCTTACCTGGTGTGACTGCCCTCCAGCAGGGCAGCGACGGACCGCCTGAGTTTACCTACAAACCCCTGTAGAGAGAAAACGACACCCCCACACTGGGCGTTTGTCAGGAGCAGCACCGATGCCTCCAGGACCAGCATCTGGAGCCGCTGGCCCAGAGCGTCCAGACGGGCTCGGTCCATCATCGCAGTCTGAGTGTGGACGTCAGGTCAGGGTCATGTGGGAAAACACAGAGTTTTCATCATAAACATGAGCCTTTCCAAAGGAAACCAGCAGCTACTGTACATCTCGATGTCAACAAGTTGGACATTGGATACAAAAACCAGCATTTTTATTTATTTTTAACACGTATTCAGAGGTACTTGTACCTGTATACATATATACACCTGAATGTAAATGTGAAAAGTAAAAGCTGAAATAGCTAAAAGTAATGGACTAACTCATACAATTGGTGGCTAAAAGTAGCTCGATGAATAAATAGTTAAAAGAGATGTCTCTAAGTAAAAGAGAAAAGGCTGAAATATTTACCTAAGTACTGGATAAAGTTAACTAAAAGTGATGTACATGTACAAGTTTTCATCTAAGATGTGTTTGAAACATTCCAGCCACTCTGAGTTCTACTAGAATAGATACAAACTTGATGGAACCACCAAAACACTGAGTGTTAAATTGTGTGTGAACACTATTAAAGGCTAATCCTCTATATAGTTATTAGTGTTGAATAACATTGAGTTTAAAGTCAGTTCACACGACCACATTGAAACATGATGGCTGATCTCGATGCGTGTTCCTGACAGGGCTGTGTGGGAACACCAGACAGAAACCGTTAGAGCCACTGCTCTACAGCGCTACATGGGCTCCAAGGCGCTGTCACATGCTTTAACATGCAGCAGGGTGAGGAGGAGGGTGTAGGGAGACTCAAGATTCCCTGATAATTAATAAAATATCACCCAGATGAAAGCAGAGGAGCTGTGTAATTTTGCATGCCGCAGCTGACCTCGGGGTACGTCCGGTCTTGCGGGTCCCAGTTGAGCAGACACATGTAGGCCCGGTTGAGGACAGCGGTGGCGCTGACGGGACCTCTGCTGTCAGGACTGCGTGACTCAGACCGATCTTTGACCGACGACGCCTCCTCTGATGCCGCTGCCTGAAGCCAAGCCGTGGTATTGTCCAGAGAAGCTGAAGGACAAAAGTAAAATCCATGTCCAAAAAACCTTAACCACAGTTAAAAACTATAAAATCTAAAAACAAATCTGGTTGTAAAGAGAAAATATTTAGAATGCTATCCTACTGTTTTGGAGGATTTTCAACTTTAAGAAACTAGGCAGAATAGGATACCACAGCTAACGTGACTTTGACAGCACCAGGGACACTTAAACTCTGACTCTGATTGGCCAGCTGCACTTAGGCAGAATATAGCTCACTGATTGGCTGTCCAGCTCAGCACCCAATCAATGAAAAGGTGAAGAATGGCAGAACGGTGCTTTAGAGGGACAAAGATCAAAATCTGTTTGATTGAAAAGTGAAATATACAATCATCATAAATTTCATGATCTCAACGTCATCTTCGTCATCATCCATCACTCTGGCTGTAGCGGTCACTTTCCCTCACCTGGCTGCTTGTCCAGGATCTGCTGGAATTTGGCCCTCTCGTACTGCACGGCCTGCTGCAGGAGGTGAGGCCTCAGGCTCTGGATGGTGAAGTTAATCATGTCAGTCTTCATCAGGCCCAGGACGTGGAAGATCTCTCTGAGGGATCATTTTGAGTCAATTAGATTCCAAATGCAAGCTAGCACACTTAAATGATATTATACAGGAAGAATAAAAAAAAAGAAGAAGTTATAAAATAAATAAAAGGTGATAAAAGGTTTTTTTTTTAAGTGTTTTTGAAGGAATCAGTAGCAACAATAGCAAGAGCATAATGACAGATTTACAACAGGAGGTATGACTGCAAAACAAAAAACAATCACAACAACAAAATGACAAAGCATTATGCTATTGTGAACTCAGTGACCAAAAAGAATAAGTCACAGGCACAGTCTCCTGTGCCTGTTAATTATCCTTTAGAGAAATTGATGGTTGCCTCTGTTACTGTAAGATGGGCAAATAAAAACTGAGGCTTCAAAGTAACAAGCACACTAACAAAAATATAATGAGCGTGACCACTTTTAATTAGCCGAAAAAAGAAAAGAAACATTCTATTTGAGATCTGCTGGAATAATATGATTTAAGGTTTTTATCTGTGATCCCTCACCTCAGTAGCTCCACAGGGTTCTTCAGGTCCCTCAGTGCCCTGACCTGTGGGTCACGCACAGGTGCACATAAAGACGCCATGGTGCTGATGATGTATGCTGCCAGTCTGTGGAGATCCAGGGCTCCGTGATTGACCCCCTGCTGGATCAGCTGCATGTCCAGCACCTCGTCCATCTGAGATCTCAGTCTGACGTGACCGGGCAGCAGCAGGGACTGGAGCATCTAACAGGTCAAATATAAGGCTGTCATCAGTGGAGCTTAGAAGCCAAAACAAGATCATTTTATGCTGAGAGGTTCATGAGGTTTAGTTTTCATACAAAGAGCTCAATCTAGTAATATAATACACATGAAAATCAGGACCTGCACCAAATTAATCAATTACTTGAAAACACAACCCCTAGCAGATCTCGACTGATAAATAATCAGGCTGATATTATAGGCTATTAAATTATAAAACAGATATTTTGATATTAATATTGGTTGATAAGTGACAAAGAAAACTGAAAAAAATATATGAGGAAAAAATTAATTAAAAACTGAAATAAAAATGATCGTCAGTTAAAGGCTGCTCACCCTATGAACAATAACTATAACGTAAAACAAAACAACAACTGAGTTAACGTCCTGTAAACCCGGCACCAAGCACGTGCTGTGGCTCCAGTGTCGGCTTATTGGTAGTTAAATGTAGATTTACGTTGTGCAGAGTAACAAAAAGACAAACACAAAACGGTTCAGAGGTGAGGGGAGTCAGCTGCATCCAACACTCTGTGACAAGAGTTATCGTCTTGTGAAGACAAATTATATTCAGTCTTCGTGTGAGTTAACATCAGTTTAATGTCCTATGCAGACAATCGTGACAGAGGACGTCAAGTAAGAAGAAAATAAACTTCAGTGAAAGGGAAGATTGATGTTTAAATGTGTGTGATAGGCAGATTACATTAGTCTATATAAGCTTTAAACCGTTTCACAGCTACAAAAGCTCAGACGGAATAATAAGAGTAGTCCATGTTTAAGGTGTTTTTTAAATGGCATCATGTATCAGTGCGAATAGATTAGCCAGTAATAAAAATAGAGTTTCATTCTAATTCTTATTTTCCTGTGAATCACAGACAGCTCTAATGAATGACATGAAAAATTCTCCCTGTATTTAAGTTTCTATGTCATTTATCCATACTGCATATGAGTCAATGACATGACATGCATATTTTTGTGTCCGAGTGCATTATTTCCTTTAAAAATAATTTATTCAAATCACTTTATTCTATAAAACATGTTTAGTTTGACTACATTCTCAGTGCATTCTAATATTATATATTATTTTATGGACACAATCCATGCTCACAGACTGAGAAGGAAAGCAAGCAGGATTTTTAAAGACACCACTCAACTCACACCGGCCACCACTTATTTGAACCGCTACCGTCTGGCAAACGGTTCAGAACATTAAGATCCCGCACAAACAGTCCGAGGAACAGCTTCTTCCCAAGAGCCGTAGCCTCCATCACCCCAAACATCCACACCGACTGAAACAGACACACACATAGGCACAAAAACACACACAAGCACACACTCACACCACCATCATCATCATCATCAAGACTGTAAACACACATACCCCCAACCAACTGCTACCTCATTCAATAACTGTACTTTGCACTGATTGTTCATCTTGCACTGTTAGCTATCTTGCACTAATTGTTTATATTGCACTGATTATCTATATCTATCTATTTTTTTAATCTTATCTATCTATTTTGTAACTTTTGCACAGATTTTGATCTTGTTCTACCTGTACTGGAGAGAAGCCACGCGGAATTTCATTGCACTTGCGTATAATGACAATAAAGATGATTCTGATTCTGATCTCAAACCCCCAAAGTGTCAGGTGGCACAACGGTCCGAGCAAATTAACAGACTAAGAAAAGTTAAAAATGGTATTTTAGTGATAGTAAATTCAAAATAAAATACTATGGCACGACTTTATGTTTGCAATCTTTCATATAAACCGCATTATACAAATACTCATAGTT
This sequence comes from Chaunax sp. Z400, assembly GCA_037577475.1. Classification (NCBI taxonomy): domain Eukaryota; kingdom Metazoa; phylum Chordata; class Actinopteri; order Lophiiformes; family Chaunacidae; genus Chaunax; species Chaunax sp. Z400. Next base: position 25,807,890 of record CM075185.1, read on the forward strand.
TTCATGCTGTTCAAATGACTGAAAAACTTTTGTCCGGCAGTTTGTTTGTTCACAAATGTCAGGCTGGCACAACCTGGCACAACCTATTGTGAAGTAAACAATATATCGTATCAACCAGGGGACCCCAAGTGACCTTTATGGCTCAATGAAAAGTTTTGTATTTCCCTCTCAAGTATTGATAAAATAGCTGGTTTCAACCCTGAGGTAGGCTGGTACACGTCTGATGTCAGGTGGTACTCTGGTTTTGATTTGCAGAGCATATGAGTATGATTGAGGTCAGAGTTCCCATAAGACCCTATTCCTGTGCTACTAATGATTCTGATTTGATGCCACACACACTTACAGTCTTGACTTCCTGGAGTAGAATGACAGCATGGTTGTAGTTTGGAGGATCGCTGTTCAGCTGCTCTTGAAGAGTGTCCCAAAACGCCCGATGAACAATCTCTGTCACTCTGCCCTCCAGGCTACAGGGAAGGAAAAGCTGTTAAAAAAAATTTGCTCAAAAGAGACTAAACTGCTGATTTTGGAAATAACAATAGCCATGGTCGCTGTAGCTGAGTTCTTCTTGCCTGTCTGTAGGAGGGCTCTCAGCTTTGAAGCAGAAGTCTCTGTTCACCACTATCTCATGTGCAAGGCTCAGGTTGGAAACACAGTTTTGCAGCTCCATCAGACTGGATAATGAGGCAGTGGGTGGGCTCCCTGATGCCACAGACAGGACACACACACACCCACAGATAATTAGCACCGCCACAGTGCTAATAATTCAGTTACTAATGCTGCCCGAAAACAACAAGTGCTGTAATAAAGCATCATACCCATAGGAGAGTCAAGTTTTTCCAGATGGGGGAGGTCAGAGGGGGAGTCATCACCGGTCTCCTCTCTTTGATTTGGCATTTCAGCAACAGTCTAGACATTTCAATAACTCAGTAAATAATCAACTCAACAGAGCAACATGAAACTGGTCCTTTTGTTTGTTATTCTAACAGTGTGCACAATACAAATGTTAAGAGCTGCAGCTATTTGTAGGTAAAGCAATTTGTCCATCACATTAATCTGCAACTATATGGATGATTGATTGATGCGTTATTTAAGTTATTGCCAAACATCATGATAAACACGATATTCAGCTTTTCGGATGTGAAGATTTGAGGCTTTTCTTTGTTGTAAATGACAGTAAACTGAATACAGTTCATTATAGTCCACTGTCTACTAAATATGAAAAAAACGTTGCAGCCCTAGAAATATTACGTTTAATCAAATGCACTATCATGGCAGGCAAGCAGTAGTAGATGGAGAACTCAGATCTCTTGTAAGTAATGAAATGCCACAGAGTACAAATACTCTTTAGTTAAAGTCAGTTAAAGTGACAGTCCTGCATTCAGTGTATTCCTGTTTGCTAAATCGATATCTTCCTTTAAATCACTCTCAACTATTTATTATGTTAAAAGGCTTTCCTACTACTTTAAAAAAAATGTTTTTAGGCCATATTTTACTTTTTACTCTTGTAATCATCCATAATTTTAATAACTTTATAAACTTATGCTGGGAAAGTTGTAAAATTTACCACTGGAGTCAAATTAAGTCTTATTCTTACCTAAATAAAGTACCGTATGATATAAGACACAACAAATCAACACATAATAAAATAAAGTCTAAATACTTTGAAACAACAAAAGGACACTTTTTACAGTCTGACGTACCTGTTGTTGGTGTTTTGATGGATTTATTAGGAATTCAAACGATGAAGAATAAGAACACTACATGCACTATACGTGCTTGTGTAAAGCGACAACCAGCAACAAGTCGGCTGTTCAAGTTTAAACCTGGACTGAACCACTCTATCCGAGATATGGGGGGAGCTTAAAAGTGATAGATTTTGTTTGAACACAATTTAAACCTGTGCGCGACTGTGTCACGATACAAAATCTAGATATAAAAGTTTTTATAAGTCGATTCTAAACTAATTTCTGTATCAAAAGCAGGAAACAATGACACTTATTTTGGTTGGGTCCGTTCTCAAATCAAAACAGTGGGCGCGTCTATACTGTAGGTTTCTGCTGCTCTCCGCCCCTCTTACCTTACTGTAGCTCCAAACACCGCAGAGACACTGCGAATAAAACAAACTCACCTCACCTGTTCTGTGTTCGTCACCTCCATCGCTGTTCATGCAAAGTCCGCGTGTTTGTGAAGTGGTCCATTGTTTGAAACATACAGCTGGAAGGCTGTTTCCTACAAACTGGAGACTTCGTGAAAACACTGACAGAACTATTCAGACAATGAACAGGGAACACAAACGTGTGTAGAACAGACTCCAAAGCCCTAAAAAAAACCACGTGTTATTTTTAACAATACGCTTTTGTAGATAGTGCAGTTGTCTGGAGAAAAATAAAAACCAGAAGTCTTCATTTATTCTAAGAAACATTGTCATTTGGTTTGTTTGTTCTGTGTTTCCATTTTGATAAGTTTGAAAATTGATTTCAACTGGACATTAGTTACATTTACAGTCTTATTCTCTCAACTTATACACTGTAATATTTATCTTATGTTATTAATGTTTTAAATTAAGATTTTTTAATAGATTATCTGACCTTATTTGGTAATTCTTATTGTTGAAATAGCTTGTAGATTAACCTATGTGAAATAAATCAACAACTTCAGTGGCAAATTGTTTTAGTCATGGAAACATGGTGGTTCTTGACACACAAATTTAACAACATGCTCCTTTAATCCTTTTAAATCATCATCATATCAGTTATTAAATCATAAATAATTGTTGCTTTCATTCAAAACAGGAAATTGTTTTTAATACCTCTGAGAAGACACAGTCAGACTGTACAACTTACAAATTAATAAATGACTGACTTTCACACATTCACACCAAAAATCTCCCAACACAGAACTGTATTGCAAATTATTTATAATTGAAAATTGTTGTGTAACAAACTGTTTTGATAAATACAAGCATTTGACAGTCTTATCTAAAAAAGTTGACCTTCCATCACAGCCACAAAAACACAAATATGATCATATTTTCATTAAAAAAAAAATGACATTTACAAATTTGCATATTTCAAAAACATTAAATTTCTGTTTTAAAATAACAAGGATAACTTAAAAAATGACAGTTTCACACTAAGCTTCAATCTTTTTCCTCACTTCAGCTGCTATGTACATTTAGAACGTGTTTGTGCTGCTGCACAAATGCCACTCGCACCTTCGGTGGAGTTTCTTGTAAGATTAAAGCAAACGAAAATTAAAATAAGTGCCAAAATCAGGGCAGCAAAAGCAAACTGCTCCTTGGATAACTTGGTGTCCTCCTATGAAACTGAGACAACAAATCAATGTCATGTTTTAGTAAATATTTTTTGAGAAAATAGTCAGCAAAAATAATTTGCAAGCAGTTTAAATTTGCAGGAGAAAAATACTTTTCATCGGGTTCCTCATGAAAGTGAAGTAAATGCTACAAAAAAAGATGCTTTCACAGATCAAGCTTTGTGTTCAGAGCTGTGAGAGTGTTTTTGTGGGAGAACGCAAAGGAACATCTACTGAATGAAAATGAGCAAATTAATGAATGCAATCTTCCGTTCCCAGACACAAATACAGCCATTTATCTTTCATTCACACAGTAACAAAACTGCACAAAACCTCTCTAATGTATTAATAAGAAATTCAGACTTCATCATGTTTGTCTCAATGCCTCTATTCGTTAACAACAGTGCTGCAGTATGAAGTGCACTTTGGCAATACTCAAGTTATTTTATTCCAATCGTTTTCTCCCTCAGGCGATATCCAATACCCCGTTTACACCTGCTGTTATCATGTAATCTATATCTAGATGTGTTATCTGGATAACAGGCTTTGGAAAAAAAGGCCTTCATTTCTACACCCGCTATTAACAAACACTCGTTATCTTAACTCTGCCCACATTATGATCCGATCTTAATATGTAAAATAGGTACAACATGGCACATCTCAGGTCAGGGATAGTAATTCTGCTGTAAGGGTTTGACTCCTTTATGGAGGAAAAGAGATTTGTGGGTTTTTGAAAGGCAGCATGACATATAGATGCAGAAGCAGACCATAAACTGCAGCATCATTCTTTGCATGTTGTTCCCGACCTCTCTATCCCCTCATCTCCTGTCGTCTCGCCACTCCTTAATATAAGGCTAAAAGATACAGTATGGATGGAATTTATTATTTATCTGTCGATAATGTAAGCCAGACAACAACCAATGGAGTCTGGTGGATCCAGCAGTGGTGTGACTGCATTGATGCCTGTGAACCAAATTAATCTGTGATCTGATGCTTTAAACGTGCTCTGGCAAATTCATCTGGTACCCCTCTAGTTCAGACAGATTTAACCTCCATCCCAGTCCCCGTCAGGCAAATCACAACTGCTCATCTAAGTTAGGGGATTTGATATGAACCGATCAAGATGGCTGTGAGAGGGAAAGAGAGCAGGGGGGAAAAAGCATGTAGAGGCAAATAGAAATATTCTTTTTTTTTGTGTCAATGGAGTCTGGTGGCTTTGAGGAGAGCGATACATGTTTGTGGTTATCCTCTCCATAATGTAGTCGGACACTTAAAATTGCAATTTGAGCACGTCAGTGGCAAAAACAAGCACTTTCAATGGACATACAGTATTTTGACGGACAGTTACCCCAAGGCTTATGTTGCAGCTATAGTAGCCCATTTGAAGGCTGAGGCGATCTACATGACCAACTCAAAAACGTTTTGTACCTACGAGTCCTTTAGACACCTAAATATGTAAGTATGAATGTATGTAAACAGACATATCAATGCTACACCATCACAGCTCATCTCTGCTCTCTGTACTCTGTTAATACTTTTATATCACTCACACATTTCTTAACCAATTGCTTGTATATCTATCCAGAGGCATTTTAGTCTGTGCCCAGTAATATCGCCCTGTAGAAACTGATAATGAACAGAAAGGTTTCAGGCAAATTTCCATTTGAAAATTGGTCTGACAATGCTAAGCTAATTGCAATGCCCTCTGCATATACGGTATTTACACTGTTAGTGTTAACATATCTTATTTTTAACTAGATATTCAGATTCATCTTGTATGTGAATCTAATATATTCACTTATTTAAAGTGGGAAACTGTGGGCTCTGATTTCATTTCAGCTTAACCCCTGCAAGTGCATGTAAACACAGACTTACAGGTTCCAGATCTCGAGCTGCAACTCGAATATGACCACCATCAGGACTAAGAATGACAAACATCACATGGCAATTGTTATTGAGTTGATGCAGGTGAATATGATGCCAGCTAAAGTGAGATTCTCAGTCAAATGAACCAGTCCAGTAGTTGGGAGAGGGAAAAGTCATAGTGCAGTCAATCTATGTTGTCAGTGCAGATGAAACACCATTTGACCTGGGCCAAAGCTTTACCATCAGCGCACAACACACCAACACCCTCTCCTGCTATGAGTCTTTGAGCATGTTAATGCGTGCGAAGATCTTGAGTGCAGGTCCCAGTTTAATGTTCATGGTGCTCATGAGGTGGTCCTCCTTCAACAGGAGCAAAGCCTGTCCATCAATCTCCTGAGAACGAAACTCGTCTGCTATCTCCTGACAACCTGCATGAACAGCAGAGGAAAAGGTACAAGCTGCAGTTAATCCCACTTAAAACAGATTCATAAACAAAAGAGTCTGAGAATTTCCCCACTGTGGGACTAATAAAGGAATATCTTATGTAATGAATGCATTTCCTGAACAAACAGGGGTTGTGTGTCGACTCCACTAACCTGGCAGTGACTGGATGAATTCGTAAACTTCTTCCACATTCCACTTGGTGGGGTCGTTGGGTAAGAAACGCTGACACAGTGAAGGCGCATCTCTACCAGAACAGCCCTCCTGGTCCGAGGCCCTGCTTGGATGTGTGTGGACAGGCATGCGAGCTGGGGCTGGAGCGGGAGCCACGGGTCCTGAGCTGGCTGCCGACAGGGGAGACGGCGGCTCCTCGTAGCTGGACATGTCTGAGCACGGGCTGGACTCCTCCTGACTGGGCTGCGAGGCATGTGGTGAAGATACAGAACCACCCTGAGTCTTCTGCGAGGACGGGGACAGCTTCTGAAAAGGAACAGCAGGCATGACGTCAAGGCTTTGCTTTTGAGAAATGAATGGCTAATCAGTAAAATACTGCTGAGATGTTGTGTTTGACGCATCCAAGATTAAAAGGGTATAAATACGATTTATAATGGACATGTGCTTTAAATGAGTATAAAACACCTGCAGGGGGTTGATTGGGTTTTTGGATCAATATCAATGCCTTAAAAATGACTGTCAGGAGGTGACTGATTATAAACTTCAGGTCCTGGTCCAAACATGAAACAAAAGCATCCCTCACTGGAGGTGAAGACCTAACCTTTGAGGCATCACACAGCTCAAAACACTTTGGCTGTAAAAACCGAAATGATTGTTATTGAATCAAATACATTTTATTATTCAGAAATTGCTCTAAATTACTTGTCTTGGTTGTAAAAATGTAACATTATTACCTCATTAGAGGTTCCAGATAATTCAAGGGCCTGTCTATACCTGGCAGTAACATGCATCATGGTTGATACGATCACAAATGGACAGCATTAAGTACTACTAGTGTAAAGGTGCATGCATCCGAAACCGAACATTTTTGGTAAGGGCCTCTCGATTCGGTACGCACGTGTCCCGAACGAATGCAGCCAATGCACATGCAGAACTTATTTGTGTGCGTATGGGACTCAAATTCCGATGGACAACTTTAGCGAAGGACCAGATGCTGTTTGTTCAGTCAGTGCAGCAGGCTCACGTTCATGCCGACCGCAGACAAACAGGAGTTTGAAGAGCCTCCCTCATCGTTTAAGTCTACTGTGTGGGAACAATTCAGTTTCGCAGTCAATTACAGTGAAAATGGACAAAGACAAGTGGATCGTACCAAAGCCGTACGCCAACATTGTGCAACAGCAATCGGGTATGTAGCTGGTAGCACATCGAACATGCTAACTCATTTGAAACAGCATCACCCGAGTGTTACATTACTCCCCATGGCATTTTAGCAGCTGCTTGCTAATAATTCAGACCGTGCCAAAGCAAAAAAAAAAGCACCATGGGTGTTTTTATAGCAGTGGATATGCGACCGTTCTCTGCTGTTAAGAACGCAGCCATTGTCTCTTCAGTTAACCAGTGGTGAATGAAAAGTAAAAAACAAAAAAAAACAGTCTAAAACGCTGTGCCAAAAACGTATCGAACCGTGATTTTTGTGCACCGTTACACCCCTACTAAGTACACATGTGAATGTACAAATGACGCATTGAGATCTGACTGCTGTGGCTGCATTCTTTAAGCAGTGTGTACGAGAATGTTTTCTGAGGCGTACCGGAGGACAGCTCGGCTGACATTCTCTGTGAAAAAGTGCAAGAAAATCAAACAAGAAGCCGCCACAGCAGCAGGAAAAATGGATTCTCACAGATGGATGTCTGTTTTCACTCCCAACGCACTACTGATCGGATCACCACAGATGCATGTTAATGCCAGGTGTGAACAGGGCTTAAGACTCAGAGAAGTAGTAACCTCCTCCTGCCGGCAAATCCAGTTGCTTTTGACGTCTGTATAACTAATAAAAGAGGGAAAACATCTCTACAAATTCTTCTCTATTCTTGCTGATCACCAATAACCGTTGACAAAGATCATGGAGCACTTAATGACCCTTTAAAGATGGAGGGAGAAAAAAAGACGAGCACCGACACAAATGATGTCTAAGTTCATTAAAAAGCATGAGGCGTAAAATTGTGAAGCGTAAAATGTGCAGTGGAAGCAGCATTTGATGGGCATTTAAGTGTTTGTGAGAAAGTTTTACAACAGTGTAGGAGTGTGTGTGTGTGTGTGTGGGTTTGTTTCTGTACCTGCTTTTTAGCCTCTATACTGGAGCGGCCCTGAGATCTTCTACGCCAGTGATTGGTTGGTTTACTCCTCTCTGGATGGAAAAGGCCTATCCGCTTCGTACAGCCCACGTTGTACCTGTCCAAAAAGATCCATTATCAGAGCCTCTCCTTTCTCACACATGAGAAGAGATGTAGAACCAAAAGGTCACTTACCTCTTTGCACAAACCACTGAGCAGAATCTTTTAGAGCCTTTGAATGTGTAGGCAAAGTCGACCCAGCCACAGTATTCACAGGTCAGCTTGGGTTCTTGCTCTTTTTCTGAAGAAGGCAGAAGGCAAACGAGCAGAAACACGAGCGAGACAAGAAATGAGTTTTTCTTCTGAAATGAGACATTCCCTCGTCTACTGTGACCACATAACTGCATAAGTTTTTAAAAAAAACTTTACCAATGAATGAATAATCAGTACATTCAAAAGAAGTTTTTTCAATTCAATATTATAAATTCAGTTGAGAATTTCCCCACTGTGGGACTAATAAAGGAATATCTTATCTTATCTTGTATCTTATTTCATGAATGATTCACTCCACATTATAGATTCCACTTCTGCTCCAGGGATAGAGGATAATTGGGCTTTAGTGCGTCCGTGTCATTCATAACTTCATATTCTTAAATGCTTTTTTGTCAAAAAGAATACCTAAACTAAGTGGTCAAATACAAACAATCATACCAAAAAACAAAACCTTTGTGTGTTTGTCTCAGCAGAATTTCTTATAGAGAGGCATTGATCTGATCCGGTACATCAGTGTTGATGTTGATGACCTCATTGGCTGTTTTAGGTAGACATGAAATGCTCACAGGTACCTATCTATGCAGGTTGTTCAGATATACGTGTGTAAAGGCAGACACCAAAACACAACGTATTGTAATACTCACAGAAAAAAGTTCATGAATCTGAAAACATATCATAAAAGCAGCCATTTTATCTTTTGTAGGAATATGTGCTAATGTTACACACCAATCGCTAGGAGTGTGCACTTTCAGTTGTTTGATTGGTCAATGCAGCACCTTGACAGACGATGTCACTTTGAAGCAAATTGTGAGTCATCTTAAACTTTTATGTGTCGGACCATGAACTCACTGTACAACAGTCGACAGCATTAACACACCAGCTCCACTCAAGTTATTACAAGGAGTCATCTGAGGACGACGCAAAGGGAGCAGCGGCTCTTTTCATCATGGGTCAGGAGTGTACTTGTCTAATAGCTGTTCTCTCACCTGGCTGGTTCATGTCCTCAGGGTCAGAGTCACTGTTTGCTGCATTGCTGACCGGGGTTTTGTCGGGGTCTGAGGAGAGCTGAGCGTCCAACTTCTTTGGGCTGTTGATGAGAATGGGCAGACGCTCCACCTGTGTTGATTAGAGGTAGCAAATTAAATATCACAGCAGCAAGATTACATGCAAAGGCTAATTTACCTATATCCAGATGACTAGGAAGATTCAACTACACATTCATAATCAACACTTTACTGTAGTACTGCTGAGATGAGATGAGATGAGATGACAAGAAATGTGGTGAATAAAGACACTTTCACTGCTTTGTTCAAGGTGAGCGTGAATGGATTAAAATAAGTGCTAAAACTGTCAGTCGCCTGACAAAAACATTAATAATCAAGAAGGGAAGGAAAGGCTGCTGAACACAATCCTCCTGTCTGCAAAGACACAAAATAGCCAAGTATGATCTGCTTCCAGCCTCTCTTGACTCGCTGCTTTTTTTCTGTTTTATATCAGTTTGAATTTAATATTTTAAGACTTTAATATAATTGGACTTTCAGACAAAACGTGTATTTTGAAGACATTCCTTTCAGCTGTGACTTGAAAAAGGTATTTCAACATTTTTCACATTTCAAAGAGTTTTTCCATAATCCTTTAATAGAGACAAGTAAGCAATAACAATTCATATTTAATGCGCACAAATTACAGCCCTAGCTGAAAGCACAACTTAAGTACCTTATTTCGTTTATGCTGTATAATATGAATTCCATGTGATTGTTGAGCCCTGAATCAAGGCAAATATCATGGATATTTACACCAAATGTCCAGTAGGAGGCAGTGAGCCCCAAGACTCTACATCATAACAAATACATGTCATTATTTTGCACCTGAACAAAGGCTATAGTGTTAATAAAGAAATGTCAGCCACAGGCTTCCAGATGCACCACATAAACAGTAGAATGCATAGCAGCATCAGTTTAAAGGGAGATGACAGATTAACGGAGGGATTTTAAGGCCTTACGATCATCACACACACCTTCATCCATCTGCACTCTCTCAGCTGCAGAGTCTGAGCTCACAGTAATTTACGAGTGAATCAAACAGAGGCTGTGAGTCGTCACCACTAGTAGTAACAGAGGGCTTGTGTTTTCATGCTGACAGATCCCTGCAGGCGACTTCACTGGAGAGTGTGGTGTCTCTGGGTAGTGTATCATGTATTCCTGTTGGTAAAGCAGAGATCGAGCACTTACACACACTGGGAACGGCTCAGCTCCCTCCTGGATGACAAAGCCTTCAATGACATGTGTGAGGACCTGGGGCTTGACAATGGCCTGGGGCGGTTTGTTCTCTCCATTCTGTGGCGTGCTGCCCGTCACGGTGTGCGCCTCACTCTCATTTCCTGAGGTCATGGCTGGAGGTGGGGTCCCAGGTGCAGCACTCTGCCTCTTGGTTGAGCCCCCTTCTGAGCAAGAAATGAATATAACACCGTCCAGTTATTACATGAGAGGCATGTGCTCTGTGAGAGCTGGTCACTAGTGCATTGAAACTGAATGATATTAGAGCTGAAAAAAAGTGGGTGTTCAATCATTTCTGTCATTTGAAAAAACAAACAGGACAAACATTTTCTCTTCAGATCATTGTGAATGTGAGGATTTGATACTTGGTCCTTGTTTTATGTGATTGGTAACTGAATATTTGATCATTTCACTGGTCTTTTATAACTGTTTTGCAGAATTTTATAGTCAAAGCTGAAAAAAACAACAACTATATCCTTAGATTTATCATTTGATAAAATCATTATTAGAAAATGCCCCAAATATTCTCATTTCAGCATCTTTCATGTGATTATTAGCCCTTTTTTTGTTGTCATGTGATTCCAAACTGAATAGTTTTGGGATTTTAGACAGTTTAAAAACATCAACTTGGGTTTCAACGACATGTAATGGACATTTTTCAGTATTTTCTGACATTTTGTAGAGCCAGCTATTGACTGAGAAACAAATTAGCAGATAAAATGAAAGTGTAATTAATTATTAGTTGAAGTCCCAAATGAAACCAGTAAAGAAACATTACTTTAGCAATAAACACTTGATTGAAATAGCCGATTTACATCATTAAACAAGTGAGCTTTCTTTTAACTTCAGAGGAACTACAGCCTTAATGAAATAATTAGTGTGGATGCTGTGGCATTCAGTGTTTATGTCCCACATGTCTGGAACAAACTATTACACAAAACAGAATATTACTTGTTACTATTAATACTGCTTATAATACTGCTAACCGGGACTTTCCGCCTCCAGCTTTTCTAACATCAGTTACCTTCTTCATGTACTGTAGTTCAGCTTCAATTGAGTCAATTTTACATTTTTGCATTCATGTTTTTCAGCAGTCAATTGCAATGAATTTGATCTTTTAGATTATTTTCAGCCAATTCCTTTTGCCTTTCTGCAATATTTTGAAATTCAGTTCAGCGTACAGCATCCACATTTTTTTCTAGTTCATTCTGTTATTCTTATCTGCTTCCATAGTACTTTGTCTTCACAGACACATATGTATCAGATACTATGCAATCTTATTACGTTATATATTCAAATAGAATACATAATCATCACATTACACACATGTAAAACAGCATCGCGTCATAACCACGTCTCTGATCCGATCTACTTTTTAACATAAGGTGTCTACGGTCAGAACATTTCCTGTAACCTACAGACGGTCGATCAATAAACACCGTAAGGCACCAGCGACGTCTCCTCATCAAACCCCCCCACACAGCGACAGAAAACACCGTAGCCACCTGAAATGTGCTGAATGAGAAGAGTTTTCTTACCGTTCACAGAGAAAACATGTGCGGTTTTGTTTGTTAGTTGGTCAAATGTTCCGACACACACCGGACTGCTGCTGCTGTTGTGACCGTGATCACCCACCACGAGCAGCGCCGCTTCAGACCAGTATAAAGCTCTGAAACCAGGGTCCGCCTACCGGAACCCTCCCACAGCAGCTAACGCCGTCACCTCTGATCCTGCTCAGGCTGCACCAATAAATGTGTCAACCATCAACCTGGGCGATGAAGAGCGACCCCAGCTTTGGTCCAAAACTCGACTTTAATTTCTGCCTAACGACTTCAAGCATCTTGTAAATCTACAGTCAATTAAAAAATAAACAGGCTGTCAGCAGGGCCATAGAAACACATTTTCGGTCTGGAGTCCATGTCCCCCATCTGTGCGCCCTCTTAGGAATTATGCTAATGTATAATTAGCATAATAGCTTTTATTACCTCTGCCAAGAACGTGAGGTGTTTGTTTGTTTGTTTGATTAATTCGCAAGTTATGATCAGATTTAGCTGAGATTGTTTTGGAGAGGCAGGGTATGACCCAAGGGACATAAAGTGCCAGGAGCCCTTTTTACACACAGGGCGCACAACAGCACTGCAAGAAAGACCCTTTTCTACAATGCCATGTTTGTTTACACTAATTAAAACAATACAATGGTGGAACAAGAGAACTTGGGTGATTCTGAAGAGCAAAAGAGGCGTGAAGTATAACACGGCAACATCAGCATCTACTCTGACATCCTATATGTGTCAAGACCATTTCCTGTCTCTGTTACATGGCGGATGATCTTATCCTCTGTTCATTTGATTTTCTTCTCTTTGAATTATCTACTAACAGCTACTAGCTGCTTTTTAAGCCTTCCGGTTATGGGCTGCATACATAATACTGCCATCTCAGAGGCGGAACAACACAGACCCCTAATTATGACTTCATTGTGTTTATACGGAAGGTCAGGGTGGAATAAAGGCGCACCAGGTTCTCCTTGAAGAGGCTGTGTAAAAGGAGCTACAGATGATCCAGGAAGTCTCCTTTGAATAATAGAGCCAAGAGTTTAAGTGCATGTAATCTTTGTACAAGAAAATGTCTAAAAACAACTAAAGCTGTGTTATTAATTTTGTACTTGCATGATGCCAAATATTTCCAACAATGCTGATGTTCAATGATGACATATCCCTTTTACCCCTCCAGTTGCTATAACTTTGAAGGAAACACAGGACATAGCAGATGATACATCAGAGAATGAGGAAAGAAGTTGGCAGACCAGCAAACTATCCATGCTATTGTTGATGCTAACTGTTGTTTGAATTACTCACTTGGGATGGAGAACAATTTTTCATTTTCATCTGCAATGGTGGTTGTTAAACAATGAAGCCAGCAACTCCCATGATCTTACACTACTTGACAACACCATCAAAATTTCAATCCAAAGTAATTGTTTTTTGAATGTTTTGACAGAGAGGCCTAGTAGAACAAATTGCATCTGGTGCATTTAAAGCATGAGTGTAATACAGCCTTGCTGTTTTGTCCCTGTGGCCACTGGAACAAATGAATTGATACTGGATAAGTATTATTATGAATTATTGAAATTGTTTCCTGCTCTGACGATGAGTAGCGCACTTCTATGGAACATCACACCCAACTCACTGGCCATAAAGGGCCAATTTGTGGTCTGCAGAATGGTTCATTTTACAGGAAACATGACATTAGCACCAATTCCGACCATTTAGGAAAAATATCACCATAGAAACTCAACATTTAGAAAATACACCCAAAGTAGGTTTGTGCTCAGCAAGTAGAGTTTAGCTGCTAGTCTATGAGCACTTACACCCTCTCAAAGCTATTTGACCATGAGTCAAATCACTTTTCACAATCTGATCTATTCCTTTTAGCCAAATCACCTGGCTGACAAATACAGCATTAGGAAAATACATGTTACTGACCTGGCAACATATACAGTATATATATATATATATATATATATATATATATATATATATATATATATATATATATATATATACTCTAAGTTAGGCAATATATTGATTTTTTGGTGTGTTTTTTTTTACATTTAATTCTAGGAAAATTGCTATAGCATAAAGACCACACCAACATATGCACAAAATCAGGTGTAAAAAAAAAGTACATAAATGTTTGCATGTAAAATAATTCAAACTTGAGAGATGTGACAATTGATACAGTATCACAAAGCATAAGCGTATTGACATTTTCTTACTATCAATCCAAAATGTATCCAATATAATTTACAGCTAAAACAATAAAAACAAAGCCTGTCTATAATGGGTTTTTCTAAACCGGGTACCAGGGGCACTACGGCCTCTTGCCAATATGCCAATTTAGCCTAAACGCCATACATTATGCTGTCATACAACATATAGTCTTCCTTAAAATGACCTTTTTTCTGGTAAACAATATGTCTGTTCTTAAAAAAAAAGAAGGTATAATTACTCCAAAATTTTCAAAATCGTGACAAATGGACCACCGGACGGCCTTCAACAGCTATGATTTTGTGCAACAACATTATGAGTCTGGTTTTATTACTGCATTTATTAAAAAATTGCTTAGAGTAGGGTTTTCAGGGATTTTGTTGTAGGTTTAAATGTTTGAACTATACCGCCATGAGTGTGTAGTGGTGAGCTTCTTCTTTTTTTAACACAGACAACTACAAAGCAATTGATGATATTAAAGTAAACAACAACATTAAATTTTCATTTTCTCCACTGAAGATTTTAAGAGTTGTTTAGTTCAAGGAGAGCAGAAGAGAAAATGGCACCAATGGTACCATTCTTTTTGTCACAGTGGTTAATTAGTTGAAGAGTTTGTTTGGTGAAAATCATGCTGAATCATTACCTTGTGGTTGCACAGCTGGTGGGGCAGGGTCGACCTTGGGCTGCTCTACGGGCTTGGAGGGTTGTGATGGCGAAGACGCAGGTTGCTGCTGTTGCTGTTGTGGTGGCTGCTGTTGTATGATTGGGGCTGGACACGTCTCTCTGACCACCAGTGACGTTGGCTTATCTTTACAGTCCTGAACCATTCGAGAAGTCTACAATGGGTATTCAGAACAAAAGGTAAAGGGAACACGTGAGAAAGTGCATCTGAAAAAAAAAAACAGATCAGGGACTGTTCCTGATTTTAATGTCAGTAACTCAAAAGCTGAAAACCAATAGGCTTGGAAAATATGACACCAGTAGGAAAATAAAACACAAGGAATCCCAAAGTCAGAAGATTCCTGTGTGTTTTTTGTATTTCTTGGCGTAGAAAGGAATTTGGTGGGTTTTGTTGGAACAGTAGTTTTTGTTTTGCTGGTCACCACTTCGGAAAGTGGAACGTAAAGTAATGATGGTTGACTAGGACAAAGTCATAGTCGCCAAAGTCAATCTGTTGCATCATCAGGGAATCCACTAATGTGTGCACAAAAGATTCATACAGTGTTTGCATTTGTTACACAAAATAAACACTTGCTTGTGGTGTCACATAATAATGGGAAATACTTCCTGGTAGTAACAGAACACAGTGGACTCTGTCTAAACTAAATCTAAATACGTCATTAACTTGACAAAGGAAAATGAGCAAAACCTTCTTTTACACCATCTACTTAACATCCATCTACTTTTCTAGCCCTGCCAAAGATGTTAATCTTATAACTGATGCTGTCACCAGTTTGTTTTAAGTAACAGAAAAATGTAATTGTAATTTTTTGAGACCCTAGCGTTGTGTACTCACCGTCGGCTGTATTTGTAGGTTGATGGCAGTGAGCTGGACGGGCTGAGCTTTAGCATGGTTGAGGGAGGAGTGGAGGGCGTGGGGACTGATGGTGGAGTGGAAGATGGTGGCTTGCTGGCTGGGCGTGGAGGGTTGGTGTGGAGCAGGTTTGGGCAGGACAGGGACAGGGTGCTGTGACGGTTGAATGGAGGCTGTCTGCAACAGCTGGCCCGCGGTCCTCTGGGAACCTGGACTCTGATGAACCACAAACTGCTGCTGCTTGTGCTGCTGAACCAGGGAGTGGGGCTGAATCTGAGTGTATGCTGGAATGAAAACAACATTTTTTTTATTCATGAATTCATCTAACTGCTGTCTTCTATAACCATAGACACTTCTATTATGTCCTCAATTCACCAGCCACTGACTAGGAGCCTGACAGTGGTTTCTCTGCACATTTACGTTACTGTGGCCACAGACAAGAGAAAAAAGAGGAAATACTTTCTAGCAGAACATTTCAGATTTCTCTTTTTACTGTCAGAAGAGCCACAAAACAGGATGTCATGCTTTTAGTCTTTTATAAAAAGATGTCAAGGTAATTTTACTCTAGTTGACATTATTCATATTTAATCAAAGGTTCATTTCCAAATCTCATATGTGCGGTCATTGAACGAGATATTAATCATGCTTCTTGATAAAGGGATTTATTCATCATTAAAAAATCCAATCCTATTTTCTACAGGACATTTTTTGGATAAGTTCAACATTCAACAAACACTTGACATATTATTGACAAACTAAGAATTTTACAATCAATAGTACTGAAATGAGGTCAATATGATTTTTCAATTATCAGAACATCAATATGCAACAATGTAGTAATCTATTAATTGTTTTAATCAAGCCAAAAAAACAGTTGTTAGCTCCTACTTCTCAAAAGTGTGTATTTACTGTTTTTCTTTGTTCTATCATTGTAAATTGAATATTTTTGGCCTGTTCATTGGACAAAATGAACAATTTGACATCATCACTTTTGGTTAAATACTGGTTTTCAAACAGTAAAAAACAACAACCTGGTTTTCAACAAGTACTAATCAATACACACTCCATGACGCAATCTTTTCAAACATAACTACTTTTCTTTACAAGGAAATTCAGAAAAAAGTTATCAAGCTGAAATTGCCACAAACCATGAGAATTATTTATTTGCTATGCTCTCAGAACAGTCCATTCTCAGTGTACATCAGGAGCACAGAGAAATGTAGACATCTGCACGGCAGAGCTTGTTTTACAGCGTTCCTTTAACCTGTGTGCCCCTTGTTAATGGGATGTAACATTAAAAGCTTGTTGAAAGGTGCAGAGAGCCCGGCTGTTGCAGTTTTGGTCGACCATTACTCACAAATCTTTTCAAAATGGCCTGTCAACACCTGCCAGTGCTGTTGTGAGAAAAAAAGACATCCCGAGCTCATAACTTGCCCTGAAGCAAAAGACAAAGCACATCAATCTTGTATTGTGAGACCACGTGTGAGTGGGAGAGTGGAAGTACCCTGAAGCCAGACTAATATTAGAAATGCCTCAGGAATGAACATGCAGGGCCAAGTGTCCGTTATATTCGTGATAGAGTTAATGTTAATGTTCAGTCCAAGCCCATTTGCTGCCTCCTTAATCTCTAACAACTCTACCAGGAGACAAAGAAATGTCTCATTCCCATCAATGAACTCCAAACGGGAAATTGGTTACTAAACTACAATACAGTAGCCCCTGCTATATGAGCTGTGTGAACATGGAGGTGTGTTTGGGGATGTTAATTAAGCTGCAAATAACTTCAAGCATGGAGAACTGCCAAGTAAATCAGTGTTTTTTTCTTCAATCCCCCTCGCTCCCCTCCTCCTGCTATCCTTTCTTTTCATGATGTCTTGTGTGGAATAGGCTCCATCTGGTCTCAAAGTTTCCCTGTGAGGCACTAACCGCAGTCTGTACCCTGCAGTGGAATATATAGATGTTTCTATCCAGCAGTCATGTCATTACTTCCTTTAATCCTACAGGATCTGCTAAAAAAAAAAAGTGTTCTTTTTCACACGCTGAGACACAATGGGACCCACCAACAGAAAGTTTGATTGGCTATGGTGTGCAGGGAAGGCCTTCATCTCATATCTACATCAGAGCGGAATGAATATGAGCTTTAGGTTGGTGGACACGGCCAGCAGCATGATAATCAAAGATGTTAGCCTGTGGGGTTCAGGCTTGAAAAGTAATTTAAACTGAAGCCTCAAGGGATAATAACATCTATCAGTTCAGCAGCTACTGCATGTCAAGGAGTGGCACAAATAATCTACTATTAGACGCATCATGCGTCACAGTTCAAAGGAGTAACCACAGTGTTGAACGAAGGAATAACGTTATACAAATAACTTGATTTGGCATAAAAACCTTTTTCTTGACATTAGGAATAGTAGTGGGCAAAATGAGCTGAAACAATTATCTTAGTGCGCCCCATGTACCAAGGCTATAGTCCTCTAGCGGTCGGCGCGGGATCGATTCCGACCCGTGGCCATTTGCCGCATGTTTTCCCCCTACTCTCTTTCCCACATTTCCTGTGGCATAAAAAGCTAAAAATAAATAACTTAAAAAAATAAACAAAAAAATATATATAAAACCTATAGACAAAGCACATTTCTTGCTTTCCTTACTTCCATTTCTCTTCTCCTGCACAGATTCACTTTTAGCTGAACAACCAGTCAAATTGACTTGCTCGATGGGGCTGAAGAGCAGCTAACAAGGGCCAACCAGTGACAATGGTGAGGGACAACCGACACTCACAGGTGGCCAGACTTTCGTCGATGGCCGGCCGTTATGGTGGTGTGACAGGGCCATTAAAGGCAGCAACATATGAAGTGCCATTGGTTTGTGGTCCCCAAGAAACATTGCTTCACTCAAGCATGATGTTGGGAGACGGGCCCAGCATAATGAACTGTTTTACTACCAGTTCACTGGTGGCTCATCGTTAGTTTAAATTAATTTAGTTTAATATATACACTCCTGGGTGGCACGGTGGCGCAGTGGGTAGCGCTGTTGCCTCACAGCAAGAAAGTCCTGGGTTCAAATCCAATTTGAGGACTTTTCTGTGTGGAGTTTGCATGTTCTCCCCGTGTCTGTGTGGGTTCCCTCCGGGTTCTCCGGCTTCCTCCCACCACCAAAAACATGCAATATTGGTGACTCTAAATTGGCCGAAGACGTGAATGTGGGGGTGGCTGGCTGTTTATCTTTCTATATGGCCCTGTGATGAACTTGCTACTTGCCCAGGGTGAACCCCACCTCCCGCCAAAAGTCAGCTGGGATAGGCTCCAGCCCCTCCGCGACCCTACATAGGATAAGTGGTTACAGAAAATGAATGAATGAATATACACTCCTATCAAAATATGACGAGGGAAAGGGCAATTATTCACCATATATGATCAATTTCATTATTGGAGTTGCTCACTAATCTGTAGTATGGCAGCTTTTTTGCATTTGTGCTTCAGTCCTTCTCATGATGTTGTTGGCAACCCATCAATAGGAGAATAATAACTGTCTTCAAAAAGTCAATATTTCACTCAATAGAATATGAGTGCAGACCCATAGCAGTTCTGTCACTGAAAAGTTGGCTTTTCACATTAGAACCAAGATACTGTACAAGACACACTCACTGCAGGAAAATGTATACAATTAATAAAAGTTAATATACCTAACCTTTTTCATAGTGCAAAAAAATGTGTATACTATTGTAAATCTGGTCAGAAAATAATAAAAACTATCACGAGAGTCAAAATGCACTAAAAATAACTCTCCAATTCAACAAGTAGCACTTTAACACAAAATCTCACAATGGCATAAGGTACATAGCAAGAGATTGCTATCTTATGCCTGAGTGAAGGAGGGGGATTTTTGAATCAGCACACCGGATACAACCAGCACTCCCCACAAATCCTAACAACTTTCTCAAGCCCCTAATGAGGAACAGAGAGAAGTCTGGGAAGAAGAGGAAGACAGGGGAATTTATTTAAATGCCATTCCCCCTCAAGGGCTTGGGATTAATAACTGAATGACTCAGGCCCCCACACCCACACACATATACAAATACAATCCTCAGTATGTTGTAGTTGCCTCCACTCCCCTTAAGTTAGAAATAACTGTATACTTCTTACTCTGTGTGCTCTTGCACAATGTCCCAAGGTTGGAGACCATATACGTTCCTGATGGGTTTGTAGCACCAGGCCCTGGAAAATCCCTGATTTTCCAGATTCTCACTGGCTGCCGCTTTGGCTTACTCTCATGAAACACATTCCAACTTAAAACAACAGAGCAACAGCAGGGATAACGCAATCTTTCCTCATTTAAAAGTGAGGCTTGTACATAGCTCATCAAGAATGTTAGCAATAAGGAAAACCAACCAAAATAAATCCAGTCCTTGATTGGTTCAATCAACACTGTTGTCTCATAGAGTGAAAACGTAAAGGCAGGCTCTCAGAGAGAATGTCTAAGCACACACCTCCATACACACCAGCAGCCATACACTGAGGATATATTTTCAGAATAAGTGAACCACTGAAAGTCAGTTTTAATAGACATTTAAGAGAATTATTAATGGCGATAAACTTCTGCATATAATTGAAAAGTGGGTATGTGCAAAGTTGTCTCATACTCAAGGGAAACTGGCAACTGATACTGTTAACAGCTACATAAGTACACCAACACAGACTGTGTGCAGCTCTCCTCTTTTGATCTGTTCGTGGTGCTTTTGGTGGTACCCTGCTGTGGTTTTTATAGTAAGGTGCGGGCCGTTTCCTGCCAAGAGGAGGGTGATGACAAACGCTTACAGCAACAAGCCAGACGGCCTAACATTTGTTTTTAGCCACGTTCCTAGGAAAGTGACTCTTAAATCTTTAATGTTCCCAGTAACAGCAACATTGCTCTTAAATGTTCTGCCAACCCTTGGAAAGTGAGATGGAAACTGATCACCAAAAATAGAGAGACAATTACACCTCTTCTATTTTTATTGCTTTCCAAGATCAGGCCAAAATTATTGCTATCGAGTCAAGTTTAACACTAATAAAGATATGTTTGAGTTATGATTCACTTGTATCAATTGACAAGTTTTAAAGAAATCATGACGAATGTACTGATGTAGACGTGTTCGTTTTTCTTGAGAGGCCACTATGTATGAAGGGGGTCAAGGAGGTTATGTGATCGGTTCAGTTTGTTCGTCTGTTTGTTAGCAGGATTACGCAAAAACAAATGGACGGATTTGCATGAAATTTTCACTAAAGATGGACCCTAGCATATCCTAGACGTGATTCAATTTTGGCGATGATCCGGCTCAGGATCTGGATCCGGGAATCTTTTAAACAGCCTTGTCGGAGGTTTGCATTCTCTGAGCGCTCTTGTCCGTGTTGTTTTAATGTGGATTTTTGTACAACATATTGTATTTGTTGCATTTTAATATGTGTGATTGGCTGCTACCTTGGCCAGGTCTCTCCCGTAAAAGAGATTTTTAATCTCAATGAAACTTTCTGGTGAAATAAAGGTAAAATAAAATAAAATGCTATTTTAATAATGGATGATGGTTATTGCTAGAGTGGCGTTATTTTCTTACATCTTGACCTCTAAGATCATCTGTAAAATTTGTTTTATCTTGCCTTCAAGTGGTGTCAGAAATATCTAATTCGGAGCAAAATGCATAAAAAGTTAGTGGTTAAATGGTAAATATAGACT
The DNA here is from genome assembly GCA_037577475.1 of Chaunax sp. Z400. Classification (NCBI taxonomy): domain Eukaryota; kingdom Metazoa; phylum Chordata; class Actinopteri; order Lophiiformes; family Chaunacidae; genus Chaunax; species Chaunax sp. Z400. The sequence goes on from CM075185.1 coordinate 25,829,356, forward strand.
TAAGATAATTCTATCATTATTTAGATGACTTATGTGGGTTAAGAATCAATGTGAGCTCATCGCATCCCATTTAGTAAAAGTACATTGATTCACAAATGTCAATGGCATCTCAGTACAAAAAGTTTCTCTGATTCTATGTTTGAAAATCAAAGTATATAATGACCCAGTTACAGCTAAGTGGAATTCGAGCATTTAATCTGAATCCCATCAGCCAACCCTGCAGCCTCTCCTTCTCCTGATCCAGTGTATTAACTCTCCAGCATCTCATGTGCACACCTGTCCCTCATGGCCTGCTGCTATGGCAACTCATGATAATTTTTCCAGGCAGTATGGAGCCAGATTTTTAGCTCCCATCCTCCCTTTCATGTGATTTTATGTGAATCCATTACTGCCACAAAGCAAGACACAGTTGTGCACTGACACGCTCAGATAATCCCTACTCCCCCGTCTCTTACCCCCAACACACACACACGCACAAATATACACATACACACATCTGAATAGGCAGACAAAAACAACAGCATGCATTAACACTGTGTACAGCAGTATATTTAAGAATTACAGTCACGCACACACATTAACATACAGTAACCACCCCTAGCATATACACATGCACATATTTTAAAGGCCTTGGTCAAACTAGTTTGGGAAATGTGATGTTTTATCAGGACCTTCTCGAAAAATGAGATAATGCACACGAGGGGGCTTATCCTGCAAACAAACTGGACTTAATTTGATGTAATCAGTTTATATTGCTGGCATATTCACAACTTTTTACACTAAAAGGAAAAACAAACAGCTGCAGACTTACAAATACACAGTAAGTGGTTTAGAAAGCTTTCACCGCTTTTAATACACAAAGCAGCTTGATTGTTCCAGACACAGTCCAACACACTGTCTTTAATCAGGCTGGTTTCACCCCATTAGTGAGTGAATGTGTTTGTGATGCAGGCCCTGACATGTCACACTCACAGCCAAGAGAGAGCTGTTAAATGTGCAAAGTGTAAAAAGTCTTTTCTCGTCTCACCTTACTACAGCATAAACATGAGGGCACATTTCGGCTGTACATGTGACAACTGTCTCAGGCCTTACGACTATTTTAAGGTTTGAACTGAACATCCGTTACCAAAAAGAGGCATGCAGCAACTGGCAGGCAATTTGAAAGTTTAATTTAGCTGTCCACAAAAATGAAAACAAAACTTCTTATGGAATATCGAGTGTGTGTGTCGAAGCAGAAATAACACAAAGCCTCTAGAAGTTGGACAGTTCATGTTCAACGTACCTTTTACTTTGTAACCAGTGTATCTGTGAAAAAGGTAATAAGAATCTACGGTGATGCTAGCAGCTCTGTTAGGCTAAAATTAATATATAGCGCAAATCAACACTGTAACACATCAGCATGCAGATGTTTATCAGGTATAATGGTAACTATGTTCACCATTTCAGTTTCATATTTACCAACTAGGGCAAAATCCAACAACAACTGAGGTTGATGAGATTAATGAGAATCTAATTCATTTGCAGGTATTTTGTCACAAACCAAAGTATTGGACAAACTGATATTTTAAATTGATGATGATGATTCTAGAGGACCACCAGTCATCAGGACTGATTGTTTGGGAAGCCTAAGTGTTGTTTGCCAGTCCATTAGGTACCTGTTGAGATATTTCACATTATAATTGAATACTTTGAAGTGCTAAAGGCACAACAGGGAAAGGTAGGCGATCACCAAACTTCATGGCAATCCAGTCGAGACCAAAAGCGGTGGACAGGAATAAGTAAAGAGTTCCACCGATTAAATATCTTATATCAAAATGTACTTTTTGGCCCCTCTTTTGACTATTGAATATTTGTTTAATTTTGTGTGTCTAGCTCTACAATACCGGATGGATGAGTAGGTATGAATATGTAAATATGAGTACTAAAAGCATTCACTGCTCCCTATTGGTTTGTGAAAGTTATCAAAAGATGATGCTACAAAATATTCAGTGAGTTTTTAGGTTTGATACCAATTAGGGCTGCAACTAATGACAATCTTCATTCTCCATCGACTGACTTAGAGAATAGTCCTCAGGAAATGATAAGCATTTAGCATAAGCATAGTTTGACTTACAGTCTAAAATATATAAATAATGTATTTAATTTACTATCAATAAAATGGAGAAAATCAGCAAATCCCCAAATGCAAGAAGTGAGGAATTTTCATGTGTCCTAAAAAGATTTATCAGTTATCAATTAAATTTCTAGTCAATTTATTGACCTATTGATTTAGCTCTAACATCCATACTGGTAATTGTCACTATTTATTATTGCACAGATCCAGCACTAAATGTCTTTGTGTGTTAATGTGAGGGTCTGGGACCTTTTTTTGGTTGGCCCTGATGTGCAAAGATCAGTTTCATGAATAAGAGACCTTCACATATTAACATCTTTTGAACTTCCTGGCTGTGAGGCTGCAGACTCCACTTACCTGGAGCAATCAAGGACTGAGCGCTGACAGCTGTGACACTGCGGCTCATGTTTATAGCTCGGACTTCTGTGACTGCTGCACTGTCCCCCTTCTTCCCTGCTTCAGACAAACTGTCAGAGGAGCTTGCCTTCCCTCCTGTGGAAGCCTGTGTTCCTTGGCTGGGATTCTTTATCAGTGAGGCAGGCTGGATGGGCACAGGGCTCTGCTTCAGACTGAGAGCCTGCAGGGTCTGAGTCTGAGTGGAGGACGTGGTCGCCACCTGCTGGCCACGGATGGCCAGATTCTGGACCTGATTCTTCAAGAGATTGTTGACAGATGAAAAGTTTGTCAGAACTATTTTTTTATTAAAGAATAAATGCTTTCAATGATGACTCAGTGAGGCATATCAAGATTATACTGTTAATATACAATATAATAGCAGTGTATTAAGTGCAAATTGTTTTAACCATCCACATTTAACTGTCTAGTGTAAAGAATTTCAGTCAATGCAACATCTTCCTCTAAGTTTCCACGTTGTTCTCACCTCTGGATTTGAAATTTTATTTAACAGAGGATTTCCATTATTGATTTTTTTTAAGTAACTATTATTTTATTTAATTTGGTGAAAATATCTCCCAATTAACCAACCTGTGATGAAGCCTGTGCCGAGTTGTCTGACTGGACGGCCGTCACTGTGGCCGTTGGAGTGAAGATGAGCTGTGGGGACAGAGGAACAGCTCGGCCCAGGCTCCTGGCCACCTGCACCAAGTTACTCTGCTGGGCCTGAAAATCATCACACAGTCAGAACATACTTCTCGGATTGGATTCTTCTCTAATGTCCAATAAGAAAGCAAAATGACAATAAGAGAACTATAAAGTGCAAAAACATAAACAAGGTAATCATTATAATCCTCATGTTCAATAAGTATAGTATCATATTATATATACATAGTATTACATTAATTAGTCCAAGCTAAATTATCCTGCTGATGTTTTGTGACCAGAATTTGCAACAAATCTGATCCCATTTCCTTCCATGAAAATGACAGAATACCAGAATTATCTTTAAAACAAACCATACTGAGTTCGGGTGGAGTTTTATACTGACACTGTTTTGAGCCTGCAATTGGTATGTGTTTGGTAGAATAAGCAAGTAAAAGGAAAAGAACATACTGTATGCGCAGAGTTTAATATGACTCATATGAATTAATTCAACACCAGGAGGAGTAGAACGGAAATAAAAGGCACGGCAATCCAAACTGACAAATATGTTTTGCAGTCTGCCAGAACCATCACACAAATGTGACAATGCTTTGTACTTCCTCATAATGAGGTGGCAAAAACTTTGTCAGCTGCACAGTTGATGACAGACTGAAAGCATCAAGTTATGTGTAAACAGCTTCTTCAAAATAGACCAAGAAAGAGTCCCGTCCTTCTGCAACTTTGTTGAAAAAAAAACTTGACCTTAAGCTACAGCCAAGACACTCCCTTTGAGCGTCCAATGCGTTTTCTCATGATATTCCCTTCTGTGTTTGTAATGAGCCCTCTGGGGCCAGACAGATTGTGATTCTGAACACTTCCCTTAGAGGCAAAATGAGCAGAAAGCACACATTTACAATGACAGTGTACGCATACACTCATATCATGTGCACCAGTCCCAAAACACACATTTAGAGCGTGCTTATTTATGTAAGCGGTATGGGTCTCTGGTTGTATTTATGCATATATGCACACTCATGTAAATGTGCCAGTGGCTAGGCTCCTAGTGTCTGCAGTCTCACCATCTGTGCACGCAGGTACATCTGTGCCTGGCTGGCTGTGAGAGTGGGGCTAGATGGGCTGCCCAGCAAAACAGCCTGCTGGGATATACTGGTGGGGGTGGAATTAATGCTCTGGGCCCGGCTGATCAGCTGAGCTGCCGCTGGGGAGGTGGTCAGGTTGATCTGTAGGGAAAAGATGACCAGGATAATTGGGTTATACACTTCTTTTATTCTAGTGATATCTATATCAATACACCAGTTTTTCTGAAACAATATAACAAATGCACCAGTCAAGAACGTGTTAAAATATTTACCACTGAGTGCCACAAAAAGCAAAATCTCAAAAGCAAAAGATAAGAAGCACAGCCCACAGAGCTGCTAGCGTGTCCCACTTTCCCATAATCATCTTGGTGCCAGAAAAAACTTAGTTCCATCAGAATCGAATGGAAGAAGACAATTTTACCTTTAGAGGTTGTTAGGAAACAGACCAAACACTCAAAACTGCTCTTACTGTAGCCTGAGTTGATCCTGTTTGCTGGGATGAAGTGCCGTTCTGTGAAGAGCTTTGTCGGCCAGCTGCAATACTTGCCTGTCTCAAGGCAAGAGAGAGAGGCAGAGGAGAGAGAGAAAGAGAAATGTACCATTTCCTGAAACTAGTCTTGTAGAAACAGAATTATCTTTGCACTTCACGTAATGACCGTTTGCTGACCTGTTGTACAGCAGCCAGGCTCTGGAGCTGAGCGGTGCTGAGGTTGTGCTGCTGCTGGAGGGCTGCAGTTTGTAGCATCAAATGCTGCTGCTGAGCAGCGTACATCTGCTGCAGGTACTGTGCTGCTGTGTTAGGCTGTCTGTGTAAGGCCTGCTGGAACACCTGCATGTACAGGCAAACAGAGACACAGCTTAGTTAGTAATGAAACAGATGAAAAAAAGAGATCTTATATAGTAAGAATTGACAAAAAGAAAAATCAGTAAAGTCAGGTTTAACTGATGAGTCAGAGATTAAGCCTCAGCTCTGTCCCAAATACTGCATGTCATGAGCCAAAAGCTTGTGTATGTTGGCGTGTCTGACCCATCACTCTCCTTCATTATCCGACTCCACATCTGCATCTAAATCACTCCCACATTACACCAATATCAAATTAGTGTATGCAACAGTGCCAGAAATCTTGATTTCAAATATTTTTCAATTACAAGTTTGGTTTCCAGTAATGATTAAAAAACAACAACAAGATAATCAAGATGAAACTATTGTGGTGCTACATTCTATATTTCACAATGATGTTCTTGCTTTGTCTTGGGTTATAAATGCAGCACATCCCTTTCCTTTACAGTGGTGTTCTTTCACCCCCAACCTAAAAGCCCTTTCTCACTATGAGCCAGGCTGTGGTGTGTTTCGTTCAGTTCACTGTGCTTATATTAAGTGTTACTTATTAAAACCAGAAAACCAGGCCTTGTTGCAAGTCTCTCTGGGCCCAATAAAAAAACAAACACATTATGATACACAACATACTTTAAATAAGTCTCTATATTTATTAAATTGTATATTATATATCATATATTATTCTAAGACCTTTTATGAGTTTTTCCAGCCGATTCACATTTTAAGTTAAAAGTATTTTCAAGTTAAAAGTATTTTAAGATTTGCATGATGTTTCTTAATCATTAAGTAGTAATGATCTCAATATGGACCAAAGTAATCATGATTATGATGTTTTCCATAATTGAGCAGCCCTACTTCAAAGTGAGTAACAGAATATGCAGAAGAACCTTACCACACATATACAAAGGTGAAATGTGAGCACATGGTAAAGCTGCACTGAGGAGCAGTCAACACAGAGCAGGTAACGATAGCATTAGGGGCTAATGCTACCTTTAACAAACCCAAACTCCATCAGGGTTTAACTGTTGCTGAAGCCATGTGCTGTTTAATTTAATACAGTTACTCCATACAGTATTATTAAAAACACCAATTTTAGTTGAACAATGCCCAGTCAGCAGAATATCAGAGGAAAATTCATCCTCATTAGGGTTAGCTTATCCACTACATGAATGCCTGTGTTCACTATTGTTTGTGTGGCATCATTTTTTGGTATATTTCTGATTTATTTGAATAGAAATTAAGGAACTCATATAATTTATTTGGTTCATTATAATTTAATTTTATTCTATAAAAGAATAACAATATCAAATCTAATCATGGCTGAATCTAATGGGCTTTGAATGTATTATATTATTGTATTATTGTATCGTTATCTGTATATTTTTTGTATTAGATCATAGCTATCCCATCATTTGAGACGAAGATATACACGACTCTAGTTAAGAGTGTTTCAAAATGTCTAAAACTTGTGATCACTGCAAGCAGACAGACAAGTTAACCCAGTCAATCAATCCTTGTGTGCTAGAAAGGTTTCAATGATTCCTTGATCGAATTACAACAGAGCCAAGCCTAGCCATTGGAAATAACTCCCCTCACCTTTCACCCCTGAAACCACTCTTTGCCTTGTTGCCAAGTAACTAGAGAGGATGTTGACCTGTGCTCCATGTGTCACAGCAACACCCAAACCGACACCTCTTGGAATGAGGGTAAAATTAGCAGATACACTGCATACATGTATTCAAGTCTTACTGACTATAAATGAGAGGTCCTTTATGCTCAGAGGGTTTCCTGATCACGCCAGTGTTTGCCTTTTAACTGTCAGCAGGCTGAGTTCCAGACATGGAGGGCCGAATATAACAAAAGGCCTGCTGTTAAAGCATCGGCACTGAAGGTTGCATGAACCTTATTCATGGAGAGGTTAAGCCTGTGTAGAGGCTTATCCCCAGGTCAAAGGGTCAAGAGCACAAAGGCACAGAAAGCATTCCTTCCTTAAGCGTGGACACACCCTGTGAACTGAGCGTTTATTTTGAGGTTCCTTCATCAGTATATTGACCTGGAAGACAAATGCCTCTGAAATCGTACATTTACTGAGAGAATTTACCGTCAAACATAATTCTAGGAGCAGATCTAAAGCCTGTGTGTGTCTTTTACACCAACAGAGCAAGAGAAAGTCAGCTGTAAAGAGTATATGGTGTGAGTGTGTAAGCTGTCAATCATTTTCAATCACAACACAAAGGCACTCACCTGCACCGTCTGTCGATCAGGTATCCCACTGTACACAGATATCTGAGGCGCTGCCTGTCTTCCTGTAGTAGTACTACTACTGGGAGTACTGGTAGTGTTAGTACTACTGCCACTGCTGCTACTACTATTAGTACTGCTAGTAGAAGTGGTAGGAGCAGTAGTAGTAGTTGTAGAGTTAGAGGTGATACTACTGCTGACAGCCATGGTGCTGGAGGAGGAGGAGGTGGTGGTGGCGGTGGAGGAGGTGCTGGTCCCGGTACTGTTGGCCGCGGAGGCAGGGGCCCCCGGCTCACTCTCCATGGTGCCCTCTGCTCTTCTCACCTTTGACCCCCGGCTCTTCTGAATGGCTCTCCTGTGCCTAAAGACCGAAAAAGAAGGGTACATCAGCAAAACAGACACCCCATTTCATCGCTATGTATGTCCAAACCCATGCAAATAAAGCAAAGACACAAATGGTGCAGAAGTCTCAGTACATCTTTCCACGACAAGCTAATGAGCAGCTTACTTTCAAGGAAATGTGACACCAGCACAAGATTCAATAAGATCTCATAAAGAGATCACAGGGAAGCAAAAGTGAGTGAGAGTCAGATATAAAACATCTACAGGGCTGCAACTGCCGATTATTTCCATTACCAATCAATCTAGTGATTGTTTACTTGATTCATCTTTTTGTCTTTGAAGTGTCACAAAACAGTGAAAAACACCATTTCACAGGTAATCTGTTGGAATAGGTCATTTTATTAGACCAACAAAAACCAAAAGGAATTCAGTTTAATATCATATATGATAAAAACTATAGTCATCAGACCGTTTGGCATTTTTGTTTGAAAAATACATGAAATGATCAATGGATTTAAAGTAGTTTACAAATTCTCATTTTCCCCCCCCCATCAGTCTTTTTGTTCTTATACAGAAAAGCTACTCTGTTTTACAGCAGAACTACTACCTATATATTGTTGCTGTTGTGTCTGGCAATAATGTCTCTTTGTCCTTGTTAAGTTGTTCATTTTTATCCGTTTCAAAATAAGACCGTCTTTTGATTACTCTATTTATTGGTATTCATGCATTTAATAAACTTCGCTACAAACCACAATGCAATAGTACATTACAATTACACTAAAATGATAGGAAAGTGAACTCTATCTGACCTGCTTCAATCAGAGGAATACCTTCATTGCTGTAAATACTATGGCACAATCTTCCCTACACAAATCTGCAGTAGGACATGAGCATCAGCAGGGAAATGAATAGTTCTATTGAAGTTTGTTTTTCAGAAATATCAAATGTTAATTCAGGAGCTGGTTCAAATAAACTACTGCTGCACAGTTCTAAGATAACAGGAAGAAGAAGAAAAAAAAAAACACTGTGCAGTGTGTCTGACCTCATTCACCAAAATCAAAAAGAGGAGTCTGGCAGAATAAAGCTGGTTAGAGAAGCAACACAAAAATGCTATTCAGGGGGGGGGTAATGAAATCCAGGGAATTTCACATAAAAGGCATGGTGGCTGGCTAACATTAGTGGCAACCACGAATTAAATCTTACATACTGGAGCGTTTCACATAAGCAAGAACACACGTTTGGTTTAAGTTAATTGGGGAAGCAGCAGAGGTTGTTGTACATATGACTAAAACTCCCTCACATCCACTCCCATCTAAACATCCCAAATGCTAAGTCATTGACTTTAATGCCAGTATAGGCCTAATTACTGCTCAAATCTCCTTCTTAATAACAATTAGATTATACAAAAAGTGCTGTGTCAGAAACCAGAAACCTGTGTCAGTCGTAAGCAGGAAGGAGCGAATGATTTAAGCCCCTTGCCTAAAAGCCTTTTTAAGGTTGGTCCCCTGGTGCTCTGCTATCCATTAGCACAGGAAGAAAAGATTCAGAGCTCTCCGGGCAGATGACATGGAAGGGGCCTCGGCATGACAGGTGACAAGACGAGGAGGAGGATGGGAGCAGAGAAAGGATCCATCATCATTGAAAAACAGCAATGGTGACGTTTTCTTAAAGGAATAATAAAGTTCAGGAGGTCTTGACGAAAGTGGAGCTCTAACAGAGCAGCAGAACAAGAATTCATCAAGAACTTTCAGGTGTGTGGCATGGGGGTGGTGTTAATAAGTGTATGTGTGTGTGTGTGTGTGTGTGTGTGTGTGTGTGTGTGTGTGTGTGTGTGTGTGTGGTGGGGGATTCAAAGGGCATGACAACTGATGTAACAGAGCAGAAAAAAAGGCCAAAATGAGGAGGAATTTCTAGCCTCGAGGTTAGAGGTGTGTGCATTTAGTTATGTGGGGTGGACTGGAAAGGAATGAGAGCGGGTGGGGGGTGAAGGTTGAGTGAGCAGGTTGAGGACTTTAAATGGGTTAGAGTAGAAAGCGGTTGTGATGGAAGTAATTACATAAGGAGCAATACTGCCGCCGTGCTGCAATTCTTAAGCTATTTCCAACTGCTCCTCATTATTCTTTTGAACGGATTAGGGGCCAAAGCACAGCTCTATAACCCACTTAGGTTACAAAGCAGGCGTGGAAACTGCAATCTTACTTAACCATATGTTATTCTGGCAAAAGCAGAACAGCCCTTAATATCTGAGTAAAGAAATCAGTCACTGAATGAATGTCTGCAGAGCTGTACATGCTTTAAATGAAACTTTAGATGCTTAAGAATTAGGCAGGGGTAGCAATCTGATTTTGGATCGTGACTCATCTTGGGAAAAATCTACAATCTACTTTCAGGTGAATCGTAGCGATTGTGATTAATGTCTTTCTTACTTCTGTCTCATTGACCAGCAGATCTGCACGATGTGAAAAATAAATATAGTGACGTAGCCAACTAGATGGCTGTACTGACTGGATTAATTACTTCACGTGGCTCATCCTTGGGTGGTGGAATGAAACTAGTGGAATTCAGTTAAGGAGGTTGTGCCAGAAACAGGCCATCTTCAATGCAATACTGTATTTCAATGCTGCAAATAAGAGACATTCACGGGTTATTTTCAAGTATAACTATAGTCTACTGGGCTGTTTCAAATAGAGAACAAAGATCTCAATTTAGATTACACATCATGATTGTGATCAAATAGATGGTGATATAATCTTTTGACCAGATAGCACCACCCTTATTCATTATATGCCATACATGTTTCAGTTAAAAGTCAAAATGTAAAACAGGAGAAAACTTGTCTCTAAGCAAGAATGTCTGGTGTCATTAAATGAGTCCAATTCAAATAAAAAACATGAACACCAAAACAAGCCTTAACACCCAAAAATGGAGAGTAACATAAAATCTAGAAACTCATTCTGAATTCTCCAATCAATACTTGCAGTGAAATTGCAAAATCATGTCCACATAATTGTAGCTGTGAGAGAAATGAGATTAAGACATGCAGAGTGGCTTTCTGGTTGTAAACAAAGCATCACCACTGTCTTTATGCAGTCATTAGCCTACATCCCAGAATCTGCTTCCCTTTGCCTCCTCATGTGGTGAGAGGGGAGGGAATCCCCTCTGGTAATGATGCCTTCTGAGAAGAGTCATGCATCCATCAGTGAGGGTGTGCAAAATTAGTGTGAAAAGTGGTGAAACCAATGTGTTTGAAAGCACAGGAATACAGCACCAACAGCCTGTAATGCATTAATGCTTCGCAAAGAGCCTGTCGACACCATAACACCACAATTTCAGCTGTTTGTGCCCCTCACAAGAGAACATATTGATATACTCAGCTGGCATTACAAGACCACAAGAAGCGACTGTTTTTAAAGGGTTTGCATAGCCTGCAGAAGACAAGAGCTGTCAGGAGACTATCAGGCAGACTGGCTGTCTCTACAGAGCTTAGATCAAAATAGAGTAATGTAATGGAGCCTCCATCATGGTCCATCCCTCAGTCAGCAAATAGGAAAACTCTCATGACCCACATTTAAAACACCACAAGAGCGCACTTGTCAGTTGCAAAAATCAATTGATGTGTGATAATGGCTTTAATAGCAGGGATATACATATATATATATATGTGTGTGTGTGTGTGTGTGTGTGTGTAGGTGTGCTCTGCTGCTGAGACAAAGCCCCCTAACCCTGATGCTCCTACCTCCTCCAGCACCCCCAACGTGATGCAGGGGTATGATGCCCCATCCCCCGGGAGTGTGCTGTCCTCCTGCAGGATGTTGCTCTTCTTTGTCTGACTGGCTGGCTGGCTGGCTGGTTGGTTGACTGAGTGGAGGAGTGAGCGTGTGCAAGCGTGTGTCTGTGTTATATCCAAAACCCCCAGCCCCTCTCTCATCTACCCCCAACTCGAAGCAAGCTCGTCGTCCCAGCATCAACACCCCACTCCACCAACCAGGCCGTGGCCTGCCTCCTGATTATGTGGTATCCTAGCGACAGCCAACGGGGTGCCTATGGAATCCCCGTGCAGAACAGCATGCTGATTGGACAACAGGATCCTCTCTAATGATGATGATGGTAATGATTTTACTCTGTCGCTCCCCTCCCCCTCTACTGCTGCCTGAATAATTATTTTTTTATGCATAGATCCCACAAAATAAGGTGTTGTTTAAAATTGAAATGCAAGCTAATGAGGTATTTCATTAAAACGACAGCCCAGAGATAGCATACTTGTTATTTTGCTTTGTCTGGGACTGGACAACAGAAAACTGAGGGCTACATTGGTGTTTCAGTGTCTTGAATTTGAAGACTACAGCCCGGGTTTTAAACTATTTATAGACAGCCCCATTTCCACCAATAACCAGTCCTGCAGCTCTGACGGGCCCACTTTTGTATCATAACAATTAGATAAGGCCAGAGTTGTGACTCATGACCAGATTGAACATCTAACCCATTATCTCAGAAGCAGGACAGTAATCTTCATCAATTTTGGCAAGACTGACACTGAGGCAAGAGAGTAAATAAATTCCCTTTCCTCAGTAACAGCCTTTTATATGTGAGTTACTCTAAGATTAAATGTTTAACACAATTTACCATGACCCTGCTAAAACGGCACCATTAAAACTCAGCATCTATGAGGGGCCAGTCAAGTAGCAGCAGGAAAGCTTCAGGCCACCTATTTATAGCAGTTATGGAAATTAAATGCAAAACAAGAAGGGGCAGATAATTGTGATCCCCTCATAAAAGTGAAATGGGATAGCTTTGCAGTTGAATTCAAAGCTGTCCTTAATGACACCAGGATTCATTTATGTGGAATAGGGTAGATAAAACTAGAGGATAATGGCATACTTATGGTCTGTCCCACCACATTAACACACCACCAAACTGTCTCACGGTATGAAATGTAGCCATTTGAATCATTTGCTGGTGCAACGTGGTATTGATTGGGGCCAGCCATGCATGAACCTCATTGATTATTATCTTCTCATTAGCATATAGATTAGCTGGCGGTGCAGCCAGAAACACAAGCCTCGAGACTCACACTTGGCTAACAGAGCTGTGCAGCAGATGGGGGTCAAAACAAGAGGCCAAGTATATGAATGGATTGGCTCCGAGTGATACGCGGTGTTTGATGATGAACCTCGACATCTAAAAGCCTGGGACCCTGAACTGCTATGGCGTTCTAGGATAAACAGAGGTCGCAGTGAAGTGGGGCATAAGAGGTGGCACTGCAGACGGCTTTAAATCAAATAAACTCCACATTTATTTTAAGGGCATTTAAGCACATTTTGAATTTCAAAAAGACTGACGCCTAACAAGCTCTCTTGGTGTGCTACATAAAAGTAAATTAACTAGGCACCACGTGAGCCAAGCTTTTAAATTCCTACATAAAAGAGGATTGCTGATGACTTTCTAAATTAAGGTAGGTGTGTGTGTGTGTGTGTGTGTATATATATATTAAATTCTTTAATATCGTTGTGTTTATGCCAATACAAGATGCTTCAAAATGTATGGTATAATTAATGTACATTTTTATTTACTTTTACACCCAACCTTACTGTGATGGCAACAAATGCAGCCACACAGCACAGGGGAAGGTGGTAACCCCATGCACTTAAGCTTCTTTTTTTTTTGTACTCATTTTGACACCCACATGGCACACACACAAACACATAAATTACGACACATTATTCTTAATTTCATACAACATACTCGTGCTTTATTTCACAATTGTTGGAAATACACTAGTTCTATTTGTGGCGTGCACATTTAATTAACTTTTGTATATTCAACATTATGTTAAATTAATTTATCTTAAGTTGTGTTAACCCTTCTTTTGTTTTACCGGTGCTGAGGGGGTCCATGCTCCTGCTGCTGAGGCCATCCTGCCAAGATTGGGCAAAAGATGGGACCCAGGAAGCAGTGGTCCTTAAATACAGGAAGTACCAATCAGGCCACACCAAGAGCCTGCCAACTCAGAGGGGGGATATGGATTATTTACTTTAGTTATTTTGTGTCCTTTGTTAGACTTACTTTGGTATTATGATAATTTTGGTTCTGAATAATAACCTGTTTAGTTGAGCGGACAAAATAACTGGGTTTTGATTCATTTGTAGTTACTTAGTGTGCCTTATATTTTATGTTGCCCCTTTTGTGTTTCATTGGTCTGATCAGCCAGCTTAAATATTCCATTTGTTTGTTAGGTCTGTTAGAGTTTGTTTGCCAGTTGGTTAGTGCGTTCCTTGTTATCAAAGCCTGGGTTTAGTTCTGTTGATTTGACCTCTTTTGTGGGCCCAGAACTTAATACTTGTGTTTTGTAAATTCATTTACTTTATTTCTTTGGCAAATAAAGCCTTAAAATTCAAAGTCTACCTGTGACTCCTCATGCCTTCCTGCTCGATCCTTACCTATATCTGCCTTGTAGTGCCAGGAGGAGTAATTCATCTCTGACAGCTAAGATGGGTCGAAGCCCGTATTCCTGTGCTGCGTGCAGCTGTACCAGTGCTCGGGGCAGGGCTAGCTTCCCCCCCTCAGCAGCGGAATAGCTATTAGCATCCTCACCACTGGTACCAGGTTCAGGTTGGGTGGCGACAGCGGCCCACGCCCCCAAGTGAATAGGGAAAACACTGCAGGTAATAGCCTCCATATTTTTAACAGCCTCTTGCCTCGACGCAGACCATCTAATATTGTGAAACTTCCCTCTTCTCGCCACTAGCTCACGCAATTTGGGAAACAGCCCATTGTAAACTCTAACATTGACTACAGCTCCGTGTGCAGACCGAAACCAACTTCATCTTCCACTCATCCCATAAACCATAAGCATGGAAGAGTTGCAGAAGCCCCTTTAGAATTTCCTGTGCCGTTCAATTCATTTATCTCTCCTTTGCTTTACACAGACACAATGGTGAAAGCGCTTCTTGTTCTAATATATGTCACACATCGTTTATTTTGATCATGCATGCACACCTGCGCACCACCTGCCTATACTGCATGTTTTTGGGAGTACCCAGAGGGAACCCACGCAGACATGGAGAGAACATGCAAATTCTACACAGAAAAGTCCCATGTCGTCAGGTGGATTTGAACCCAGAGCCTTCTTGCTGTGAGGCCACTGGCACGCACGAGGATGAATAAACCACAGGACAGAATACAATGAAACGTCACACATGCTTTGAATGGACTCTACAGGTGTGCATCTGGTAGATGCTTTCTTCATTTTTCTTACTTTTTCATTTTTATGCACATTTGATCTTGGCAATTCTCGTGTTGTGATCTCATGTCTTGTTTGCTCACATTCAGGTTTTGTATTTTTTCCAGTACAGGGGAAATCTGTGTCCTTGGACACACATTTTTCTAGTTTTTGGTTTGAATTTAAAGTTGCAACAATTAGTCGATTGAAAGAAAATTAGTTGTGAGCTGTTTAGATAACCAGTTGCTTTCAATCATTCTTAATGCAAAAATGTCAAACATTTGCTGCTTCCAGCAGAGATTTGCTGCGTTTCTTTTTCATTTATGGTGGCAAATTAAGTCTTTATGTCTTTGTCAGATGGTGAAAATAATGAAAATGGAAAACAATCTGCAGCTTAATTTATGATAACATTAGTTACATTCTTATTAAAAGTAGTTATTTAATACTATAAAAAGGGGGCGTAACATCACAATTACATTTACCCCTAACCCACGTTTGAGTTCGGCAGGTGTATGGGCAGGACATCAATACCACAGCTCCATCCTCTGATCATTACAGCACAGACTCCATATTACATCACCAACATTAGACGCCAGCCTTCATAGCCAGGCTGCAGTTGGGGAAGTAGAGGCGCATCCTCCATCATTATTTATGGTTACTGGCCTGACCTATGACTCTAAACAGTAAAAGTCACCTTCCACATCCTGTGCGCTATAAAACAGCATTTCCTTGGTGATGTGGGGGTTATCCCCTGAGGCTGATGATGGTGGATGGGTCTTGTCCAAACAAAGCAGGAAGAGCACCACCTTTGTTACAGTATGTAAGGGAGAGAGTCCCTCTGATCCCAAGGCAAGATTGGTTGGGTAGGTATAATTGAGCCATCCGAGTCAGACTGGCCTTGCCTTCCACAGCTGAGTAGACCAGTATAAAGAGACTCTGGCTGCTTTCCAGGTTAAGTGTGCAGAGCGTGTGTCCACCAGACCAGCACACACACAGTCATGCTGTGAACATACAAAACACTTTCACTTGCCTCTCCACAGCAAACTGTGGTCTTTTATGTCCCGCTTCATTTGGTAAGGCCCTAGCATGCTAGGAACAGATTGCTCCACAAGATGCTGAAAATCCATTGGAATTAATAAAAACTCTCAAATTAAACATGACAGAAGTAGACAGAAAAGCACACGGGGCGCAGATAGGGCAGTGGTTAGAGTGCGCGCCCCATGTACAGAAGCTATAGTCCTCTAGCGGTCGGCGCGGGTTTGATTCCGAACTGTGGCCATTTGCCGCATGTCTTCCCCCTCCCTTTCTCCCACATTTCCCGTCACCTCTTCAGCTGTCCTGTAAAATAAAGGCAAAAAATGTCTGACAAAATAACAAAAAAACAAACAAAAAAAAGAAAAGCACAGAGACAGACTGAGAGGAAAAATCCTCCCTCTGATCTATAAATATACTGTTAAGTTTTGGCAAAGGATGCAGATTAGCAACATTCTTCATTCCATTTCTATCAGAGTGTCTCAGTCTTTGATCACGCCAAGAGGAAGAAAAATAGGTCAGGTATGAGCCGAGATGAGCAGCAGCACAGAGAAAGCAGTGCTTCACTGCCCTCGTCAACAACAACCTTTGAATCCCTATCCACACTAGCAGTGGACCACACAGATATTGAAAGTTCACTCAACCCAAGGAAGCCTCAGGGTCACTCGAGACCCACAATTGTGATATCTACCAGGATGTATTTCTTTAATAACTTTTTACCGATGACTGAGACCAAAATGACAATTACATCATTTTAATGAGGTTAAAATCAAGGCACTCTATTTCTTTTCCCTGATGGCCACAGGTTTGACACATGTATCTTCATCTACACATCATCTTCATAGTGGTACCCTGATGGAAACTTACCACTTAGATTTTTACAGCACATTCAATCAGATGACAAGGTTAACCTTGGTTAATCTTTCCTGCAAATGGATCTTAGAAATCATGCCTAGTGTCAGCAAGTGATAACAAGCTTTCTTATCCAAGCCAAATCTGGTCCAGTGTTTGCCCTAGAAATCTTTTTCAAGTGGCAAGAGCTGATAGAAAACACTTAAAACAAAGTGGTCAAAAGGAGAGGATGACTAAATAAACTGCATTTATTGCACACTATCACACTTCACTGGAAGAAGTTACAGCAAATAAAAGAAATGATTTGGTTAACTAAGGTTACTTGGAAAATAAGTAGTTCAAAACCTTGTATTAAAAAAAATAAATAAAATAAAATATCAATTCCACATGAAATATATCAAATTATACAAGTATAACACAGTCACATAACCATTAAAACTACTCAGTTGTGTGAAATACATACTTAGCACATCATGAACACAGTGTGCATGACTTATTGCTACACTTGGTCTTAACTCTGCTTGGAGAAAAATTTCACCATGGCATCCTGGTATGGAAATTTTCCCACAGGAGGCCCATTTATTGAGATTTTCATACAGTCTCCCAAGTGCTATCCTTGCAGACTGTTCCTGAGGCCAGTTTTCACCATTAAAAATAGCAACAACAAAAAAAACAAAAAGAAAGAAAGAAAGCAAAATAGACCAGAGCTTACAATTTAAGATTTTTTTCTTTTTCAAAAAGATGAGAATGTCAACATTGTCTGGGGAGAGGGTGGACCTCTTTGGAGTCACTATGTCCCCTGCAGTGGAGAACACCCTCTTGCTGGGAACATCTTGCCAACATGGCAACATGAGGTTTTTTAATGCTGCCTTGCAGGATGCCACGTCTTGCCTGTGTCTCCACCACTAAAGGTCTACTCAAAAATCTCTCTATCAACTAATTTTCAACACACTCCATTCATGTGAATGCATAACTTTGCCTGTTCACATGACCACACAACTGTCCTGTGTTTATCTTCTCACAGCAAATAGGTTGTCTACAGACATGTATACACTTGTGCATTTGTGAATAAAAATCAGATGACCTCATTGTCACAACATATTCACGCATGATTTTCATATGGATCCTGATAATGAAAACATCAGTTATTTCCAGATATCAAGGGTGTATGTTACTATAAACAGAAGCACTCTCTGTTGCTGTGACTGTAACTAGTACCTTGCACATACGGGAGCATATCTGGTAAATATATTTCAAACAAACGCATGGCCATTTTGCACAAGAAAAAGATCAGTTCAACTAATTCTGCAGAGTGACCATGTCAAAACTCTCTGATGCCAATCATGATTATCTCTCATAGGTGTGGTGCAAGAGGCAAGTGAAAGTAAAGTGGAAATAAATAGGAGAGTATTGGGACCATCTCACATGTAAATTATCATATGCCTAAACAAAGAACAACATGATAATGTGTGGCTCTCATGCGCTCGTGAAAAACAAATCAGCATTTTCATGACACTCAGAAAATAAATACCACAGAGCATTTCAATAACAGCTTACTGCATTTGGCCAGGTGTTAGCTATAAGAATTAGATTTGCAAATAATGTCTCTGTTTTTTAAAGGCTGTGTAATGTCATGTTCTGTATTTAACCCTGGAAACCTTGAGAAAAATCTATGAGCTTCCTCACTGAGGCTGCTTTTCATCCTTGAAATGAGCAAACAGATTACTGGGCATGATCTAGCCTTCTTAAAAGTGCACATAATATGACGTGCTGTAGGCAACAATCGTGGATGAGTGGAAGATGATGTGATCTTAGCTGTAACACTGTATGTTTGTCTGAATGAAATGTGCTTTATGGGTCCACTGCATCATCTCTTGCTTAAACACGATATAATATACAGATCTACAATCTGAGGATGGGTTCTTGGAAAGCCCAATTGACTTTTTTCACATCTTTGAACAACAGAACGATCAGAACAAGAAAAATTGGCAGATTCATAATAATGGAAAGTTGAAGCTCACGTGCGCAGTCGGAAATAAACACAGACTCCCTGAAGGGGGGATTAGCTGGCTATGTTATTATTTTGAACACATTCGGGTCACTGGAAGGCCATGGCCACAAGGCCAGCTCTAAAAGCTACGCAACCTCGGTGTTGACCTACACTTGACAAAGTAAGTCATACTCTGTGCCAAAAGTCGTGACCAAAGTTCCTCAAGAAAGCACCTGGCTAACCTTAGCCAACACGTTGAATGAGTCAAATTTACACTAGCAAAGCAAAAGAAGATAGTCTATTACTGGCCAAAGCGTTTTAATTTACGTTTTTGCTCACGCAGATTTTCATTCATAGCAAATATGAATTCCTTTACTATATTGGCTAACGTTGGCGCTAGTTACTTAGCTTGTTATTCGCCATACTGCTGTTAGTACACGAGTCTCTGTGAGCTAAACTTAGCGGGTAAACTAAGGTCAGTATTAGCAAGCAAGCAAACCAGAATCAAATGCTGCTGCCTGCTGCTGTTTTGGGGCCCCGAGAGGACGTTAGCTAGTGCGGCCGATTAACCTCACGAGTTCCGATACACACAAACAAACACGGTGACTGACCCTCGTGCCAACAGTGACACCCTGTGTGACAAGAAGCAAACCAAAAGTCACCTTACCGTCACCGTAAGCTTTAAACCTCGCTCCTCTTTCTGGCCGTTGTCCCTCGCTGTTTTTCCTGATATTCTACACCATTTCTAGATAGTGCTAGCTGTGAAGACCAGCAGCAGTAAAGGAGCAGAGTAGGGATGGGCCAAAGCAACTATTTTCATTTGCATTCCAAACTGGTAACGTGACCTGACTCTGGCCAATGAGCACATGATCTGGTGTTAGACCATACCCCTTTTACTGTCGATCAACCGCATGCCTCCGCCCTCCTCTTTCTCGTTCCATGCTTCTGTCAAGTACAGACCACGGTCTCCATGGTAACAAAGGGGATTTAACCCTTGCACTGCGGTCTGTTTACACTGCAGCCAAGGTAAAGTCATCGGTGTCAAAACGCAACTCAGGGACCTCACATGGGTATAATGACAATTATATGATATTTAATTAAAATTGTTAAAGGAGGGACAGAGGACAGCCTTTAAGATAAGCAACACTTTATTTTACACTGTATTTATTGTAATTATTCATTTATTCATTTCTACATTGTTCATTTCATTTATTTCAATTTGTTCATTTATATATTCTAGCTTTCTATTTAGCTTTCCTTTCTGACATTTTTCAAGGAGAATCTGTAGCGAATCAATTTCCCCACGGGGATCAATAAAGTATTTCTGATTCGGTTTATTGTCTCTGTCAGGGAATTCGGAGGTCTAGACCAGATGATTTTACGTTCATTCACTTGCAAATACTTTAGTCGACTTACATGAGCTCAGTTCCGCTACATGGTGGGCAATTCTAAGATTTATTTTCAGAAACGAAGCATTAAGAATGGCAGAAATTTTGGCTTTGGATGATAAGCAGATCTCAGTTCAAAAGTTTACATAGCTACTGGATTTATTTAGCTTTTTTCAGGATTTTCACTCACCATATCTCAGTCTTCATCCGCAAAATGGAACTGGCCCATGTGTCATCGTGTAGTCTGTAAGAGATTTATAAATTCCATTCCATTCAATTTTTTTAAATATTAGTATTTTTCGCTATTTGTTTATATTTCATTGTGGAACCTTTTATTCTTATCTTGTTTGATGGAGAATGATAAAGAACCTGCTACAAACCCTTTATTTGTAGATCCTTGGGACATATTTGGTTGTGTCATAGTAATATAAAATGAATACTGTGTATCATTAATAGTATTAGTAACACATGTTTTTGACAAAACAATATACCAGCTGTAAAAATGTTGTTCATCTACATTATGAATACAAAGTCTAATGTTCATGTTGTTGTTGTTATTCTCCATAGTTTAATTATCTCTGCAAGGGAAGTTATGTTTTCACCTGTGACCATTAGTTTGTTTGTTTGTTGTTGTTGGGTTTTTTTGGCTTTTTTATAGCAGGATCATACAAAAACTACACTTGACAGATCTCCACAAGTCTCGGTGGAAGGATGGGGCTAAGAAAGAACCCATTAAATTTTGGTTCAGATCATCTAAATTAAGGGTCTAAAGACAGAGTAAAAGTAAAAGGTTTGAACCGTTTGCACACTTTGCATCTGTAACTCAAACTCTATTTATGTAAATGTCCATTAAATTAATGTGGTCTCAAGATTACTTATTGAGCTTTAAAGTATAAATCAGATGTCAAATTTAAATTTAAGTTTGTCTAAGTTAAATTTGTATTATTCAATGGTCTCATTTCATGTAAATGTCTCTCTCTGTCTTTATCTCTGTCTTTATATTTTACTGTTGAAAAGTATTTTCCTCTTTCAGTCGCGGTTGCCTTCCCTGTCCTCCACTAGTCCGTCCCATCTCAGCAGTCTTCAAACTCTTCTAGACAACACAGTACAAGCTTCATACCTCAATTCCAAATGTAATGGGCATGGTAATGAAATGGACAGCAATTAATTACTAATGTCTCAGTGAGTCTCTGTTGTGTTGCCTGCAATACAAGTAGGGAGTGCATTCAACAGCCTGCAAATACTGAATAATTTATCAGAATATGACTTATTTGGTTGACCCCTGAGTTAATTATCTGGCCTGTCATAGCTCCCTTGACACCATACTCGCAGCATCAGCATGAACACAGTATCATTTCAGTAACTTAGTTAATCCCCAAAGACACCATAGGGCCTGGCAGCCAGGCCGGCTGTGATATTAATGGTGTAGAAGAGGCAAATTCAAACGCTGCTCTGTTGGGCTGGAATGTACGTTCAAACGGGTGTTTACGCAATATCATGAGCCAGATGTAATGGTGTGGAGACAATACATGAGAGACTAATGGAATATTTATGTGGGCTCCTGTTCATGCCTGGTTGATCCTCTATTTCAACAAAGTCAGGGACGGCCTGGGTTTTTTCTCTATCACTAGGTATTGTCCCTGTTTCTGTAGTGCTGCTCACTGACTTTAAACAGAGCAGTATAAGACATAAGAATGCAAACCTGAGACTGTTAGAAAATGAGTGAATGTTTTAAGTGAAACATACTCTTCTATAGATATTTTTAGATCAATGAGCAAATGTATGTCAAGCCTTTCACTGTTTATAATATGAAACCAAACCCACAGACAAAGGTGTTTTATTTTGCTTAATTATTGAAAATTCTAATCTCTAATCTTGGCCTCTCTGATCATGTAGTAGCAGTCTGCTAATCATTAACAGAGTATATTTATGTATCATGTTCAGTGAATATTACTGAGAACTGTTTGGAAAGTTCACATGGAGGAGATTCAGCCATCTACAGTGTTATATCTTTATACAACTGTTCATCTAAATGTGCTCATTTATTACAATGGTCAAGATTTGCTATACATAAAAACAAAACAGCCAGTCAATATCCATTTAATACCATCTTTAATATAGTTAAGTGTTCCAACAGCTTACAGCTAAAGCTAAAAAAAGATCATTCTGACACCCATGATGTGACCCTTACCTAAGATAGATAATGACTTAGTTTGAAGTCAGGTGGTGGGAGAAAGGGAACAGGACACTTTAAGGGAACAGTTAACTGTGTGTGAACTCACAACAGGCATGCATTAATTTCAGTAATAACTGAAATTGAAAAATTGAAAATTGAAAAAAAAAAGTATTTCAAACATGCAAAAAAACAAAAACAAAATAACAAAAAATAAATGAAAAGCATAATACAAGGTGCAATCAATAACACACCTTATAAACAAACCAATTTATAAACAAATCAGTTCACATGCTCGAAAAGGAGTAGGAAGAAGTATAAACTTATGTAATCCTACCGCAATAATGAATGAATTAACAATAATTATCAACACAGAGAGAATACTACTGCTGTCAAAGTTGCTCATTACACAGTTGTAACCTTCTCTTTTTGGCAAACAAATATCTCATATTTTTGTTGATATAAACTCTACACAGGAAATGTATTTCCACTTTCCTCTGTGAAGTAAATACTAACTAAAGGATGCAACAAAAGATGAAGCTGGTCTGGTATTTAGTGGGAAATGATTGGAAACATGATGATCGTGCCTCATAGCAATGAATGATTGCATGTCGTGTGGATAGTTCACATAGACCATAATGTGTCACCAATGTTTACTGAGTTTTAGGAGATAATAAAAGAGTCTGACATGCAGTTTACAGATATCCAGTGTCTGAAGAAGAGTTTACTGTTGTTACGATGGGTTCCTTCCCATCGGCATGTGTTTCCCTGTGAAGTGGACTGTACAGGGTAATTAGTCATGTTACATAAATGGTATGTTTGCTTGTTTTACCTTAGAAGCAATGGTAGCAACAGCAGGTTGCACGAGACCTGGCATTAATTTTGTGAACCATGAAAAATCACATGATATTATACATAATAATAATCTTAAAATAATCAACATATAAATAGTAATCTGTGGGATAAATAATCCCTTCAGGAATGGCACTACAGATCTTGATTAAAATCACATTCATTCACAAGTCATACATACATATGTTGAAGTAAAGTTTGAGATTATGTTTCTTCACATGTATTTAATATTTTATATCAGTTGTGTAACATTTCCACAGTAGCAGCAGGTATCTGAGGTGTTTACGTTACTTAGACAATGCATGGAGAAAGTGATGTCACTGCAGGCTCTTCTGAAAGTTGAAAGTTTGTCAAGGGAAGTTCTCTTAACAGACACTCCCTTATTAACAGGGAGTAGTGAGAAGTGTTACTGTACAATGTGGATCCGAACGCTGCTTTAGTCTTTAGGTTTAGTCTAGTGTACAATTCAACATGTAATCAGGATTAGATTCAGGACTGAAGACAGGATTAAATTAGGGTCAGAGTCAATATAGTGTACACAAGTTCAATCATGAGGCAAAAAACCATCAGCTTGACCTGTTTCAATCTGAACAAAGGACTACAATTTTTATTTAGCATCCCCTTATTGGTTCACACACACTGTGAATAGAATTCAGTGAAATTCATTTTCACTGAAATCTTTGACTCCAATTGTAAACCATTCCATGCCCTGATAACCCAATATATTTGTTCGTATGTTGGTTTAATTATGATGCAAGAGCATATCGTTGTGTCTAGAACGCAACATATTTGTGTAAAGTAATCATGTGTGCTCTTTTTACACAGTTTAGTGTACATAGCAGTTGACATTGTCACATTACTTAATTATGTTTAACTATAAGCAGCCGTGCAAGTCTTAGCAAAGCAGACGTAGGAGGGCCCTTACTGAATTTAGGTGTTTGTTTAGGTTGCACTAGGATTTGCGTCACCCACAGAGTCATGACATTTTAGTGAGTCAAAATAAATGCTGGGAATTATCCACAGTGACGATGCATTTGTTATAACAGACATCAAAATGTTTGCTCAAGCTGTCAGGTCCCACACCAAAAGCAAACAGCATGACGCTGATTGTGCTGTATTAAAGGAGAATGGTTTATGAATCACATCATAGGTCAGACACTCTGTGTTTTAAGGATTGCTATGTTGTTGCATATACCACCCACTAGAGAGCGCCATCATGTAACTTGAAATGACTATCTCAGCTCTGGCTCTCACTTGTTTGGACAGATCTGTGCAAGAAAACATCTCAGCTAAAGAGAAGAAATCCTATGAAATAGTCTTTAGTGAAGAAATGTTGTCATTTTTCAAGTAGTGTCATATTATCTGTTTGTCTAAATAATATTCTTAGAGAACAAGAAGAACAAAATCAATCAAAGTGTTGTTTTTTTAGTACAGGCATTTAAAAAAAATACATTTTTGTGTCAGTATAAATATTTGAAAATTAATATTCAAACATTATCCTCAGAGCTACATAAAGCCTTTGAGAACTGTGCTCTAAGTTGTCACCATTCAAGCTGAAAGGTCTTTAAAATAGAATCCAGGAACAGGCTTAATTGTCTCACCGAAACAATGAAAATTCCTGAAGTCAAAGGCTGTGTGGTTGCTTCCTCTCTGGTTAGTCCTGTTGTGTTTGCTTTTATTATTTTCTTCAAAGAAGGACTAAACCTCCACCTTAATGCCTTTTTGAACTGTTTTTTTCTCCTTCATGAAAGAGCTTGGGAATGACGATAGAGTGGCCTCTGGCATCAAAGTTTGCTTATTAGTTCAAGTATTACTCCGTTTTCTCCTCATTGTTGTGTAGTTCTCCCATCTGTCTCACATAGTGTTTGTACAGCAGGGATGACTATTGTGAGGAAGGATATTTAGTCTGATTCAGCAGACATCCCCTCCCTGCTGCAAAAGACAAGACCCTACAAATAAGGTGTGGGGTTTACGGGCATCCTGTATGATGACCTTTGTACTGGAGACTTAATCATAGTGTGCTTCAGAAACTACTACCAATATTCATACTGATTTACAAGCAGTTTTAAGCAGTCAAAGGAACTGCTAAGTCTATATGGCAAAAGACAAGAGAGATGACTGGCTGCTCACTTTGTCTGAAATTACCTTTTGGTTTTTCCCACACTGTAAAACTTTGATGTAAATTGACAGTAAAATATTGAACAGTATTCTGCTGTATTTATGTCATCGGTGACATGATGTGAACTGCAATGCATTCTGGGAGAAACAATACATGATTTTAGCACTTTAAAAGAATGTCAGGATTCACAGGAATTTACTAGAAATTTAACTGTAAACAGCAGAGCATCATGGGAAGGTGAAAGAAACATGTTTGAACTAAAACTTGACACACGCTACATACTTTAATGAATACTTTTTAAAATTTCTATAAATGTACACCGACGAGTTTTACAGCGCAGTTATTGTTCTTGACATGTCAACATGAATTAAGACTTTCTGACATCCTGGAAACTGAGGAGAAGTATTTCCTTTTCGTCATGCCCTTTTATGCTCACTCATATCTGTATCTGAGCACCCACCTCTTCTTCTCTTTGTATTTAAACGTTCATAAGGCCATTCTGTGCTGTAAAGTGGGAAACTCCAGCGCTGGTGACTGAGTTACAGCACATCAAAATGTCTCCATCTTCTTGGTAGAGCTTTAAAAGCTGAGCACATCAAAGACACTCATTACTTCAATTCCCTCACACTTGATCAAAATAATAGGGATAATTGCCGTGCAGTGTGCAGCGATGTGTGCGGAAGAACAAAGATCCAGTGTTTCGCAGGGTGTTTCGCTGGCTGCTAATGAATGGACCATGGATCTGTTTGTGGACTGAAGCTGCCCTCGGTTTTTGCCGTTTGGCTCAGATTACTGTCATCATTTTAAATTCACTTGACAGCAAATTAAACACCAAAAAGATTAACGTCATATCAGCTCCTACAGAGACAGCAGAGAGATAATGAAAATAAAAACAAAATGAATTGTGATCACTGCTGTCTTTACTTTGACCTACATTAGCATTCAAAGTCATTGATAGTATTTTTCTCTACTGCTTTGTGTTTTTCTTCCTGTTAAATAACAGTCATTAATTTTCTCCTAAAGCTTTAATCAAGTGATGCTACAGGGTATTTAACCTGTCAGTGTTCCTTTTCATCAGGTGATTAAGTGAAATAAAATAAAATCCATAAACGATAATCTTTAAAGGCACCTGATTATAATTTCACCAGAGACGTCTTCTTAATTACCACATGTAATTGTTACTAATAAGTATTTATTGTAATGCTGTAGTGAAAATGACAATCTTTTAAAGCATTAACAATCATGTTATTGTCTATTTTTTACTTTACTAGATTGGTGTGTCACTGCTAAACATGATGAAGTGTGGAGAAATGGTTTATAGTGGTTTTGTACTGGAAGCCACCAGCATGTCCGTCAAAGATATCTTATTATGTAAACAGCACAGGCATAAACACCTCTTGAGGAACAGAATGGAGAGATCATAATGTCAGCTTTGATGCTTGGTTATGCAAACTTTGATAGTTGGTTGTCACTGTTCCCTCGCGTTTCATTCACAAGCCACAAACCTCCAACCTGTAACACCAAACGGAACCAAAAAAGAAAGAAAGAACATAAATGTCATTTTGTCAGGCTATGCAGAGACATGTCAGTTTTATTTATCAACCTCGTTGAGTTAGATATGTGAGTTATTTGGAAAGGAGTGGAGGAAACAAAAGGTTTATTTTTCAACTGGTCAGATTGGTTTTACTCTGTTAAATTCCTAAGAATGATCGGATGAGTCACGGAGCTGTATGTGATGTTAGTCATTATCAAAGCAAGATTATTAGTCTAGAAATACAGGATATTGTTTCATACTTCAAAAAACAACACGTATGTCTGAGGGGTTTTTAGTGTTGCAATCATTTCCTCTACAAGCCAACCCCCCCCCCAAACATTTACATTTACATTTACATAAACCAAACATGACACCTGACAACATCTGATTGGCTGGTGTGCTGCACAAGCAAAGCCAAAATATTTGATAATGTTAATTATCTAATGGGAATGAAATGGGATTGATTTATTGACTATTAACATGATTAGAAACAGGCAAATTTCCTACTATGACACTCGTCTCTCTCTCTCTCTCTCTCTCGCTCTCTCTCTCTCTCTCTCGTGCCCTCTCTCTCGCTCTCTCTCTCTCTCCATGTGTGTGTGCCCGAGCACTAAGAGGTTTTAACAGGATTCGTGTGGGTATGCATGAGAGCATGAGAGCAGCTTGGCACAACAAAACACAATGTAGTTGTTTGACAGCCAAATATCTCAATTCTTTTTGTCTTAAAAACTGTTTGAAAGCAGTAGAAGTTGGGTTTCTTCTACTGTATGACCCAGTTAGCTTACAGTAATATCTGCTACGACAGTCTGCTGCAGGTTAGAGAGTGTGTGCCTGTCTGCACGCACACATTTTCTATTTCCAGTCTGAGAGTGAGTGTTTGAGGATTTAAATCACAGCGGCTTGAGGTCAGTGAAGAGGCAGATTGTGAAAAGAAATTTAAAGTGTTGGTGATCTGACAGCAGACAGTTACTCATACAGGAAGAATGAGCTGCACATGACACATAGAGTGCACGTCTACCATGGGTGCCTGAGAGAGCTTATTATTGCTCTTGAGCTACTATTTTTAATCAGTCATAATCATCACAACATGTTTCTCTGGAAACACGTCACATAATCATTATTGTATTTATCTAACTAATTAAACTACACTGAACATGTAACGGGGCATCAAGGTGGCCTTGCAGCAAAAAGGTTATGGGTTTGAATCCAGACCTGTGGCCTTTCTGTGGATTTTGCATGTTCTCTCCGTGTCTGCGTGGGATCCCTTTGAGTGCTTCAGCTTCCAACAGTCTAAAACATGTGATACACGTGAGTCGGTGTGTGACAAAGCGGTTTGTCTCTCTGTGTGTTGGCCCTGTGGGGAAGAGGTGACCTATCCTGGATGTTCCACCTCTTACACACAATGCTGGCTCACATGGGCTCCCAAAAGGATAGATGAATACGTGAGCTGAACTAAACTGAACACCTGTCAGGCTTGGAAGATGACTGCACAATGGGTGGAGGTCTGTAAGCACACAAGACCTCCACCTAGCTAGTAGTTATTATGTGTAGTGGTAAAGTTAGGGAGCTGTGCCACCTTTAGATGAAATTCCAATTAACAATGAGGTATTTTAAACCTTCAACATATGAACTGAAACTGAAATGAATGTAAATGGTGATAGAGAGAAAGGTGTAGAAAAGAGAGACAGAGAGATAGAGAGATAGGTGAGACAAATGTTGCTGCTAAAACTAGGTCTGCTGTGAACAACTGTTCACTTTTGATGTGCATTAAACACTGAGTGTGTATATTATCCTAATGTATAATATTATACTAATATTATGCTCTTTTCACTTTATTTAATGCTTTAACTAAAACTACAGTACCTTTTTCAAACCTGAATGTCCCCGTGACAAAAGAAGAGCAGAGAATGAAGAACCACAGGAAGTCACGGTGGGATAAATAAAACAGGGGAAAATAGTAGAGTGTTACAAAAGGGGAGAGAGAGGGACAGGGACTAGTCACATGCCAGTGAGTCAGGCTAAATCAGTGTTGTCCTGAATTTGTTAATTGCTGCAAGAGTCCTTCCTGTCTTGTAAGAATCAATAATGCATCATCATCCTGGAACAAACAGCCAGCCTCAGGTTCCACTCATGTTCTCTTGAGGGCTGCTCCAGGTGCAGCTAGGCCAAATAAGGGCCTAGCTGCAGCTAGGCCCTGGCCTTTCCTCTCCTCATCTCCCAGCAGCCATCACATAATGCATGGAGCGCTCCTCTACTGTTCCCACAGAAGACAAGGAACCGAACAGCCCCACTGTTTTCCGCTGCACTGCGAGAGCTACTGTACTTGCTATTTTGTTGCTTTATATTGTTAAAGCTAGCATTTGTGTTATTATACGCTGACGGTGTTTAACACACCAAACTTTTGGTGCTTAGCTGCTGGGATCCCCCTCTCTCTCTGTCGCTCTCTCTCTCTTTCCCTTGGTAACTCACAGATACACACACACACACACACACACACACACACACACACACACACACACACACACACACACACACACACACACACACACACACACACACACACACACACACACACACACACACACACACTTGCTTGTATACAGTAGTTGATTGCGTTAATAGTTGTAGAACTGAGTTTATTGACTGAAGTGTATTAATTGCAAATTAATATTTCCAACTTTAATAAACTTTGTAGTAAAGTTGTTTGTATTATTTTGCATTAATGCTGTTTTAAAGGCTGGTTGTGAGAGTCAGTGCTCTGATTCACTGTCCACTTTGGGAATCTGGTATCACTTGGATACAGACATCCTCCAGTGAACATCAATAGAGACTTAAAAAAAGGGGTTGGTTATTTGTTCCCTGTCATTATTATTATTATTGTTATTATTAATAATAATTCTAATAATAATATTAAATTATTTAACAATTAACGATTGTTTTTAATAATCATTAATCATATTTTATTAAACAAATTTGCTTCTACGATAGCTCCAACAACTTTGAGGTTTTTGGAGATTTTTCCACTGATTGTTTCAATGTTAGCATTCTTCAATCAGAAAGACATTCTTCTACCTGTGGACTTACTTATCAAAACTCCCAGAAGAGAATAAATTTCATATGATTCCCGCAGTCAGAATTTGATATGTGAATGAAGGAGCTTCCAGTCTGGGGGAGTGATGACAGAACACTGTGTCCTTTGGGAATGATTAACCTCAGTGATCTGTTCACACTCCAACTTTTCCACCAGTTTACAAGGTGTACGTGGTGGTACTGTCTCGGGGGGGGGGGGCATCACATCATAGTATTGTATCAGGTTTACATAAACACATTTGATCAGTGTGGGTCAATAGATATGACGCAGGAGTGGTTTAGGGTTTCAACATAATAGATAGACATACTATGGGGAATATTATTAGTTGTCAAGCAGTGCTGTCGTCTATGAAGAAGCACGTTACAAGTGGGTGTAGGAAAAGTAGAAGATAGGCTTTAGTAAAGTGTTCCCACAGTAAACATCTACCATCAAATATTTCACATTCTTCATGTGTGGGGCAGTTTTTTTTATTGACAAATGACTGGCCATATGTGATGTCAGTCTAAGACATATATAAAGATACATTTTCACATAAAGATGTGTATGTCACATACACATCTTTCCAGCACTACGACAATGTAATTAATATAATTATTATAATTAGCATTAGACTCACAAAAAGAGTCAGTCCCTTTAAGGTCAACAGTGACGCAGCAAAAAGGGAAAAGGAATGAATGTAATTGACTGGAAAGTTTGAAAATTAATAGTTTGTTTATTTTAATCATTGCAGACTCTCATCCCTTTTGACACAATATTTAAGTCTTACATATGTGATATGAGTGAGTGATTTTATTGGTTGGAGATTTTATTCTTGCGTGTATGGGCTTGAAACACACAAACTCTACTCATTTATACATTGTGCAAAGTAATAACATCATACAAATGTGAGCAGGCATGCACTTCAAAACAATAAAAAAAGTTTCTTACATCATAATGACACCCTTAGTTTTGCAAGCCCTTTGTATTTGCTTTACATATTTGAGAGAAGCAGTTCTATGGGGACAGATATATTAGGCAGGATGTGTGGCAAAGCAAAGCTTACAATGGAAAATTATACATATTAACATCCATTGTTAACTGACCTTTAGTTGGCCTTTTGCACGGACATTTGTGCTTAAATTAATAGCTGTCAGCATTAATCCTACACATATGGGTCATAAACAAAAAAAAAAGGGACTCACGTGAAGACAGCAAGCTTGCTGACTCAACTCATTGGCTCCAGTCCCCTCTTACCTCATTTGGCACTGCATGGTTGCAGACCTGAGATGCTCCACTGAATTTCAGCAAACACTGCAGTACCACCCTAATGCCATGTGACATCTGTTTTTTCTATTTTGCAGGGTTTGGAGGGCCGTGGGAGTGACATTTCTCTAATTGGACATAATGATGAAGAGAGAAGAAGGTGCCTTCCCTATTTGAGATCATAACGTGCCAACTTCACTTTTTTGTGAAGGACAAGGTGCGAGTTTCAACTCCTTGATAACATATTACTGCCGCCAGAGGTGCTGGTAGGGGAGAAGAATCCTAATATTAATGTGAGATCACATCAGCTGCATTATTACTAATATTTACTGTAGGTAACAAACTCATACCCCTCTCTCTTCCTTTGTTCTTCTACAGTACTTCCACCCCTGTGTTTCCCAGGAGGTCTGTGATCTTCTGCTTCTCCTGGCTAGCCTAGAGAGATTTGATCTTGCTGTAGTGTTTGGTTTCAAAACAGTAATCTCTGTATGAAAAAGGCCTCTCTTATGCAAGTTTTCTGTGTCTTCACATGTGGTCAAAGGCCTGGCCTTCCTGGTATTCCCTTACTATCTGAAAATGAATGACCTGACCTGACTATAGAAAGCCTTTCTTTTACAGAGACTTATAAATTAACTCCATTACACTCACTGTAATAACTCTTAGCTAAATAGATGTACAGAAAACTAGACGCATGAACCAGTAACTTTTGGTTATGTAAGTTACAGACAAAGTCAAACAATGCTGGAGGGGTCATGGGAAAGTTTACCACTAGAAATTTACATTAAAGTTTAATATTTCATACTGCCTTCTTTTGTTTCTGGATGTTTAATTACTGTGGGATTAGACACATTTAGCTCTCCCCAGCTCTCTCTCCCCTACATGCCACTCACAGGCGTCTTAATCGGGACAGACTTAGGGGCCCTGTGCCACTGGGGTGCCGCCTTTGTGGGCCCAGCAAAGAAAGGAAAGGAGTGTGTCAGCGATTTAGCTGGGAGTTATAGCCTTGTTTGGCTGCTTGCCTGCTGCCTGGTCACTGAGGCTGTGCAGGGGCAGAGTGTGAATCAAAACCTTGTTGGAACTAGGTGAGCTTGCAAAGATAGATGAGACTAATGGAGAGGATATGAATGGGCCTTTAGTCCTTTCACTGGAATTCTGGCTTCTTCTGAAACAGCCAGTTCATTCTGGTTGGTTTTTGGGCTGTACTCAGTGTCAAACAATACTTGAAGCCATTTGTTCTATGGGTTCTTTCACATGGTCTGGTTCGTACCTTGCTAGAATCAAGCAGTGATGAGTCTTTAGAATTTCATTAAAGTACCCTCTCACAACATATTGTCCAAAATGACACATTTTCGGTCACATTTTAAAGTCTGTTTTAATTCTGTTCCACTGACAGGTAAAAGAAAACTGATCTGCGAACTTTAATATGTATTTACATTTATTGAGTAACAGTAGAAATGCATAATTTAAAAAACCCAATAGTTTCCTTTCACTAGCCCTAATCTACTGAAACAAACAAGCATGTGATTCACTGAAATTACTTTTTTAAGTACCCACAACAAAAACATGATAAATCATGAATAACCATCATTTAGTCATAACATAGCTATAAAAGTCATTTTTTTCATTTCAGAGTAAACAATGGTGTTGGTGAGATTTTCTTGTGCATTATTGAAAACACCTGGACAAGGCAATAAAACCCCGGGTCTAATTAATGTCCTACTGAAACAACTGATGATGCCACGGCTTCTGCAAAACTTCCCAGGATACAACAATCAGGCTTCACCTTCATACATGACAATGTCAGACCACATGTGGCTCATGTCTGTCAGGAGTAGCCTACCTGGACCAGAACAATGTTGCTGTCCATCCTTGGCCAGCATATTCACCAGATCTCAACCCAATAGAGCATCTGTGGGATGTTCTGGATGACCGGGTGAGACGGAGAGATCCTGCTCCATCAACACATGAACAACTTGTTACAGCACTGCAGGAAGAATGGCATGCCATCACACAAGTCCAGATTACCATTTTATCAATTCCATGCAAAGGAGATGTGACGCTGTGATAAATGCTGGAGGTGGTCACACACGTTACGGACTGTTGTTGTTGTTCTCTGTCTCACCATCCACACTTTTTGACTTGTAAATACTAAGACAACAACCACTAATTTGCAAAAAAAATGATTTGCTCAGTAAGTGCTGAGATTGTAAGATGCACAGATACAGAACGCCCATGTATACGGATAGACTGCCTGAAACATTTAGAAAATTTCAACTTTTAAAAAAGTAAATATGTGGCAGGACAATAACATTCTAACAGACTGAAGATTGAGGGAGAAAAGGGAATTTAGCAAAAACTGCAGATACTGCTCTTTGCCTTTGCCTTTGTTGGGCAGAATCGATGAAAATGACAATAATCTTTTTACATTTTGTGTTGATTTAATTGATTCCTGATTATTTTATGTATCTATATATTATTACTTACTGCTGCTGTTTTGTCTGACACAAGATGCAAATTTGAATATTCTGTTAATTCATTAAGGCCTTTCCTGCTAAGAATAAGGTTGTGCAACATTTCTAAAATTTTCTGTTCAGTCACTTCAGTTCTTTTGTGTTCTCTAAGTGATTAATGGCTTTCAATTCAGCCAAAACTTTGACCTGATCTTTCTGCTCGGTTGGGCAAACACCATGCACGTGCTCTACCAGTAACTTTCTAAAAGCAGTTACATACTAAGAAAAAAGTCGACAATTTGCAAAA
This sequence comes from Chaunax sp. Z400, assembly GCA_037577475.1. NCBI lineage: Eukaryota > Metazoa > Chordata > Actinopteri > Lophiiformes > Chaunacidae > Chaunax > Chaunax sp. Z400. The sequence continues at coordinate 25,863,277 of CM075185.1, forward strand.
CCTTATTCAGATCTCGAGTACTACCATTTTTATATTTCCATCTCTAGCTCAACTGATGACAAGGTGGAGGAAATCAAAGATAAAGCAGAAATGAAAAGCAATCCAGAGAATGATAAGGGGAAAAGAATGAAAACGATATGTCTGAAAGTTAGTTAAAGAAAACACAAAGATGTGCCCTTCACTTTTTGCGACATGTAATCTTTTCTTTTGTGCAACTGTGCTTTATCTTTGAGTTTCACAAGCTCACAGGCAATGAGTGAAGAGAAATTAATGAGATTGTGAAAGTCTCAGTGGCCATAGCTGACATGCCAACTCTCTCAAAGGCCACCATGTACTCTGGCATACTGTACCACTCCTGTCTGTTGTCTAAGTGAATGTATTCATATGCCCTGAGCTGCAGCATGAATGTTCACCACACCTCGTGTGTCACTAAAGTTGCATCTCATAAAACCTGTTTCCCAAGACATTTGTGCTTCAATGCAAATGCTAATCTTATGTAATATCACCCAATACATCATTTAAAAAGTAAATATTGAATGATGATTAAAAAGTGTTCACAAAATGTCATACTCCTTGGTGAAACATACGGCGGGGGGCTGCTTCTTTTAAATATTCTTGGGGGTACTTTGGAGCCATTTAGCCACACCCAGTCTTTTGGGGCAATTTTTAAAACTTCTGACGAGTGTGCAAATTTTTGTGAATCTTCGAGCAAGCCTGGCCCCTCAACAACAACTTTCTGTTTCATGGTAAATTGTCGAAATTCACCAAGCCACCATGGCCACACTTTTCAATTTTTGAGGTTTGATCATTTTTCATTTTTAAGGTTTTAAGATAAATATATCATAATGACCAAATCTCAAGTCTGTTGAGTTAGTTGTCTAGGTGTTTTGTCATGTGCAATTTTTGCCAATTGTGTGCCAATTGATTTTTGTGAATTTTTGAGAGTCCTAAGCCCCTCAAAAATGCATTCAAAAAACAGAAAAATAATAATAATGATCCCTTCCTTGCACCTCTGGTACCAGGGGACGTTACAGACCTGGGCAGCCTCGGTGCTTGGGCCCTAAGAAGCAATGGCATTAAAGACAAATGTATTTTATTTGCATTTCACTCTTTCCTGAAAGTGTCCCAGTAGTGGTGACCAAAGGTCATCTTTCAAACTTCCTGGTCGAGCAGGTCTCTTGCATTTAAGTAAAACGATTATGTTTTACTATTTCCTCGTGCCTTTACTGTTGAGCTGAAAGTGTAGATTCTTTCCTTCATTGTAAATGATATGGCTCATTAAGCACCATCAGGCAGTGTAGAGAGATCGAATGCATAGTTATTCAAAATTGATCTATGAGGACAAAGGCATTCTTGTGGTGGGGAAATAACAGCTTTGCAAACTTGGAGTAAACAAATACAGAATCAGTGCTCATGTGTTCACACGTGAGAATGTCCATGAGTACGCACTGATCTTTCAACTAAGCTGAATTACAGCAACTGATATGCAGGAACATTTCAAACAATGGATCCTCAACCACATTCTTTAACTTTTAACCTCAAATTATACGATGCTTTGTGAGAACTGTGACTCAGTTGCTCAGATTTATTTTGTATTCTACAGTACAATTGTTTTTTTCTGATGCTTCATGTAATGTATTTAATTTAAAAATATTTTTTTAATATTTGAAAGCAATGCAAGATGAACAACTCATGAACAAGCCACACTTCAGTGCCAACCCTCATTCACACCAGACAATGCCACCCCCCCAAAAAAGGAGCTTTCTGCTTTTCTTAAAAAAAAAATCTTTCTCCTTTATAATGGGACCTTGTGGGGCAGTTTGGTGCTTCTCCAGCTCCAGGCCTCCTGAAACTAAAGCTTTTAGTCTGTTGTCTTCCATACTAGTACAAATAGAATCAGAACAAATTTTACTATGTTTCTATGTAAAACATATGGATGTGGAGTGATAATTGTGGGATTGAACAGAATTTATTGAGAATTTTTTTAGAATATTTTTACAGCTTCTCTTCAATTGAACAAAGATGACAGCCACTCTAAAATCTGACAGTTTGTGAAACTTTCGTGAAGTTTAACCTCTGATTGAGTAAAATCTCTAAATGATATGGAAAAAGTTTAATTATCCTGACCAACTTTAAGGCTTCGTGAATGTTTTAAAGTTGGAGTGGAGTTTCTCGATAAAGGTATGAATGTGTAGTGAACTGTTGAAAAATTGTGACATGTTGGATTTTTTTTAACGTTTTGTCCATATGTTTGAATGGGAATATATCTGAAATTATTAATAATAAAAGACATCACTCCAGCATATAATGTTAGCCAAGGTTCATGTACTGAACAATTTTTGAGTCATGATCCGGACAAAAAGTTTTTATAGACGGACCGATGGACAGATCTATAGCTATATAGCTATATAGCTATATTCCCCCACATTATATGCTGGGGATAGAAATGATATTTTGAAAAATGTTGATGGAAACTGATGCCCTTTGAAGGCCTTCCTTGTGTGTTGAGTTTGGGTCATCTTTGTCAGACAGTGTCAATTGATAACCTCATCGATCCGCTGTAATGATCCAGCTGTAAGAGAATGACAATGGGAGGGAAATTCAGACAGCTGTACTGGGAAGAATTTATCCACAAAATGGAGACACAATACCTTAACTAAATGTGCAAATGCTCAGTCAGTAGATCAGTGATGTCAGTGAGTGGCTGCATGAAGGTGTCGTGTTGTTCGGTGGAAAATTAATAGACGTAAAACTAAACGAACAAGAGAGAGAACTGGGAGAGCCAGCGATGGAGTGAGAGAGAAGGGATGGAACGGCTGATCATAAATACATACTGGATGGATTGACCAGGTGCAGCCAGTTGCATTAAAATAAACTCCGCCCACTAGGACCTGAAGAGAGACCCCAAACACAGGCAGCAGCCAAAACACAAACCCACATGCCATAGCAAAGCCAGAGAGCCGTCATGTCAGATCACACTCAATATGTAAAGGATATGGTATTTAAATATATCATTACACTGTGAATTAGACAGCTCTGTTAAAAAAAAATTCTGTTACAACAAACTACCAGTCGCCTGATGATGCAGCGACCACAGAGCAAAGACTTGATGTTTGTTTGCATCAGAAGGAAAGAGCAGCAACTCTGCCAAGTACAGCTTTAGCCCTCTTATGTCATAAGTCATGGCTTAGCACAAGTCATATAAATCTAATTGTTTGTAAGTAATGGTTATATTTGCACTGTGGCTGGTTCCCTTCTAAAGGAGACCATGGTCTCAATTACAGAAGCACTCATGGGTTAATCAAGGCCATTAAAGAGTGAAAAACATAAATCTGTAAGCATGGGGCTGTATTAGTGCCCATGGTATGGGTAACTTGCACATCTATAAAGGCACCACCAATGCTGCATGAATTGGACCAGTCCAAGGCGTCACATCGTGTGTTCATAGTGTATGCCGGCGTTTTGTAACATTAAGAGGCGTGACGTACGTGGCATCAGTGATGATAAAAGCTGACATATTTTGCTATATCCCCAGTTTAACTGTGATTTTCTGCGCTTGTTCTCCAAATAACAGACTTCCTGTTGCTGCCACATACTTAAATCCCCCAGGGTAGGTCGCACACCTGAACATATTACTGCAACGTCAGACCCGTTCCGCAACGCCGGGGCACTTCATTCATACAGATGCCTGTTTCGGCGCTGTTACTATCTCCAGAGGCGTCACAGAGGTGGAACAAACAGACACCCAATTACGCCTTAACTGTGTTCAGACAGACGTTGGGATGGAATAAAGGCACGACAGACCCGGAATGAAAATGCTGTCTGAATGGGGCTTAAGTTAGGGTTCACGTCCCGCTGACATGAACCCTAACTCTGCCCCAGCCTTTTGTACATCACATTAAATAATGTTTAACATGCCAATGTTCTGTATCTTTTGTCCAAAACACATACCATGTTAGGTTAAGGTTTGGGCTCATGCTGGTGTCACCTCAGACCCCAGAGGGTTAAAAAGGATTTGTAAATCATTACATTCTGTTTCTATTGACATTTTATATAAACGACTGAATGTTTTTGGGATTGGGGGTTCTACTAGTACTACTAATCATAATCACAATCGTAATGATAATCATCATCTTAATAATGATCGCATGATGATGATAATAATTAGCAGATGAATGTGAGTGTTGTGACTGCTAATACAAGTTTAGATTGTTTTCATGTCTAAATTTCACCTCTGTTGCATAACATGTTTAGTGTTAATCCTGCAAGTAGAATAATAGCGGCATGAAAACAAACGAGCAAAGCAGACAAAAACCTACAGCCCTTCTCTAGCTTGTTTCCATAACACAATAACCCTGTTGGAACGCGTGTTGAAAGAATTGACAGTTTAGCAGTAAAAAATTGCTTCATTAGCTTCAAGGTGGCTGGTTAAGGCTTCTTGGATGAGGGCCACAGTTTTAAGCAGTTGAGCGGGATTCAGATTTGCTCACCACAGCTTTAGAGGGTCACAACAGAGGTTCAATTGTGGCCATTCTAAGAAGAGTAGGGGATTAAATCAAAGAGAGCTTTTTTTATTTTTTTGGAGGTCTTTTCTTATTATTTGTATTTTAAGACCTGTCAAAGCATACCCATACCACATTGTCGGCCGAGGCTCAGGGCAGAGGTCAGTTGGTAAAAGGTTATCAGTGATTATCAGCACAGCAGTCTGTCAAATGTAATTAGACACACTTCAACTTACACTACTGTTTAAATAGAAAGGAGAACTATCATGGGTCCTTTTATGTTTGGAGTTATTTATTTTTTCCTGAGGCTCTTCATTTGTGTTTGTTCATGATGACATTGCATTTCGGTCGGTTGGATGTTGTCAGTGAAATTCGAAGCTGAGGGGAAAAAAATGATCCCCAGGAGCTGTAATGAAAGAACAGCAGCTTGAACAGGAGGTGGCCTCCATCTGGAATTCAAAACAAATATGAAACATTCATTGCAGAGGAAAGTCAGTAACAAGCCTTTATAATCATAGTTCAGAGCTTTTCTTTTTGGTGACTGTGGCTATATCCAGAAAAATAATCCAGATCCATATTAAATTATCTATTTACAGGAGAAGTCCTTAATTTAGTGGTTATACAGTAACACCTAGATAGGTGTGCATCCTGCCTTAGCTGAAGTATGCTCTCTCCTGATTGTTATTCTAGTTTTGAGTATATTTTGCCTAATAGAGAGTGTATATTAGAAAGATGACTTCTGCAGACCTGCAGGCACTCCATTTCTTGTCATTCTTCTGCTGATATATTGGTTATAAAGCAATAAAATGACCCAATGAGTGAAAGTCTCAGGTAGACTTTGTGTTTCATGCTGATTAGGAAATGTTTGCAAATTAACACGCTGAGCAAAATACTGAATATTATAATCAATAGCTGTTAAATATCTGCATACTTGCATGCCTTGTGTGTGTTAGCTTGCTCGTATTAGCAGTGTGCCAATGTATGCCAATGTACTAGCCTGGTTGTAAGACTGTCCTTTCCAGTGTAACTATTGTCCTGCAAAATAGGCTGCAGTGGAATGCACTGTGTAAATGTGAAATTAGCAGACAGTTCTACACTCTGTTGACTGTAGATAAAGAAAATTGTGTTGTATAAGAGACATGTGACAACACGGTGGATAGGTTTATCATTTTAACAGGGATAGATTAAGTATTTCAATGGGAATGAGTGAGTGTGTGTGCACATAGTGTAGGTTATCGATCCCTGTTGATAGACATGGCGCAATAGAGATTAAACAAACAGATGTCCCAATTGATGATGTGTTGGCATTGGCCTGAAGCAGCTCAGGTTTCACAGTGGACCAACTGACCCACATCCCTGTAGTCATGTACAAGTAACTAGTATGGTTAAAAAACGTGGCAAAAATTAACTTGGACCTCTTTGAGTTACTCCCTTTTTTCTTTGGCTTTCCTGTTTCTATGGTTTTTGTAAGCAATGCACATGGGAGAAATGGTTACCCAGTACAACCCCATTCAGAGTGTAGACATTTCGCCCCCGTTTCTAACAGCCACCGTTGGTGGGCCTGCCATGAGATCCTGTCGGCCAGTTACAATCCAAATGTCTAAAAAGATGAATGACAGGTCAGCCTATGGCCTTGGCAACACCAGACATGAGCCAAGGAAAAACTTTCAGCCAAGAGGCCAAGTCCATAACTCTTCATCGGTGATAGAGGACGATAGAGGATAGAGGATAGAGGAAGTCCAAAAGAAGGTCTCTGCCCTGTTACGTGACTTCTGTGTTCACTATCAAAAGTGGAAGCCCCACATCTGTAACAAAGCCATTAAAATGAAACCGCAATAATCCCTGACACCCCCCCCCCCCCTAACACACACACACACACACACACACAAATAATATACTGTTTTTTTATGATAAAAGGTGTTTACAATCAATAATTGTATTGCATAAATTGATCAAATGACCAATAGCATGTGACCCAACACTACAGTATCTGTCAGCTACTGCTCATGGACTCTTTCAGAGTCTCTCAGCTCATTGTTTTAGTGAGACAGACCACTTATTTGACTTGCTTGTTGTTATGCTTCAATCTCATCACTCTTGTCATTGTTGTGTCAAATTCAGATGCAGCAGGTAGCAGTTTTCAAAGAATAAACTATTGGACACTGCTATTCCAGACAGACAAAGTTTCTAGCTGTTGGACATGGTTGGATTCAAAGCAACTAATAACCAGATATTTCCCCACAAGCTCATTTCCAGAACAGAGCTGAAAGGAGAGTACATTTTGGACAAATACTCAAGACTCCAAATAAAGAGGCAGTGGGTTAGTTGATCGTTTGGTTGGTTGGTTGATTGTTTGGCTATTTGGTTGGTTGGCTGGTCAGCAGAATTATGCTAAAACTACCAAAAGTATTTCCATCAAACTTGGTGGGAGGATCGGTCTTGAGCAAGAATAGATCCCATAAAATTTTGGTGTAGTTCTGGAAAAAGGGGTGGATTTGTTGGGTCTTGGCAATGTGTGGCTTGGCTATGTGCTATACTGAGCACCATTCTAGTTTCAAAATTTATAAAAATAAATTAAATCCCTCAAAAATATTAGACATGAGGCCCACACATGAGTTTTATTTTAAATATTTCTCGACTTGCCTAATCTCACTACTTAAGTTAGCAAATTCACATCTTCATTGCTGATTTATTACAAATTGAGTAAACAGTAATGTAAAACAGTGAATGACAGCCACTAGTGTACTGTTATGAACCCGCGATCAAAGAACACCTTTGATGCATTTGTGTTTTGCTGGACCACAACCCAAGCTGTGCAGAACAGGAAACAAACCTGTTTTTTGATAGACCCAAGCCCAGGCTCTTGGGAGGGTCCGTATTGCGTCTGCATGTTCGGTTTACGGAAAAGCTCCAGCAAAGATGTAAAGTGTGCCTCATAAGTGGACGAGGTAACGCACATCCTGTTGTCGCATTTCCACTCATAGATTGAATCCCTTATCTTTGTAAATAATCAATACATGGTTTGAATGGTGTGATCAAACAAGGTCAGTTTCAGGACTGATGTCTATTCAGGCAAAGATAAAAGAACAAAATCAAGAGAGGCAGGAATAAAGTCATCTTCTTTTTTGATGTGTCGCAAACAACAACAGCAGTAAGAGGCCAGTAATAGCTCGTTAATGGCTGATAATAGTTTGTTAATCAAACCTCAGTACTATAACAAAGTTGAACCAAAAGAGCACTTGTTATATTGCATATCTTAGTGTATAATGCTAACAGAGAACAAATGATCCAAGAGACACCAGTGAAAACACTACCTTCTTGGCAGAGGTAATTATAGCCATTGTAAGAGTTTGGCATTTTGATAACTATTATATGCTTATTGTTTCGTTTTATAGTTCACATTTTGATTCAGTCTCAATGATCTTATTGATTTCAGTTGCAGGAGGTGGGTTAAAAAAACACTTTATACCACCTGCTTAGCACCAAAAAAAGCTGTGGTCAGTCTTTGTGCTAAGCTAATTGCTTGCTAGCTGTATAGCTTCATATGATACAGAATGGTATCAATTCTCTCATCTACATCTCAGCAAGAACAGAATAAACATTTCCCCAAATGTTAAACCATTCCTTTAAACTAACACTTGTCCCTTTAAGATTATTTTGGTTGTAGGCCAATATACTGTAAGAACACGGATTAAAGAGGATTCCCCTGTGACCAAGGAAAGCAACTTTCCAAGCAAAAACATTTAGGCTATGTGTTGCAAAGTGTAAAGGATATTCTGTTAATAATTTCTGCTATTTTCATGCTCTGTCCAAACAGGACAAAACTCCTTGTGACTGGCATCCTGAGTGTTTGATTTACTGTACAATACTATTCTTCAGAACATTTGCCTGAGTCTTTGTTCCCAAAATGTCTGTTATTGTTTTCATTTGGGCTTTCAAAGGATTTTATGTTAAAAGTAAACATAAACAAACTGTTAAGTAAGTTATCAATTTTTTCCATGATGTCCCATCATTGCTGCTGCCCTATGAATGTCAGCGCTCTTCCTCTTCCACCATTATGATAATTTTCTTTACATTTCAATGTTTTCCACCTGCATACAACCCCACCATCTAGAGCAAAAGACATGTGCCTCATCTGATGATGTCATCGTTTGTATAGTAGATGTTGTGACCAGGAAAATGACAAGGAGAGAGTGCTTTTTTTGTTTGAGGACTCCTTCATTTTAGCTTCAAAACATGCATTTGAATTGAAAGAACAACATGAGAATGATGGCAGTGATTCTAGGAAACCTTTTGAGAATGTGATACTGAACAAACTTATTGTTGTCTTGTTGCTGTCTAATTCTTTAATTAAGGCATTTTCTTAAAAAACAACAATTCACTCTATGTTTCCTTGTTATGACTTTCCCAAGTTTCAAAGACAGACGATAATATAAAATACACACACACACACATACACACACGCACCTTCTCTGAACTTTCTTGCACAATGCAAACCCGTACATTTCCCTTTAAGTGGTTGTAATTATTTTTTTAATTTTATATTTTTAATTTTTAAAATACACTCAGACCGGATACCTCCCTTCAGTCCGAAAGGGAGCAAGCAGTTTTCACTTTTAAGGTTTGTTTTTTCAAGCCTTTTGTAACAAACATCCCCGATCAGAGCGACAGGAGTGAATAGAGGGCAGACGTCATATCACCACCATGGTGAAAGGGCATTAGATCACACATACGGATGGATTCAAAACCTCATTGTTAGAAGGCTAATAACTGAAGGGAAGCAGACAGATGGTGCATTCCGAGCAATTTTATTAATTTTATATATATATATATATATATATATATATATATACATATATATATATACATATATATATATATATATACATATATATATATATATATATATATATACATATATATATATATATATATATACATACAATATGTTTGCACCTTACATTTAAATTACTCTGTTACACTGTATGTTTACTGTATATTTTATAGCTACTGTTCTTAACTCGTATTTCTCACTTGCGTGATGGGAGACTTGCAAAGTTAGAATTTTACTGTACAACAGCTGTGTTCTTACTGTGTATATGAAGTAAACATCTTTGAATCTCAATAACATAACTGAAGCTAAGAATATCAATTAAAAACGCAACAGTACACAGATAAATGAGCTAATTTTCCCACAAAATTAAGAATGCAATGATTGTAGCGGACAAATATAATAATAAAAACATGTATAACAATTTAATTGGCTACTGACAGATGCCATTCTGCCTCATGAAGCTACATATTTCGACATACTTTAAGTATGAATATATCGACATACTTTAAGAATGGGTTTGAATGCAGGATTTACTGCAGCGTATGCTTATTTTTGCTATTCTCACTTCTATAAAGGGTGTGTATGTTTAAAAGACAGCTTGACATTTTAGCCGGCGCCTCCATTTGGGTGACGTAAACCCCATTGAGCTCTGCGATTGGCTGTTGAGGAGGCTGGGTCTACAGCATCGACCCAGCCCACTAACGTTGCGTCAGCTATATTATGTGAACACTAACCCGGCTTGTGTGTCAAAGAACTGTTTCTATAAAGGTAGACAGCGGGGCGTCCTCCGCGACAAAACATCCTGGAAGACTTTACACATTAATGAGAGTGCTGCTGGACCTCTAAAATAAAACAACGAAGGACAGAATAACATCATCGATATCCAACTGAAGCTGCCGAGAGAAAGCAGAAAGAAGAGACTCATCAAGCCTTTATCTTTGAAACAGTCGACTTACAAACTTGGACAAAAGAAGAAGAAAGAATATTTCCTTCACAGCGCAGACATGGACTCGGGAAAGGTATTTATTGTGACTCATTTCACGACAACAACTTTTAACTACACATTTACATACTAACAAACCTGCTTGGTGACTTTTTTTTGGAACTTTTTTTCTTTTTTTTCTCGGTGCTCTCAGTAACAGCGAACGAGTTCAGTGGGTTCACAGTATTTCCATCTCGGAGGACACGTTACTAGGACATGCTCCATGACGGAGAGTCAGCCGTGAGGCAGCACATATTTGTGTTATGTGTTGAGTCGTTGCTAACTTGCCCGCGTGCTCACTAGTCTATTTAAAACTCTGTTTGGGCACCTTTATTATTTCTTTTAGTAGTCCAGTACGTGCCTGTACGCCATTGTCGTTTGTTATATATTACGTCCCTGCAGTATCCTCATGAAAAGTGTAGTATTTGGTGGACATTTTTAAAATACCTGTCCTTTCTTTTGCGTTAGTGGGGCTAGCTGTCATGTCTCGTGCCTCTATGCTTGTTTTTTTAGGCTGTAATTAAGGTGGTCTGTTCCTGTTAGTGACCAAGAAGTCTCTTATACCGCCAGTGGTTGAGTAGATACCCTAGTAAAATACAACAAGACACTCTATAACAAGTAAAGATTCTGTATTGAAAGTTCTCAAAAGTATCAGTAGTCACAGTTTCATTGGTACATTATTTATGATAGGGCTGCAAACTAATGTAAATACTAAAAATGCCAGACCAACAGTCCAAAACACACAGGTTTTATCATAATTTAAGACAAAGGCCAGAAGCAAATCATTAAATTTAAGAGGCTGTAACCATCTAATATTTGTCATCTAATGTGTGCATGAGAAACTATTTTGTTCTCAATAGACTAATCAATGAAATTACCACTCATTTCACCTCTATTCTTTTATTATTACTGTTGCATTAACATATAAGAGTATTAATAACAAAGTTGTTGCTGGTGAATATAAGCTTATTAGGTTGTAATATGATATAATATAATAAACTATAATATAATTAGGTTAATATAATAATGTTGAAATAATTTAATATCAGATTGGGAGATATATCAGTCGCAATGCATCATATTTCATAACCTCAAGATATTTATTATGCAAAAATATTTATATATATATATATATATATATATATATATATATATATATATATATCCCTGACTGTAGAAAAATTTACAGTATTACCCTCTGTAATTTAGTGGCGTTAGTATAATGTAGCAGAAAAGGGCAATACTGTAATGTAAAATTACAGCTTTAGTGTGCTTTCCTTCAATCACTGGCAAAGAGGCAGATAAATGATCGAATAAGTAAAAATAACATTTGTCATCTTCAGGCTTTAACTCAATACTGATATCAAAGGCATATCAGGGAGTCTGTAGGAACATTTGTAATTTTTCTCGTGCAATCATTTCAGCATCATCTTGTTTGTGTATTCAAAATGGACATTCTTCATATAAACAACCACTATCTTCATTTAAATGATTGTGATGGTCTATGAGCAAATTATCAAGTTTAGTTACTAAAGTCAAATGTCTCATAATGCTGTCCCCGTGTCACTGTTACATACACATACCCGCAGCTCGAATCCAAATAACCCCCTCTTCTTCCCCCTCCTATTTTCTGATGGATGAACAACCAGTTAAATCTAGTTGAATAGCACATGACAGCCCAGGCTGACACGGTGGTCAGAAAATATTGTTGTTCTATCGCTCCCCACGGTGTCTCACTGTGCACAGTGTGCTATTGAGGACCTTCAGCTGTACGGGTTGGTTGTGGACATGATGAGAATGGTTCTCTCTCTTCCCATTTTCCACTGTGACATCAACACAGTAGATTTCTATAGGGAGTGAGAACACACCAAAGGAATATGCAGTTGCCAGCCATGGGGAGTTAAAACCTTGATCCTTTCCTTCCCAGGCTGCTTCACTCTCTCTTTTGTGATTTGTTTTTTCTGGCAATGTTGAGCTGTTGTTGTGTGTTAAATGACTGAGCTCAGCATGGGCCAATTAACATCTCATGGTTAGGATTTTCTTACCTGGCTTCTACCCAACTATGTGCAGTTGAGATCAAGTATGTGCAAACTACAGAGCAGAAGACCAGTAGGAAGTGGTCATGAGATCAAGTATGTGCAAACTACAGAGCAGAAGACCAGTAGGAAGTGGTCAACCTCCAGTGAACACAAGAGTCAGAGCAGCGTTAATGTGCAGTGCTTGTTTTAAAACCTACCCAGGCAAATATTGTTTCAGCAAGGTGCTACTGATCTCACGTACAAGGCTTGGTCCAAGTTCATGGATGGTAATAGATGTAGCCGATGCTAGATGTACAAATGAACAACTTCATGTGATTTTTGCTTTTCATTTTCACAAATATTCACTCAGCTTTAAATCCCATTTTGTCACTTCAGCTGTGTTCTAATGATAACACAGTAATAACCGACAGCCTCGCCATAAAAACGTGTTCATGACGTCTAACTTCACATTGGCCATCTAAGAGCTTCCCCTCTAAATAACAAGAAGCTTTGTTTCCTAAGTCCTCTTCTTTTCTTCAAGAAAGAATAAAAATGGTAATTGGGGTCAAGTATACAGTTGACCTGCTCTGCTTTTATTGAAACAGCCTTGAAACTTTTTATTCCTGACACACTTGACAGCACAGGTATTTTGATTGGAAGCCCAGTGCCAACAACTGTCCTCACATTGTACAGACTTAATTCCTCTTCATCCACTCCCTTTCAGTCCTCTGCCAACTTCTGCCTTACTTACGACAGTCCAGTAGATTTACTTTCATCTGTATGACAAGCTCTCTTCAGTATGTCTTCAAGTATAATTGTCAGCCATGTTTTAATGAGTCTTAATGAGACTTTGGTGGAAAAATTGGGATTAAGAGTTCCTCAAGGATCTTAATCGAGATGAACAACCAAGCAAGAGTGCATTTTTAATTCACTATCTTGAGAAAATGGATGGCACTGCTCAGGTACTGATCCTCATGTCTGGAGACAGGGAGATGGTTGGATTTATGCAGGACCTCTGACTATCAAATCTGAATTGCTTGCTGCATATTGTGACCTAAGATAAATAGTTACAGTAACTGGTTATACAGTAGTATTTATAGATTATTTATTTAGGGTGCTTAGATGCAAGATCAACTAGGTATTCATTTTAAATATTCACATTTTGAGCACTTTAACTCCTTACTCTATATTTACACACCTTATTTCTAGATTGTATTACTACTTTATATTATCTCCTCCCTCTTGCTATTCGTCTTGGACTGATGATATTGATAATCTTTTCATCTTTACACAGGCATCAAAACCTGCTTGAATCAATATTATACTGTGGTGACTGAAGATTGCACTGTAAATATCTCCTGTCTTTATAAAAATAATCCTGTTGTATAATACTTCTATTGTTTGTATCAGCAACACTCATTTTATGAAACATAGAACTTAAAATTGAATATGTTTTCTCTAATAATATATGCAGTGTACAGATAAATATGCACCTTTTAAAATGATGACCTCTCAGGCCACCGGTTTCACAGGTCGCACATGCAAAACATAAACTCCTCTCAGTCTTTCCATTGTTCTGTATTTCTTGAGTGAAGGTTAATTATAACAAGGTGTAGCAGGAAATGCAGGCAATTGCATGGTAGTGAAAGTTTTAAAGGTAAATATGCACATCTATTTTGCATTGATACACTATTCATCTGGGTTTTTGTGTAAACTTGAGGTAGATATTTAATCTCAAAAATGCTATACCGTTGCTCTGCTTTGAAATTAAGTGTGATTGCAGATTTAAACCAAATGAACACCCGTCATCTCGCCCTCCCCGTGGCTGCTAAAAACATCAAAGGTCCGCTCTAGAGCCGCTCCCTTTGTAGATATTAAACGTTCATTTTTAGATAATGAAAAATATAATGATTCTTAGTTTTAGGTGATGCTCTAATGACAACATAATAATGAATATTCCATTTCTTCCAATAGATTCCCATAAATGATACACGATGGAACTTAAATTCTCAGCTCAGTTTGTTTTTCAACTTATTTTTCAGTTCATTTAAACCCAAACACTTTAGTGACCTTCCATGTAAGAAATACATACATACGAGCAACAGCAATTAAAAAAAGCGTGTCAAATAATTATGGAAGTAGATCATTTTTTATCAATCACATAGCAATCACAAGAAAAATATAGTGAAGTATCTGGTAAAATATAAAGTAATGGTAATCACAATACTGTATTTAAAAATACTACAAATATTATTCATAAGCCATTTTAGTTTTAGAAGAAATTAGTCATTCTATCAAACAAAAAATATTTGGAAAATGTCCTCACAACACAGATCAGGTGAGCAGGCTTAAAAACTAAACAAAGCTGAGAGGAGGTGAGGTGAGGACTGGGCTCATTGTTCTCTCCACAGCTGTGTAAGCTGACACCCACAGATGACGTGTAGACGGACATGATGGTAGTAATGTAGGTCATTACTAAGAAACTGGTGAACTGGAGAACAGAAAATACCCACATTACTGTCTGTTCTGGTTTTCCTTGAATTAAAAAATGATCATTACTCAGAGAAACTATGAGTCTGGCTGTGATGAGTAACAAACACATTAATAGTAACAGCAACGGAAACATTACTGACCTAAAGGGGTAGGGGAATTAAGTAGTTATATGACTTTATTAAGTCACATGATAAATCAATAAAATGCATTGTTATTGCAGATGTATCTGATGACCCTTTAGAGGGGCCTGGTCCCTAGGTTGGAAAGCACTTGACTAACTGTATATAAAATATTTGAAAGTAGTAATACCTCGAACATACAGTCGGTCAGTATTACGTATAATAATGTCACTATTGTTACTATGATATTTAAAGTAGGTTTTGTTGACAATAGTTCTGTATTTTTACTGACTTAAATCACTAACTTGAGTATTTGATGTTGTATTTTTAGAGAAGCAAAGTTCTAACATCTTTCATATCTGTAAACAGCCAGAACACAGCAATCATACCTAGTAAAGCATTTTTATTAACATTTAAAATGCTTCACTTTTACTTCTGAGTAAACAAAAAATGGTCTATTTGCTTTTTACCCTGTTTATTATAGGATCCCAAGTTCCCTTAAGTGACTGACTTCCTCCGTAAATGTCCTCTGCCATGCTAAGATTATGTAAAATAATTAAATATTAAGGATTCTACACATTTAAAGATGATTTTTACCTCACAAAAATAAACAATTTTTTGATTGATTTTTAAGTTGTTGTTTTTTTTTGCTAGACCTCTTTCAGTCCAAATTTAACTTCATAGCATACCATCGTTTGCCCACAGGCAGCCCTGAGAGAGTTAACATCCCCAGTTAGCTGACTTTGCTTGTCAGAGCTTATGATACTGTGTTCTTGTTTGATCCTCTGTGTTTTTATGAGTTAGTGGATGCATTGTACTGATACGAGTGACCTTTAATAACAAATGTGGCCCTTAAAGGGTAGCAAGAGATAATTTAGGACCAAGATCTATGTTTCTTCGATCTCATAGATCAACTTTATGTTTAAAGAGTTTTTGGGTGTTGGGTGAGGCTTGGCTCCTCCGCAAGTAGTGAGTAATGGTTTATGTAATGGGTTGTAGTTGCACATCCTTATATTCATATCCTTATTCCTTATCCTGCTTATGGTCTGTCTACATGACTGACAAAAGGAATAACATGGTAGAGTATGAGTTGGTGTGTAAATTAATGTTTGCACAGACCTCTACTTTCCATTATGCTAATTTTCCTGTGTCATTTATTTTATCAGTGTAAAATCTGATAAATCTATTGGCTGCTGTCAGTGTTCACCTAATAAGAGCAGAGAGTCTGTGGTGCCAAGCAACCAAAGCTACTGTCAACAGTGTTAATTGTTTATAGCAGAAATGACTGGACAGAAATGTCCTTGCAGCCTACACTCAATGTCTTTTACTAACATGGAAAGTGAATACATTTGCATTAATGTTTATTGGCGGTAACATGTAAATTAAGTGATAATGTCCTCATGTGTGCCTAGATCGCAGCTTACCAAGATGTTCCTACATTGCATATTTGTATAATGTTCCTGGCACCTCTGTGCATTGGTTCAGTCTTGAAAGAGGAAATGTTTGTTTTCAGGTGCAGGGTGGGAAATTAGCACCAATTTACAGACCAAATACAAAGCTGGGTTTCAGCAGCATAGTTTATCTGTATAGAAATAATCTTGTGCCAGTTAGACACAGGTTACTATAGTAAGTAGAGTATACTCATTACACTCATATGCCCAAAATACACACACAATAAAAAAGTGACTAAAAAGAAATTTATCCGAATCCTGACTTTACATAATAAGTTACCTTTCTTTACATTACAAATATCTTTGTTGGAAACCTTTTTTGGGAATTTGCAACAGTTATTTGATCTTTTTAAAATTGGTATCAGTTTAGAAAAAGTAAATTCCTCCTCTAATACGATTCTTGTTGCTCAGAGTGATTCCAGGCCCGAGCAAATGCCTAGATTAGCCATCACGTGCAAGTAAACAAACTCAAATACACTACATTTAGATATGTAAACAAAATTTTAAGTCGCAGCTGAGTGAAGCATGTCTTTCATACAGTATAAGTAGTAAAAGTTGAGAGCTAAGACACAAGTGTAGTCTGTAGTCCCTGAGCGGGAGGCAACAGTGAACTACATGGCAGCTAGGCGGTTGTCAGTAAAACATATCATAAAATATTTGTTTTGGGTGTGACTTCATTGTGTTCCTCCTATGGAAGTCATGCATTATGCTGCTGTTTCTGGTTTGTGCACATGAGGAACAGTGTCAAACTTACCTTCTTTATTATTATTTTTTATTACTTTATTACTTTAAGAGGAAGCAGGGGAGGTTTGGCTGATATCTGTTTGTGCTGAGTACACATTACATAAAAAGTAACCATTCATAAAACAATAGCAATAGATGCCCAGTAAAACATTTGGTTTTCGATGAAAGCTTTACATCTTTATCTCATTTAGAAAGATATATGGTATTGATAGAAACTTCTATATTTTTGACTAAACATCTTTGGCCTATCCAAACAGCTCCGAGGCTAGCCTGAGGGGGGTATTTTTGTATGTAGGTGAAAGGTAAAGATATCACAGTGGACTGTTTGATTTCACTCGAACACACAATGTCACCCCCACTCTTGACAGCCATTTGCAGCTGGATTCAAGCATCCCACATGTAAGGGACCAAATAGTTCCAGCTATTCCCCAGAGGGGGCAAAATTTAAATAGACCTCAGTGATAGCCTTTCCAGAGGAAACAGAGAAGGCTCCTCTCTTTATCTTAAAAATCAACTGGTAGTTAAAAAAAACAAAAACAAACCTGTGGCATTTCTTGTTAATTTCTAACCAGCAGTGGAGCTCTTTCTGTAGAAAATGACATTAGTTCTGGTTGGTCTTGTTGGCCACGGGGCTCCTTTAAGAGCCCAGCCCACCATGCTGAAAAGTTCATGTGTTTAGATTTTGTGCCCTACACAGCCCTGCCATGGACTTGATGAACCTCATAGCTAAGCGCCTCTATTGGCTCACACATGTAGGCGGGTCTTTCTTGTATTCAGTCATGCTGGAGTGGCCGCCCCCAAAAACACAGAAGTTTCTTTTCCTCCAGCTCTCCTCCATTTTTATCATGCAGGACAGGAATTCTGGCCCTCACAATTAGCAGTTTAACTTGTGTTACCCAGGCTAACTATTTCATCAGGAATACTGTTTTTAAAGTGTAGCCTGCAGCACTTTGGTGGTATTACAGAGGAGCGTTAACAATTCTTTTAAATATTTCCCTAAGAGATGTGCCTTTTTTAACCTGGTTCGGTTGAACCTTGTGTCCTTCTTAAGCTGGCATGGAATTTTTTAAAATTCAGCCTCAAAGTTTGAATCAGAGCTGCTCTCATAAAGATAAACGTATGTCATGATTTAAGGACATTTCTGTTGACACTTAAAATCTGGCAAAAATGAATACTTAATGAATATTTTTATGTTTACAATTATTTAATTATTTGGTTCCCACTCACCGCTCTCATTCCATCTTTTCCAGATGTAGCAGAAAAGACACCAAAGACACCAAACAGCAGTTAGAAATGGTTTGCAGCAGAGCATGAGCATCTTTTATGCCTTTCACTGTCCTGATCAATGACTCGATGCTGCTCTGCTCGGCTCTGGTATTCCTACCGAGGGTGTGGCTTATCCTTGCTTCATGCACAGACATGCAGAGCAAAATAGAGGAGACAGGTTGAGTGATAGTAACCCGAGCAGAGGATGAAGTCAGTACATTACGTTCAGATGGACAAACGTTGACTCCAAAGACTCCAGACCAAAAAAATATGTGTTTTTGAAATGCGTCGCTACGCCACCTGCTGCAATCCAACCTGCTGCTACCCAGCCTGAACCTACCAATGGCAAGGATGCTAATAGCTCCACCGCTGCTGAGGGGTGGGAAGCTAGCCC
The DNA here is from genome assembly GCA_037577475.1 of Chaunax sp. Z400. NCBI lineage: Eukaryota > Metazoa > Chordata > Actinopteri > Lophiiformes > Chaunacidae > Chaunax > Chaunax sp. Z400. Next base: position 25,882,080 of record CM075185.1, read on the forward strand.
TGCCCGGAGCACTGACACAGCTGCATCCACCGACAACCACAGGAAGACAGGCTTTGACCCAGAGAGGAAATATTCCTCCTGGGTCTACAAGACAGATATAAGTAAGGTTTGGTGTAAAAGTAAATAAAAATGTACAATTATTACACCATATATCTTAAAGCACTCACAATTAAAGTCAAGACAATGGCTACATCATGTGGCAATGAAGAGAACTGATGAAATATAATAAATGTACAATAGCCTACCTATCCACTGAAAATATTTATTGGCATAAACACAGAATGATATTTCAGAATACTCCTTCCTTCAGTATATACTTCTTCATTTTGAAAGTCATCCCTCGCACCCGTTTCCCCGTGTCGCGACCAGTCCGCGGATGACCAGTCTGACCCCCCCCCCCCAAAACCAATAAACCTAGGGTAATCATTTCTCATGATCAGATGACTACAGGCATTCATGGTGTCACTCATAAATGATGCCTTAAAGATGTTTCATTGCTACTCTATTTATCTACCTATTAAAGAGATTTTACCCTTGTGACAGTCTAGTCCTTTCTTACCATAATATAAGAAACCTTTCCTATTTCAGTCACTGTGGAAAAGCATTTGTGTGACTCGGTCTAAATATTAATCATCAAGACATGATGGCTGATGGTGATATAAAATGGAAATAACAAGCAACTCCTCTGCTGTTTGTCGCCCTCTAAAATTAATCCGAAGCACATGCGGAAACTTGCATCATTGCTAACTTTTTGGACACTCACTTAGTAGAAGTTGTAGCAGATTTGAGTGTACAATAAAAAGGTCCATTGTAGCTAGAGGCTGTTTTTTTCCTGTTTGAGAGGAGGAAATAGACAGTGGCACATTCTTCTCTGGTTTATTAACTTTTTGATTTGAGGAAAATCTCTACTGATCTACTGGGCTCAGGGAACAAGTGATCTCTGTAATCACAGGGACAGGAGCACAGACAACATGTAGACCTGTGTCTAACCTGAGGCTGTTCCAATAAGCAGGTTTACTCACTTATCTGGATAACTTGTCCAAATAACATCGTCTGGGACCATGAGTCTGATTGTTTACGAAGAGTTTTAAGATAGATGTCTGCATCTCTTTCCTGCTTGTCTGGGACTTATTGCTTTAGGTCTCATGTCATTATGGACTGTCCAATTTCACTGTTTTGCATAACACAGCCTGATATCAAGCATTTTCAAGGTATATAAAGATTTTTAACTGTTCATTCAATCTACTAGTTATGATTAAGCTGTGAGATTTATCCACTGTGGCTGAAATTCCAACTGCAAGTAAGAAAAAGTCATACACAGCAAGACAGTGAATTCTTTGTCTCAGAAATTGGTATTGATTTAATTTTCATTTTGTAAACTGATATGTGTGGGATTCTCCAGTCAGGTATTGTCGGACCTGAAAGTTAATACAACTTTTTATCAATGCTTATGATACTCATCTCGGCACTTGGACAAGGAAATCAATTTGTCCACATTGTAAAGTGTTGAATAACTGGTCAAACTGGTCTCTTCACTGACAGTGCTTCCTCTACGCTTTGTTGTCTTGCAGCAAATAACATTCCCATTGCTGATGAGTGTCGGAGCAGCTGTGATTGGCTCCTTGCAGTTCGGCTACAACACTGGTGTCATCAATGCCCCTCAAACTGTAAGTAATATGTCTACAAACATTTCATCTTCATGAAAAGCTTGTTTAAGCCCACAGAGATGCAATATGATTGGTTTTGCAGTGTATTGGTGCATCATTCACACAGTAGGTCTTTCTCTTTGCCACAATGCTGGTTGTTCATTCACTTGTCAGATTAGACAAAGTGGAGGGGGGTTGTGTTATGGAGTGAGATAATAATAGCTGTATTCAGGCTTATCAGGCCCAAGGACATCTGTATTAACAGACTCTGAGGGATTCCTGTGTAAAAGAGTGTGTCCTTGCCCAAAGATGGATCTCAGCTTACCAGGAAAAGCTAGACAAGGAAATTAAATGAAGTCGCATATCCCCATAACAATGTAAAGTAATATAACATGTTTACATGCTCCCCTCTGGACTAAATCTACAGTATGTTTAATTTGTAGACAGGGTCACTAAAGAAATTCATTTCCTTCTCTGGAAAGTTGCCTGGTGTGTAAATACCTTTCATCTTCCCAGTTTACATTGTCTGAACACACCCTGTGGCTGTACAGCTGTCTCTCCACAGGTCACAGGTGTGTCAGGCTAGAGCTCCGCCTGCTCTTTTTATTTATCCTTGACACACACAGAGCCCTCTATGTGCAGGAGACTGAAAGTCACAGCTGTTTGTGGTGTTGTCTCTGCGAGGGCTGCCTGATTCACATCTGGACTGCTTGTCTACTATCAAAGCTATACCAGACTTGAAGTGAAGGATGCTTTGTAAATGAGGGCAGCTTTCAATAGACATGAAATGTCTAATGTCTATAGACATGAAGTCAGCAGAAGAAGGAATCAGGGTTAAACTTGATTTATATTTGAGTCATAAAGAGAAGATCTTTGACGTGTTAAAAAAGGGAATTTTATTCCTTGAGAAATGTGTGCAAAACTTGTGCAATCGTCCTGGATTGTGCAATGAAATGTAATATCAGAAAGCCTTTGTGTTATTTAGGAAACTTGATATAGACATTTCAGTGAGGAGAAACTAGTGGATGACGTAAAGATGATTGTTTATTTCATCAGATGTACATCATCGGAGCTTAGACTCTTTTGGGAGATTGTCAGCGAAGGACATCAGTCTTGAGCAGCAGCAAGATAAATATCCCCCCTTTGGAGTCCACACACTGGTGGTGGCGCCTGATGGATTTATTTATTCATCAGTGATGGGGAGGTAGAGAGTGTGCAAAAAGCACCCTGGATAACTAGAAGAACAGAGAGAAAGCAAGATGATTGACTAACAAATAAGGTGTGTCACTGACCAGCTAATCTGAAGGGCTGAAATCAATTGACAGCCCAGACAATGACAGCAGTTCATGGCTGAAAGGTGTGAATGACAGAATGGCATGAGAAACATGAGTGTCGATGGCCAAAGGTTTAGTCGTCCTGACTGAACTTTCTCTAAAGCGTCATGTAATAGATTCAATTCAAGGGAAGCAACTAACAATTAATAATATTAATATATTAACATTTTCTAGACTAATAAATTAATTTTTACCTACAAAGCCAAAGTGCAGTATCTGCAAAAATGGTCAGACTGAGAGAAACACCTTTTTCTGTTGTTGTTTTTTTTCAACAAGAATAAGCATTTTTTTAAAAAGAATAAAAACGCCAATATCTGGATATATCTATTTATTTTTTGGTTAAAACAAAAAGGTGAGACGTCCATCACAGTTTTCAGAGTGTAAGTTGACTGTACCTTGTTCAAATGTCTTGCCTATGTCTTGTTTTGTCTGACCAGGAGAGAAGACAGAAAAATTATCTATCATTTCTCTAAATGTCTTTTTGAAGAATAATCAGAAAATACTGATACTTCATAATATTTGTTTTGCCTCTACAACACAACAGTTGTTTGAGTACAGCTTTGCCTCCACTAGCACGTGTCAGCTCAGAAGCCTTGTGAGTGCCTGTTTTGAGGGGCTGCAGATCAAACACGAGGTCTACACATTGGGTTTGTGTGAACCTGCCCTCCTGACTCATTATCCCCTTTCAGTACTCACCCTACTGAAGTTGTTGTGCACAAATTCACACACGTCACATGTAAACTGTTCCAGAACGAGTATGCAGAAAAACAGTTACCGAATGCCTAATTCTTAATTAGTCAATGACCTCCTAAGAGGATAGAATCTGTGCTGCAGAACAGCTGCAGTGATGTTGGTAAAGTAGGACTTGAACTTGTTTTAGAACGTCACAGATTAGATGCACTCTTTCAAGGGCCTTGCTGTTGCTCCTATCCTCCTCCTGTTGTATGTCTGCCTGCTCCACAAACCAAATAATATCCTTATTTGGAAATGTAATCGCAGGGTCATCTGTTTTGTTTATATTAGTTTAATATTGGGAACATTTCTTGTGCTAAATGTTAGAGGCTTTTACACTTGTCTGAGATAAATTCTTCTTTGATTTAGGCTTCTTTCTGAAGTTTTTCTTTCCTTGTGTTCATAACTTGCATTCCAACTAAAAGGTTTCTCCTCCTGAAGCAAAACATCCATCTAAAATTCGGCATATAACATCCTCTGTGGCAGATTTACCTAAGGATTTATTTAAAATTCAAGAACGCTTTGGAAAAAAGTAAAAACAGCTCAGAAAACAAGAACAAACTCCTTTTGTTTTCACACTTGTTCAAAGAAACCGAGTGTTGAAGACACATTATTCGAGTTGTTAGAATTATTTTATTTTCCCTCTGCTGCTTGCTAAATGCAGTGTTCACCTTGAAAACCAGCCAACTCCAACAACATATGCTGTCAGCCTGACAGCATGAATGGGCAGCTTGTATTGTGTGGTTAGAGACAGCTTCTGGTCTGGAAGAAGGGAAGGGAAAATAATTATGTAACTTGAGCCTATTAAGTTAGCAAAAGTGGCATCTTGGCCATATAATAACACTGAATGTTATTTAGTTTCACGTCATTCATTCTTTTGATATATGACATGAAACTGCCTCTCTCAGCTGTATTGTGTTGTTTAGTGTGTTTCAGCTCATTGTTTAGTTGCCTAGCAGCTCTTCTGTTTGGTTCACTCCAAACTTACTCATAGCCGCAGCAAACTCTGTAAACCAACCGTACAATACCTGTTAAGCACCAAACTACACACAGAAAAGATTATCAGCTGATTACCTTAATCTTAATCTGAAAAGTATGTAGTAACTATATCTGTCAGATAGATGTAAAGGAGAAAAAAAAAGTATTATATTATTGTTATTATTATTGTAAATGTAGAAACCCCGATATCAGTAATGGTGCATCTAAGTAAAGCAGCTTTTAAAGAGTAAATGCGTTGGGATGGAGGTCAGGTGTACAGGAGAGTATTCAATGACACACTTGTGATATCCCGAAGTAAGGTCATGTGAGTGAAAGCTGATAGTGGATGTGACCCGAGTCTTATGTCAAGTGTCTCAGTGTGTCATCCTATATGTGTCCTTGCATCACGGGAAAACCTTTCACACCAGATAGCCTAACTATTCATAACTGGTTGATAGGGACATCGCTTACTATTTATTCCATCATCAGGCTCTCTTACACTAAGGTCAACTGCCACATGTTTCAAAACAAACACAGACGATGTCACACTATCACATGGGCTAAATATATGGCCAGGACATTGGTGGTGATGGTGGGCAGAGACACAAAGGTGAAGTCACAGACTTCTGGGTGGCTGCAGACAGGGTAGTGACCTTTCTGAGTCATGTTAGTGGTGTCAGTGTGACGTACATGAGCAGACGCAGGAACTTAACCTCGTCATAGCCTCGCCTGTGCGAGTTTTTCAACATAGTCAACATAGTCGCCTGTTATGAGGATGGAGCAGAGGCGGGGAACAGAAACCTGACACTTAACCATGAGTGGTAAACTTCCTGGATGCCAGGAAATGATTATAATGATTATACAGTGCTGCCACCAGCTGGTCACCAGCGGAAACACAGAGTAACAGTAACGATTGGGGATTCACAAGATATGCCATGACCCAATGACCCAATGATGGGGCATTTATAGTATTATATATTATTCCATTAATGAAATTATAGCTCATAAGTAGAGCTGATAATGCAAAGCTAAATATAAGTACTGTAGAATAGTTGCCCCCATTGCTTTTCCATTTCCTTATATTCATATTGTGGTAGTGTTTCATTATGCAACATGATAAAAGATGATCCCAGTCCATTTAGTCCTTTGACACACTGTTATTGTTTATTTCATAGAAACGTTGTCTTCTTTTCCCTGTGCCAGATCATTGAGGGCTTCATCAATGAGACATGGATTGCTCGCTACCAGGAGCCCATCTCTAAAGGCTCCCTCACTGCCATCTGGTCTGTTGCTGTCTCCATCTTCTCTGTTGGTGGCATCTTTGGCTCCTTCTCTGTCGGACTCTTTGTCAACCGCTTTGGAAGGTAATAAGAAAATAAACCCATGCTGGTATCACAGTAGCCTGATATTCTTGGACTTACTAAAATAAGACAAAAACACTGCGCTGCATACATTTTATCCATAAAAGGAGCGAAAAATGAAGCTGTGATTATTAGACTGAAACATTTTAGTTCAGTGTGATAGTTAACCCCTTGTTATATTATTTATTTTGATTTAACAACCCATTTTAGCTTGCCCCTATGAAATTTGATGTGTTTTTTTTTCAGAATTACTGGATTTTCTGTGGAAAAATTTGAAAAACATTTGTACTATGGACTAGGACCAGGATCAATTGATAATGAAGTGACTGCACACACAGTTTTATTATCTAAATAAAGTAAACCCCTCATTCTTTTTGGGGTCCACACAGACCTCAAAGAGCACAAAACAAACACAAGACTAAACAACTAAAATCATCTCAATAAATCAGCAATTTCTAGAATACTGGAAAAACCTGACATGATCAAAAAATATAATACAAAAAGGTAATACCAAAAGATCATATTGTGTTGAAAGGTGCAACATACAACGCAGACAAAATGTTAGCATGCAAATCTTCAAATGTGTTTCTTAGATCGTATGACTGAATTTAATTTGTTAAATCTAACTTTATCATGTTCTGTGTTGCCTACAGGAGGAACTCTATGCTCATGGCCAACATTCTGGCCTTCATCGCTGCCACTCTGATGGGCTTTTCAAAGATGACGAGCTCCTGGGAAATGCTGATCGCTGGCCGTTTTGTGATTGGCCTCTACTCCGGTCTCTCCACGGGATTTGTACCCATGTATGTGGGTGAGGTTGCCCCAACATCCCTACGAGGAGCCCTTGGAACACTCCACCAGCTGGGCATTGTAATTGGCATCCTCATTGCACAGGTCGGTGGATAGTAACTGTTCCAGTACTTAATTTAAATCTATAGAAACTGTAGATAGTAGAGTCTTGTGATTATCTGATTTTAATCATCCTACTTGGTAATTTTTACAAATCCATACTAGATGCTGTGCAGGTGGTTGATATGTGAAGTGTGTCTGGGTTGATTTCAGGTGTTTGGAATGGAGTCAGTCATGGGCAACGAGGACTTGTGGCCTCTGCTATTGGGTTTCACCTTCATCCCTGCAGTAATCCAGTGCATCCTGTTGCCTCTCTGCCCCAAGAGCCCCCGTTACCTGCTAATCAACAAGAACGAAGAGAACAAGGCCAAAGCTGGTGAGTTCACACAGGCATAATCAATTCAGGACATATTTAGTTAGTATTGCTGTATCCTTGAATGACTTATTTCTATCCTAAAATTCCACAAAGATCCTACATTCCAAGCATTATCTTGGATTCCAGTGATCTCCTAACATGTCCTGATGTAATCAAAAGGAAACAAAAATTGAGAAAGGCAAATTTAGCTGAAGTGGGGAAAACTAAAAGTGCAGCATGCAAAGTTAACAATCCCCTCTCTCATTGTTCAGTGTTGAAGAAGCTCAGGGGAACCTCAGATGTGAGTGCTGATATGCAGGAGATGAAGGAGGAGAGCCGCAAGATGATGAGGGAGAAGAAAGTGACCATACCTGAGCTGTTCCGCTCACATATCTACCGCCAGCCTCTCCTGATTGCAGTCGTCCTGCAGCTCTCACAGCAGCTGTCTGGCATCAACGCTGTGAGTGTCCAGGCCTACACATTAACTTGGAGCACTGTCACTGAGATTCACTGACATACGTTCCACTCATTCACAAGCTATTTCACATGACATCAGAAATAGAAGAAAACATCCAGAACATACCAACATGGTGTACATTCCTCATGTTTAGTCCTTGTTTTTGTGACTTTTTAGGTGTTCTACTACTCCACTCGTATATTTCGGAAAGCCGGAGTTCAGCAGCCTGTCTATGCCACCATTGGAGCCGGAGTAGTGAACACAGCTTTCACAGTAGTGTCGGTGAGTACATTATGAAGTTTATAATTCTTAACATGAAATCAAAATTAAAGTGTAGATTTGATAAAACTGGGAAAAGCATCAAGTTACGGACATTTTCAACATGAAATTATTAGTTAATCTCAATTTTATTGTTGCACTAGAGTATTTTTCCCTGCATCAACTGAAATGCTCTGTTAACTATGTACAGGTTCTATTTATTACTTTTGTGGTACCACACTGACCTTATTTCTCATCCTTTTTGTGTTTTGTTGCAGCTGTTTGTGGTAGAACGTGCAGGGCGTAGGTCTTTGCACCTGATTGGGCTGCTGGGAATGGCTATATCTGCCGTCCTAATGACTATTGCCTTGGCACTGCTGGTAGGTTTCTCTTAAAAGACAATGTAGATATGGATTAATTATTCTTACAAATAATGACTTGTTTGAGATGGTGAAGATTCCCATTGAGTAAATACCAGTAACTAACCTTCCTTCTGTCTTCGGTTCTTGTAGGAAGAGCTAAAGTGGATGTCATACGTGAGCATCGTGGCCATTTTTGCCTTTGTCGCCTTCTTTGAGGTTGGACCGGGTCCCATCCCCTGGTTCATTGTGGCAGAGTTGTTCTCACAGGGACCCAGGCCTTCAGCCATCGCTGTAGCTGGTTTCACCAACTGGACTGCCAACTTCATAGTGGGAATGGGCTTCCAGTATGTTGAGGTGAGTTGATCTAATATTTCCGAGGTTACACTAATTTCTCGGGAAATGTCCTTGAAACAAACATTTAGTACGAATTATAGGGAAAATTAGAGAAGTTCTTTTAGTTAGGGTTCAAGTGAATTCATTTTATTGTACCCCTGACAATCAAATGCCAAGGGGGGGCATGAGCATGAGAATTTCCCTTTCCATTTTTCAATGGAAAGATGATTTTATGGTGACTCTGGAGGTTGGTCATCCTCTCCATGGCATATGGAAACAATATACTCTACACCAGGCTCACCAAAGGAACAGAGGACATTCCATATACTGATTTGTTGTACCATTTCCGGGGGGGATGTTGGGGGGGTATGTCATCTCCAGAATATTCTTGACAGAATGCCTCCATTTAAACACAAGTAAATCCTTTTTCTCACATTTTAATAAGGAATGGCAAATGTCCTACATTTTTGTCAATTCTACTATATTTAACATGTCTGCATCACTTTGATACTCACAATGTTTACACTTTAACTTATTTCCATTCCATTTTAATAATGCACAATAATGCACTTCGGAAATTGAACGTATCAACACAGACACGGTTAGTTCCTTAATACTAAAACATTCAACCTACCATAAAACAACCTGTGAAGGGTTGAAAGTCATCATCAGATCACATTTTGGAATGAATCTATTTTACTTTCTGTCAGTCAGATTGTTGAACACGGTCAGGACTTCACTAAACAATTGTCTCTCCTCTTAACTCTTCACAGGAGCTGTGCGGCCCCTATGTGTTTATCATCTTCACGGTGCTGCTGCTCTTGTTCTTCGTCTTCACCTATTTCAAAGTGCCAGAGACCAAGGGCCGGACATTTGACGAGATCGCAGCCGGCTTCCGCCAGACAGCTGGCAGCAGAGGGGAAAAGCACTCCCCAGAGGAGCTCAACAGCCTGGGAGCTGATTCTCAGCTCTGAGTGATTGGTTTTATTTTTAAACGTCTAACAAACTCTTTCTCAGACCGAAGAGGAACGAGAAGGGTCTACTAACCAGAGGTAGACAGATCCATTTGTAGAGTAATTTCACAATGTCACCACATTTCGGTTGTCATTACCAAACACAGAAGAGGCCTGTGTGATTCTCCAACATGACGTCTTCTGCTGCCCCTCTCGTGTCACACAAAGAAACAAAACCTTGATGGGCACTATGTCGCCTGGGGGGAGTTGAGAGGGGAGTTGAGGATAGATGGGGAAGGTTTTTAATATTTTGAAGATATTTTAAAGAAAGAAAAAGAGTGTCTGCGTCAATCAACTATCCATTTTTTTAATTTTTTTCCACAAATATATTACTGTTGTGTGCTTTTGCTCTGTTCTTTATAGCTTGTTACAGTCAGTTTGTTCTAATCTGAGTGAAGAGTGCAGTAGATGTAGAGATAGGTTTACTGTGAGAAATACTTGTTTTTATCTGTCATACTGTAAAGCTGTATCACTGTAGACTCTTAACACTGTAGATGCTGCACAGTCAACAATGTCTCACCACCACCAGATGGTGCTCCCCCCTTCCAAAAATTTCAACGCTTCACTGATGAGGAATACATTATTTGTACCATTTCATGTTACTGAATACAGAAATATGTTGGTGTATTGCTGTGAGGATTTTCCGAAAGAAATTCATTCGACTATGCTCCACATATTATAGATTGTTGTTACTTATTTACTCCTGGAAGACAATATTTTATCATTTCTAATGTCAGACAATATTTCAATAAATTCAGTTACCATATTCACTCCTTTTTAGCAGCACATTTTAGCACATTGAGTTAATATTGACATGTATTGGAGCAGGAGGAGCATTACCAGAGCCTTGAAGTTGTATCAATAAAGCATCCACCCATTTTGGCATGACCAGATAAGTTTGCAGCTCAAAACCAAATATCTGTCTTGCCAGACCAGAACATTTGTTAGTTTAAGTGCCTGTTTAAAACAATCAAGCCTCCTCTGCCTTCAGCCTCTCAGCCTTATCTCTCTCTTATCAGGTCGGCCTGATCCAGACTGAAAGCTTCTGTCAATGGAGGATCTTTAAACTATTTTTGAGTTGAGATTACCTGCAGAGCTTCCAAAGTCTGGTGAGAGCTGTGTGGATCACACAAGAGCTGCAGCGCTGCACGCTGTTTCTCTGTGACGTCTTATGATTCATCGTCAGAAAAATGAATGAAAGAATTAATAAGGGCCAAAATGAACGTCAGGCTTTTGGGACAGTTTCATTATCCTGAAAGTGCCTCACCCTTGTCTCGGGTCGAACTCCCAGTGTACCTTGCACTCCGTAATGTTCATTATGTGTCCTTGGAGACTGACACATACCATTGTGCAAGGCTTGCTGTGTGTCTTTTGCGCTGATTTCTGTAGTATTGTCTCTGTTCGTTATGTACTATGCTGTATACATTATCTGGTGAAAGAAACTAGTCTGGCTCACGTTGCCTTGCTCTACAAGTCACCGTCTTTGACTGCTGTATTACTTGCTTTCTTCTCTTAAATGTGTTGTTTGAGCAAAGTTGTGTTTTTAGCAGCACTTTATTTTTCGCAGCAATATTTCTTTGTTACCGAAACTCACAATGTGGAATCTTTGTTACTGAGGAGAGACTGAAGTACTGCTGATGGATTACTTGATGTTTTTGAGAAGTGTGGAATTGTATCATTTGTTCATATCTATTATGGTCTTGAATGGAGCACATGCAGGTGTGTACACGTACAGGACAGTTGTGAATAAATATGGTAATATTCATGGTCTAGCTGGCCTAAATCCAACTCAAAAATCAAATTTGATTTCAATCATTCCATGATTCATTGGTAATTATTCTATATAGTAGATCTTTGTAGTTTCTGTCATTTGATGGGTGATGTCATCCACCCTGGACAGCACTGTCACATCCTCTCTCTGTGTCATTGAGTGCCTTTCACTTCTCCTCAACAACAAAATGATGTAGTGGCACCAAAGGATGCACTTCCCAACACAGATGTTGTCTATCTTATCAAAACTGTGTTTTATGTACATAGGGTTGTATTTCTGCTTGGGCATTTTATTTATAATGCAGCCATTAGTCTTCGAAATCTCCTTATAGCTCAGGTTGACGGTCTAAAGACACAACATGCATACATGTCAACCCTTACGACATACCTGTAAGTCTTATGGATTTTTTTTGCATTTAAAGTCCCGATGGAATTTCAACAGATTTCTCATGGGAAAATACAGTGGCTGTAGTCCCATGTTGTCAAGTCAATGGAAAGCCTTATTTAAATCTTGTGACCATGTCACATGTCACACAGGTTGGTGTAGTGGTTAAGGCAGTCGACTGCCATGCAGATGACTCAAGTTTTAGTCCCATCTTGATGTAATGATTAAATGAAAATGTTTTTTCTTACGCATTTTGTGAAAATTGTAAGGATTTTCAAGTCAAGTCTTACAGGTGAGCATCCAATGAGGTTGACATGTATGGACATGATGTAAATATGAAACATTACAGCCTCATCCACTCTAAATTTATACAATATTTAACTTTTTGATAGATTAATGATATATATTGTAGTGGTGTACATCTCAATGCCTTTATCTTTCATACTTGTGTTCCCTTTTGATTTTATATCTGAAGATATGTTGTGGCCTAATAATACAATAATAAGTCTAATTTAGATTTTAGATGTTAGTATTGTTTTAATGGGATGTATTCAGTAGTGTTTTCATTTTAGTGCACAGCGCATATTGTATTTGTCATTATTAAAGTTCAGCATGTAAGATGTTGGAATGTGGACCTTGAACGGGACAATTTGAAACTGTTGGCTGTTGTCCTGAATGGTTCTACAGTCTTGTATGAATGGTTTAATGGCTGAATAAAATTAATCATACATACAGATCTATGGAGTTAAATTGTCACTTTTGTTGAATCAAACCTAAAATGAAAAAGTTGGTAGGATGTCCATCATTCACTCTTCTTTTAGCTCTACTTTTGGTCTCCACCGACTCCTGAAGGAAATATCTTTAGCTGCTAGATGCTCCGCTATGGCACATTGTTAACTTTTCTGTCTGCTGTTTGGTGTTGAGCAGCAGTGTGCAGAGACTGCTGCATATAGAAACGATGCTGATGAGAATGGTTAGACTGAACCAGAACCAAAAAGTTACTCTGAAATCAAAACTAAAGAGCTGAAGATGCTGAATAAAACCCATAGAAATATGAGAGTTGCAGAGTCTGCTCATATTCTGCATATTCTCTTTTTTATATTTTTTCTTCATACAGTATGACCCTCATACCACTGTAAAACTGCTGCTGTAAATTTACAGTGAAATCTGAACAGTATTCTGCTGTATTAATAGCATACAGTAACTGTGTTAACTGAGGTGCAGTCTAGGAGAAATTATATATTATTACAGCACGTTAAGAGAACGTCATTATTTACAGGAGACTAAATAACAGCATCATGACGATGAAAGTGAGGTGAAAATTAACAGACATGCTGGTCAGCCTTTTGTCAGCTGCACTGATGTTCACTGAGTAATATAAGTTGCCATTTTTATTCTCCCACAAAGTGTCAAAATGTTTGGAAATGGCAAATTGTTATCCTTGTCAAAGCCTATTAGTATTTAAAAAAAAGAATGTATTATATTGGTAAATTTGTATTATCAGTGCTGGTCTTTATAGTAGTAGCAGACCCTGAGTATCTGTGGCTCAGGAGGTAGAATGGTCATCCACTTATGGGCAGATCGGTGGTTTGATCCCGGCCCCTGCAGTCAACAAGCAGTCTACATGTTAAATTGGATTGTGAGTAATGATATGAATAGTTATCTCTTCCGAGCAGGTGATGCTTTGCCATTTTATGTGTGCATCTTTAATGAGTTAAAACGTTGCAGTTTGCAGCATTATTATTTATTATCTCACAGTAGTGAATTCTCAGTGAGCCCTAAAAATTGAAACCTTCTGGATCACCAGATCTAGAATATTACTTGGATCCAGATCAGACTCTGATATGTGGTAGATCTTATGGGGATGTCATCGTGTCATTTTTGTCAAAGCATTGTAGGCATTATCCATGAAGTTAGACGCAAAACTCTTGTAATTGCCCCGATCCTACAATGGTAAAGATGGGTCCAGATGATGGGTCCAGAAGATAATACTGACCAAAAATCAAATGGATTGTCCGCTGGGTCATACCTCACCACTCCCAAAAAAATCTTCACAATCCATTCATAACTTTCTGAGTAATCCTGGTAACGCACAAACAAACAAACAAAGCAGCCAACTCAAAATGAACATTGCAAAAATAAATCAAATGATGCTGAACTTCATTTTACACAAACAATCTCTCTAAATCTGTGTTCTTTCCCTAAAAAACCCTTTGTTGTGACTAGAGGGAACATCAAATTAGTAAAAATGTGACAGTGAGTGAACACGATACGATCAAATGTTTTATCAATTAAAGAAAAAAATTATTTTCGTGCTAGAAAGATTTTAATAATATAGATTTTTTTTTTCGTCTGTCTGACTGACCAGATGAGATTCTCTGGTTTCGAAGAAGTCTTTGAAGATGACTTCTCTAGAAAATACAATCTTCTCTCAAAATGTTTGAATCTACTATTTTCTCTCTTGTTATTATTTAGGATACAAATAAAAGACATTTTAAATGACTGGAGCCAGTTAGGTCCTTGAAAGGGCCAAATCTTATGTATGAAGTATTATTTAACCACATACTGTATAGAAGGTTCATGACTATTCTAGGATTGTCCCCCACAGTGAGATAATTGAAAATTAAATTAGTTCATGTGAACCTCTATGGCTGACCTCGAGATGAATGAGATTACGGTTATCGTTGCTAGAGACATGCTTCACTTCACTCATGCCCTCCAGCTGTCTTTAAAGGGCAGGAGAATGACTTTATGAGTAAGTCGCTGCATAGACATCTCTTAAATCTCAGAACCTCTCATTTTATATCGATCTAATACTCTCTCTCTCTCTCTGCACAGCAGCAGCCATATACCTGCAAACACTACGTATAAATATCCATATTCTGTGGCTTTTAAGGTTTAAACCGAAAAACAAAACAAACCATTAACAGTAGAGAGCAAACAACCAAAAATACATTCTGAAGTCACGGTGTGTTCCTGTGAATTTTAAACAATTCTCAAGGTCGCCAAGAGCAATATACTGACTAATGAGATACAGGAGAGGCCCAGGATAATGGAAGCATTTGAATATGTTTGATCATACCCTGGCACATTGGCGTTTGTAGCCTATCCAGATAGTGAGGCAGCCAGAACCTCTGGGGTGAACCAACGCAGGAGACGCCTTCCACAGCGGGACGATGGGCACAGGTTCAATATCTCCCTCCCCTGTTATTATACATGTAAATCCCTCCACCTCTCCTTGATGGATAGGATCAACTCGTTCAAAGGCATGTTTGCTGTTAAATAGAACTGTGGCATTGCTCCATGACCTGCCATTATTGATTTCAGCGAGGGGAAGGGAGGAAGCAAGAGGATGAAAATCCTCAGAGGGGAAGAGATATGCTGTACACAAGGTTCGCCAACCCCTATTAAAAAGCCAAATTTGACAGTTTCTACAGATTAACTTGGATTCATGCAAGTGTAATTATTGTGACCACTGTGTTTGATTGTCTTCTTTGGGGCTTAATTCTACAACATATCCTCACTGAGTCCATTGAGAAAAACGCATGTCTGGGAAACTGTTAACAGTATTACTTTCACAGATAATGTCAATCCAGGTAAAACCTTCAAAAGGTTTGAATGAATCCTTTGCTTTTAAATAACTAAGATGTGGTTTGTAACAACACTGCAAATCAATATCAAGCAGCCCATATTTATACATCCACTTTCTGTCCTGTGTATAAACCCACAGTATCCACAAGCCACAGACTCGAAACTGTGAGATGGTCACAACTCCGGATGAGAAAGATTTAACCGATGAGACCTGGATGAAACCAATACATGAATATTGATGGGGTGAGGAAGTATGGGTGTTGACTAGAAGTCAGTGAGTGTTGTAGGAGTCTTGCTCAGGGTATGGGTGATGTCTCCGAGGGATAAGGGTGGAGTGGTGTTGTTCTAAAAGAGTACATAAACCTGCCTGTGACCACAATGGGATCATTGGCAAACCTACAAAGTGAACCACTTTGTGTTTATTTGGCTTTTAGCAGGATGTTTGACCCTGTTTGCTCTGGGGAAACTCCTCCGCAGCCAATACTAATAGACCGGTGGTTTCACAAGAGAGTGAACATTGAAGAGGTTGATTCTGTAATCAGTAAACCTTCCCTGGAGAAATACTTTTCAAAACAGAAATGACAAAGAAAGGAGGTATGGCAAGTCAAACAAAGCTGTGTAACAGTATCAGCAACATAAAGTGATATTCATGCATTGACGTGTTCCTTCATCTGATGAGGTCAGGAATTAGGTCCTGCCCTTAAGACAAAGTACATTTAATATACACGTCCAATATGAAAGCTGCAAAGATCTTTGAGAGCTCCCCCATTTCCAGGCATAAATATGAAACCTATCACAGAAAGAGGATATTTCCTGTTTTTCAGGCTCTCATGCTGTGTTACAATATACAAAATGCTTTATCATACCTGTTGCCACTGGAGGTACATTTCAGATAACGCCACCAACAATCAATCAATCAAGTCTGTAACTTTATTTGTGCTAAAGCTGAAACAGTGAATACAATAAAACAGTTCCTGTAATTAAAAAAAAAATACGCATCTTCACTTTGACCTTCATGATAATTATCTTCCCTACATGGAGATTTTGAGCTAATAATGAAGAGGATTTACAAATCGGATCAATGATGTACAGCAAGGAATTGTGAGAGGTCACCAATCACTGGCTCGTGGGCCAAATCCGGACCACGAGAGGCCTGTATCCAGACTTCGAAGCTTAACACTTTACAGGAAAAAACATAAACACAAAACGCCTATTTTCAACTTTTGTCATCAAAGGGATTTGTAACAGGCAAGGCGTGGCCAGCTCAGTAGAGCCATCTGGGTTCTGCTGCTGCCAAGCTGCTAACATATGCTACTTACGTCGTATGCTACATTCAGCAAAGTGAGTTACAGAGGCATAGAACATGCATGAAAGATGGCTATCAAAAATTAGAAAAGTTGACAGTGAAACCTGAGTCTTCTGAGATAACTGGACAGGAAAGCACACACTTATTCTTCCTGTAACAACCTCTATGAGGTCGCTGTGCCTAAATTGCACAGGGCCTGTTGCGGTTGTCAAAAGGGGAAATATTAAACACCATGACACGCAAAATAAATGAGCTCAAAGCCCAGTATGAGTGATCTTCACTAGTCGTCTCTCATTCCCTCACAGCACAATATGACATACGAGTATGTATGTACGAACAGGATACGAGTGTTAGCTGAGAATACAGTAGATTTTCAGAAAACATAAAAAAGCTTTTACAGATGGGGAAACAGTAAAGGAGTGTATGGATGCTATGAAACACTTGTACATGGAAAAGGAAGACATGAACTGAGAGAACAAAGGGAAACAAATTCCTTTCAGTCCCAACAGCCACAAGCAGGAATGGCAATTATCTACGGATTTGCAGATTTCTGACTTTTCTTGGTCAAGAGGGCTGTTTTTGTGAGATGCTTAAATCAGAGGAGAAAGTCTGGATGCGGGTGTCATGGTTTTGGTCTCAGTGTCTTATTTTGTAGGTTGTGTTTTCTGTTTGCTGTTTTATTTTGATAGTGATGTTCTCCATGTTATGTTATTTACTTTACACTTCCTGTCTTTGCTGTCACCTGTTCTTGTTTCATGTTCACTGTCTGCATTTTTGTACTTCCTCTTGTGTCTTTGGGATTTATGTTCTCTGTGTTCTTTACCTGTCTGCCCCTTTAGTTTTCTCTACTTAACATTTTCCCCTTCCAGTGTGTGATTGTCTGATTGTTTCCACCTGTTGCTGATTGTCTCCTCCTCCTTGTGTGTCATTCCCTCCTTATCCCAGTGCATTTAGTCTGTGTGACTCCTATTGTTAGTTGCCTGCTGGTTGTCATCTTCTCACATGTTCCAGCCTTTTTCTATTTTCTATTTTCTATTTATACCTACAGCCCAGCATAGAGGTGTCAGTGTAATGTTGTGGGAATGCTTTGCTGCTTCAGGGTAAGGTCGACTCGCCATAATTGAGGGAAACATGAATTCTGATCTCTACCAGTAAATTCTGAAGGACAATTTCATGTTGTCACCTCTGAGAGTTGAAGCTAAAGCACAACTGGGTCATACAGCAAGACCATTATCCCCATCATAAGAGTAAGTTCACCTCTGGATGGCTCTGTGTTTCTGGGAGAAGAGTGTGGTGTCTTTATTCAACGCTCACTGACGAGACAGAACCTATAGTCAGAGAATCAACCCAGTTTAGACCAAAGGTCTTCATTTAAAAAACCAAGATATCCAGCAATTCAACCCTCCCCCTGCTGAGGTCCTGTTAGATGCCTACAAATACAGGCTCATATACTTTTAGACTGCAGAAGGAAGCAGTAGTTCACATTTTTATTGAACAAAACCGCTCAATAAACAATTCTTCATCTGCAGATTTGGGTATGCTTTCAGTCCATAAAAACATGACATCCTCAAAGGAATACTAAATAAATCTGTGTGCTGCCACTTTGTAAGTCCAGTGAAAACAGTCTCAGGTGGAAGCAGGGTCACAAACTTCACACAGCTCTGTCAATGCCACATTTGGTAGAAGACCACTAAGTTCCATCTGTAGAGATCCAGTATCTGGCCACTTGTAGATCTGTTTAGACTCCTTAAAAAAGTGTGGTGAGGATTTGTCTCTGTGATAGCATGTCTGACTGGGTATATCTCTGGTATTCTTTTATGTCCTTTGACTCTGTGTGTGTGCCATGCGTGCTGTGACACCACGGATGTCCTCACAGAAATCTCTCTCCTCTCTGCATGGTAAAATCTGTCACACACCAGAAGATGGGCATCGTCACTAATATCAGTTAACGACTGCTAATGCTGTGCAAGCCGCATTGTGAATAGGGTTGAATGTTATTTGTGAGTGAATGGTTGTTTTTCCTCTAAAAGCCCTAAAATTAAAGATTAACCTGAAAGGTAGTTGTTTTTAATGTTTTTGACACAATACATCTGTTATTCCACTGTTTAATGAACATCAACAATAATATACTGCAGTTTCATTCATTTGGACTGTACAACCTGTTCTGTATTTTTACAGTTTATTACATGTCATTTGGCGGTATGGGTATTTACTGTAATTTGATGCTATCCATCTGGAAGCTCTGCTGCCAGTCCTCTTACTTTTTTTTTCCCTCCTTCTTCTTTTTTTTTTTTACAATGTATGCAGGGTTGCACAGTGAGGCTGGAGCCTAACCCAGAGTTGAACCCACAGCCACCTTCTTGCTGTGAGGCAGTAGTGCTACCCCCTACTCCGCCATACCGCCCCTGGCTGTGTGCAGTGGTGTAATAATTGGTTATCAGTGGATGATCTTCTGGTTGAGCGAGCGGTTCTACTGACAAAACAATTTGATGTGGGAATAAAGAGCAGCCCATCCTCCATATGTGCCTTATGTTATTCTACTGAAACTTCAAAGATGACTGCCTAAGAAATACAAGATATCATTGAAGACTGAACTCGAATGTAAAAAAAAAAAAAAGAAAAGTTTTTCAGCATCTGCTTGTTTTACAGTGTAGAATCACAAATAAATATGTCAGTTGTGCTGTAACATATGGTAATAGTTTAGTGGTTTACTGCTAGGAGATGTAGAGTTGAGCCCTCCTGTTGTGATTATTATTGCTTATGATATTTATTGCCCCTGTGTATTGCCCCTCATTACCCCAGTTCCCCTGATGATTATGCCATCTCTGAGACTTCTAGCTCCCGCCTCTGGCACTCTTCTACCGACGCTGTGACCTGGTGAATTTTTAAACTACATGACTCCAAGATGATTTTAAATTGGTGGGATGATACCTGGTCAACATGCTGAATCTACATCTAAATGTATTGGTGTTGCTGTAGATGATACAGGTGGTAAAAGCAGTATGGGATCTTTAAAGGATGACAGAAATATTGGTGTATTCAATCTAGAAATAACAGGTCAACATTTCATAAAAATCAAAGTTGTCTATTTTCACTGTGGTGCATAATTTTCCATTATCAAATACCAGTAGACTAATTCAGCCTGTGATGAAGTGAACGTCATTGACAGTAAAAGGATTTTTTAATTATACTGTCTTTGACATTTCTTTTTCAATCTCTCCTGAAGTCACTCTGAAGATTATTTTCCATTTGAGAAATGTGACAAGCAGCAGAATAAATAACGATCACATTTCAATCAACTGAGAAAGAAAACAGCAGTTAGTTTAGTAGGATGCATTCCTACTGGTGGGGCATACTGGGTGGATGTAATTGTATATTTCACAGATCCAAAATGAGTTCACAAAGGCAGGAAAACACAGATGACCCCGTTGAGCCATGAGCAGGTAGAGGGTTGTTGGTTCAATCCCTGAATTGGTACAATCCCTGTCATCAGTGGGGATGGGATGAAAAATTGTAAAGCACTTTGGATAAAAGCACAACATTAATGCCGTCTTTGCAAGTAACCTCGGCAACCCATCTCCTAGACATGATACTGAAATGTCACGGCTGACATTTGAATATGTGCAGCTTTGTGAGTGTGAAGCAACAGGTATGAAAAAAAGAACTGAAGGTTCCTCAAGAAGAACTAGATAAGCAGGATAATTTGACTTCTGTAGAATTCACAAACGTGTATGTACATGTACAGTATATAGTATATATAGTACATCGTCTGTCTGTCTGGATATACTGTAGTTAATGTCCTGTAGTTTTATCATTTACAAATCTGCATGTTCATTTTCGAGTTATTTTTCACAAGCTGTGCACAGTCAGTCCACACACACAGTGCGGAACTTTGTCAGCCTTGAAAGCAGCATGTGCAGGAGGCACAGGGCGAAGGGCATTGCATCCTTTCAGCTGAGTTTCTTACCTTCATAAACAAAACAAGAAATCGCCTCCTGATAGCGATGGCATTCGCTGTGTGTGGAAAAAGACTTTGTTATGTAAATGTGAGGTCCTTCATCTCTCAGGGTCACACGGTCCATGCTCCAGTGGCTTCAGTCAAGATGCAGCGATGCTTTTGATGTCATCCTCCCTCTCTTGACAATAATCTACAGATGCCAGGCAAAACACAGAAATGAGTGAAAATGAAAGTTACTGAGCTGTATAAGAAATAAGCATGAGAGTAGAAATCCCAGTGGGCCTGTAGGGGAAAAGAGAGGGGACAAATTAATCAAACAGCAATACAGTCTACATGAGGACATGGAAAGAAACAAAGCTGATGCTGCCTGACTATTAAGGAGAAGGAGAATGTTTTCTAGTGGAAATGAACGTCTGATTTTATGTGTTAATGACAGAGAATAAATGTATCTTAAAGGACTTAAATAATTTGATCATTTGCAAAAATAAACTCATGTCTATCTGTTAGCTATAAAGCTATGATCACTATACCGTGAGCTTAGCTTAGCATAAAGACTTGCAGCAGGAGGAAACAGCTTGTCTGCAAAGTTTTAAAACATCCACCTTAAAACAGGCAACTCTGTCACTTTCTAATAATAATGTTTTATCACATTTGTTCAGGGGAAAATTATCTTGGCCAGAGCCAAATACACATTTCCCAACTTATAAATGTAAGACAAGCTTCTGAGAAAATATAGTAAGTAGGAGTGAGCAAGTACATTATCTGTATCTGTATTCAAACAACTACCCTATCTGTATCCATATCTGGACTCAAATGATCTGACTGGACTTTTAATCAATAAGACATTATTTATTTGAACCTGACATCGACATGGGTTGATCAGAAGTTGCTATACTAATTATTTATTAGAGAAATATTTTCAAAACAGCCTCAGAATTGAGATTCAGATGAATGTATTTGATGACAAGAGTAAGAAGCTATTTACATAACAAGTTTATTATAAACATGAATGAATAAACTCTATGCCGTATGATGAAGTACATCCTTCATGAACGTTAAAGTCACAAAGTGGAGTTTGTGGTTAAAAATCAGTCATTTACATGAAATGAAGCTTCACTACAATGAAGCTAGAAATGTTACAACAACATGGCAAAAGGAATTCATTACATCAGAGCTATTTTTTACTGATAATGAACCAATTTGATTCCATGTCAATATTATCAGATTGATAAAACTGTCAGTGAAACCGATCAAGTCAACAAGTTACATTTTTTGATAGACAATGCTCTCACCGTGTGTGTGTGTGTGTGTGTGTGTGTGTGTGTGTGTGTGTGTGTGTGTGTGTGTGTGTGTGTGTGTGTGTGTGTGTGTGTGTGCGCGCGTGCGCGCATCTATTTGCACAGGCATTTAGACTGACACACTTACAGGAGTTATCTCAAACCACAGTAGCATAAGAATCAAAATCCTATCTCCCTCTGGATCAGCTCCTCTGTATCGTCAACATCTGACACATTCTCCCCAAGTAAACTCAGATTTGAGCATCTGTATTACTGTATTTATGCAGTAGAGACGTTGCCGGCATTGGTCTGAGCATCGGTACGTGATGTCACCATCATACGGAAGTGATTTTGTATGGCTGTAGCACCACTTACTTAGCAGTTGTATTTCAGACTGCAGAAGCTTGAACTTCAGAAATACTTGGGAAAAATGCTTGATTCAGAAAACAGCTACACTATCAACATGCTGCTGAGAAATGCAGTCAAACTGGTAATGATGTTACTTGTCGTGCAGCACAGCCAGTCTTTATGCTAAGCTAAGCTAATTTCCTACAGGTGCTCGCTTACAGACATGACAACCAGTCATATTAATATATAATCGGTCATATTTTTACAGAAAAAAAACAGATGTTATGGTTTAATGGAAGTTTTACGGACTATTTCATCTGTGGGATCAGTGAATAACACCACTAATTATTAATTTTATACTTACTCTGAGATTAAATAGATGATAAAAAAACACGTTAACCATAGTGAGCTTTAGTGATGCTGGTAGGCAGATTTTTCTAAACTTTGCAAATAATCAGGTTATCTCCTAAAATGTTGAAAGGCTGCTTTATTCATCAACATCAAAGTATATCCCCAAATCCTAATTAATCCTGTACAGCCCAGATATATATGTAAATTAAAGTGATAATGCAAAAACTAAACCAACAAACTTCTTTTACCATCCTCAGTATTCACAGCTCAGCGTACCTTATTGGCCTCCCTCACAGGAAGAAGAGAGACGGAGCAAGAGAGAGAGAGAGAGAGAGAGAGCATGACATGGCCCGAGAACATGATGCCATTCATTTTGCATCTTGAGTAATTATTTCTGACATCGCACATCAACCGAGACAAACTGTGACATCTTGAGACATTCAGGATTGACGCAGTCTGAGCAATATGACAAAGAAATGAACCCTGAGATGAAGACAGAGGCAGTGACGGAGAGAGTGAGGCGGCAAAGGCGTCAGGAGCGAACCTTCAAACAGCAGCAGGGCAATGGTGGGTGAACCACGGGGAGGTGAAGTGGACATAACTGTCGTTAGGGGGAGGGAGCCACAGTTGTATGGACATGATGTGCTCTAATAAAGGCTTTGGAGGAATTTCTGATGCATTGAAAACACAGCAGGAGGCGCAGCCCACTCTGATTGCTTTGAACTTAAAGCATGGGATGGGGGGAGAATCGAAAAGGGTGAAAAGACTACACAGCAAAATCCTCATTACGTTTAGGCATACTACTATGCACATTATATTTCTATCTGTGTGTATTTATTGTGAGCTAGTGGATTTTAATGTCTATTTTTCTACACTCTATCACCTGTGGAATACTCAGCTTGAGAACAGTAGCCTGCGGCGTGCCTTCCTGGGACTGTGGTGAATACTAATGAAGAGCAAAACTAATTCTCATTAGCTGGCCTAACACTGAGCGGGTGGAGATGTACAGTTGAAGCATTGTGTCTGCGAGGTAAGAAGCAAATTTGACATTCTGAAGGAGGCTGATGGGAAGTACAAGTGTTCCCTAAAGCAGATCCACAGTATCTGAGGTCAGACAAATTTAGAGACTCCTATTTATACGAAGCATAGCTTGGCCTCTGTTTAACACAACCCCTCAGCAAAGCTGTGTGGGTCGTGAGCATGCACGTTATGCCCTTGTCTTATGAAACCCTGTATGTGCAAGGGATGGACTCGTGCGTTATATGTGGATCACAAGAAGATATATGAAGTTAAGAGGTGGTGTTTTCATCTCTCCTTTCAAAGTTTGAAAAGAACACACAAATGTTTGGTCGACTGTGAAAGATGAAATGCATGAAATAACCTCGGGATCATTCTTTGCGGTAAAGTTCTGGTGCAATTTAAGTCCAATTTCAGTTCCTGTAATTTTTCAGGACATCGTTATGTTTGTATCTTGCAGCTGCTTCCACATAAATTGCTGCAAAAGCCAACAAAGAGCACCCCATTTAAGATTTAGTGAAGAGGAGAGACAGACTGTTCATTCACGCTGTTATGGAGGTCTCAGCGGATGCACTGCAGAGAGGAATGGAGGCATGCAGGGTGGGGGACATGAATTATTCAGCAGCTCCACCACAGTGAGTCCTGGATTCCCATCCTCCACCTCACCACACTCGATCCCAAAGGACCCACATTGGGCTTGTAGTACAGCCCAGCCAGGGCTGCATATTCACTGCTGCAGCACTCCACAGCATAAAAAACACATGGGAGCGTCAGGTTCTGAGGTGGCTGTGGGGAACTAACCTGATTGCAGGGTCATTTTCTATCACCGTGATGAAGAGGAGTAAACTGCCCAAATTTAACCTTTGAACACATGTCAAATGAGCTCATGGGAAGAAGTATTGGATGGAACGCTAGGAAGTTTAAATGCATTCTGATGGTTCCGTCAGAGTAAGCTCCTTTGGATGACAGCGCCAGCTAAATGCAAATATGATGCAAAAATAAATCTGAGCTAAGCAAAGATACAAAAAAAAACCTAAAAAATGTTCATTTACATTCCCAACAAAGACAGACAGACAGACAGATACAGACAGACAGACAGACAGATACAGACAGATACAGACAGACAGACACAAACAGATATAAAAAATTGTTTATTCCTATTGCTGTGAAACATCTTAATCATTAACAAATGTCTTCCACTACCTCAACACACAGCACTTAAGATTTATTTACTTATCCCTGCTTTTTATCCTCACTGCCGAATACTTGCTGCTCCTTTTAATGTAGCTTTTATTGTGCCTTTTATTATTGTAGTGTGTCTTAATCAGGTTTATCTGACTGTGGGATATACAGAATGTTTTTCTTATGTACTGTTGTATTGTTATTTATGTCTCTTGCACTAGCAGCCAAAGACACATTTCTGCCTTTTGTCATAAAAAGTAGACAAGAAAGTATTTTCTATTCTATTTCTATTCTATTCTATAGAAATGCATTCTTACAAAAATAGGAACCGAGAAAAGTCTCTTAAAGTAATTACCAAGCACACCTCCACTGCTCTTTATTAATATACTAGTATCAGACCACAGCTTCCATTGTTGTTTATTCTTACTCACTGTCAATTATGACTGGAGGCTCTCCCAGCATGCTTTGGGTGAAATATGGTGAGTATATGGCAGGAACCAAAGAGCAGCCATGTAAGCATTGCCAAGAACGAGGTGATTCATTGTTCTGCCTAAGGCTGTCTTTACACTACAGGTCTTGATGCCCAATTCCGATTTGTTGCCTATATCCGATTTGTTTGACCGCCTGCTTACATCTACTTTTAAAAGTGACCCATAAACGACATCTGCATTTACACTGGTGGCAACATCCCGCAAGCGTATACGTGGGTTTGACCCAGAAATGTTTTAAGCAGCGCTATTTACAATGGACGCAGACGAGTCTGACATAGGGCTAATCATCCAAGCTATTGCTTTACGAAGTATTTTTCGAGGAGGTCGCATTTTAAGGTGGAGAAGAAAGAGGAGAGCCCTTATAGCAGCCTGGGCGTAGGATGTATGACTCGCATTGACAGGGAATATCCGATCTGTCCCCTTAGATGACAGACACAAATGCACATATCCGATTCATATCCGGTTTATTTCCACATATGAATGAGGCCTGATTCCGATCTGAGCATATCCGATTCCCTGTGCCTCTTTCCTGCTTCCACGTTCATGACTCATATCCGATCTGTGCCACATGAGAGGAAAAAATTGGAATTGGGTAACTGGCTTCCCCCCACATCAAAAACATGCAATATATGTGACTTGGTGACTTTAAATTGACCGTAGTCGTGAGTATGAATGGTTGTTAGTCTTTCTATGTTTGGTCCTGTGATGAACTGGTGACTTGTCCAGGGCTGTACCACACCTCCTGCCCAAAGTCAGCTGGGATAGGCTCCAGCCCCCTCAGGACCCTACACAGGATAAGCGGTTACAGAAAATGAATGAATTAATGATGTTATTTAATTTATATTTAATTGGTTTAATTTAATGCTCTCTTTGATTTTATTGAACTTAAAATATTCCCCTGCTTTATATTTACCTGCTTTATTTTACACAATGCCTTCGAGTGGACAGGAATGATTCAAACTGGGGTGAAACAGTAAGTGATCCATGACTGAAGTGGGACAGGAGAGTAAAGTGGCGAGCCAGAGACCCCTTGGCCCCACTACTTGCAGTGCCTTTGGGTGCAGCAGCGTAGCTTTTGGTCTGGATTATGTGATTGATTTCTTCATATTTTTTGCTCTATTTGTAAAATATGCAGCTCTGCTGTAGAATTGTTCATGTTTGTGATTGGTCATTGGCTGCAAACACCATCCCTTTTATGTGAAAGCGAAAATGGGAACTTTGAGAAAACCTGAGTTTAATTACTGATTTGATAACCGCCTTTGTGTGACCGCTTAGTGAAATTTTGTTTATTTGGTACGGTGAAGCCAGATAATGAAGTATCCTGCAAATGTTGAACTTCATAGTACAAATCTTCTGCCACTGTCTGAACAAATATGATGCTCCATTTGGTTGCAGAAGACAAAAATGATGACACAACTCTATTTACAGACATTCTCAATTTTCTTGAAATCATGCAAATCAAGTTTGCTGTGTCAAACGATCTAGTTAACCTTGCCAGTGGCATCTAACTTCAATGTAATGGTAACTAAGAAAAGTTTTTTATGACATTCGACACAACAATGAGATTTTAAAAAATTACAATTGCAAGTGAAAAATTGGAAGCAGTTCTGTTGTAATTACTGCAGTTTTGAACTTTCATGAATAAAGTCCCTGAAAACTTTGAAATCATGAATATATCTGAGTAAAGGAAAATATTTAAAATCAAGTAAGATTTTAACAATTCTAGGTTATTTAAATTCAGAGAAAAACATTCTCACCTATAATTTACTGACAGTTTAAAAACATCAGCCAATCTGCTCCATCTGTACGGATGAGCAGGATCAAAAAATTAAGGATAAAACTCCAGATCATCAGAATTGGATTCAAATTTTATCACATTTCTCCTACAGACTGCCCTAACTGCGGTGAAAAAAGTGTGTTATATTACCAAGGAATCTGAAAAAATATGTTTTCAATCCTAAAAAATTAGACATGACAAATTTTACGAAGGTGTACAGTCTGTTATTTCACACACAATAACATCAGCGGTGGAAACCCAGAAATAAAATATGTATGGCTTCACACAGCCTCTGGACTGCAGGCTCTCACTGCCTCCAATCGCCCTGAGGAAAAAAAAAAAAAAAACACGCCTGATACATGTTGTCTCACCAGATCAATAATCAATAACCAGCAGATATATATCATCTAGCCATGTCGCCTCCGGCAGAAAGGATAAGGGTGCCTGCTTCTGCAGCACTGCAGACAAGTGGAGCTAACATACTGTGTGTTTGAAAAAAAAAAAACCTTTGAAAGGCTGAAATCATCAAGCAGACGATGGTACACATGTTTGGTACCTGCGCTCCCTTTGGATGAACATATCTTCAGGCTGTGATGAAAATTTCACCTGAGAGTCCCAAACAGCTCCCACATCACAGGATGTAGTGGTGCAGATAACCTGCTTCTTTTTTTATTTTTGTCTGCTGAGAAGGAGCTGTGTTTTTTTGCCCAGAGCACGTTATTGATGGGCACTTCCTCCCACATGAGTTCTCTGCCTCTATTGTTGTCCACCATCTATAAACAGCATCACCGCATGGCATGATCACATGGAACTTAACTTAAAGCACCTTTGAAGAAAAATCTATTTGCATGTGTATATCAGTGAAGGAAAAAGGCCTTTATTGACAACACACAGTATTATGTAGAATGAAAAGAAAATTAATATATATATATATGTATATGTTACACACACACACACACACACACACACACACACACACATAAATATATATATATATATATATATATATATATATATATATTACTGCTATTTGTCCATTCCTCACATCCACAGCAGTGTAAAAACAGTTCTAAATAGAATTGAATGGGGTGATTCCCAGTATACATGGATCCACAAAAACAGTTGAAGCTCTCGCACCCCAACATCTATCGGGGCATGCGCCAGCCGTGCCCTCCCTACCGGACACCTGCAAATAATCACAGCTCTGAATTTGCATGCGTTACACACACTGTGCATACGATTACAATGCAATTTTATGTGTCCACTATGTGGCGTTAGAGAACACCCTGTAATTGTGCACCACACCATAAAAATGTCATGTAAATCAACGGACGTTCATCACAAAAGGCTTACTTCCTGTTGCCAGCCAGAGGCCCTTTCACTGTAACTGCATATCGATATGTGGATGTCTTCAGGCTGGGATTCTCGTCCAGCATGTGAAATTTGGGGCCGATTGGACCCTGGACAGTGCAGTTAAAACAACTTCCTGTTTCCTGGTGAAACGTTGAAACCTGTCACACTGCTACACCGACTAATTCTCAAAATGTAATCCCTTGTTTCCCTCCCAGGGCCCACCTTTGGACAAAATTTCATTGAAATCCCTCCTAAACTTTTTCCGTTATCCTGCTTACAAACACACAAACAAACAAACGGCACCAGTAGCATAACCTCCTCCAACTCTCGTTGGTGGAGGTGAAAATGGCTCTTTTGTCTTCTTCGTGCAAAATGTTTCCAAACACCTCATGCACCAGAGGGTAAAACCGAATACCTACTGATTCACAGATAAGTTGAGCTCAAACAAAACTGTAAAGAAGAGGCCTCTTCTCTCTTACACATATATAGATATGTGAAGCCATACAGCAGATAACACATAAAGTGATGTAAGCACATGCAGTCTCCCACTCTTGTGTGTGAATAAACTGTGACTCATGTAGAGAGGAAAGTCAATGGCTTTACACATGCTGGCATGGATAATAGGAAGAATGTGTAATTACCTTTGATTTATGAAATGAAAAAGCTTTTTAAAGGATGTTTTCCAATCAGAGCATATGCACATTCTATTTGGCAGTGACACATCCATCACCAAACATGTCATTTCAAACGCGATGGCTCTGAAATGGGGTGACATAAACCAATGCGAGGCAGCGGTGCTGGTCTCCATGACTATTGAAAAGCCAGCGCATATCAGAAATAGTGTTCACCATCCTCCGGGGTCATGCTGTCTCTCATTCTGAAATCCAAGTGCAGCCTGACTCATGTAGAGAGTCTATTTATGTGACGCTGTAGCCCTGAGTGGGACATGATGTTCTCTGGTTACCAGGAGTGCCTGGGCCCCAATTATTCAGAATCGTGATGCCTCTAATTTACCTGGATGAGAGGATTTGTCCACATTAGATAAGGGTCAGGAACAGCGCAGCTTTGAATGAGGTCACTAAAATGAATTGATTTTGTGTCTCTAGTGTGGTATCTTTAAAGTGGGAGCTAACTGCAGCCTGTCTGAGGTGAGGTGTAAGGTTTCTGCCAGATACTGGAGAAATAGCATCTCACAGGAAACAAATCTTTTTCCACAAACATTTTCACTTATCTATTTTTTTTACCCATCCTATTTCCTGTTTAACATTTCTGATTGGTTGAACGCTTGAATGCATTTTATTTCAGCCACCATCAACATAGAGTTATAGAGGTAAACATACAACAGACGGACCAACGATTGACGACCAACATTGATGTTGTTGTATACGCACACGAAAAAATGCTTTTTCATACATCATTTGTATGGATTAAAGTTTCTTTTTGTCTCTCAGTGGTCTCCAGTTTTGGCACAAAGCTAAAATAAGCTAAACTAAGCTGAGCTTCATATTCAGATTTTAAAGACATCTCTTGGCAAGAAAGAAAACAACCCAATTTAACAAAATGTCAAACAATTATTAATTACTATTAATAATGATTAATAAATTAATAATTAATTACTTATTATTACTACTACTAATAATCATCATCTTTAGCTATACAACACAAACAATTGTTTACAAAGTGCTTTTAAAGACAAAGCAAAGACTATGTATCATGACAACTATAAGCACAAAACCACAAAGCCAAACAAGAGTTGAGACAGAATTGAAAGAATTCAAATTGAGAATAAAATTACAAAATACACAGTGGGTGATATAAAACCCAAAGATGGAGAAAAGTCAAGGTAATAGTCAATGAATACAAAAGAGAATGAATATGATGACAAAATATAAGTAAATCAATATAAAAAAAGTAATGAATAATAGATAAATAGAAGACAGTAAAAGGCAGTAAAAAGCTAATAAAAAGACAACATCACATCCAAAGGATAAAAAGGTTAAACAAAGGGGTAAAAAAAAAATTATAATAATAAAAGAAGATTGAAGCAAATCCAAGAAAAATAAGGGGCAATTAACAGAGAATAAAGGCACAACTAAAAATAAAGATGACATCTCTGTCCTGGAATAAGACCAATAAAACACAAGGAATAGAACAGAAAAAAACAGCATCCCACAGGCTAACAAGGGAATAAGAAGATAAAAAATAAATAAATGAACAGAGAAAGAAGTGGTGAAGAGGGTGATACTACATAAAAGCAAGTGTATATAAAAATGTGTTTTCAGAGGTGATTTAAAAGACGTCACTGATTCAGCGAGCCTTCTCTCCTCTGGTAGGTCGTTGTGGGGTAGGAGGCGTCCTGACCGCAAAAGCTCGGTCAGCTTCAGATTTGAGCCTTGACTTGGGCACAGCCAGGAGGGCCCCACCCAAGGATCCAAGGTCATGAGCTGGCTCATAAGAAGTTAGCATCTCTGTTATATGACTTGGAGCCGGACCCAGATGTGCTTTAAAGTGATCAGTAAAATCTTAGAATCAATTCTAAAATGAACAGGGAGCCAGTGCAGACAAGCTAGGATAGGGGTGATGTCTTAATAGGAACAATAATACTATTTCTTAATCTAAGTTAAAATATATTACAGAGAGAAGAAATTATCATTTTATTTTGATACGCTGTATTAAAATTGTATTTAAATCAGATTGTGATCCTATCAGAAAAACTATTTCTTTTAGATGACATCAAACTACAAAAGCATTCCATTCTTTGGCCCTTTCTCTAAATTCAAAAGACAGCAGCTGACCACAGGCACATGCTGTTGACGTTTTTCTGCAAAATGTCTGTGCAGTGGAGCCAAGGTCTGAATAATAAATATAGATCTATTAGGCAGCCTTGATGCCTTTCTCACGACAGGCAGATGATGAACTCGCCTGGCCTTCTCCAAAGCAGGCCCAATGTGCCGGTTGTTCACTGATTTCAATGCCGATTACAGTCTTGTCACAGAAAACGCTGCACAGCATTCTTTCATAAAGAGAAAATAATTCCTGTTTGATTTAAAGTATATATATATGTATTTATATTGTATATAGTATATATTGTTGTAAGAATAGTTTATTGTATATTGTATAAATAAAAGATGTTCACACCGTCGTTCATGGTTCAGGTATGTGTTTGTTCGTGTTGTGTTGATTCTAAATTTTTGACACAAAACTTTTAATTTTTACTACAAATGGCCATTGGAATGAATAAACAAGGATTACATACATGTAAGTAAATGAATAAATAATTAAAAACAATAAAAACAATAAATAAATAATAAAGTAAAGTTAGTAAAAGGATTTTTTTTTAAAGATACGTTTTAAGAAGAGATTTAAAAGAAGTCACTGATTCTGCTAGTCTTAGCAGACCCATAAATTTGCCACTGTCTGCTAGCAAATGAAGTAAACAAATGGTGACACTGGTCATTTCAACATGACTTTATTTAGCTTACCTTACATTAGTTCACGGGCCAATGTAGACCACCAGACCGATTGCAAAGCAGGTTTGTATTATTGTAATTTGGAACCAATCAATTGTTCTACATTTCTACTCATCTATGAAGAAAATTTAAGCTGAGCCCTAATCCTGAACGTTAGCTCATGGAAAACTGAATCTCAAATGTGTCCATTCTTGTCTGTCCCTGCAGCTGTTTGTAGCTTTGGACGCCCTCAAGGGTATTGATATCCTGCATACCGACATCAAACAACATAATGTTGGTTAACATGCAGGACCAGCCCCTCAGGGTAAAACTCATTGACTTTGGCGTTGCCCGTCCAGCCGCCGATATTCGCCCTGGAATGACTGTTCAGCCCCTTGGATACAGGTATCTTCATCCAAGAGAACTTATGTCATTCTTTTAAAGATCCTTTAACCTTGTGGGTCAGCCGGAGGACCGCCTGCTCCGTGCTGGGATGTACGCCCACTATTTCTTCCTTGAGGAAGAAGCTGCTGATGGAACACCAACATGGAGGCTAATGGTAGAGTAACCATGTTCTCCTGTATTTGAATTGATACAGTAATTTTAGTTAAAGTCTTTTAAAATAGTTCTCACACGATTTTTGTCTCTTTAGAACCAAGAAGAGTACGAAGCAGCCAACGACCTGACGACGGCAGAAGAGCAGAGCACCACCACTGACCGGCCCAGCTCTCTGGAACGCCTCATGTAAGTACTGTGATGGAGACGTGATGGAGACGTACCT
The DNA here is from genome assembly GCA_037577475.1 of Chaunax sp. Z400. Lineage (NCBI taxonomy): Eukaryota > Metazoa > Chordata > Actinopteri > Lophiiformes > Chaunacidae > Chaunax > Chaunax sp. Z400. Next base: position 25,914,794 of record CM075185.1, read on the forward strand.
CCTGTCTCACATCATGAACACCAAGATGTCTGCTCTACTGATGGGGCTCAGGATGAAGAAATGAATGGAGATGAAGCAGCTGCTGGGCCATCTGATGGAGGAGTACATCGATGTTCCAATGATGACATTTTGGCTGCTGTTTCTTCAGATGGGGCTGAACCTCCAGGTTTGGCCCCTGATTCTTGTTCCAGTCTTGCCGCCTCCAAAGCCTCCATAAGCGAGTCCTGGAACTGTGGTGGAGACGTACCTCCTGTCTCACATGAATATCAAGATGTCTGCTCCACTGGTGGGGCTGAACCTCCAGGTTTTGCCCCTGATGTGTCAGCCTCCTCTGGTCACCCAAGAAAGTTTCTCCACAGGATTCGGCGATTCTTTAAATGGATCACGACTCCATTTTCTTGCTGTTTGCATCCCAGTGTGGAGACGAATTGTGTTTTTGATATTTCTCCTTTTAAAATGATGAATAAAGCTGATGTAAAATGATGCATATCTCTCATGTGAAGTTATTATATTTCAATGTAAAATCATTTATATATCTTACGTAAGATGATGTTTATATCTCACATAAATTATTTTATTTTAATCTAAAATACTTACATAAACAGAATATATAATTTAAATAAACACAATAGACTGATTGATTGCAGTGAAGACTTTATTCCCTACATAATACACACTCCTCAGAATATCCCAACCCTCTAATTATCTGATTAGTAAATCAACTAGAGAAGTCTCTGTTGCTGCTGCTCTGGATATGCACTGGATCAAAAATCTGAACAATTAGTTCTGTGATCAGATGAAGTAGAATCACAGATTTAAAACACTATCCTAATACCTTAGTTTATGGTTAGTATGAAGTCTGTTTCATTCATTGCAATCATATAAAAAGAGAAGGAAGCAGAGACATAGAAATAAAGAGAGAGAGAAAAAACACATATATATACATTCAACCCCAGCAGATCTTGCTAGTGATGACTAAACTGGAATGCCTGCATGTGAGAACATATAAAATCAACAACCATGTCAAATACATTTTATTTGCTTCTGAAATATAGTAGAATGAAAGTGTAAAGCAGTTGAAAATGAAAACAGCAAAGCATAAAAACCTAAAAATCCTACTGAAATAAAGTATTTGAGTAATTGCACTTTGATACATTCCATCACAGGATATTCTAATTGTTTGACACAAAACCTTTAATTTTTACTGCAAATGTGTATTTGATTGTATATTGTATATAGTATACATTGTTGTAAGAATAGTTTATTGTATATTGTATAAATAATATATATATATATATATATATATATATATATATATATATATATATATTGGTATACAAATAGTTATTGTATATATTGACATATGAATAGTTTATTATATATTATATCTAAAGAAGGGTAGGATTATATAAGTTTACACTTCTTCCTGCTCCTTTTTGTGCATGTAATTTGTGCGGTATAAGTGTTGGCAGATGCAATTTATTGTCTTTAATTTTGTTTATCTGTTTTTTGTTTGTTATTTTATTTTTTACATGTTCGAAATAACGAGAAATCAATCAATCAATCAATCAAAGATGGGAAATTCTGCAGATGATTATCTAATTGGCTCTGAATCAACTGGGACACCATGATAAAACGAGAAACCCCTAATGATAATTGTTGTTGTTTGCCATTGAGTGAAAATTCTCATTATCACAACCTGAGGTGACAAGTAATCATTACATCCAGCTCCTTAAATTATACATGATGATGTATAATAATTCATATAAAAACCACAAAGGCAACATTAAAGTCCTGTTTAAGACAACAGTTTGAGTTGTAAGAACTGTTAGACTTCAAATGAAGTGGACTATCACTGTGACAGAGTGTCTGTCTCCTTAGGCAAGACCCAAATGACATTCATCTATAACCACGGCCTGTGTTCTGAATGTCGCACTACGATTTCTCAAATTGAATTTTCCCAGGCCACAGAAATCTAATAACCTCCCGGCTAATCACAATTGAGTCATAAGAGATGACTGAACCACATTTAATAGGCTTTAGGTGCTCCAAAAAGTCAATATCAATTTGCTGAATATTTGGGCTCAGACCAACCGGACTTCTCCCGACATGAACATGACATGAGACTGACCTTTTTCTTGCACCTCTCTGATACAGTCTCCACAAGGGCTGAGCAATGCAAACTTCACATTGATAGTGTCATTTAGGGGATACATCGTATTGTGTTCATGTTATTTTGTCCATTTCCTATGGATTCAGTTCAAATCTTTCCTTTTAATTTGCTGCATTGAAGCGGTGCTGCTGCATCATGTGAATGTACAGTGACATTGATCAGTCTATATGTTTTTGTTTATACTCTTGAGCACTATTATATTTGTATAACAGCAGAAAAAAACCGCATTAAAAACAATGATAATAATGATTAGGATGTGATTGGTTTGTGGACAGCTGTTTGAAACCTTGATTCGATTCTGACTGGATCTGACTTTGAACCCAAGAACACGCTGTGGTCACTACTTATCAATCACAAAGTAGCCATACTCTTAAGCAAACCCTGCTTTATTGTCTATTTACTCTAAATGGGATTATATTTACAAAGAGAATGTCATGCTGTATTGAAGATGACTTGAAATCATCGTCTGAGACCATAAATCTATTTAGGAGACTTTTTTAATGAGGTAATAAATCAAGTGTGAAGTAGGGTCATTTTCTCATAAGCTTACATACAATCAGACTTGTTTTTGAAACCAGTGCAGTCTCCCCCTGCTGGCCATCAGAAAGAATGCAGCTATAATGCACTTCTTCATTGGCTTCATTTTTCCGAACCAGAAGCTCCATCCATTACTTAACACCTATTGGAGTTTGCTGACTTGTTATTCTTTATGTTTGGTATTGCACAACAACAAACATGTAAAAGAAATGAAAAAGGTATCTCATGTTCACAGTGATCAGTTTGTGTCCTTTATGAAACCGTCAAAGCAATTTTGCTTTGTGTTCTGGAGTGCAGTGATTTGCCTGAGCAACGACTTGAATCAGCTTCTTAGAAAGATAAGGCTTTAGACATATATTGATACATGGCTGTGTATATATTTTGCCGTGAATGACCATTAGTGGTGAATCCAAAAAAAAAAAAAAAAAACTGTGGGAGCCAGGGGTAAAAAGCCACACATGGTGAGGCAAACAGCATGTGGCAAACAATATCAAGGCATGACAAACAAGAGAGAGGAGGAAGTTACTGTGGCAGTGCTGTAAACACGTACTGTAAATGTCTCAGAGTCATTAAATCACCCAGAGGTTTCTGCAGACATTCAGAGTAAGGCTCTCTTGTCTTTGTCAAACATAGAAAAGCATTAAATGAGACTGAGTACCTCAAAACGTGTCATCTATACACAGAATAGCAAGATAATCAACATCTCCCACAAACCGGTTTGGAAGTTTACAAAGGAGGCCTCCAGGCCTCATCAAGCAGCAGATTTGGGAGCACAAATGATGAGTTTTGGGGTCTGAAGTAATTCTCACTTCATTAAAATGCATCAAAATAATGCCGTTACACAAGAGATGCTCAGCTGCTGCAGGCTGTTTGGTATGCATTATAGAGGAGACAGTCAGCTGAGGATTTCCCACTCAACTCTTTCTGGCTCCTAATACATCTTTAAAAAAAAATAGATACCAGCTGCTATTGTTACTGTGCTACTATTGTTTTCGAGGTTTTTTGCTGTAAAAGACACCAAAGGTTTTCTCTGAGGTAACACGTGTCGGTGTGGGTTGTGATGCAAAGATGTTACTGATGATGAGCTGATAAAATAATGACACTCGAAAATAGTTTCTCAACAGAATTGTGAGAACTTTCAGGATGATGAGGCAGGTCTGTCCACTACCGCCACGTACAGAGCAGAATATTTCAACAAGAATTTGACACATTTATTCATCAATCAGGAGGATGATCGCTGATGGATGGATGATTTTGGTAAATGGCCTTTGGTCAGGTTTTTACTGCACAAGTGGTGACAGTTTCTAATTGACCGAGCACCGTGAAAAAGTGATGTAACAATCCAACTTTTTCTCTCTCCTGTTACTGATTACAATACATGGATTTAGGGTATCCACTGATAAGATATCAGAGCTATTTTTTCCCTAATTTTAAAATATGTAAATTTGATTGTGGGGAACTCAAGGGGCATGTTTTTTAAAAACAGAAACATACTTAAAGAAATTATCATACTGCTAAAAATTGAAGATCAACAGCCATTTGTAACTGATTGATTGTAACTGATAGCATTAATGTTGAATATCGAATTCTTGAAAGCCTCTTAGTACAAATGAAGGGAACCGTGTACTGAGCCCTGAGTCCACTCCCCATTATATGAACAGAGAGAATATTAAAGGCAAGGCAGCTTCATTTACATAACACATTTCATTTCAGGGTCACTTCAAAGTAATCAAATTCCCTGACAAAGCAGAGGAACATTGCAGTTCACATACTCCGCTTTAGATGTATGCAATTTTTAAGCATTCGAAGATCCAATCTTCACTGAAGCATATGTCATGCAAGAGAGCTAATAAAAGCAAAAGGAAGAGTGTCATATGTACAATAAATATGTGTTGATTGATTCGCTACATCAACTCATACATTCAGTAATATGCAAGAAAACATTCCACTTTCAAAGTTGCCAGAAGCTGCCAGTCGCCTCTGACTGGCCGTGGATCCAATTATGTTTTTCTCCTATAGCTAAGGTTAACTATTAAAGATGAAAAGGCAGAAAAAACAACCTTTTATTTATCTTTCTCTCCTCTGAAGTTCTTTTTTCTCAATATGTTTATTGTTCTCTTATACCTATTATAACATCAAACAAAACAAAAAAACATAACATTTTGAGCTAATAGCATTTCCCCTCCTCACCTACAACATCTTTTTCAGGTAGAGCTTATATTCCCATCCTTCATGATGTTCATGTATGGTTCCCATAATTCAACAAAGTCTATAGCTTACCCTTAGCAATGTACGTTAGTCTCTGTAGACTGACACATTCCATGAGTTCTTTTGTCCACGTCCTTAATGTAGGAGCGTCCATATTCTTCCAGCACAGTGCAATAGCTCTCCTGGCCTGAAGAAGTCCAAAGTCCAGAAGTTTATTCCTTTTTGGATGTTTGTGCCAAGTCCTTTGGATATATCCCAAGTACACAGAGTTTAACATTTAAAGGGACTTTGGCAGTAAATATCTCTGACAGACAATCTGTGACATCTTTCCAGACGTGTTGGATCCTTGGACATTCTCAAAGACAATGAATTAAAGTACCTTTTTCAACCAAACACTTGTTACAGATATCTGGAATATTAGCAGATATATGATGAAGACATTCTTCATCAACCACTTATACTGAGGTCATTCAAACCTTGTATTTATTGTCTGATTTTGAAGCATTATTCCAATCTGCTTCATCAATGTCTTCCTGTATATCCATTATCCGAGCATTTAGTTTATCTAGACTTGAATCAATACTATTTAACCAACATGCTGTAATATAAAGAAACGTGTCCCTTCCCCTCTAAATGTGTAAGTGTTGTTTCTTCAAGTATTGATAATGGTGGTAAACTCATTATCTGTTCACACTTTAATGACATTTAGCTTTTCAACTGTAGATATATGAAGAATTGTTTTTTAGGGATTTGGTATCTTTGACATAATTGGTCAAAGGAAAGCATGCCTCCATCAGCAGAGAGATCCTTCATTTTCTGAATACCCTTAACATTCCACAACCTAAATCCTCCATCCCTTTAACCAGGTGGAAACTGGTCATTACTCCAAATGGGGATAAATTGAGATAGTGCAGGTTTATCACCTATATGTATATATAGCATGCCAAACCAGAATTGATATTTTTAGGAAAGGGATTTTGTTTTTCTTCAGTGTCTTGATATCTGAGGAGTACAAGTATAGATTTATTGGTAGATCTTTAATAGACTCTTGCTCCATATTTACCCAGGCTGGAGTCTGTTCTGTTGCACAGAAATAATATGATGCTGAAGTCAGCTGGGCAGCCATGTATAGGACCATCTGACATTGGGAAATTGTAGCCCTCCTCTTTCGTAGGGCAGGAATAGTAGTTTAAGGCGGAGTCTAGCTTTTCTGTCATTCCAAATGAATTGGCTAAATACATATTTGATAGTGGCAGTGGAATTGTTTGAAAAAAAAAATATAAAAATTTGGGTAAAACAGTCATTTTTATTATATTTATTCGTCTGATCATCGATATTGGTACAGTAGGTCTCCTTATATGTTTGTGGTGCATTTGCAGTGAAACATTATAAAACCAGCCTATATGCTCAAAGCAGTGCTGTACAATGACACTGCTGACATGACGATGCTTATAATGTTTACATATCCACCATTACAGCATTGAGTGTTTTTCTAAATCTTTTACTTTCCAATTATAACACTAACATATATGTCTGGGGGGGCATCAACGTCAAACAAATTTTATGGCCATCTATGTTGTCACATTCACTGAAATATCACCCTGGCTGGCACTAGAGGAAACGTCAGGGTTCACTAGTCTGTGCTCCATTCTCTGGGTTTGATTGGACTCCATACATCGTTGTTGAGATGATACAGTCTGGATTAAGACAAATGGATCACCTTTGTTTACCCTAAAATCAACCAACATAGCCCTTTATCAATCTTCTGTCTAAATCTGTAACAACACTTTTACCCATTCCCTTGATCCATACTTTCACCGGCTGGCTTAACACAGCCATGGACATCAAATCCCTCACATCAGCAGAGCTGGAGGCAAAATAAAGCAAAATGCGACTCGCTAATGAACACGGAATGACACGAAAGATGGATGAGGCTTTAAAACGGGATGGTGTGCGGAGGGCAGGCGGGTTACATCAAGCAGATGGAGCTGTGTGCGTGAAAATTACCAAAAATATTTCCATGAACTTCAGTGAGATTCTCAGTTTTCGGTGGTTCTTGCACTTCTGATGAAAATCCTGCAAACCTCTCAGCTGTTGATGAAGGTGAATGTATTATTAATAGAGTCAAAATGAGGAGCTGTGTCCTGGAAATACCTCATATTTGCTTTAGGCTTGCAGTGCACTCACAGTAACCAGTTATATGCAAAGTATGTTGGTCCAACATGAGCAACCCCTCCCCCCCCCACCCGCATAGTAAGTTGCAGCATTTGGTGTGTGTGTGTGTGTGTGTGTGTGTGTGTGTGTAGGTGTGAGTGTGTGTGTGTATGTGTGCGTGGATGGAGGAGTAGTAGGGAGCGCATTGGTCGATAGGGATTGGTCACATGACAGTGACAGCGTGTTCATTTAAAATAGAGGAAAAGGGACATTAGAGCATCAGATGCGGTGCAGAGGATTTGGCAGCTCATCCGCTCACCTCTCCACTCTGCTGCCTCCAGCAGCCTGCTGAACGGGGACAGCCTCTCCCCCAGAATTTCCCAGTCCGACAGTGTAGTGCGACAGTATTCCTCCCTTCTGCTTTTGCAAATAAAAAAAAAATAAAAAAAAATTGACCCATTTCTTTATTTATTGCGTTCATCATCATAGCAGCAGCGAGGAAGTGCGTCCAGACAAATCACCTCTTCATAATTCAACAAAAAGGTAAGAGAAAACAACTTTTTTAAAGCAAGTATTTCTGCATAATTGTTGTCGCTCCCTCCGCGTAATGACGCGTTGCATTGCGACGTGCAAAGCCAATTAACAACCCACACGGTTGTTTTTTATTTTCCTCACAATGTCTCCAAATAAATCTAATAAATAGGCGACATATACTGAAGACATGCAATTAACACAAGGAGGGGCAAATGACAAACTGCATCAACAGAGTTAATTGTACAACTGTTCTGCACATTGCGAGGTATTTCTTTAACGACTTTAGGCAATAGGATTACTTCCACTTACCAGCAGCCTAATTAAACATTTTAATGCGTTGATTAATTCAGCCTTTGCCAGTAAATCCCCATTTCTAATCAGCTATCCCCAAATAACTTGTCAAATATAGGAACATGCATTAATTTAAATGATTCATCATGACAGACAATGCTAATTAAGCTTTCTTTAAAAAAAAATTGCTCTATTATTGCAGTTCACACTTTTCATATTAGGTGAGCTCAGGAGCAATATAAATAGTGTTACATTACAGCTCCTTTTTTTAAAATTCCCTTTTAAATGTAATTAAAGGTGTGCTTTTGTAAGATATGACAGGAATTTTAGTTTAAAATCTTATATATCGGAGGTAGAGCTGTTCACTTATTGGTACTGTAGGTTGGTGGTTCCATTCCCAGCCCCTGTAGTCTACATGTCAAAATGTCCTTTATGAGGGTACTGAACACAACCGATGGCTGTTCCGTTGTTGTGTGAATGGTTATGGCTCCTGATGAGCAGGTGGTATAGATGGCTTAGATGGAAGCCTCTGCCACCACTGTGTGAATGGGCGAATGCTGGCTAGGGTGAATACTGTGTAATTGTATGTGACAAGTAAAGCTTCTTCAGTCGGTGGAGAGCTGAGGGACAGCTTGGCAGCTCCTGTGTGGATTACCTTTAGTGAATGTGTTTATTGTGGGATTTGATTATTCATAAAAAATTCCGGGCTATTGAGGAGAGACACATAAAATCATCAGACGTCAATCATCACCAGACTCCATTCTGCAGCATTCTGTTAGTGGACAATGAAGAAGAGCGAGCAGTTGATTCTGACTTCATCTAATTGCTTCCATATTGTGTTTAGGGAGCATTTGTCTGTCTGCAACGTAACTACAGTCTGATCTCCAGTCAGATAAGCAACCCTGCTCCTCAGTGTCATTGATGCCCAGCAGGTCTGCCGGACCTACCATAATCTGCACACTGTCCATTATCTTTACTGAATGTGAAACCAGCTCTCTGCTTCTGCCAACTCCTTTCAACTCCTTTCACTTTTCATAGTATGATTCTAAACAGGTCTTAAATGGTGTTAATATTCACAGCTGTAGTAGAGAGGTAAAGGAATCAAACAATTTGGTCACTAATCTTTTGGTTTTTCTCCAGATGATCCCCTTAATATCTCGTATGTTGGTAAATGGAGGTATGATGCTTTTGCCCTATATGGTTGATGTTCAAACGTCTCCTGGTAACATCAGTATTAAAGTCTGCCAGTCAAATGGTTAAAATAACTATGACTCTGCCCAGAAACTGTGAATAAATGTTTAAGATAATGAATAACTAAATAGGATAGAGGCCAAATAGAAGAGAGGCGATCATCTGTATTTGTTTTATACTTTCCTTCCCTAGAGTATACAGTACCAGGGGAAGGTATGTCCGAACATTTGAATAGTACTACACATCCAGACTTTTACAGCAACATCATAAAAACATCATGCTTAAAATGTTTCTAAATGACATGTTTGAATGTTGAATTTTATATATGACTTACAGAATTATGAGAGGCCATGTAGGCCATATTTGATACTTTCTCACACACACTATCATAATCTCATACAGATACAGTCATACTCTCATACACACACTACTGTACTCTCCTATATGCACAAACATACACTGTAAAATGTAAGATTGAGTTTAATTAGAAATACTGAGTTGATCAAACTCAGTTTTGATCAACTTGTTAATAAAAGTCATTTTGTTTTAGTTACTTTGGCATCAAGAAAACTGTCAAACTCAGTTTACTTGAGTTTGGTTCATTTAAACAAACCAAGTACTGGGAACTTTTGCTTTTTTCAGTACTTAATTACATCCCACAGTGTAACTAAGTATATTACTCTTGTACTTAAGTACCCTACAAATTAGAGCTACTTTACTTGAATAGCCTGTTTTCTGTTCATACCACTTTCTACTTGTACTCCACTACTTTTCATGGGAAACAGCCCTTTTGTTATGTGAGAAAAGTTGGATAAATGGTACTTTTGTTTTGTAAAACTCTACTCAGGTATCAGGTATTCTACTCAGCTTCTAGAATCTTTAATTCACATTCAGATCTGTTTCATAGAATGCTCTTAACAGTTGTGGCAAAAGCACACAGCAGAATAGACTCACATGTACTTGTTCATTGTTCTGCAGATGTCCTGTTCAATGTTGGGTAACTGATGTTTTTTCACATAGGAAAATAAATGTTCAATGACAGTTGAAACAACCAAACAACCACTGTGGTTTTGCACGATGGGTTAATAGATACTGTCGTGTTGGAGACAGGCAGGTGGAATTTCCCAGCATACCTTGAGACAATGTGTTTAAGGCCATGAGCCCAAGTAACCTGTGTTTAAATGTGTTCTGAATAATTATCAGTTAAGCAGTAATTAGCTCTTTAGAAATATTTCTCTAGAAAATGATTAGTTATACAACACATCTGCTCCATGAGTTAAGTCTTTCACACGGTTAGTGACGTCCTGCCTGGGTGATGCAAGAGGGTGATGTAGTGTGATGTATTGTAATAACAGGCACTCCAGAGTAAAAAGCTGATAATTTTGTCAAATTCATGCAATAAGAAGTTTTCAACATTTTACAATACTTTTTAGGATATTGTTAGTTTAAGTTATCACAATAACAGTAAGCAAGCTAATTTACGGCCTGTTTAATCTGAACCCAAGTGGTGTTCAGTGATTGGACTTCTGTGCTAGTCATGGTTTGTCCATAATGAACACCATGTTCAAACATAAGGGTGTCCATAAGTGCATTATGGACAAGTTCCCTCCCAGACAGGGGGCTCTGCCAAACGCTCCCAGCACACCCTCACTGTACATTTGGGTGCACCAGGCCTGTCCGGCATCCTCCCCTGCCAGGGGATCCAACTCACCACCAGGTGGTGATCAGTTGACAGCTCAGCACCTCTCTTCACCCGAGTGTTCAGAACATATGGTCGTAGGTCTGCTGATCGATCATAGATCATAGACCTAGGACCTAGGGCGTCTTGGTGCCAAGTGCACTTATGGACACCTTTATGTTTGAACATGGTGTTCATTATGGACAAACCATGACTAGCACAGAAGTCCAATCACTGAGCTCCACTCGGGTTCAGATCAGGCAGGCCGTAAATTAGCTTGCTTACTGTTATTGTGATAACTTAAACTACCAATATCCTAAAAGTATTGTAACATGCTGAAATTTCTTGCATGAATTCGACAAAATTATTTGCTTTTTGCTCTGGAGTGCTTGTTATTACAACACATCACACTATTTTATTTTATCACCCTCTTGCATCACCCAGGCAGGACGTCACTAACCGTGTGAGAGACTTAACTCATGGAGCAGACGTGTTGTATAACTAAACATTTTGTATTGAAACATTTCTAAAGAAGTAATTACTGCTTAACGGATAATTATTCAGGACACATTTAAACACAGGTTACTTGGGCTTATGGCCTCAAACACATTGTCTCAAGGTATGCTGGGAAACTCCACCTGCCTGTCTCCAACACGCTACAGTATCTATTAACCCACTGTGCAAAACAAAGTGGTTGTTTCAACTGTCATTAAACATTTATTCTCACATGGGCAAAAACATGTCAGTAACCCAACATTGAACAGGACATCTGCAATATATAATATATATAGTAATAATAATAATATATATAGTAATATATTTAGTTACATTGTGGGATGTAACTAAGTACTGAAAAAAGCAAAAGTTCCCAGTACTTGGTTTGTTTAAATGAACCAAACTCAAGTAAACTGAGTTTGATAGTTTTTTTGATGCCAAAGTAACTAAAATAAAATGAGTTTATTAACAAGTTGATAAAAACTGAGTTTGATCAACTCAGTATTTCTAATTAAATTCAATCTTACATTTTACAGTGTATGTTTGTGCATATAGGAGAGTATAGTAGTGTGTATGAGAGTATGACTGTATCTGTATGAGATTATGATAGAGTGTGTGAGAAAGTATCAAATATGGCCTACATGGCGTCTCATACAGAACCCCCCCCCCCCCCCCCCCCCCCCCCATGGGACATTTGATATATTAACTGTTATATTAAACAGCATAATTATCTATATATCATTTAAGAGCCCTGAAAACATTCATACTTGACTGAGTTTGTTTCTTGATCCATGTTTGAAATCTACTGTTCCTCCTGAAAGAAAGCTATTTAAAGTTGACATAACCACCTAATGGTCAAGATGATGTCATTAGCACTGAGCTGTGTTCACACAGGGAGCAAGGCAATCAACCAAGGCTGAGAGGGATGTTTTGGAAACTGTTGAACATTGTGCTGGCTGCAGACACCTCGACATTAGAAATAAAATACATGCAAAAATGTGACTATCAACCTTCAGTACCTCGTCCTCACCACAGGGTGGTGACTGTAACACATAAGATGCATGCAGCCTACACTGCCCCTCTGAACTTACTGATGCTTTAAAGGTCATCACATAATCAATCATCTGATCTCACATCCCATTCGCTGTTTAGCTCATACTTCAGGCTGTGGCCAAGAGTATGGAAGGCCTATCATTTATAGGTGAACATCTTGATATTGATTTGAGTACTGACTTCTGGGTATGTTATTAAGCATGCTGTCAGATTATATTTACTGTTTGTCAAGTGTACACAGTGTTATTGACTTTAAATCTTGCTAGCAAAACCTTAGCTGTCTAATAGCTGAGACTTCTATAATCTGAGTGGACTACAAATATTTCCTGTTGTCAAGTTGTACCTAAGGATCGTTCAATTTCATGGAGTGGCGAAAATGTTACCATTACATGGGAACCTTCTGTGATGGTAATGATTGCTCAGAGGTCACACTAGTCATTAGTCAATGGGAGAAGTGGGATAATGCCTTTTGAGCTGTCCACAATCAGGAATTAATGGACTGGTGCATTGGACAATTTTGGCCTCCACATTGTTCATTAGTTCCCCATAATAGACCACTCTTCAGGCATCATCTCTTTAAATTTACATCTATAAAGTACATACCTCCGCAAACACCATTGTCACGAATCAATTGTTGTATCATCGCAGCCATGGCATAGCACACAATATGGAATGTGGCAATGATGAGGTTGGTTTACTCGGATCTGCCTAATGGCAATTTAAGCAATACCTTGATGCTGTAAACCTACTCATGACATTTGGAATAATGTGTTTATTATCACCAATAGTTTATGAGTTATCAGCAAAAATATGATTTCCTATAATGGCTTTAAAAGATTTATTTTTGTCTAGATATAACTTCTTACCTTTCACAGATACATGAGATCCATTTGAATGACTCTAAATCTGCATCACCATGTCTCTACCCCTATTTATATATATATATATATATATATATATATATATATATATATATATATATATATATATATATATATATAATAATATTGCCCCCCCTCCAAATAGATATTTTAATCTCCCAGATGGGGATTATGATCCAGATCTTAATCTAATTGTACACAGTGGTGGAACATCATGAGTCGTCCAATTCGGGCGTTTTTATTTTGATTGGTCTGTTATTATTTATTATTTTTCATTACAATGCAAAAATAAAAAAGTGAAAAAATTATCCAGAACCTGCATCTGCCTCATAAATTATTCACCTCTTTTCTTGGCCCTAGATCCACTCCTACACATGCAACTTTTTGAGATATATTGCGGACAAACACACAAACAAACACAGGTGATCACCTGTGATTACCTCCTCCAACTCAAACTGAGGTAATCATACATTTTCAATCTCACTCTGTGGCATTTGATGATTCACAAATTCAGAGGTAACACTTTACCTGCTGTGAAAGCAAATGCATTCATTTAACAACACAGACCTTTTTACTGGCGTGGATGCTGCTCTCTGTAGCCTGTGTTTTGTTGTTCCTGTTAATATTGCTGTGTTGCCCCTCCATCGGCATCTTTAAGTGGCTCAGGTAATGTATTTCCAGGCATTTTAACGTCTTGAGTGTCTCTTTCACACAAGTTTCTCTAGTTTGACCTTCACCTCGTGGATGTTTCAAACACCTTTACCCATTTGTACTGTAACTAAACTGAATTCTGCCTCAAGTCAAACAAAAATGTCCCATTCAAATAAACTTTAATGACCCGCAGTCAGGAGCAGCTTACATTTGTGCCTTTATTGTCTGTGTACAAAATGCCAGTAGCTCTGAGTGACTAATAAATTGTAAATCACAAGACACATAATCAGAATACTGCAGCTATAAAAGAGAATTTAAAATAACCCACAATATTCCCTATGAATATGCAAATCTGTGAGCGTAAAGTTCAAGGATGTCACTTTGTCAACTATTTTGCCTTTGAATGCAGTTGAAAAACATTCCATTATTGTCTGGTGCTGACATTTAAAATGGACACATATTGACAGGTTTGATTAATAAACATCAAAATTCAGGATTCTTAGAGTCTACATCTGATAAGCCACTTAGCAGTTGTTGATGAATAAATGGGAAAAGTGCCTGTTGTTTCTGACTCGTTTGAGGGGTTCCTGCATTATTCATGAGCTAAGTTATTGTTTCCTTTTGCCTCTTATTTTATATTCTTTATGATGGAACAGCAAACCTACAGCAGGACTGAACAACAAGCCTGAGTCTGTCTGGAAATTATGTAACTTAGCATTTAACTTAATTACCCAATCAAACAAAGTGTTGTTCTGCAGCAACATGCTGTACATCTTAAAGTGCTATAGGTTGTTCCCTTCCAACACTTCCATTTGTCTTTAACAGCTATAACTTACTCTGCATCAGCTTTTCTGAATGTATTTCAGAAAAGTGTGGGCCGCTCCATCGCCTCTCTAAGGTTACAATTTCATTTCTAATACATTTCCAAATAATAAAAAGTGAATCCGTAGGAATGCACTGGGCAAGATTGTTTTCGTGTGAGAATGTACAGCAAAAGTGTTTCAGTGAACAACAAAAATGTGATGTTTCTCATGGATGTTTCATGATTTGATGAAAAGGCTTTATTATTGTCCAACACTACTGGACATAAGAGCAGAAACACAAAAGAAAAAACCTCAAAGACATCAAATCTCACAGTTTATCCCATTCTGTTGTCTAACAGCTGACACTGATTTGCATGGATGGAGTAAAAGAGGAAACACACTTACAAACCAAAATCAGAGAAATTGTGAAGCTAAACTGCACAGTGGTGATTGTAAATCTCCTGCAAATGTAAATCATAAATATTGGTTTTCTTGTAGTAATATATCTCTTCTCCCCCCCCACACACACACACAGACACACTCTCTCTCTCTCTCTCTCTCTCTCTCTCTCTCTCTCTCTCTCTCTCTCTCTCTCTCTCTCTCTCTCTCTCTCTCTCTCTCTCTCTCTCTCTCTCTCTCTCTCTCTCTCTCTCATAAACCTGTGTGTTTTTTTAGTTTATTTTTGGTCAGCTATGGCTATCATCTGTTTGCCTTTACTAGACGATGAGCGAAACAGTGAACAATAGCAAGACGAATCGCTGTTTGCCTTACAGTAATGATTTATGAGATCTCATATTGATTACCCTGAAAGAACTTGCTGCTGCTTTACTAAAGGAGGATCAATTCCAGTTTTACCCAGTGGGAAATCCATTAATTCACAGAACTGTGCTAAAGAAATATGTGAGCAGGCCAATTTATAGCTCTGCTGTCACGTGCATGATTGTAAGGTACAACAAAACGGCTTGTCTACGTCGGAAAAGGCCATCTTGCTTCTTGCAAGGACAGAAACTCCTGACACAGATGGATAAATGTACAAAAATCTTGTAATTTTGTCACCCAATTGTAATTCAGTTTTCGATGAAAGCACTATTTGCTATCTTATGGATGCGAGATGTTTGGCACCATTATCTTGCACCCTGTTTTGCACAAATGTCCTCAAAATCAGCTTTGATATATTTTTCCAGCTATATTTGGATGTTTTCTCTCCAGTTCATAATTAACAAATTGACAAACCCCAATCCACTTGAAAGAAACACATAGCGGTCCTGTCATGCATTTTACTTACGCTGAGCCCAGCTTTTGTAATGATCCAATCCAATATGAAGAAGAACGGTCTGTCTGTGTTTTGACATGCCATTAAACTCATCATGTGTTACATTACAAGCCATGATTTGGAAAGTAGCACATCAACATTTATCCATCTATCAAGGGACTGTTGTCAGGCAAAGATAGGTAAGTCTGTATTAGCTAAAACAAAGATTTACACTGGACAAAAAGTATTAGTTTAAGGTGAGGTTAATGGCTAATGGCTAAAATGTCAATTTGATAAATTAATGAATCTGTTTTCAAACAGTAAGCAAGAGATTTGTGTAAATATCTTTAAGTGCATTAAATGAACAAAACAACTCGGACAAACTGACATAAACTGTATCTCAATTCAGGGGCCGCATCCTTCAAAGGATGCACTTTACAAAGGTGTGTCCTTCATAGACCGCTAAGGCCGCACTGAGCACTGTTAAATGAGACAATCCAGAATTCCAGTCCTTGCACTTGCATCACAAAATACTGCTCCTGTTGTCGAAATGGGACGGCTGATGGGGATATGAGATGTAGGTGAGGAGGTGGGCCAGGCACCCACGGAGCAGATGGAAACTTGTGTGTAGATGGGTGGGGCAGCCGGGTGATGAAGGGAGGTTCCAAGGGAATGTGGTGAACAGATGGAAAAAGGCAGAGAACACAATGCGGCCGGAGATGGGGTGGTAGGGAGACGGGTGATAATTAAAACTGAAAACCTGTTGGGTTAGGCTTAACTAAATACTCACTATATATGTAAGAGTTAAAACACTGAATGGTACAGATAGGAAATGGTTCCAGTTTTTCTCTTGTAGCTATGTTTTCAAGTTTCTTTTAAATTGAGTCAAGTGATGAAAATATTAGAAAGTAAACAACAGCAGCATTTGATGTTTTAAATAACTGTAGTTTGAAGCCTGCAATTGTAAGACCACCGACAACAGCTCCTCTAAAGATCACAACTTTTCACACAAATGTCTCTCTAACCCTAAATAATAACCCTTAAATACTTTTAATATGATGTAGTAGCAAAAAGTTGACTTTAAAGTTAAGCTTTTCCTTTCCTGATGTAATTTATGTTCTTGTTTCTTGTTTTTGGAAATCTGCACAGATGTATTTATTTTGTATCTATTGTTTTGTTTCATCACTGCTTAGTTCATCCTTTTATTTCATGTCTGTGCTTTACAAATAATGTTCTAATGATAAACAGTGCTGATGAATCACCAAATGATTGAAGAAAGAAAAGAGGCTATTAAAAATGCAAAAATTAAAAAACATTCATTATCCGTATTTTAATCTTCAGTAACGGTAACAAGAGTTCGTGACACATCTTTAATAAAGCTACTCCATTTTAGCAGGCATAGCAAAATAAATACATTTAAATCTCAATTTAGATGGCTAATATGTGAAAAAAACATCATCATATAAAGTGAAAATATTTGCACATAATTATTTTCCATTATTTCCTCTTTTTATCCTTTTTCTGTCTGTGTGTTGAACTGTAACACATCTTATTGCAGTCTTCTGGTGTTATAAATATGAGATATAGAGGAACTCTGAGCCAGTATAAACACAAAACCAGTTTGGTATTCTGCTGTGCTACCAGAGATCCCGTTTCATGGAACTGCTTTATAGCCAGATCGAAGCGGTAGACCAGTCCAACCATTTCCCTCTTCCAATAATAGTAAGACTGCTTTTGTCTGCATTTGTAATGAGTGCCTACCAGCCAACTTTGCACTCATGCAAATACATGTCCGAGATAGATAAGCATTTTCAGAAGGATCCTATTTGCTTTTCTTTGTGCCACTGATCTGTTCTTTGATAGCTTTGCCACTGTGGTTTATAGCAACATGGACTCCATTATCCTTGAGGTATAGCAGCCTGGCAGAGACAGAGCACGTTATCAACAAATTCCTCCGCTTTCATTACACTCCTGTTTGCCGGGACAAGTCATTATACAAAACATTATCGCACATTTACATTTATCTTTGATTTCAACAAATCTTCACCCTCTCAGCTGTAACATAGATGGAATATTTCATCCAGAATGTCAGACAGCTGAATCGCCTCCTCCCAGGTGCTCGTAGAGGAGGCCAGATTTCAATTGGTGTTAGCATTAGAGGAGAATTACTGGGCTTCTGTGAAACATGAACAGCAGCAATTTATCATTTTAATAGCTATTGTCAGGCAAGCTGCTTGGATAAAGAGTTAAACTTTCAATTAATCAACATTAAATAAAGCTTCACTACCTGAAGCTACCTGACAGAGACATGTAAACAAGCTATGCTACAGTAACATGGCAAGTTGTTTACTTCTTTTTACATTAAACCAGCTTAAGTCTAAGTCCGTGCCATCACAGTGATCAATAAAATCAAAGTATGAAGTTCAGCTGCATTACCTATGTGAACGTAAATTCTGTTTCACCTTACTGTACTTACTCTTTCTGGAGCTGGATTGGTTCCTCTCCATTTTCACCCTCTGCCATATTTCACACCAAGTAAACACAAGTATGCGAGTCTGTGTTCTCCTGCAGCAGAGACGCTGTAGGCATCAATCCCAGGTGATTTCACTGTCATACATACAGAAGTGACTCTGTCAGCTACACTTAAACGTCTGTGTGCAATGGTGGCATCACTCGCTGATCATAATACACTTTGAGGTCCGGACTTGAGCTTTGGAGAAGTTTGGGAAAAGGTTGCTTGTGTGGACGCCACTAAAGCAACGGACAACCGACTCAGATACAAGTCTGTACAAGTCAGAGATAGAAGAGGTTGTGCAGTGGTGTGGGGGGCATAACCTGATTAAATTTCTAAAAAAAACTAAAGACATATTTTTGATCCCAGGGCTGTTGGTGATCGTAAGTTTTAATCAGTGGTGAGGTGACAGTCCACAAGTACTTGGGTATTCATTTTGACTCCCAGTTACAATGGGCCCATCATATGGAGTTTGTTGTGCCAGGATCAGTCAGCACCTGCATTTCATGCGAAGGCTATGGGTTCACGGAGCGGACAAACACATTGTATAGCTCAAGGCTGCGCCGGTGGACGGATATGGTGTCTCAAAACCGGACTGTCCTGCCTAAAACCGGACGGATTGCCACCGAACACTGGCGCCAGGTTAAGGTTGAGCTGCAGCAGGTGGCATTTTTTGATACATGTGACGTACCGACTTCACAATGAATCCATCGAGTCCAAATGAATTAAATAAGAGAAACACTTCAGCCACACTGTCTGTCTTACTGCAGCTTTATTTTAATATACACCAGTTGGACAGTTTTTTGAGGTTCACCAGCTGGGGCTGCAATAAACCCAGCCTTTATAAAGCTTGTCACATTCTAGGCACATGCTTGTCAGTTTTCCTTTAAAATATAAGAGGTGTTGATTCGTTATGGTGAAATCTATGGTAATTTTGTGGGCTGTAGGTTTTTTATGCTGTTCCAATATATTGGATTAAATTGGAGAGAGTTTAGTGCTATTATGATAGCACAGCTTTTGAATGCATATGTCTGGAAATCACACACACACTGTTTTTGAAGCTTTTTCACCAGCGAGTGACTGAAATATGTTCTCAGGATCTCAAATGATTTCTTTGTGAAGATATGACTAAATTGCATGCCTGTTTGTGAGCTTCAAGAAAGAGTATCTCTGGTTTGAACTCCAGGGGTGTTACTACATGAAATAAAACGGTGTTCTGCAGAAACGCCGGGCTGCTAGAATAGAAAATGACAAATGTGTTTGAAATGACTGTATGATAATCACTCCTCGTTTATCTCTCATGCATTTCCCTGAGTAAACATGTTTATCACAGTTTAGAATGTACACAGTGATTAGCAAATCTAATTGGTTATGAAACATAAGGTCACAGTGGGAGTCTTTAAATAACACAAACATTAACTGCCTGGGGTTTTGTGCTAGGGTGGAGGATGACAGGTTCCTTAAGGTCTATATTTGTAAAAAAAAATCCACATGCAAATCACAAGGTAGTAAACACTAGAACAGTGGATCACAGGTCCACTTAATTTGTTTTATTAATGACCAGGAAAGCAATTCTGTGAGTCGAATCACAAAAAATAAAAACTTCCCTTTATTGTATTCAGGGTTTTTGTTACAGCATTTTTCATTTAAAATCATAGAGATGCTTCAAGATGGCGCTGCTACGTTTTGGGGTACACAGTGATGTCACTATCCTTCATCACCATGGTGAGGTGAGGTCAACAACTGTAGGAAAAATAAATTTAAAGGTCTCATTCCAGAACATCAGAGAACAATGTTTGTCACATCCTGTTTTGATTCACTCTCTTTATCATCTGAATGAGATGTAAACCCCTCTGCAGCGATATGACATGATCAGAGTTCAGCTCCACCTACTGTTACACACAGAATGACAACTTCCAAGGGGGCAGTGATGGGACATACAATAGGTTTTCACGCAGGAGACTGGATCCAATGTCAAAACACACCCCAATCGTCTTTTCCTAACCCTAAAGTAGTTTTGTGCCTAAATTTAACCACACTGCCGTTTCATGTGTGTGTCAGGGTTGAGCAAAAGCGGGACCCAAAATTGCAGACAACACAGGGGCAGAGTGCAGTTCAATGATTTAATAAATCAAAGTCCAACTGAAACATAACAGTCCAGAACAAAACAAAATACAGGCAAAATATAACAAAAAGAAAACTTGTGCAGAACACGGGAAAAAACACTGGAAACACATGGCATCAAACATTGACGACGAGCTGACAACTCACAGAGGGAATCACACAGACTAAATACACTAGGGTAACGAGGGAATGACACACAGGGAGGAGGAGACAATCAACAACAGGTGGAGACAATCAGACAATCACACACTGGTGGGAGAATATATTAAAGGGGAAGACAAGGAGGATGCAGCAATAAACTAATAGACAGAGAATACATGAGCAAAGAGAAAGGGAGCAAACTGGAACTAAACACAGAAGACTAAAACACAGACAGGAACCAAAGGGGTTAAACAGATCATAAGAAAACACAGGAAATGCAAAGCAAGAGCATATGACAGGGAATAAGGCTACAAAATAAAACAGGAAACAGTGGCACTAATTCATGAAATGAACCTTACAAAGTAAGAGGAACCAAAAACTAAGGATCATAAGAAAAAACAGGAAATGCAAAGCAAAAGCACATGGCAGGGAAAATACTTTCAAAATAAAACAGGAAATGGCAACCTAAATCCTGAACCATGACAGTGTGTTGGAAAGCCTTTCTGGGAGGGAGGCTTTGTGTGTCTCACGGTGTGTCTTTGTGTGAGGTGCAGAGTGGCCTGACGAAGCGGAGCTGCTCTCTGATGATCTAGAATGAGAATATGTTAGATGTACTGTTTATGTGAGCATGCTCTTTAAATCTGATATATTGACTGACCTCATAAATCAGTTGTGGTGAACACATTACTGAACAGTCACATATACGAAGAAAGACTCGAAGAAACTTATATTCAGTCTATTTGTTGAATGTAAGTCCAACATTCATTCTTCTTATAGCTCTGATTTGGACTCTTTAAACTCCTGCGAAAAAGAAAAGCTGCTAAATGCTTTACTATGTTCACCATCTAGTCACTTACTTTGTCTACTGGTTGATGCTTGGCAGGTAGAGTACAGAGGGGTGTCTTTCAACCTGGATAGATCACCATGGTGATATATGCTGTACACCTAACCTGGTCCAGAGGAGGTTATGTTCAGTGTTTCGAATAAAAATTTGCTATAAACAGTTCTGTCCTTTAGCTCTAAACAAGACTCTCCTCTGAGGGGATACAATTTATGTTAATATAGAGATAATGAACCTGCTGAGCTGTGTGTTAATGTCACCAAACAAAGCCGAGTAGCTGCAGCTGAACATTGCATCCTGTTGTGATTTTTTTTTTTTTGCTCCAGGTAATATTGCTTTTAGTGTATCATGCTTAAACTTAAGGAAGGCACAGCTGCTTTTGTTTCCAGTGTCAATGCAGCTAGTAGGAGAACAATTATAAAACTGTTAAGTCTATTGGTATTTATTATATATCAGTCAATTTTGATTTCCACGTATGCTTCATGATGGAACAGTGTCAGTCCTGAATGCAGATCTTGAGCATAAATATGCCTTATAACGTTTCAACTTTAAGAGCTCTGCAATGTACAGTTCATAGCTCTCTGTTACAGTTAATAGGCAGCATGTGATTTTGTGTAGAAGAAGAGTCAAATGACGCCCCAAACACCCCTTTTCATGGGAACATACACAGACCCTGAAGCAGAAAGCCTGAGTCAACAAAGAAAGCTGACTATTGTGATACTCATTATCTCCTGCTGGGGCTTTAGGTTTTGCCGAGTCAGCTCACTCAAAGAAGGTCTTGCTTTCTTGTAAAAATCCGAATGTATGGTCTGTAAAAGCAAAAAAAAGCACTTAAAACATGCTTATAGTCACTTGAAGCATCCTTTAACACTGTGAAGTGTTGGAAAGAACCGCAGATTTTAATCACTCTGTGGATTTAACTACGCGCATGTTGTATGTTGAACAAACTTTACACCAGTGTGTCATTTGTTCAAAAGACAACAGTGTGAGTTAGACACTTTGAATCGATCCACTCCCTCATGCTAAAGGCTTTACACTGTTAATTGATTAGCCAGGATCAAATCCTTTGCAGCTTCTCAGGGCATTACCCACCATGCAGACGCAGAGACGTCTCTGGTGCTTTGTGTCTGTTGAAAGGGAGACAGCAGAATGGATAACTCTGGAGTTGTTGAATGGTCTAAAGGCCAGGATGAATTTACTGATGAGAGTCATCATGAGCTCTGGGGCTGATGGGTAATGTTGGCTGCAGAATCCCCTCCATTACTCATGCAGCATGAGGAGTCTCTCACCTCTGTAATTACGTAGTGTAACGACATCCACCTCTGACTCCACACACACACACACACACACACACACACACACACACACACACACACACACACACACACACACACACACACACACACAAACACACACACACACACATAGAAGGACAAAAGGACATCAAGTCCTTGCTAGGGCACCCAAGCACTTACCTGCTGGCTACTAATGGCACTATTATTATTCACTGCATTATTAATTCATACATTAGTCTGTTCATTATGCAGGCAGACCAAATGCAAACATCAACCTCCAAAAATGAGAAGTGTATGTGGTCAGTATGACAGGAGCTTTATCATGATCTCATGATTTCCCTGCTTTGGTAATATACTTTACATTAAAAAAAATTTTTAAAACGAAAGAAAAAACAGAACAGAAACAGAAAAAAACACTCAGGAAACTAATTATAGAGACTACAATCAACCAGACATTCTCTAAGCAACATTTGTGTCTTTTGCTGTGATATTTCACATAAACTGTGGAGAAACGGGATTCTAATCAACAGCCCAAAGGTTTTACACGTGTGAGGAGGAAGTGAAACAATGTCAGAAAGAATTACAACAAAAATGTAATATTAATATCTCACAGCAAAGGCCAAGTTTTTAATAAGTAAGGCAATTGTTTAAGGCGCCTATAAAGACACTGATAACAAGATGAAATGTGTCGGCATCTGTCTGATTCAGCTTAGCAGATGATTAATTGGTAAAACAGTATCTTCTTAGAGCAGCCTGTCAAAATGTTGGTAAATGGGAAAATCCTGTTTCAGTTTTTACATGTGAAACGTAGAAACAAGCCGCTCCGTGACACCATCATGTTTTACTGTTGTAAGAAAAGATCTCAAGCCTGGATGCGAGGCAACATCACCTGAGACAGATATTTTACAGGATGCCTCTGCTGGTAGCTCTGACAAAGCCTTTGTAGTTCAGTGATTAACAGGCAGTATTGAAAAGAAGCCATGGGTGTAAATCTAAGCCCTATTTTTATGTAAACCTCAGCCTGTCAGATTTAATAAAATGATAGAATGGATGCTATGTCCAGGTCAGGGCCAGACAGTCTAGTGTTGCAGCAATATGATGATGTAAGGAGAGATAACCTCAGTGCATCACTTACAAGCCTGCAGGAGGCATGAGTCAGACCCCATGACAAAGATGACCTGTTTCTCTTCACCCTGCTGCAAAAACATCTCAGTTTATCTTTCGTTACTTTTTGAAATGCAGATTTTAGAATCAAGTCACTCTGAGGTGATTCAAAGACTGCAGATTGGTTTATCGAAAAATGGTAGAGAGAAAATGAAGAGGGGCATGATTCACCTTTTTTATGCCACAGCCGGGGTGAATACTCAACTCTGATTGGCTGTAGGGTGTTGGGGTCCAGTATTACGCCCTGCCACGATCATGAGGAGGAGGATGTAAGAATGGGTTCCATCAGTCTATCCGTCCTTTACGTTTCATTTCTGGAGTATGACTCAAAAAGTATTTTTATTTTATTTTATTTTATTTCGTTTCTATGGTTACTAGTTGAATTTAGGCTCATTCTGTGTGTGGGTTTTTGTCTCACATGAGGGTTTCTGTGGCAAAACTCAAAAATAACAACTTAAATAACTTCTGTCTTTCTTCAGTGAAAGGCACCGTGGCGGTGGATCCTCAGTTATCCTAGCAAAGGCCTCCATTTTTTATTGCAACACATTAACAAGCGAACAATTGATTACAACATTCAGTGACCTCTTTCTTTTAATCATTTATTCCTTTTAACCTATTTGGATGATATGAGAAATGACCTCATGTACTTAACACCTCAGTATGGTGACTGTAACACGCCAGAAGTGAACCCCCCCTGAAACTACTGACATAAGCGACCGTTTTAAGTCCTGCTTGCTATTCAACTCACTACTCAGTGTAGCCAGACGCACGGTAATTATCGTGTGTGTATGATCATTTCACCATCTGTACGATGTACGATCAATATTGGCAAAAATCCCCATCATTCGATCATTTGAGCATTTCATGTCACTTACATTTATGGTTAAATTAATTCATTGTCATTTATTTGCCAACACGATCAATATTTGGAGCCAGTGTCTGAGTTCACGGGTCTTTTCACGTGACGTCGTTCCAGCCAATCAAGCTCCCTCAGCCGCGATATTCTCCCACCGTTGTTATGAAAAAGTAAAACTATGACATACAGTACATTAGTGGTAGGTTATTGAAGGATTGCGACACTGAGCTCCGACAGGAACCAGGAGGCAAATTCGACCCGTACGATAATTTTCCTCAAAATACCATCATTTTAAGCCTCTGGTACGATAATTCTGTTACTACTTCATGCTGCATTCGTCGATACAGATGGCCTGTCATTTGTTTGACAATAAGATGGCTGCATAGCTTAGAGAGTCAGGGATAGGGAAACTGAGTTAAGGCTTGTGACAAGATTTGTATTGAAAAACACATGAAAATATAAATTTCTGGTTTTACTTGCGTGATCAAGCGCCATAATGCCTTTTGATGTGTCTGCAATCAGGAAATAAACAGACTCCATGGAGGCACATTGGACGTTTCTGGCCTCTCCATCGTCCATGAGGTCCTGATAATAGACAGCTCGTCGGACATTATCCCTAATGTGAAAGACTGACTATCAGAAGATTGCAGCTTTCAATATGCATAAAGTGTTTGTACAGGGTCTCACAGGTATTTATCCACAATCTTAACACCCCACGTGGGACATTTGGTTTAACAAGGCAGGCAGCAAGGTTGCAATCATAAATAGGACTACAGGAAATAGCATTAACATTCACCATACACAAGCCAACAGGGATATTTAAATTGTGATCTGTTTTCTCACCGCTCTGGTTGGTTGCGATGACATGATTTACATAAATTTCTCCTGCTAGCTTTTTAGTTTTTTCTGTCTACATCACCAACAACCTCACTGCCACTCACCACAAGTACATTCGCTTCACACGCAGCCATGCAAAGAGCATGCTGTTGTGAAATGTCTATGAGATAAGCAACACCAAGCTTCTGCTCCCCAGAGAGCAGCGAGGGGAGGGAAACATGATGTATTAATGAGGAGTTAGTGGTGTCTGCACTTCAGGTAGATCTTTACCTATGATTGCGAGGGTCAGCGCTTACATCAGGAAGATGCCAGTTGAAGAACCAGAGTTCTGACGGAACAACTAATGCATTTGAGATTTTTCCTGTTTCCTGGCTGCTCTTGCTTGTCATTGATTCCTCTGGGAAGGCTGTCATTTACCCAAAACATTACAATAACAAACACTGTAGTGCACCAGATGATGTGAAATGCCTCTTCAGTTTAGTAATTGGATTCCGATGTGGTGTCAGAAATTCAAGTAATTATTTCAGATCATAGTTCAGCTCCCAAATGCTTTTCAGTTTACACACAATGTTCAGGCTTTCTCTTGTCCAAAAATCAAACAATTTATGAATCCAACTCATTTTGCCAAATCCTGAAACATGTTATGCTATAAGGCAAGCTGATGCTAAATCCAAAATACTTCGTATGCAGAGGCTTTTCGATGGCGAGGTGTAATGATAATCTGTTCAGCAGCAAAAACAACAACAATAGACTGATTCTAATTTATGGAGGCCAACAGGACAGGATCACACCCAGGATACAGTGCAAGAATCAAACTACTATAAACTGTTGGAAATTTTCATAGATCATCTGAGATTAAATTTTTCATGTTCAAACATCAGTCAAAGTTAGAAAAAAAAGCAGCCAAGCAATATTTTTTACTGTCCTCTATACCATGAACTTTTTTCTGGCGTGACCGGTGACTTTCTTTGTCTGTGTCCTCCAAAAATAAATATAAGATTAATACTTCATTCAATACCTAAATAAAGGAGCAGCATTCATTTTCCAATTTCCTACAATAATTTTCTTTGAATCACTGCTCCACAAAACATATCCTCAGGTCCTGTATTCTGCAAATGAACGCTTAATTGTGTCAACTTTGTGTCAAAATGTTCCATGTTTTCATTTTCTACCTCCTGGCTGCTCATTGTTTCTCTCTCTCGTCCTCCGAATGCTTTCCATGCCTACAGCTCTCACAGACATCTGCCCATGCTAGCCACAGCTTCATAGGGTTGTTATTTCTGTTGCTGTTACATTTTGTCATTCCTCAGGGGACGTTAGATAAGGCACGGTATCAAAAATCCTATAAAAACGTCGTTTGATTGTCTTGTTTTATTCTAATTAAGCAATATTAGTCTTATCTGCAGCATATATCCAATATTTATACACTGGATATTGTTAGCTTTGTGTGTTTTTTTAAATTTATTTTGTTCAATGCTCTCACACAATCGCACACATACTGTGTTATGTGTTATGTTTACTGTGTAATTTATAGGGTGTTTGGGATATTTTTGCGTGAGAGGGGTGAGAGCAGCTTTCTGCTAAGCTGGGCAGTGTGAGCGGTGCTTTCTCCGAGCTTTGTACTTTAGTTGGGGTTATTGTTGTGAAGATGTTTACCGCTTGTTTTTTTTTTATATACAGCACCTTTCGAACAATTAGCACGCAGTTCAAAGTGCTTTGCAAGTGATTGACGAAACAAAAGAAGTTGAAATGTAATTCGAGATTAGTGCACACCATCTAGAGACTGAAACAAGAATGATAAAAGGTTAAGATACTAATTATAATAATTAATTATAATTGTAATAAATAAGTACATAAATAAATACTCTTCTTTCCATTAAATCTGTGTGCTTTCTTGATATAAAAGTTAAGATGTTTAGATGTTGTTTATGTATTCATCATGCATTTTAAAAAAAAAAGAAATTTCCCTTGATAGAGCTGAGGGTAAAATCCAATACGACACTATTTTAACACAGTGTGGAGCTGAGCTGCTTATGTAAACAGACTCTGTGCACCCGATGTATGCAGAGGTGTATAGGTAGAAGAGCAATATATTTGTTTACATTGATCAGTCCTCCCCAGCTGCAGCCCTACAGCAGAGTCCCTGTTTGTCTTCTGCAAGATGCTTCATAGCATTATTTATCTGGTGGAGTGAACAAAATGCAAATTAGATGAGGTTTATGAATTCTTTTATCAAGATCAAGGCCGCCTCTCGTCTCCCACAACAGTCATCTGGGTTCACTTTGCCATTATTGCTCAATTTGTTATCTCCTTTATGTTCAGACAATTCCCATTTAAATAATTTATCACGCTCGCCCTCCACCTGAAGGAATGCCCACATTATTCCTTTCTCTGTGATTACAGTTGTGCTTTGCCCAATTATATTCAGCCCATCTTCGTTCTCTCCTCAGCAGAGTGGGTAAATTAAGATAACTGGACTAGCTGAATAGCTCCACCTCCCACTGTTAATTAGGATTAGCGTGCTCATCAGATAAAGCACTGATGGGGCTGATAATGAGAGTAGTTCTGCATGCTGACTGAAATCAGGTGGGTGAGGTATTGTTGTACAGTATGAGGGAAATGCAGCAGCATTAATTTCATGGTAAATGAACTCATCTGCACTTGAAAATGGGCTCAATCCTAGAGTGGAAGTAATATGTTTGTTCATCTGTAAAAAAAAATTAAATGTTATTTTACTGTAAACGTCACTCTTTTTTTTGTGCCACTATTTCCGGGTTCATGCGATTATGTGGCTTTTCACCACCTAAAACCTTCATAATTTAGCTTTGATAACTGTAAATGCTGAAATTACAAACACTACATTCATCAAAGGATGAACCTGGTACTGTCCTACTGTCTATTTATTTCAATTGGGAGAAGATTCCAAAGAAATATGACAACCAACAACGTCTTTCCCCTCCGGTGCTCAGTCTGTGCTCCTTGGCTTCAAGCCTATACTGATCCTACAGAATCCATTAATGTTTAAAAACACATTATAAAGAGCACCATTTTTCAAAAGGACAGATGTTGTTTCCTAAAGCAGCCCGACACTGTAGACCCTAGCAAATGTTACCCAAACAGGAGTAGGCTGTAGGCCTATTTGTTCAGGACTATTTTGAGCTCTGGATTATGATACACCAGTTTACAGGACGTAGGTGTTTGTGGAAACGACTCAAAAACTACAATATCCATGCTCATGGTTGTAAAGGAAGATGTGGAACAATTTAATTTATTCATGTTTTTCATAGTTTTTGGACAACAGTGGAGAGGAATGAGCTATATGAGTCTCTGGGAGAATGGGAGAATCATGAGGATCACTTCTGTACATTAACTATGCCTACAGTATCTGGATTAGGTCAAAATATTCATATTAAATTGAGATCAAATATACTGATTAAAACAGGGTCATTTAAAAACAGAGTCTGATACAGGACTTTACTGTAAGTCCTGTTACTTCAGTTCAGGTTCACTCAGATGTTTCATGTTAATTAAAAAATTACAATGGCTGTACCTTTATATATGTATACTCAATAAAGTGGGATTACAGCTGAACATAAGTCATTACCTACTGATGTTTGCCATATGTTTAAATATAGCATGTTTTGTCAATTTGTTTTTGTCAAATTCAGAAAGAGAATTCAAGCATAAATGTCATGTTTTTGAAAAATAATTAGTTCTGCTTTGTTCCTATTTGCTTGCTTTTTCTCTTTTAATAAATCCAGTTGTTCATGCATATTTCAAACCAATCATACGAGCCCACACACATTTTCAACTTATTATCCAAGCTCAAGGACAGAATGGTCATGGTGGCTTAATGCTGGCGTCAACCCTCCAGTTAAGACGCCTGTCTGGGTTTCCATTAACCTACACAATAGAACCGCCCTGCTAATTTTCACAGCTCCACTTTACTAATAATTGATATTCATGATGTGTGTTCCTGCAGCTGCCAGTTAAATTCAGTGTACACAGACTCGGGCCGGTGGGTGGTTTAATCTGCTGGGGGATGTGTGTCATATGTAAGTCACATCCAAGATGAATGCAGACTGTAGTAATGTTTTCAAAGTGGTGAGTAATGAGTTGGATGGGTAGTTTCAGCCAAACAGTCTGCTTGGAGATGGATGAATGTGTTCGGCTGTGGATAAAGGTTGGCTACCTTTGCTACTTTATATGCTATATACTTTTTATACTGGAAGGAGCACATAGGGTTTCCCTTGTCCGTCTGTCTGACCAGCCATTTGTCCGTACATATATGTACATAACGGGGAATAATCCATCAACATGTCCTCAAAAACAGAATTCAGTGAAACTTTACAAATGTTTTATAGGGGCTGTAAAGGTGTGTATCTCAT
Source organism: Chaunax sp. Z400 (assembly GCA_037577475.1). Classification (NCBI taxonomy): domain Eukaryota; kingdom Metazoa; phylum Chordata; class Actinopteri; order Lophiiformes; family Chaunacidae; genus Chaunax; species Chaunax sp. Z400. Next base: position 25,944,853 of record CM075185.1, read on the forward strand.
AATTGGTTTCTTCACTTGCTTTTTATTACATTTTAAGCCAAAATTTAATTTAGGTGATTTTCATGTCAGATTGCTCACTTTCAGTGTTTTGTTTTGTTTTAATCAGTTGTGGGGCATCTGTGTCCTTGGACACATATTTTGTAGTTTTATTCCCATGTAGTATTTTTTTTCTACTGCTCCCAGTGAACATTTCTATATTCAACCCCACCCCTTTTCATAATTAGATACGTCTTTTGTCTTTTTCCACAGGAGCAGCGGAGAAGGAAGACACAGATTGGCATTTCACAGGTAGGTAAACACTCATTTATACATACCAGTACCTCAATTAAATAGCAGGGCTGCAGAATAACTTTTAACTCTGGTGGTCATAGTACACCTAATATTTTCCAACTGGTGCACCAGTATAGAATTTAGATGCACCCAATAAAATTGAAGCATCGCTGTTTTTGTCAGATTCCCAATGAATTTACACGTTTCTTTTTTTGGGGCAGTTTCTGCCTTTATTTTAATAGGAGAGCTGAAAGTTTGTGACAGGAAATGGGGAGGGAGAGTAAGGGGTGGGTATGCAGCATAGGGCCATAGGCTGGAATCAAGCCCACAGCCACCGTGGGAGAACTACAGTCTCTGTACATGGGGGCGTGTGCCTAAACCACTGCGCTATCTGCGCTGCCAGATTTGTAATTTCTTCAGACATTTTGTAAATGGTTGTAAACAGGAGTAAAGGTGCTTAAATATAATAAATAGTTTTTCTTCATTCACAGCACACTACGAGAATAATGTAATTTGTTTAAAATGGTGCGCAGGTTGAATATGTCTCCCTAGGTCCGTGTATGTCATGTGAATGCATGTGCAAAGTGTGCATAAAATCCTACGATATGCTACCAAAATGATCTACAGAAAACATGCTTACCTGCTAATGTTTGTTCAAAGACACATCTATACACACAGTAGTGTTGAGTAGTTTTTTTCTTCCTTTATCATAAGTTATGTTTGTTGGATAGCAGAATTATAGAGACGACTCAAACGATCTCAACAAAATTTAGGGGGAAAGATCGATCATGGGAAGAACCCATTAATCTGAATCAAGAGGCAGATCCTGTTACGTTCAAAAGGTTTTGGGACCCAACAGCAGAGGCAGAGACCAAGGGCAGGGTTAAGTGAAATTTATTTCCACCAGAGGGAAAGGGGAGACTGGATGAAAGGCTGAGGGAGGTGTGGGGTTGATGGCTTTGTCTGGCTGGGAGTGACTGCCAGCGGTGGCTGGAGGAGCGAGACACGGGGCAGAAGGCTGGCAGAGGAATCCTGGGCACAGAGAAAAGGCTGATTAACATACGCAGGTCGAAGAGACGGGCAAACATACAAAAACTCTCAAAACATGAAGACATCACTATAGGAAGCTCAGGAAGCTGAACAATCTGGCGAGGAGTTGCAGGAGAGCCGGAGTCTTAAAGCTGTGGAGGTTGATTGTAGAGTGGAGTCAAGTGAGGCGAAACAGGAAGCAGGTGTGTGGAGCAGTGTCCACACATACACACACACACCTACAAGAGGAAAGGGGAAGGGGGAGAAGCAGGGCAGGAAAAAACACGGGGGGCTGGGCTATTCGCAGCCGAGCTGTGACAGATCCAGGATTTTTTACTTACATTAATATTTAATATTTGTCTACATTTTTTCTAAATACACAACTACTGAACCGATTTCCAAGGCACTTTTTGGAGGGGTGGCTCTCTGGCCAGAAATGCTAAACAGACATATGTAGGATTGTTCAGTCTTGGCAGAGGTATGCACTCTACTGAATGCTAAAATAGTTAAACACCTTATTTAAAATCAGATCTGCTAAATTTCATGTGCACCAGTTCGACCGATTAAAACATGTTTAGTCACACTGAACAGATTTTTGGGCACATGTGCGACCAGGGGTTGCGCTCTAGAGCCCTGCATTACAAGATCTTACTGACAGCAGAGATGAAAATAGAATTCCATCTTTCATATTGCCACCTAATCTGCAGGAAGAAAAACACTGGAATCAAGAGACAAAAAGGAACATGGTGGGTTTTTTTTGCCACTGTTTAGGGAGGGCTGCCATGTGGCGGGAGCACTCCGGGTCACTTCCTGTAGTGAGATGACTGTGACTGCTATTTGTTGAGATTATTGCCTCTGCATGAGATCAGCACCCAGCAGCATAAACCCTTGACCAAGTTGTGAGGTTTTAGAGGGTGCATTTTAATTATAGACATGTTCAGTGGGTAGTTGGGTCGGAACAATCTAACCCTTTATGTGCTACATTTGTGAGGCAACAGATGGTTGTCTGTACCTTTTATCACAAACACGACCTCATTTCTTTATGATTCGGCTTTTGCATTTAAGTCAAGAGTTTTAAAACAAAATACGTCTGTTCTTGATGTATTTTGTGTTATTCAAGCTGTAAGACAACGCTGGCCATGGGAACCATTTCTTTAAGTGTATGCCACATGAGTAAAGGCAGTATATTGTCAGCTATCACTGTCTTGTCTCCTTTCTTTTATTCCATGCATGCTGCAGCCACTTACTGTACTGCAGAGCTTTGACAACTGGCAAGTTCCAGATGCTTCTGAGATACTGTTGAGAGCCTCGATCCTCGTGTTATTGACAGTCAGGGTAGTACAATCCATTTAAGTAAACAAGAAAGCAATCAGTATTGGTTGCCTGTGTGCTTCAGGTTGAATAATTCATGTCCTCTGTCAGCTCGGGTTTCAGAGAGCAGAAACTGTACCCCGTGAAGGATGCCAAGGCTCCGTGAGATCAACATTATTTGGTTCTTTTTTTCATAGAACTGTCAAGCTCAACAAGGTGAAGTATACCCTGTTGAATATATGATTTGCCTTTATCTCTGCATCACCACTGACCACACAGCGACTCAAAGCTAAACCAGCCAGAACCATTAAATCTCTGGTGGAAATAATCTGTACGGCATACAGTTCATCCTGGGGCTTGACAGCAAACCATTTATTCATGGTCTATCAACGGTCTTTGTTTTTTTCTTGACTATAATCATAATCGACCTCATCGCTCCCTCCAGATATTTGTACATTGAGATATTGGGAAGTGATAAGCAAATAAGCTTGAACCCTGTCTAAACTAGAGCCTACAGGTGGATGCTGGGGTGGTGGTGGGGCTGAAAAAGCAGGCAGCACTGACAGGCAGAGGGAGAGATGGGAACTTGTTGCAGCTTAAATCGACTGCCAAATTGGTAGGGTGTGTTTAGTGACAATAGTGCATGAGGCATGTCGTGTGTGTGTGTGTGTGTAGACAGCAGTGCAGCTCGAGATGACTGCCTGAACTAGCTCGCAGGCTTCTATACTAGATTGAGTGATTTCCACTCGACATTCAATCCACAGTTGATCTCAGTTGTCTAAAAATGTAACTAGTCACACTCATTAATAGAGACAAACAGAAATGAGTGAACACGAGAAAGGTAATGTCATTTAGGCCTTCAGATCTACGTGCATCATGTCGTTTTGTCATCATAATGATTAAATACATGCTTTTGTTGATCTGCTTTATTTCGAAGGCAGTTTTTCCTTATCTGAATCAAAAGTCATAAGACAGAGGCTGTTGTACGCTCTACAGATTGTAAAGCGCCTTGAGGCAAATGCTAATTTGTCATTCTGGCTTATAAAAATAATATTGACTTTCCTATTCAGTGACAATGTCAATACCAATGTGACATTTGTTAAGTTATAGATTGGAGCTGATATGATCCGGCCCTGCCTGCATGTTAAAAACCCTTTGTATGCTGCAAACAAACAGTTTATTACTGAAATAAATTATAATATCCAGCAGAAATTAATCAGAACTGACAGCAAACATTTATATCAGATGTGATTTATGGACATGTTTTCCTAGTGAGCTGACTATTGACTAATGGTCGACAGAGGAAGCAGCTATTTGGCGCTCAGTGGCCTCCTCCTGAGAGTTCCAGTGTTCCAGGCTCTAACGACACATCCCTTTCTCTCTGTATTCCTCTTCGTGTTCAGTGCATACTTTGCCAGGGGTGGGTTTGGCCCCTAGCTCAGCAGTGAGAAAATCAAGTTTTGTGAACCGTGGGTCAAGGAGTGATGGAGTAAGCATTGATAGCAGAGGGTCCAGCCTCGCATAGCCTGAAATGACTGATGAGGCTGTCAAGACAGGCCATGTTTCAGGTTCCGGGCTCCACTTCTGTGCAGGGTCACCTTTGTTGCCTGCATTTCTCAGGTGCTCTGGAATCTCGTATGACAGCTAAATGTGGCTCTATTGTCTCTATTGTGAGTGAAGAAGCACACAAGGCAGCTCAACTCGCTGTAACAGAACGTCTTATCGCAGGCTTTTGGAGACCACTTCCAGCTCAAAGTACTCACACCTCCCTGACACATCTTGGCTGGAATTTGTGCCGCCTGTCACCTCCGTCAAAGTGGTTATATCATTTTCATCGTTGTTTGTATGACTGTCTGTTTGTTTGCTTGTTAAAATCTCCAAAATTTCTTAATGTAATTCAGCACATTTTTAGGGAGGTGTCCTTCTAACTTAAGATGAAATTCCTGCGTCAGTAAATCTCAATTAATAAAAGTCAAGTATTCATTGCATTATTATTGGAAACTGATAAAGAACCTGCTTAATAAAATACACGTTTATTTGGAGTTGGATCCGGATCATGGTGTGGATCCAGTGCGATATGTCAAAAGGTTCTTAATGATTTTCATAATCCTGTTCTTGATTTGTACATGTGGAAATTTATATGTAAGATGTAAAACTTTGTGATGTCACAATCCATGGTTCCATCCAATCCATCTTTTGTCTCATCATAGATTCAGATTGGATACTGTTTTCCTTGGGTTTTAAGGTATGTTGGAAAGGAATGATTACACAGATATATACAGCATGTGTCGATGATAAAGTTTGCAATGTTTGCACCTTCTGTCAGTTTCTATCAACGTGTCCTTCGCTACATGGTTTTATTGATTATTTTGAACACATTATGTCTACATAGCGGCTGTTAGCATTGAGTAATGGTTGTAAAATGTTTCTTTGTTTGTAAATTCATTCGTTTATTTTCTGTAACCGTTTATCCTGTGTAGGGTTGCGGGGGGGCTGGAGCCTATCCCAGCTGACTTTGGGCGTGAGGCGGGGTTCACCCTGGATAAGTCGCCAGTTCATCACAGGACCACATAGAAAGACAAACAACCATTCTCACTAACATTCACGCCTATGGTCAATTTAGTGTCTCTAATTCACCTATATTGCATGTTTTTGGTGGTGGGAGGAAGCCGGAGAACCCGGATGGAACTCACACAGACACGGGGAGAACATGCAAACTCCAGTCAGAAAAGCCACAGGTCCTCAGGTGGATTTGAACCCAGGGCCTTCTTGCTGTGAGGCAACAACACTACCCACTGCACCACAGTGCCGCCTGTTTGGAAATGATCCATGCTGATTTAGCAACCACAGTTTTGTCTGTGCTGTCTCTGGATTTTTCTACTGTACGGATACCAATAACTGTCAAAATAAATCACCTCCTTCTCATTTACTCACCTTAGGCCTAATACCACAACCTACTGTACCATATCAATATCACACTTTTCTACAACCTGTTTATTGCATTTAAGCTTATTCTATTGTATCACTTGGTATGAATTATTCAAAGTAGGTGTATATGTATGCAAAATGAATAAAAGAAGTAAAATCTTGCAATACAATACAGATTTTACCCTAATGTAGTGGAAAACATTTGCCCTTAAGTAGCTTCAGTGCATACAATGAACAAATTATATTTCCTATCCAGGCTTTGGTGCTCTCTGTATTATAACTAATGTGGATGTTTTCTTAACGTATCTGCCGTGAGCACTGACACAGCGGCACAATGTGTTTTTCCGAGGTGCAGTGTTGTCGTTACAAGTCCTAGCCGTACTGTGACTCAGCAAAAGAGCGATTAGAAATGTACAAACAAGATGAAATGTCAATCTTTCATTTCATTTTTGCAGAGGTATTGATTCTATCTCACACAGACATCTTCTCTTCACAGGCTCTCTCATCTACACACAGAATCACACCGTACCGCCGTTTGCTCTAAATTAAACATCAGTAGTCCATTGTTCTCCAGAATGATAATCACTGCAATCACTTCAATTCATCTCTTTTCGTTGATAATTACACCACATGAATCATAAAAATGGTCTTTTTTTTAATAAAAGATTACTGCTTCACACACTAACATCACAGACCTCTGTTTTCAGTCCTTTAGTGAAAAGTAATTCTTCATTCAGCTGTAAGATACTTTAATAAAAAAATTGTCCTTAATGTCCATGGCAGTGAATGTTCACTTCTCATAGAGTGTTTAATAAAGCCCTGTGGTGGTGACTCGGATAAGTCACCACCACTCTTATAATTTATTGGTATTGCCTGGCAGCCCACAGGACCCCTCCATGGCTCTGAGTTAAAGTCATTACAGGCTCCACTATGAAATGTTATGGCTTCTTTTAGTAGTCTGTCTGCTCCAAAATTATCCACTTATTTTTGTTTCATGAGCCATCTCTCAGTGCTTTCCCGGCAGGGCAGGTTGCAGAACCTTGCATCACCACAAGCCACACTATAAGTAAAGAAATAAAAAAAATCAAGATGCATTTATTTTAATACTGAGGAAAGCTATTGATCGACACAACTCTACTTGGGGTTGCAGAAAGAGTATACATGCATATTTGGCGTATAGCAGAATCCCATACCAACCTTTTAGTCCTTTTTTAGTCCAGACTATGAGTGCATTTATTTTCACTGCTCAGGATGACCAGACCCAACAGTCTCCCCTGTGCTTGAGTCTGTCTCAGATATGTTTTAACTTATTTACAATTTGAGAAGAGTCTGATGGCATTGGTGATAGTCATGAGTTTGAAATAGTTTATGGCTTCATCAGTGACACTTGGTTATATGCAGTGATATGAATAGAGTGTGCACAAATGTTTGAACTGAGCGATGCTGGACTCCCTTTATGGTGGAGCATAATGTGCTTCTAAATCATTTCTAGAAAACCTGTGGATAAGTCTTAAGCTTTGTATTGCTCAGCAAGGACACATGCTGAGTTATACATTTCATCATCTGATTTTAACAAAAGGGTATAAACCTCGGGGCCACCTATTGAATGCCACAGAACATTTATGTCACCTGAGCAATAGCAGTGTACAAAATTGTGACACTGAAGTGTCTCTCTGCATTCAACAGCCTTTCACATCTCATCAAAATGATAAAAAAAAATATATAACAAAGACACATTTTCACCAGTGAAGCTTTTTAAATGTTTCTTTTATTTATATGTCAATATTGGCTCTGAAAATACAGACAATGGGTACTCTATATCTAATAGCAATTTTATTGAGAAATAATTAAAAAAATTATTTGAAATTTTTATTATAATAGGTCTAGTTGTTGAAATGCTCTGCTGCATCGGGGGGGCTTTGGGGGTATGATTTATGGTCCAGGATATGTAGCATCATACTGTGCATTACACATTGCCCAATAATGCAGCGGCTTTACTCCTGATGGAGAGTGGAAGATTTGAAATGAAACACACTGCCTTTAAGAAAGCAAATCATGAAAAAAGGGTATTCTTGTGGAGGGTAAGTGCCATAATAACAAGAACAACAATAATGATAATAATAATAATAATAATAATAACATGCATCTAACATGTTAGTGAGTAAGTTCATGCAAGCAAGATGACATAATGCTGTTTTACAAAAAAGGAAGAAGGAGAATGCAGAGAGAGGAGAATATCGTATTTTTTTTTTTTATTTAAACCTGAATGTTCAAACAACATTAGTATGTATTCAAAACACTGGTCCAGTGGCAGATGTGTATGGAGGATGAAAAATGACATAAGGATAAATAAACAATGCATTCATACATGCATACATACATACATACATACATACATAGATAAATAAATACATACACACATACATACATGCATGCATACGTTCATACATACATGCATACTGCATACATACATAGATACATACATGCATACATACTGTACATACATACATACATACATACATACTGTACATACATACATACATACATACATTTGTACATACATATTGTACATGCATACATACATACATACATGCATACATACATACATACATACTGTACATACATACATACATGTCATGAATCTCATCCTAGTCTTTGGTTCCTCTTAATTGTAAGGTTCATTTCATGAATTAGTGCCACTGTTTCCTGTTTTATTTTGTAGCCTTATTCCCTGTCATATGCTCTTGCTCTGCATTTCCTGTGTTTTCTTATGATCTGTTTTACCCCTTTGGTTCCTGTCTGTGTTTTAGTCTTCTGTGTTTAGTCCCAGTTTGCTCCCTTTCTCTTTGCTCATGTATTCTCTGTCTATTAGTTTATTGCTGCATCCTCCTTGTCTTCCCCTTTAATATATTTTCCCTCCAGTGTGTGATTGTCTGATTGTCTCCACCTGTTGTTGATTGTCTCCTTCTCCCTGTGTGTCATTCCCTCGTTACTCTAGTGTATTTAGTATTTAACTGAGTTGCCAGTTCGTTGTCAATGCCTCATCCATATTTCATCATATCTCTCGTGTCCCAGTGTCTCAAGTGTTTCTCCCAGTGCTTGTAAGTTTTCTGTTAGTGGATTTTTGCCTGTTTTTGGATTTTGTTTCTGCTTTTTGTGTTTGATACTGTTGCTTGCTTTGGACTGCCCTTTTGAGTTGTTTTAAGTGGACTGCTTCTGGATTTTTAGTTATTAAATCCTTGAACTGCACTCTGCCCCTGTGTTGTCTGCGTCTTTGGGTCCTTCTTTCGTCAATCATGACACATACATACATACATACATATATACATACAGTGCATATATACATACATATATACATAGTGTACATATACACATACTATACATACATACATACACATACATACAAACACATGCATACTGTACATACATACATTTTGGTCATTGAAAAGGCCAATTTAATTATTCCTATTATTCTTATTTATTCATAAATGTATTTTTCTGTTTATTTCTACATTTATTTGTGTAATTATTTTTTTCTCTATTTCTACTTTTCTTCTTTTATTTAATTCCATATTTCTAATTTATCTATCTATCTTATCTATCTATCTTATCTATCCATCTATCTTATCTATCTTATCTATCTAGTCATTTATCATCCTCCATAACGATGCATTTACTGTATCTACTAAATATCAATGTACTGTACCACGTTTTAACACCAGTGCGTCCAACTGGCTGACAGTCATACAAACTACTGATATCACAGGCACATGCCATAATACCAATAGTCAGAAAACAGCTGGTTCAGACAGGCACTCAGAGACTGCATTGGTGATTTAGCTGAAGTGTGTTGTCTCCACATGCCTAAAATCCTCCACATGTCCAAAGTAGATGGCTGCAACCATGGCCGTACGCAGGATTTTCGAAATACTGAGGTCCAAAAATTGAGCATGCTAAGGGGATTCGGGCCATGCCCCCCCTGAAAATATTTTAAATTCCCTGACTGCATTTTAAGACATTTGGAGGGCAAAAATCAGATAACAATTGCTTTAAAATCATGTCAGTGGGCAGTAGCATGAATTATCTGTCAAGCAGTAATGCATGAGAATCAGATTAAATGTTGCAGTGAATGATTTATTCTCTCTATATCTATATATATTCACTGCCTGTTCCTTCATCTGTGATTCCTCCCTTGTCTCTCCTGTCAAAGTTTATTAGAAATAATTCAATGAAATTCTATACACTTTATTTCATCTTTTTCATTTTGGATTTTAATTACAGAAATGTGCCTCAAACAGTAAATAAACATAAGGAAGATGTGTTATATAATAATATAATCAGACAATAATAATATAATTCTCTATAATATAGACTCTATAATTATGCTATAGGTTTCTGTTGTTATATTGAGCCTATAGATTCCACTGTAATGACCAAAGAACATAAATCTCTCTGGTTATCAGGCCTACATTGTTTGATCGTGATCAGGTCAGTTTGTGTTGAACAGCACAGGAACATAATGCTGATTTTATCCTGGCAGTACCTGCTCTTCCTCTCTCATCATCTTCATCACCTTCTCTCTGTCTCATCATGTCCTGTGTCACTTATTTTATCAAACCTGAGCTATGACTGGTTCAGTCTTCTTTTCATTGTAGTCTGTGTCAGTACACAGTATTACAGTGAAATAAAAAATAAACATGGTGACCTCATTTCAACATGCATTTAAACCCTTTACACAAACTGAATTAGAAGAAAAACATTTAAACCTTCGACATCGGATGGATGAATTAATGTTAGCTAATGAGCTCGTTAATTAACTCATGTGAAGCAGCCGGCATCATGATGGACGGCCACTAGCGCGACCACACAGGAGATATTAGTCAGGATGTCTGGGAAGACTGTCACTGAACTACCAGCAGACCACTAATAAACTTCTGCACTTACCTGTGTTGTGTTTGTTGACTTAATCAGAGAACCACCGTGTTGAACAAAGAGTTGTAGTAAAGGCAAGATCATTCACTCCCCGCACCGACACACAAACACACAAACAAACAATGACACAGGCGAGCCGATGCAGAAGGCAATTATTTCACGACTTTTGTTATGTCCACCTCCGAGGTCCAGACCCTGGTGACCTCAATGGTAGTTAGGGCCATGGCTACAACCTGCCTTAATGACTACAGGCCCGTTTAACACCAATAATCACTAAATGCCTGGACAAACTGGTCCATAAGCACATTAAGGCTCCTCTCCCCTGGTTTCACACCAATATGTGTGCACAGCCAACACATCAACAGGTGATGCCATTACTACTGCCCTTCACACTGTATCACTCCACCTAGAACAAGGGGAACATATGCACGGCTCCTGCCTGTTGACTTACACCCCTGCATACCTTTCAGGAACAACAGAGGGAAATCACAGTAACGAGTCGAAGGTTATGGTATATTTTTGTGGAACATACAAACCACAGCCTCACAGGATTGTTTACTCAGTTACATTTTTGGAAATGATCTGGATTATTACACTGGACCAATTCTCTGAAATAATTATACCACATAAGTATGATGAGACCAGGACAGAAGTTATCCGGAAATTAAGTCTTAAATCTGCAGAACAAGTAAACGAATATCAGACCCTAACCTTTCCCAACCCTAGTTTCCACCTACTGTGGCTCCAGTGAGAGTCTCCTGACATCAACACAGACCAGAAGATTACCAACACATATCTGCCAGCCCTGGAAGTCATCTACAGCTCCTGCAGTCTACAGAAAACATTCATCATTTTAAAAGATCCGTCTCACCCTGCCCACCACTTGTTTGTCCCTCTGCCCTCAGGAAAGCATTACAGTTCCATTAAAGTACATACCACAACATAAATGAACAGTTTCTACCCCAAGGCCACCACATCACCATGCTGAACTTTGCAATAAAAGTAAAACCCCATAAACAATATTATACTGTTCAGTAACTATTTGTACATTTATATTGTGCAGTTTCTTGTTCAATAACTACACCTACGCCTTTGCAATATTCTGTATACTTGATTAGAGTAGTTTTTTCTACTCTTTTCAAGTATATTATATTATATTCCATCCCTCTATATGTGAGCTCCACTCAGGCAATACGTTCTGTTCTATTCTATTCTAATAGTATTTTATAAATGCATGCCTTTATTTGATAGACATTTTTAATTAATGTTGCACCGCCATAAAACAAGTTGTCCTCTTTTATGCACAACACAGACATACTATGGTTGGTGTTACAGTCCTAGTGCTGTGTACGTGTTTTGTTGTGTGTTTTCCTGAAGCCGTTTAGCCAAGGCCATGCCTTTAAAAGCCCTTATAACCAGTGGTGTGGTGCCAGTGGGCCAGTTAGCAGTGTTTGTGCTGTGTGTGGGTAAACTCGAGTAGTTTATGTGACTGTTACTTTCTTCTTTGAAAAAAGGGTGATACTGCTGTTATATTGTTTGGTCTCATATTTTTTATTTAACTTGTTCCCTGCTTGTGTTGCAGATCGGCCTTCTGTTTGGAGGAGTCCTTCTTGTTGAATCATTAATAGTTAACTTATAAATAAACCATTTATTTCCTGATTGTCTGTCTCTGGTTTCCCTGGTTTTGTTTTTAAAAACCCGGTTGTCAAACTTAATGTGTTACTCCCCTCATCTCCTGGACTCATCGGGCACCTAACAGTTGGAAACATTACAACAAAATGTGTTATGTGTTCAAAAATGGAAATTTACATCCACTTGATGGAGGATTTTGCCAAAGACGAGTTGTGGTCCTACAACAGTGCCCTGGGGTACCCCACAGTAAAAGACTTATCAGAGAAAGTGTTGTTGAAAATAGCTATATGTGTCTTACCAAGTAAATATGAATTAAACCATTAGAGCATGCATTACAATATTCTTAAGATGTTAGTGCTCAGTCCTACAGATATCAATCCCAGCTCACTACTGGATGTTCTTGAATACTGCTCTTTTATTCAGGGACCCAGTCACTAAGGATGCATTGAATTTCTCACCCCCTCATCTTTGATGTGACCTTCTATCGCCCGTCATCCATCATTCCAGAATGCAGACATCTCAAATAAGCTTTGGTTCCGGTCTGAAGGGTGGAGCAGAGGCGAGGTTTTCATTCATGACTTGAATACTGTTTATAAGAAATATAAAATGACCCAGATGTCTTCTTTCTCCATACACCTGCAAGCATGTGTTCATTTAATGATACATTATTTCCCAGATCTGTGCTGCTGAGGTTTGGTGGTATTTCAGATCAGAAGTAGATAAAGAAGCTTTGAGGGTAGAAATGGACTTGGGGGCTAAAATATTATATATTGATTTATGATACAGGGTTTTGATGGAGATTATTTATAACAGCTGGCTGTAGGCCGCCTCTTGTTAGACATTTCAGAGAAATTAAACCAGTTGTGATTGTTGAAATTTGTACCCCTTATTTATTGAATGAAATCACATTTGCAATATGTTTCATTTTTAAAATATGATCCCCCTGCAAGTTTACAAGTCGAATTATCCTTGAGCAAGATACTGAACCCCAGTTTCCTCCCCGGTGCCGTAATGTAATGGCAGCCCACTGCTCCACAGGGATGGGTCAAATGCAGAGAAAGAATTTCCCCCTGTGGGATGAATACAGTATCTAAATAAAAAAAATAAAAAATAAACCTGATAAATGGAGATATTTTCAATCATTTTTATAGGTGCTGTTTTTTTAAATACATTTCTGGACATACAGTATGTTCATGACATCCTCAGAGCCAAACTCTAGTGTATAAGTGCTGTTCCATGAACTGTGTCACAGTTCAGTTGTCTCCTCATAGGAGCAAGCTTAGCAGCTCCTAGCAGGAGCCTGCGGGGCCTCAAAGGGTCAGGGTCACAGCGGGGGATTGGACAGTGCCAGGACACAGTGGGAACTAAGGCAAGTGAAAGAGCTTTTTTACCCTTTGATGGTGCAACTGAAGTTTAGGGCTGTTGGTAAGAGATGTGGAACAGCGTGAATGCAGTGATCACACTGCACACTTTGCCCCAAATCACATAGCTCACCTTTAGTAGCAGTTCGACTCAGGCTAACTCAGGCTTGTAATTTGTGGACATACTCTAGTGTGAAAAAGCCAATTATTATTATTAGTGCCACTTTTGTAAAAATAGATGTAATCTGTGTTTTCTGTCTATATAAACCAGTCACTCATAGTGATGAACTAACAGAGGATTGTCACAAGGGGTTAAAGTGGGAGTCGTCAGGTGGGGGAACCCTAAATTCTAGAGTAGCTGCAGGAGCAAGACTCAGTCCAGAGAAAGAAATGTACTTTAATTAAGTATACTACCCATTACCATAACTTTAAACCCTAACCCTAAAAGAGTCATAAAATTATTAAATAATTTTCAAAAATGGAAGGAAAAAAAACATGCAGGTGAGATTCAAATTCAGATCATCTGCTTCAGAGTTGACCTTCATAATCATGATGTCATGTCACGGATAATTGACAAGGACATCTTTTTGTATTATGTCACCAAACAAGTGCAGCGCCTGCTCCTGCTCCACTGGCTCCGTGGTAGAGCAGTCGTAGCTGGTGACCATAGTGGAGCATTTAGCAGCTAAAGAGCCACATTTTTGTCTCAGGGCTTAGTGGGGACTAAAAACTGGGCATAAAAGGGAGTGAATACTGAACTTACATTCATTGTCATGCCGTTTGCTAACAAGGCCAACATGTCTACTGAAAAGATGATGATGTGTCAATAATGTGTTTGCAACTTTGGCAGCACAGAAGTGGGAAAAAGTGCAGAATTATTTTTTAGAAATTTAGTAGACATATTTTTTAACATTTACAGCATTTACAGTCGTGTTTTATATTCAGTTTCAGATTCAGAGAATGAACCAAAACAATTAACTCTGACTGGCTCAAGGACAAATCATTTAGAAGGACCAACGTCTGGAAAGAATCCACTGTGCTCAGGTTTATCCAGTGCAAACAACACACATGACTGCATGATTCTGTGAAAGCCCAACAATTCCTTTTAATTAAATTAAACCATTAATTCAAATTCAAATTATTAACCTAACCTAATAAAGCTATCCATCACGATTGGCTGACCATTGCCAGTGTGCATTAGGTCTGTAACTGAAATATCAGTTAAACAAAATAACAAACGGATGCAGAGGAAATCGTATTATCCATAATACAAGTGAAATTAGGACACAAAATCCAGGTATATTAAAAATGACAGTAGCTAATAATAATAATAATATATTGCAATATAATAATATTGCTTTTGGTATATGTATACAAACTGCATCATAATAACAAGGAATGACAACATTTATGAAACACATTATGCATGAAAAGAAATGTACAATTTGAAATGTGTGATTCATGTTTACAAATAATCCATAATGAGAATAGTAAGAAGAAGAATTAAATGCTGATAAAAGCCTTACTACATTGTTATAAAGGAAGTGAAACAAATGGATGGATTTATCCAGATTAACTCCAATTTGATGGTTTCTTCTCTGGCTCATGCCCCACTCTTCCACCCAGTTTAGTACTCTGACAAGAAATTGACAAAGATGGTTTCAAAAAAATGGAGAAATAATCTTTTCTTGAGTTGTAGTATGTTTGAAAACTACCTAAATAATTTTGAATAAAATTCAATCATTTATTAGGGCTTCAGCATTATATTAAATGAAAATAGAGTTGATGTTTTGGGGAAATTATGGACTAGACTAGAATCTCAGAGAGTCTGGACATTGCTGCTCCATGCCTTGGGTTTGCATTGCTAGATTCACAGCAGGATCAGGTGGATTCTATGACAGGTTTCTACTGCTGCTGTCCATGGTTCTGAAAGCTTGCAACTTTCATCACATCAGACATCAGATACACAAAGCACAGTGTGATTCATTCTCCAACAAGTCCTGTGTTGCTGGGAGACAGCCAGGTCCATGCTTTCAGCTGCTCTGTATGAAGTGCCTTCATGCCATTGGTGGTCATTGTCCCACCGCCTTCAGATGGAGATGCTGCTGATTGTAAATTGTTCATAATTTGTTTGATTTGATTCAGAGTGAATTCCATATCTGAGACACATCAATATCCAAAACAAATAACATCCTCTCCTTGACTCCTGGAGGAGGAGAGCATCTACTGTCCACTTTTTATGCAAAGACGCAATCTTGACCTAATAATAGTCTACAGTGGGAGGGCAGTGATGTTAAGTAAGTAACTTCTAGAGTCTTTTTCATGTCATGTTTCCCACCAGGAAAGGATCAGTGTGGTGCCAGTATAAGGAGTGATAATAAAAAGGGGGGAAATGCCCATCACTGTCTTTATCAGGGCTCAGAGAGGGTTTGCAACAGTTCAGCGTAATTTTATTGAAAAGATGGTGAGGTGAAGATTTTCAGGTTTGATCCAGGGTGAAGCAAATCTAGGACAACTACAGATGACACGAAGAAAACAGGGACTAGAACTTCTAATTTGGCCGTAGCATTAGTTTCATGTTTGCGAGCTGAACGATCAGGTGTGGAATGATGAGTTGGGGTATTTATACTGCAGGGGCTTGGTGTGTAGTTGGGTTGCAAGTGTGCAGGTTGTAGTGACAGCAGGCAGGAACAGAGAGCCACAAGAAACATGGAGAAGATGGTTGTTCTTTTGTCCGACCAACAGTCCAAACACCAGAAGATTTTGAGTTTCCAATCACATAGGAGAAAGAAAACCAGAACATCCTCAACGTGGACAAGCTGGAACTCCAGCAAGTTTTGCTTTTTTGCTTGCACAATGACAATTCATCAGTTATCCATATAATTTCAACTTCATTTTCTGTTGATAATGAACATTGAGGGCATTAAAATGCTTTTTAATGCTTCGGTGTTGAGGGATTTTGGACATAATACACATAACCTGAATTTCTTACTCTCCTATGTCATCATAAAGTAAAGTGACAGGTCGTTGGGATTGTACCTGTCCCAAGAAGAGAGGACACAAACTAGGACCTATCTCTACCTTTATCCTCCTTTTTTATTATTTATGTCATCAACATCTTGTTGATCTGTAAACACAATTTGTTTTTAAGTGAAAGCACTTTTATTCCGATGGCAGATGCAGAGAGGAAGGCCCCAGTTGACAGTGCTGGTCAGACTGAAGCTGTTGACAGTGGACAGGCCCTAAGGTCTGAATGAATGATTCTTTTGATGAGGCTGCGTGATTAGAAATCTCTCAGTGCCTCCTTTTGGTCCCCGTCTTGCCTTCCTCTCATGTAGATAAATCAAAGCCAGCCCCTAACTGAGTCTCTGTGCTACATCTCTGTCTGCAGAGTCATTAATCCGAGGATGTGGTCCACAGGGCCTCTTTCCTCCTGCTTTACTCAGTAGTTGTTACATGAAAAATAAGCATGGTTTTCTCTCCCTCGCCTCTTCTCTTCTCTCTGTATCTCTCATTTATTTGTTCTAATGGGCTTCCACTCCCAGTTTTAACCCCAGAGGGCGAGTTACGAGGCATGCTGGGGATTTTCAGGGGGAGTGTGTGTGTGTGTGTGTGTGTGTGTGTGTGTGTGTGTGTGTGTGTGTGTATTGCCGCTGTAAATTACTACGCTGTGCCCTCTCTCCACTATGCTCTGGGGGGAACTTTCAGAGATTCTCCCACTCTCTTGGTGTGATTTTCTCTTTATATCTCTTCTTTGTGTCCTCTCCAACTCATGGCCCCATATAGATGGGGTCTATAAAGGCATATAAAATAGAAACAAAGGCATCTGGGTCTTAATCCTGATATATACAGTGTTCACGTCCCTGTTGCCCAGACACACACCCTCTTTCTTTTATCCGCTGCTCTCTCCACTTCCCTAATTTTTCTCTCTTTCCTCCTCTATTATCATGGCCTGGAGAGGGGTTGTGAAATTCCTGACTTTCATGTCTAGAGGGGCTGGGTGATGGAAGACAAGAATAGTCTTCCGAGTTCCTGCTGGAATCTGTCTGTCTTGGACGAGCGAGTTATACAATGTCAGCAACCCCCGATAATCTCACCGTAGCAATCTATGGCAGGGGGAGTGAATCTCATTTGCTGCATTTGGTTACGGAACAGTGGCTGCCTCTGCAGAGCCTGCTTCTGCTCCACATATAACTGCCCTGACCAGTAACGTGTGCACAACCTGAGATGGGATAATGGGCAATGTCATGAAGCTGAAAGGAGATCAAATCTTAATGCTTTGTTCCCGACCTAGTATGTCAATCCCAGCCTTTCTCTCTTCTCTCTCTGCTGTGAAACTCATCATAGGCGCTACGCTCTTTTGCTTTAAAGGCAGCAGAGTCTATCTGCTTAAAGTTCCATGTAGTCTGTGTCAAACGGAGCTCTCAAAAAGCCCCTGAAACACTTAGAGCAGCTCCAGAGGATGAAGAGTTGTTCCTCTGGCTAACAGCGAGGGGTAGTGTTTCTCCAAGATAACTTAATTTGTGTTTCGCTTTCCTTTTCGTATGGCTTCGTCTCTCCTGTTTGAAATTCTTACATAAACCCAGAATACAGTCAGCGTGTTGGTTCATTTTCTAAGAAATGTGCTCTTCATCAGGATTCAGCCACTATCACTGAGTCATTACTTCAATTTACTTACCTACTGGTGATTTAGTGAATCTGTTGTGAACTGTTGTTTAGCACTACAGAGATATTACAATCAAACGAAGATGGTGCTGTTTGAGACAAAGCATTTCTTGGAACTGAGACAGAGCAAGCTGTCCTTGTAAACTTGTTCATGTACTTTGCTCAGCTGGTAAATATTGTATGCCCACTGGGAAGGGACTGTGCTGTACCTATTAAATAGCTCCTCAACCCTGAAGACATACAAGAAGACCAGTTGCTGCACTTCTTTGTTGACTATTCTCACCTGAAGAGTGTGGATGTTTGGACGGCTGCTGTGTAGAAGTTTGAATTCTACTTGAAGCATTATCAGTGTATAGTTGGAAGCATTTATATAAGGTTTGTAGGAAAAATATACTCTTTATCAGCTTTTTGCAATAACCAAATCACACAAGAACAGTTTAAACAGCTCAATACAAGAGATTTAATTTTTTCCACCTTCACCACAAAATTAACTTTTGCTGACTTCTGCAGTCTCAAAAGCATTAAACCCCCTGAGTAGCATCCCTCATACATGTATAAGAGCACACATTTGAAACTCATATGTCGTTAGAACGCTGTGCCAACCTTCATAGACTTATTTCAGCAGTAGTAGTACATCAGGGCTCCATGCCTGAACTCCAAGATGTTCACCTCTGCTGACCCAGAAGCACCAGAAAAGTGGGCTCCATTAGCTCAGAACCATCGAGATAAGACACAGAAGTTTTGGGATGCTGCTCTGTGGAGCCATGAAACCAAACTGGAACTTTTTTGGGTCTATGGATCAGCGGTATGTCTGGAGGAGGGAGAATGAAGCATATGTTGAAAAGAATGCCCTGCCTACAGTGAAGCATGGCGGTGGTTCGGTGAAGCTCTGGGGCTGATTTGCTTCCTCAAATACTGGAAACCTGCAGCGTGTAGAGGATAAGATGGATTCCATCAAGTATCAGGAAATCCTAGAAGAAAACATCTCATCATCTGTGAGGAAGCTGAAGTTTGGACGTCATTGGACGTTCCAAAATGACAATGAGCCCAAACAGACCTCAAAGTCCACCAAGGGTTGGTTTCAGAAGAGGTCCTGGATCATTCTAGAGTGGCCGTCACAGTCGCCTGACTTGAATCCCATAGAAAACCTCTGGTGGGATTTGAAGAAGGTGGTTGCAGCACGAAAAAACACAAGAATATTCTAGAGCTGGAGGCCTTTGTCCATCAGGAATGGGCTAAGATTCGTCAGCGATGTATTTTCTAGACTATCAGTGTTTCTGAAACAAACTTCTTTACATTGTATTGTGTGTCTGTCTCTTTCTCTGGACATGATTTGTTAGCAGAGTGTTTGTCTGCCACTATAACAGCAGGGTTTAAACAAAGCCTGAATCCCATCTCTCTGAGGGCAGCCTCCAATTACTAACCCCCTCCTGTCATTCAAGTCAAGTTGTCAATGTCAATGCTCACCTGTTTTAGAGGAGCTCTCCAGCCAGCCTGCCCGTCTTTGAAATGAACCCAACAGACATGGACTAATCACACAAAGCTGCCCTTTCCCTTTCACCTGCCTAACACAAAGCACTCTGGGTAAATAGCTTCTTTTTTTTCTTCTTCTCTACCCACATCCTCATGAAGGACATCATTTGAGAGACAGAAAGAGAAGCTATGGTTAAAAGCTCTCTTTATCCTACATTACTGTGGTGACAATAAGAAGGCTTTCAGCACATGTCCTGCTCTGGAGAATCATTCTCTCAGAAACATTTTAGTGTCACTCAGCCGAGGAACCGGGGCAGGCTGGCTGGAGATGAGGAGCTGCCATTTGTGCTCCCTTTTCTCAAAATAAGAAAATGGATTTGACCAGAGGAGGGTGCATAATTTTGCCTTTGGACTATACAGAATAGATACAGTTGAATGCTTTTCCAGTAAAACACATCTGCATAAAATTGCTTGGAGATAAAATAAATAATAATAAATAATAAGCCAAATGCTCGCGCTCCGAATGTGTTTGACATTAGCCCTGCGGTCATGACCCAAATAAATCCATGTACCATTCAATATTCCTCAATCACATGTTCTCTTTTTCTGCAGCACTGTCACCTCATCTCACAAGAACATTTTTAGTCCCGAACTCGCTCTTTTAATCTGAAGTGTGGTGATTTCGTCTCCCCCATCTGGCAGTGAGAGTAATTACACAAACCCAGTTTTATTCCCGTTGTTTTGTCCCATCTCTATGCAGTATCATCCAGACACAGAGGGTTACCACTGCGTGTCTGGATGAGACACACTGGGCTTTAAACTAACTCTAGCGAAAATCCTCTCCTCGTGTCGATCACAGATGCTACTGATTGCTCAAATTAAAACCATATTATCATGCCCAGACCTGGAAAAAGTCATCCATGCTTTCATTTTCTCAAGATTAGACTACTGTAACTCCCTTCTTTCCAAAATAAACTATAACTCAATCTCTCACCTCCAACTGGTCCAAATCGCAGCAGCTAGTCTTCTCACTGATAACATCACTTCACCCTGTCCTGGCTTCTCTACACTCACTCCATGTTCCTTTTAGAATTGATTTTAAGATTTTACTGATCCCTTTTTTTAAATTGTGTTCTTTTTCTCTTTTAATTGTCTTTCATTTTTCTTGGATTCTCTTCAATCTTCTTTTATTATTTTTTTGTACCCCTTTGTTTTAGTCATATTCTGTGATTTTACCCTTGGGATGTGATGTCATCTTTTTATTATCTTTTTAATACCTTTTACTGTCTTCTATTTATCTATTATTTATTACTTTGTTATATTGATTCACTTGATCATTACCTTTCTCCATTTTTCGGTTTTATATCACCCGCTGTGTATTTTGTAATTTTATCTTCAATTGTAATTCTTTCAGCTCTGTCTCAAATTGTGTCTGGCTGTATGGTTTTGCACTTACAGTTGCCATGATACCTTTGGTTTCCTGTCTTGTCTGTCATAGCACCAGGTTTAAAGGTGCTATGTTAATAAAGATTATCATTATTATCATTATAATGAGTACTATGTGTCTGCATCAGAGACTGAGGGGTGTGACAAACCGGTATAGGTACCTAACAACCTAGGATGAGAACATGTTGGATGTGCTTATGACACCATAGGCCCCACCAGTCCTATTTGCTGTAGCTTGCTCCATCACTTAGCTTGCTCTGGCAAACCAATCTTTGCCAGTTGATTTAAAATGTACAGCCACTCGTGTGCCAGCGAGGGAAAGTTGCCACACACTCCAGATTTAAAAACCTCTGATGTACTGTGAAACACAGAGAGATTCCTCTGGTGGTTTAGGCTCAAATACGAAGCATCAGTGCAGGAAAATCAGTTTCATTATCAGTCAATAAGGAGTCCTTGGTATAGGACACTGTGAATGACATATTTCTGTGTCTTCTCATAAGCTTCCAATTGGATTTCTACCACATATCTGGCCAGGGTCCATGCAGACCTAACAGAACCACTAAAGGTCAACTGGGGAGACATCAAGGCACTCAGATTTCACTATGACACAAAGGGGGGCAAGAGGACCATCAATGCTCTTGAATCAGACATGCCACAGAGGGATATACTGCAGAAAACTAAATAATTTACTTAGATAAACAGTATTTACGTCAGGCAGGGTAGGAGGCAGCCAGAGGCAGAGGGAGGTCATACAAGGGGAAAAGAGCAGAGGGGAGGTTGGAGTGAGAGGTGAAATCGAGACAAGGGACAAGAAGGAGGAGATATCAGAGATGAAAAGGTTGTCCTCTCCTGTTTGACCATAAGCAGACATGTGCTCTGCCAGCAGATTGACAGAGATATCACTTCTCACACACCCTGATCATTTTGTCGAGCTGCTCCTTTTGATTTACTTTGACCTTTCAGGAGAACTGTGATCACAGCCACGTTTTGAATGTTCATTACTGAGCTGGTTTAAAATAGGTCAAGAACAGGACATATTAGATCATTTGACTTTATCTCGTTTTAGTCCAAATCCACTCAAGGAGCAGGATTCTCATTTAAGTTATAGACCAGGTAGCTTGATAGCAAATTAAGATATTATTGGACACAATTACTGAATAGCCAGGATTATAACTTGTTCGGCTAGATACACTCTGTTTGGTTTTAAATCATCACATTGTAAATGGAGACTTCAACAGCCGTCACATTGAATTTAAATGGAGGACCTAAGATGTCATGGCTTTACCTTTGCAACGCCTGGTCAATGAACCCTTCCAAAGAGTAAAGAAAGAAATACTTAGGTCCTGAACACGGGCAGAATTCCACCGCATATCTGTAGAGGTTTAAGATGTTGCTAATGGTTAAACTGTCACATTCAGTATAACTTATGTTTGGTGACAGCAGCCTCTATCATGGTACCGTCATTCCAGTGTCTTTGCATAGATGTTTGACTGTGATGTTGAATCCTATAAAGACCAATTCAGCCAAATATGAAATTTCAGTCATTATCTACACACCCAGTCAGCAGAGGTTTCATAAACCATAAAAACATTTCTGGAGCTCCACAGTTAAACAGCAAGGCAGACAAAAATAAAATAAAATAAAATAAAATTTAAAAAAAGCCAAGTGATCCCACGCTGATTTGAAAATGCCCTTTTGAAGCTGAAGCACAAACACAGCCTGAGGAAGGTGTACAAGCTCAGAAATTTGTACTGTGAGACCAGATTAACTCGCAAAATCTGGATACCTCAGTGTTCACACTAAAAATGTACCATTAGATCCAACAGAGGCACTTGTTGCTGCAACATCAGCAGAGCTCTCTGTGTTGTGTGTGATGAAACTTGCGGGTAGTGGGTAAACACTGAGGTATGCAGAGATGGAGAGTTCTTTATCTTGTCTAGCTGTGCATGTACATGTGGTAGAGTGATGATTTCAGCCTCAAAAAGGGTCAAAACAATGTCTTTTCAAATCAATCTGGGAATTTTGGCTTCTGGAGACTTGAATTACAATGTAAAAGCTGTAGGGATTCATTTCATGTTTTTGTTTTCTTTGGTTTTAAAGTCCCTGTTTTCTACAGTTGTTCAGGCAAATGTTACAACACTGTTAAGCTCCAGTAACCAACTTTCTGTCAGCATTTGGGTGAGAAGATATTTGAATGTTCATATTTGGGGGAACTCCTTTAAGTGATTTTCCAAATTGCATATACTGTGGTGTGTTTATAATTTTCTTATAAACATTAATGTTTTTTTGATACATTGTTATTTTTTTCTTAATGTTTGATTGTATTGTGTGTTTTTGTAAGGTGTCCTTGTGTGTCTTGAAAGGTGCCCATAAATAAAATGAATTAATTATTCAATCAAAGGTTAGAATATTTGTTATTTGCAGCCCTTCTATGTCAACAATGGTCCCTTGCAAAAAAAAAGAAAAAAAAAGAAGATGTCTTGCCTCTCTGTAACCTTCAAGCCTGTTATGTCTGTATCTCTACACCTATTTTCCTCAAGGCCCATCACGAGCAAAGAGCTCTTGAAATTCACATCATGAGAATTGGTTAATAGCTGCAAAGGGAAGTTGCCTTCAAAGACACGGACAGCAAACATAAACATTTTTGCTGTCTTCCTGCTGCAAATGAGAAAGACTTAGTCAGATAGAGCCTGAGAAACAGTCCTGTTTGTTTCCAGGACAACCGGACAGCCGGACGCACCTTTCTCTTAATCTGGCAGCAATACCAACTACTTAGTCAGAGAGCAAAGAGGAGACGCGGGGAGGGAGGGCTGAGATGTGAGCACACATTAAACACTCTCAGACAGAACACACACCCTCTCGATGAGGGCTGAGACAAAGAGGGAGGAGAAAAGGAGTTGCGGTGTAGATAGAGAGGACATGCTCGGACAGAGAGAAAAGTGAAGAAGGGATGGCTGCTGTTGCTTAGCCTCGTGTTGAGAGCTGCTGTGATATCCTGCCTGTTAACCTGGGAAGCCTCATCAGCCGTGCAGCAGGATGCCTCAGAGGAAGAGGAGTTACACATTTGGAGCATATGGAGGGTGAGATAATAGAGGATTAATCTGTCTGAGGGCACGGTGATTGTGGACTTTGTGACGGTGCTAGTGTACCTGTTGCATCTGAGGGATAGTGAGAGGAAGGTGTGACACTGTGCAGGGTGTTTCATTGCACCTGCTCAACCACTGCAGGACTAGGTGGTACTGAAATGGTCAGTGACTGTCAACACCTTGTACTTCTCATTGACAGCGTTTCCCATTAATGGTGAATAGC
Source organism: Chaunax sp. Z400 (assembly GCA_037577475.1). Taxonomy (NCBI): domain Eukaryota; kingdom Metazoa; phylum Chordata; class Actinopteri; order Lophiiformes; family Chaunacidae; genus Chaunax; species Chaunax sp. Z400. Next base: position 25,969,209 of record CM075185.1, read on the forward strand.
TGCTGAGATCCTGAAATAATGAGATGAGTGTCTTGGGGAGACTGAGGGTCGTTTGTCATGGCGAGGTGTTCCACCATGTTTTTTAAAGACTTTTTAGGAGTTGCTGGTCAGACTCCTCAAGAGAATGATTTATTGTTCCATGGCCGTCAATAGATAGGGAATTAAATAGATAGGGAATTAGATAGAAAGGGAATTAGTCAGTGCATTAGTGGTAAACAAATTCATCCCAAAATGATCAGGACATGAGGAGACTTTTTATTGCCTCTGGTGTGCTAATATCTTTGGGGTAAAGCACTGGTCATTCATTATATAAGTGTTGTGTCATTCTTAGAAAGACAATTACATGCTGGTAATATTCAGTCATTGGAACAGATTCAGTGATAGGCTTATTTCAATGGTGCAATTCACTGTGAGGAAAGTCAAAGTGTTAATGGATCTTCTCTCTGGTGGTGGTGAATAAGTTGAATATCTCATCAACGTGATTGAAAGGAGGGTGTAAAAAAAAAGAAGAAGAAAGGATACAACTTTGTGTAGCCGTAGTCTTGTCAAATTTGATTGTTTGGAAGCAGAATGTGAGTCTTTGAGATATGAAAATAATTTGTTTTATGAGCAGTGAGCTGCTCAACCACACAGTGCATTAGCATTCACAAAATGATGAAATGAGTTTTACCATTGTGTTCTGCAGCCCGTGGGCTGTGCCAAGTCTATCTAGAAAACTTTTGGAGTGGAGGGTATAAACATTACCAGATAGGAGGGCTTTTTCTGACCGTTTGTGTCTTCCCTTCTGCTTCAAAATATTGGAGAGATTACCATAAAACTGGATGGAAGAGTGGGCATCGTCCTAAAAGGGAACCATTGAATTCAGGAGTCGACCCAGTTAATGTGGATCCATATTCTGTTTTTCAGTTTCTTTAACATTGCAAGAACCATGAGGCAGCTATTTTGATGACACACACGTCTTGGCAGTTCAGCCTTGTTGGAGTTAACGCTCCACTTTCTAATGTCTTTCTATTTTTTTCAGTTCTTTATATAAAATTACCAGAAATTGATTTTAAGGCAATTGTCTGGAAATTTTGTTGCGACATAGAAACTTTAAACGAATCCTTTTTTTTTATTAAATTTGTATCCATACTTATTGACTGACTGGTTGAGCCAATTGTAGCTGCCCAATGGAATCACAACTCTCCATCCCATCGTCTCCATTATTCCTAACCTTGGGCTTTTCTTTACCTAGGAACTCAGTCTGTTATAGGCAGCTGGGAGTCGATGAGCTGGTAATGCTGACTCACTATTAGGTGTCACACTTGCTATGATACCTGCTGTCACTTTGTGTTTGACCCAATCAACAACACGTCATTATAACGACTGAACTGGTCCTTTGCTAATTCTTCCCAAATAGATATGTGACCTTTGGAGGATATATATATATCTTTTTATTGAGATTAAAAATCTCTTTTCCAAGAGTGACCTGGCCATGAGAGCAGCATAGAAATTGACACAACAAGTAGACAGTACAATCAAACAACTTTACTACACTATAAATAAATGAATACAAATGATTCCAGTGTAATTTTAAAAGCAAACACATTGAACAAGAATATACTATTATCTTGATCCTTTAGAATAGACTTAATTCTTAATAATAAAAATATTATGCAAACTCATTGCCTTGGATAAATTAAGAAAAGTAAACAAGATTTTTAATCTGCAATTCTTAAACCAACGTCTTTATTTTGTGTGTGTAACACTTAAATTAGCTTGCTTACTGTTATTATGATAACTTAAACTACCAATATCCTAAAAAGTATTTTAACATGCTGAAATTTCTTATTGCATGAATTTAATAAAATGATTTGCTTTGTCCTCTGGAGTGCTTGTTATTACAATATTATTACACTACTTTATTTTCTCACCCTCTTGCATCACCCAGGCAGGACGTCACTAACCGTGTGAGAGACTTAACTCATGGAGCAGACGTGTTGTATAACTAAACATTTTCTATAGAAATATTTCTAAAGAAGTAATTACTGCTTAACTGATAATTATTCAGAACACATTTAAACACAGGTTACTTGGGCTTATGGCCTCAAACACATTGTCTCAAGGTATGCTAGGAAATTCCACCTGCCTGTCTCCAACACGCTACAGTATCTATTTACCCATTGTGTAAAACCACAGTACATTGTTTGGTTGTTTCAACTGTCATTAAACATTTATTCTCACATGGGCAAAAACCTGTCAGTTACCCAACATTGAACAGGACATCTGCAGAACAATGAACAAGTACATGTGAGTCTATTCTGCTGTGTGCTTTTGCCACAGCTGTTAAGAGCATTCTATGAAACAGATCTGAATGTGAATTAAAGATTCTAGAAGCTGAGTAGAATACCTGATACCTGAGTAGAGTTTTACAAAACAAAAGTACCATTTATCCAACTTTTCTCACATAACAAAAGGGCTGTTTCCCATGAAAAGTAGTGGAGTACAAGTAGAAAGTGGTATAAACAGAAAACAGGCTATTCAAGTAAAGTAGCTCTAATTTGTGACGTACTTAAGTACAAGAGTAATATACTTAGTTACACTGTGGGATGTAACTAAGTACTGAAAAAAGCAAAAGTTCCCAGTACTTGGTTTGTTTAAATGAACCAAACTCAAGTAAACTGAGTTTGACAGTTTTTTTGATGCCAAAGTAACTAAAATAAAATGAATTTTATTAACAAGTTGATAAAAACTGAGTTTGGTCAACTCAGTATTTCTAATTAAATTCAATCTGACATTTTACAGTGATCAAGGATTCCAGCAACAGGCAAACTGGACCTTCTGTATGAAGTGATTAATATTGTGAAGTGGTTACAGTTTAGTTAGGTTTAGTCATCAATGCCACTGATTAGGGTTACGCAACAAACCTAACTGAGGAAAATCTCATGGGTTGGGCTCCATTAAGTATCACACAGATGCTAGTTTATGTACATGATGTAAGTTAAGTCTTTACTTAAATGAAAGTAACGCATCAGTGAATTGTTGCTTCAGATGGGACAGGAACAGCAGTCATCGCGGGGGAACGGCAAATGTTTGTTTCACTCATCCACCCACCTCCATCGCTTTTGTATCGTGTCACATGACTTCCTAAGTACTTCCTGGTATTTTTACTACATGCACTAGTTCACCCCTCTCACTACATATGTGTCATACTTAGATGCTTGCACAGATGACCCAAGGAAACAACAGGGTGAGATGAGCCACCTTTTACATTTGAGGATTGTAGTGTCTGTATTTCATATAATAGTTTCACTGTTTACCTGTTGCGTACTGTACCCATGGAAAGAAAGCAAGTTGTCAAAATATTTTAGGTTTACAACAATGACCAATCAAAAAAAGCTAATCCTAGGGCACAACGTGCCTCGAAATAGGGGTATAATGACCATGATGGCGGGTACATGAGCAAAATTCTGTCTATTGAAGGCAGCGCCTCTTTCCAGTGACATAACCTCTCGGGTTTGGCATGATAAATAGTGGAGCTTTCTAAAGAGTTCAAACTGGTTCCCTTAGTAGAAATATTTTAATGTAATAACTAAAGAAAACTAGGTTTGTCATTCAGCTCTTTTGCTTGATCCAGTTTACAGTAGAGTAGAGTAGAAATGCCCTTCTTACTGAGAGACTGCAGAGCCTGGCTAAACCCAGCTGCACGCCTAGGTCCAGATGCACCCCAGCTGGAGTTTGGGCGCAAACTGAGCCACTGACTCATCTTAGCCCAGCATCACTGGCACCTTTTACCCCACACCCTCCATTTTTCAAACATTGGCTCAGGTCCATAACTTAGTGACTTTGTTTTGATGCTTACACATAAAATAAAAGTAATAATGTCCAAAACTTTTTTATTTTGATTGAGATACAAGACTTTTGCTCTCGTTTGCTTACCACTCCCTCCAGGTACTCAAGATGCATTTGAGTAAAGTGAACTTCCCATGTTTGTTTGTTTTTCTTTTATGGTTACCTAGATACAGGAGTGTTTCATTTTACCCACTGGCTCCACTTACCCCGTTCTCCCCTGAGGCCCCTGAGCTTATCACCAACAGTTGCAGCCTTTTAATCGCAGCAGGCCATTGATAGAAGTTTTTAGAGCCACAGTAAGACATGTCTGTACAACAGTAATTGTAAAAGCTTTCATGGGAGTGCATTGAATTACTAATTATGTACAGTGTTTTTCAAAGGAGACCAGTAAAACGCGTTGATGACTTTTTTGCATGTGCAGCCTGGCTGAGAACAGCCTGTCCGTGTTCACACAACCCCCAAATTGTCCACTGAGCAGCTGGGACAGTTGTAGTTGAGTGGTTTACCTGATGAAGGACTGTATTCCATATTAATCTCCATTCCCCCGTCCCTGTATGATCCAATGTGATAACCCTCTACTGACAGACCTGCTCCTCTATTATCCAGATCATTTCCTCGGGCTTCTATGGAAGCATTCAGCCATCTGCAGCTGAGATCATTAGCATGTTTGTGTCAAGAAAATAAATCAGCGCTTTAATTTTTGAACTGTATATTTAGTTTGTTTGCAGTTGTCAATGACATGTTGTTAAAAGCCTCGCTGTTGAAAAGAAGTCTCTCCGAGGAAATTAATACCTAATGAACAACAGAGACAGGGTTCTAAAACAGAAATGCAGAAAAAACGCCTTTTAAACCTTCAAATTACCGGTGTAAGCACTTGTCCTGAAAGAAATTATTTAATTTCAGCATAATTCTCCGCTTGCAATTTATTGGAAATTGCCGTCAGCAGATGATAACATGGCTGTTTGTACAAAACTGCAATCACAAACTGATGAGCTAGAAAAGCTCAAAGTAATTTTAAGTCTCCTGCGCCGGTTTTCTTCCTGATTTGACTTTCTTTCTTTTTTTTATTATGTAAATTCAGAGCAGGCAATTATGTGAAGTAGGCAAAATGATTTGAAACCAATAGACTGACTGTGTGGGTGAACGGATATATTTTTAACATTGTACATTCCACATGGATATTCAGCAAACTTCTCCTTTAAACCTCCCACAGACAATGTCAATGCCCCCTTATGAACACCAGAACACCTCTTAAAGTCCTTAAAGTTTGAGTTGAACGACTGTCCCTTTGTTGAGGTTCGAAGTTGCGATGGTAAACCGAGGATTTGGATAAAGCCAGACGACGATGCTGGTGGTTTCAAAGGCTTTGAATTACAGCTGGTTCTCTACTGGTGGGCGAGGTCGCCTTCAGACCTGAAAATAACTGGCAACGGTTCAGTCAAGTGGAATACAGGATTGTACGCATGATACCCTCACAGGTATTACATCTACCTGATGGTGGTGAGGAGGAGGAGGATGGAGTGACTGTGCACTCAGTGAACTGTTACTGTCTCCTCAGCTGAGTGTGTATTGTGTTTGTCATTGCTTTGGAACATTTGCGGTGGCTGCAGACGTCTGCTTTAGAGCTACTGTATAATGATTAGTTAATCAATCAATTAGTCGAGCAATATAAAACGAATCATCAACCATTATGACAATCGATTAATCATCGAACTAATTGCCAATCATTTCCTGATTTCAGCTTCTCAAATGTGAGGTCATGCTGATTTTCTTCTGACATCATTCTTAGCTCAATATCTTCATCCGCTTGAGTTTTATGAAATTTAAATTGACCAAACTATCAATTGTGTGATTTGATTTCTCTTTATTTCGAACATGTAAAAAATAAAACAAACAAACAAACAAAACTTAAAGACAATAAATTGCATCCGCCAACACTTATACCGCACAATTTACATGCATGAAAAGGAGTAGGAAGACGTGTAAACTCATGTAATAAATAATTTTAAAAAAACTAATTAACAGATTAATTGATCGGGAAAATAATCATTAATTCCACACAGATAGATGCATTGAACAAAAGATGCAATAGGTTTGCTCAGTGACCCTGAACACATGCTTTACAGTTGACATGTTTTCTGTTTAACATGAAATATTCATGACTCATTAAGCAACGTCAAAGTTCAGAAGACATGTTTTGGTACTTTTTATTGTAAATGTTCTGCAGTTAATCTGCTTTATCATGATTTTGTGGTTATGATTTCATGACCTTCAAACTGTCAACAAATTCTGATTTGAATTCTGCTCAATTCTAATTGGTGTTCTGATTGGTTCATTGAAGAATGTGACATTCCTTTTTCCAACCAGTGATAAAAGTGAAAATAAAAAACAAAAATGCAGAAATGTTTCATGTTAAATAACAAACTGTAGGACAATAAATGCAATTCCTTTTCTAGTAGCTCAGTTTTTGCTTTCAAGCCCTTTTCTGTCAATGTTAGATTATTTTCCTTATTTACCTCTGTACTGGTACATAATCAGTTGGCATTTTGCACATTCATTCCAGGCATAACAACGAACCCATACCAGACATTTAACTTCAGAAGATTGTTTTTTTAACTTTGCTTTCAACCCGAGGGTCAGTCAAAGCAGACTTTTCAGCTCACTGTGTTGTCAGTCACATCCACTACCACAGGTGATAGGGTTGATCAAAGCTGTGTGGCTTATTAGGGAGACCACAAGGCTAATGGTAATGTGTGTGTGTGTGTGTGTGTGTGTGTGTGTGTGTGTGTGTGTGTGTGTGTGTGTGTGTGTGTGTGTGTGTGTGTGTGTGTGTGTGTGTGTGTGTGTGTGTGTGTGTGTGTGTGTGTGTGTGTGTAGGGTAAAAATCGGTTCAAATCAATGTTTGCTCTCGCAAAGTACTGATGTACGTAAGCTTAAAAGGCTTCCAATTGATCGTCCATCTATAAAAAGAAAACAAATAACAACCGACTAAAACAATTAACATTATTTCACAAAAAAGCAACACTTTCTTGATAAGAAATGTTTTTACAGGGTCTTTATTTTGCTGCCTCTTTAATTCCAGTTCCCTCCATAACAACCCTTTTTTTGTGTGTTTGTTTAAAGGAAGCTTTTTTTTGTTTTTAATGTCCAGATATATTGATGCTTTAGAGGATGGAGCAGCTTTATTGGTTACATATGATTATACACATAGTACAATGTAGTGAAATGTGTTCTCTGCATTTAACCCATCCCTGAGAAGCAGTGGGCAGACCTTATGACGCCCGGGGTGCAAACTGGGGTTCAGTATCTCACTCAAGGATACTTCTACACGTAGACTGCAGGGGCTCATTTATTCCATCTGTCCAACTATTCAAATGATTCAGAAATCATTCCAACTTTTATTATTTGAATGATCAGGATGCCGCAAAGCTGCATTTCTTTTTCCAGGGACCAGCCCTGAAAGGTTTGCTTGTCACTTCAGCGCAAGCTGCATTACTGTATTCTAAGAAGTTTGGTGTGTTTCGGAAATCAAATTAGCCGGTGACAATCTGGTTCACTGCCATCTGTGTAGATCCACACACTGCATCACCCAGCTGAGAGAGGCCTGCATGGAGAATAGGAAGAGCAGGACGTATACTCTACATGTTGATGAACTTAACAGCCTTTATTAGGAGAGTGCTGATGTAGGATAATTACTGAAGTGCTCTTACAAAACTCTTCCTTGTCCCTCCACTCAAAGACACATTTAGCTACGTCTCGTATTGATTTCTCACATTTAACGTAATTCATAAAGCTCTTCTTCCTTGTCTTCTTCTTCTTCTTCTTCTTCTGTTAGAGAAGTGAACATGCTGTGGTTTAAGTCTTTCACCTGTCAGTGAAATCCATGTATGGAAAGATTTGTGATTACAATAGGTAAAATAATCAATTGCAGCATTCAACTCACAAAGGTTACTTCAGTTCAGGGGAAAAAAACAAAGATAGGGAGATTATTTATAAAGTGAGGTTGTTTGCTTTTGTTTTGTGCAATTCTTAAAACCTCTCCAAATAAATAAAGTCCAATAGGTAGTACGGCTCTATGTTGTCATAATAGCAGAGCCCATTTTGTTACCTTCCTCCTATTTGTGTGTCGTCTCTTGAGTGTCAGGTGCCTCCCGTAGATGGAGGAGTAGTTGTTTATGTTTCGGTCTGTTTCTCCCTCCTGACTGTTAACACCAAAACAGTGTGTTGCCCTTGTCAGCTAGGGGATCATCATCGACCGTGTCGCTGACTGGCAAACTAATATTTTCATTCTCAACACAGCGAAACACACAGCACAGCCCTCACCAGCAACACACACAATGTCACTGTTTGAATGCCAAGTGCGTTTTACAGTGAGGGTGAGTTGTTTCTAGTGACAGAACCAGGAGTGTGTGGCAGCAAAAGGTTCATGAAATGACACATCGCACGCAGACACACTTTCTCTCCTCTCCCACATTCTCTCCTCTTTCATACACTTTGGTCCAATATTTTTCACAGCAGACACTGAAATAAGAGATGGAGGAGGAGTGCGGTGAGTTTCATCACCTCCAGTTTTATCATTTTCACTTCTTCCACCCCTCATAGAAACCGACAAATATCAGACAATCACAGACAAACACACATTTATCAGCCCTGGTTTGACCACTTAGCTCTATATTGACACCCAGTGGTGTGGGCATGCTATTGAATATTGATCCACTGCTCTTAAATTAAAGGGATATTTCAACTATTTACTATTGTGTGTCTGTAATCTTTCAGGTCTTCAAAAGAATGTTAAAAACTGAGGCATCTGATTCTGAATTTTATTTCTCTGTATACTTCAAAAAACACACATCCTATTTGTCCTGAATTCAACTTGACAGCAGTTTCCCCCGGGCCCTCCTTCCTCCTAGATACTCACTTCTTTCAAACCTGGCACCTTCGGTTTGTTATGCTTCTTTGGCTCTGGAGGGAGACATAGAAGACATTATACCAAAGTAGAAATTGTACAAATTGCTCACTGAAGTTCATGTGTAAAATCTCTAGAATGGCTCTTTTTTTTCCAATGAATCGTACCGTAGAGCTGAAATGATTTATTAACTGATTGGTCAGTCGACTTAAAATTAATCGACAGCTATTTTGTAAATACATAATATTTAATCTGCTTAAAGGTGAGGATTTGCACCTGTTATTTGTCATATAATGTAAGTGAAGAATTCTGATGGGTTCAGTGAAGAGCTGATGGATATTTTCACAATCCCAACGTTCTCTAGAGAACTATGAATGAGGTTTGATGGTTTAAAGTCACTCTTAAGGAAAAAGAACATTTCTTTTTCATTCATTTCATGCATTTTAAACTGTTCACTCTGAAATCTGCAGCTCTAAGTTTCTCTAAATTATTGATCATTTGCAGGAATTCCTTTTGTCTTTGAAGGAAATTTGGTGAACAAATACCGGTGTTGGTTTTGTAGCACTCAACATGCCTAAGTCACATTGCCATGACACATGCATAAAATCCTCCCAAGGTTGTGACTGCACATATTTCTGGGGGGGGTAGACATTCAGTCATGACCCAGCAGTCACCCCACATAGAGCTGAAATTGAAACCTTGCTATGGCACACTATATTTAAAATAAACTTCCGTTGCTTTTTCTCTCTTCGACAGAGACTTTTAAAGGAATGGTTTTCAATTACCTTTATGTTGTTTTCTTTTTGTTGTTTTACGGATGAATGGAGCGACTGTCTGTGAGTTTGTTGGTATAGAATGATTGGCTTTTTCCTGGGGAGGAAGGGATAAATAGTGATTATCAGACAGCCATTGTCTACTTTGGTGCCATTTCAGATTGATTGATCCAGGTAGCAGAGTTTGGCCTGCGTAATTTGTATGAAGGGTAAATGGAAAGAGAGCACCACACTCCTCACACTCCTCACTCCTTATCCTTTTCACACTTACTTTCACCGATAAGCAGACTTTCTCTTTCTCTTTGTTAATTATAACAACCGTTTTTTTTTTTACATAACAGCTGGTCAAAATTCCTGTCATTAATCCCTTATACATATCTTTCCCAATGCTTTTTCCTCCACTTAATTTACCATTTTATCATAGATTATATTTGACTGTTTGGCCAACCCATTCAGACATTTTTAGACTCCAGAAGGGTGTCTGGCTGCCTGGCTGCACACTAAACATCTGCCAGCTGCGCCCTCCCATCTCTGAGTCAATCCTTCTCTGGAGGTGCTTAACAAGTGGCTGGCAGGCAGAGGAGTGGATAAAGACAGTGGAGGGAAGAAAAGAGGGCGGTAGAGAGAGGCCATGTTCACGTTTTCACAGCTATTAGGATACGACAAATCCTGCCCTTTTTAAAATTATTAGTTGAGACCCTCTACACACACTTAGTCAAATGAAAATACATTGTGTACATAATAATAAATGTGTAGAAAAATATGCATAGAGGAGTGTGCCACAAATGTGATCTAGTCATGAATGCACAAATACCAGGTAGCTTAGTTAAGGTGGGCGTCATACTGTCACCACAAAAAGCCTTGAACTAAGAGAGTACAGCAGGTAGGATAAAAGGTAGGAGGAAAAGAGAAGGGGAGGAAGGAAAGGATGAAACAAAGAAGTGATGAAGGAAATAATGAAGTGCACATATAGCACAGTGGGTATAGCACGCGCCCCATATACAGAGGCTCCAGTCGTCCAGTGTTGGATGTGGGTTCGATTCCAGATCCACATGTCTCCCCCGCACTCTCTCACCCCACTTCCTGTGTCAGCCTTCGGCTGTCCTATCAGATGAAAGAAAATAATGCCCCCATAAAATAACTTTAAAAAACAAAACAAAAGAGATCCAGGCCAGGGAGGAGCTACAGCTTCAAGCATTTAATTCTTTCAACTGTTACTGCAGTGCTACATTATATTAATTGATACAGCTGAGTACCAGATAATTGAGTGAATATATGAAATGTATTATATAAAAATAGCAAAAACCATCAATCCCCTTAAGTCACTATTGGTGATTAAGTCACATTCATTTCTATATTCGATGAGATTTTTCAGTTCTATGATTGTGGATTTTAAGGTATTTGCTGTTTTAAATGTCGGTAAATCTGGGTTTTAGTCATAGAAATAAAACATTACTAATATATTATGCAGCTAACTTTATGAATCTGCCCACACACACTCCTCAAACCTGGCACTTATGAATTCTACGCTATTGTTTTTCATGAAAGGCAGCAGATGGTTGTTATTGATCCCTTTTGTGTTACCCTAAAATTTTTATGTGGAGAGCTTCTCAGTATGTGTCTAAAAATGTGTGCGTAAACAAAGCCACTAGGATAATTTAATGCTGCTTTGAGAATCAGAATATCTTTTAAATGAATCGATATCATATGTGTGTATCTTATAGGTGTGATCTGAGGCCAGCCAGTGGAGTTATGTTATATGTGAGTTACAGGTTAATTAATTAAATTTGGCTATTATTAAGCGAACATTTTTAGACAGTTTTTCAGTTAAGAATGATATGAAATTAGTCCTTCATTCCAGCGAATAGACACGTCTGACTTTGTGTCAAACTTCTTCCAGTGTTTTTAAATCAGTGATGCATGGTTGAGATATCTGATTAATCTATTGTCACTTTGTTTCTCTGTAGAGTTGACAAGAGCTTCTCCAGGACCGGAACCTTATGGTGAGTTCTCCTCTCATTGAAAAACAACATTCTGCATCAGAGAACATTATTTCATGCTTGACTGCTCCCAATACTCTCTTTCCAAATGCTGCATTTCCAACCAGGGAATGTTTAGAGGAGGAGTCCACAAGACTCTTTTCCTATTCCATGTGACCAGCTGCAATTTTCCATCAGATGTCTAACTTCAATCAGAGTAAAAATCCGAGTTTTTCAAGAGTGTGCACTTTGTGTCAGCGTTCATATTGTCTGTTTCACCCCTGTTCTCTGTTTAAGTGAATTTTAGTTGTGTGCTGCAGCAGTAAAGAAGAACATTTCCATACCTTTGCAGACAGTTGACGCAGCATGACGAGCGTAGAAATAGACTTTAATTGTCTACCAATTTACTGCTTCGTCATCTGCAAGCTTACTCATCCAATATTCTGCAGATGTGCTGTTAAAGGCTACTAAGACCTCTATTCTCAGAGCACTACTGTGGAACATAAACAGACCTTGGCTCCTCCTTATCTTAACCCTGGCTTTTTGCTGACTCCTAATGACATTTTCACCCTTGCATATAATTATTTTCTCACTTAGAAGACGTGTCTGCTCCTGTGGCCTTGGATGTCTGGTCAAAATGGGGATAGTGGAGCTTGTAATGTCTTGCAGCATGCAGAAGGGAATGCGTGGCTGTAAATGCACGGGGGAGGAGCAGATGGAGGGAGACAGGACATGTTGGCACACCTTTTAGCTTAGCTATCAACACACATGCAGTGAAGAAGTAAAGTGTATTCTTTTGTGTTTCTTTATTATTATACATTACTATATACTTTATTATATATTACTACTATATTATACAGTACTTTAGTATTATACAGTTTCCTCCAGGGAACCGAGGAAAAGATGCGTTTTAGAATTTCTTTTCTTTTGTGATTTCCTGCCTATTTAGGGTTAAAAAAAAAACATCTTACAATTTAGACTTTTTAGAGTTTCTTGTCCTGTCGTCCACCAGAATGTACATTCTGGTGGACGACAGGACTATTTTCGTATGAAAAGCCAGCCAAACTTTAAAGAAGATTAAAAGTTGTTGTGAATCTATATGAATAGGTATATCCAATAATTGAAAGGTAATCAGAAATAATAATTTTATCTTAATTATTATTATCGTATTATATATTATCATAACTGTATTTGGATTACAGTTTAGTCAGGTAGTACATTAAGATGGTCTTGGTGTCCACTGTAATTGACATTCAAAAAAGGGCTATTATTTCAAAACACAAATAATTGAATTGCTCTCAAAGCTAAATATATCATTCCTGACATGTTAATAAACAAGAAAATATAAGATTATCACAGTAAAAGAACAATAGATTAACAATATTTGATTTACCTCTCCTCTTTCCATAAAATGTGCTTGCGGCTATGCCATCCATTTTGAATGAAAAAAGGGAGTTCCCAGCATCCCAGCCTGTCACATGGCATATCACTGGAAAGCACAGGATGTCCTCTTTAAAATACAACAGGGATTGATTGAGTAACTCTAAAGAGTAAAAGAAGGGTCATGTGAACAAAATGTCCACTGCAGAGGACACAAGTCAACGGGCTGGGTCTCAGGAGGTTAAATGGGCTTTAAAATGAAGTCATACTGAATCTGGAAAGGCCAATGGGACAGTCTTTTGGAAAGGGGAGTATAAAGGTGCGAGGATGATTCGGGCTCTTTGGAGGAGAATAACCTCACACATCTGCTGAATTTCATTATGTAGATTTGGGTTTCCTTCCATTGCAAGCAGGTCTGTAGCACAGTATTAACAACATTCTTAGTAATTTAATGATTAATAATAATTCCTTTCTTTATCCTCAGAGGGATTTCTTGAGTTTACTTTTCTTCAAATTCAGCATTTTGTTTCAGTGTCACACATGCATTTAACAACTTTAGTAAAGGTTTATAGCTTAATTAGGACATGCTCAGTTCTGCCCATAAGGACTCTGTGTGACTCTCTTCTTCTCTCTCCGTTATTGTGTGAGGAACAGCACCGTGTCGGTGAGATTCACCACAGCAGCTTCAAACCACAGCATCTGTCATTAAAGACTGTTTTTCCTGGATCTCCTGCCATGTGCTGCCGCCTCAAATCTATCACAACATAGTCCTCAACCATCCACATGTAGCTCTGTGTGTGTATGTGTGCATAGAGGGGGACAGACACATGGGTGGGCACACTTTGCTATCTCCATCACCTCACCCTGACACACAAACACTGTCTATTCGTGCAGATGTGATTAAAGCAGCCCCGGATCATTTGATCAACAGGTTGCTCTTCATGAAAAGTTGGAACAGACTTATTTTTGTGCGCTAAACTGCTCACAGCACAGTGTTCCCAATTAAACGCTCATTAACTTGATTGCTTTCGATAATGGTGGTGCTTATCAGTCTGTGCAGCAATAAGAAGGCCAGAATAAATTGCATTGCTGCAAGAATTTTCATTTTGGATGTTTTGCTCTAATGATGGGAGCATTCAAATGACATTTGGATTACTAGTTCAGCAAATAAAGCAGAACAACTTGATCATACCCTAATACATTTAAATAAATTCAACTCTCTCCCCTCTCTAAGTTAATGTGATATAATATCTATGTGCCACTGATGGAGGTGTTTTCTGTTGCCTGCAATCCATCTACTCTGAGCAGCTGCAGTGCCATGAGTCTAAGCATCCCTTTGACAGACATGAAGAGCTGAGTGGCAATGAAGTGGTCCTCAGTGCTGAATGATGAGAAAAAGTGTAGATAAGAGCCCTCTAATTGGGCATCTGTAGCTCTTCAGATTGCTGCAAATGGCCGCTTTCCCTCCTAATATGAAGTCAGTGTGTGAGAGGAAAGTAGGAAAAGAGAGTGGTCAGCAGGTGTCCGATGGGCAGATCAAGGTTTGTATACCGAGCAGATGATATCAATTAAGAACAACAGCCTTTCCCTGGTGTTGGCATGATTGGGTGTTTTTACTCTTATTGTTTTTCTCACATCACAAAGTGTCACTCCAGTGCATAAATTACGCATTTTTATCATGGCTCACTCTAGGAGTGAGCGATCACATTTGCACATAGCTATAGAAAAACCCATCAGTTCTGATGACATTTTCATTTTAGGGAATGAAGATGTCTGAAGACACAGCTTGACAAAGCCTGGCTCCTCCAGAGATCACAGAACACAAATCTCAGACTTTCTCATTTCAACTGATTGCATTAGAGAGCTACTTCTGGCAGGAATGGATAACCATATTTATTACATAGACAGTATGTGCACAATTTGTTATTTAGTCTGTGGCTAACATCTATCTAATCTTATATCCAGACACAATGTATGTGTTTTATCTAACTATTAGTAGTCTAGTCATTGCTGTATAGTTGTGATGGTGTGTCTAGTGATGCCTAATCCCTTAAAGGTCTACAATAAGCCTGACTAAAAAGTGCCAATCCAACAACATATCTCTGAGCTTTAGTCTTCTGTACTTGAATCATTAGAGATCGTGTCTATGAGTTTCCTTCAAAGCCGGGGAAGAGTTTTATGGTGGGCGTAAATCTTGCAGGAAAGAGACCCCTGCTGTGATCCAGACAGGTGTGTCCATCCTCAGTGGTTTCACAGAGGAGCACATTATGACCTAATGTGGTTGCAGCGTGGTCCGACTTTGCAGGTTGTGCGGAGGGCACAGTCGGAGCGAAGCCACTGATGTTGGAGGTTATTTTAACAGATGGGGTTCGTCTGGGCACCTGTTCAGTTAAATACAAGCTAGACTGTGGCTGCAGTGCTGGATGAGAGCTGAGCCATGAGTGGTCCAAACATGCTGGTCCAAACATGTGACAGACAGGTCCAACACCTGTCTGTCACACAGGCTGTGACAGACAGGTGTTGCTGCTGTAGTCAAATGTATTAATGCATATTGAAATATTTGTATTTGCTGAGTCATATTTAAAAACAGGCTTTTGATTATCATAATATTACACTACACTTGCAAGCGTCCTCCATATATTCGTCCTGGTTTCACCTCATCAGCCTCCCGGTATGTATTCAGCTAATTAAATGACAAGCTCGATCTTATTGAGGGGGTTAATGTTGCTTGCAATTGTAGCAGTTTAATACAATCAGGAGGTCGATTCCATGTAATGAAGCTCTATTATATCTCAGAGGAGACTCCTCAGTCAGGCTTCATTCATACCTCACTGAGTAGGATGACAGGCAAAAGAGAATAACAGTGGAGGAAGTGTTGCGTTTCCCATGTCACCCATATAGCAGAGCAGATACGCTGATCACATATGTGCTGTGGTGCTCAAGCTGCCACTAAAATGGTTGGGCTAAATAAATAAGTAAACAAACAAACAAATAAATAAATACTCTATCTGTGTTAACACTGTTTTCTGGAAATTCCATTATGGGTCATATACATTTGTTATTGTCAGCAATGGATACAACTTTTAAGTTGCTGATGTCTTTGTTGCCCCACAAAGCCATTAACACATTTAAGTGTTTCAAGGCTGTAAATGAAACAACCTTTCTTATTCCACAATTAGTCTTCATCCGCAACTCGTTTTTCTTTTTGTTGTTGTTGTTTGTTTGTTTTTAATTCTCTTGTGCATGACGTCCCTTGCTTTGTTGTTTTTTCTCCTTTGTGTGCTCCTTACCCATCAGCCACTGTACCCACCTGGAGCAGCTTCTAAAAGCTCTTTTTGTCCACATAATGACTCTGATCACCCTATAAATCTGCAGAGTGAGTTTAGGTTTGGTTCAATTCAGGATGGGAAAATAATGTCAAAATTAAATTTTAGAAAATCTTATGTTGTAAGAGTTTGTCTTAAATTACCTTCTGAGAAATAGCTTTAGATGGAAAGTTAAGGAAACAAAATGCTACTGATGTTAATTGGTTATGTGTTTATTAAATTGAGTGAAGATGTAAGTGCACTGTGATGTTCTTGAGAAGGTATTGGTCACAGGAAAACTAAGGTGGTTCATACTGTGCTGTATAGGTCCCAATAAGATTATTTTAAGGTTATTGTTTTACTGCAAATTAATGATGCATACTTCAAAAGAAACATGTTTTCAAAGGCAATTTACAGTTCTCAGTTCCCACAGGTGTAAATGTAATCAGATTTATGCATGCTACAGTGCATGCTGGGATTAAGTCGAGGCAATGCAGGTGTTATATGTTGACACATTTCCATGTGTTTTTAATCACCTTTGTTTATTGCAGCTAAATTTAACATAAATGTGTGTCTGAGGCCTTGCAAATTAAATACAAATAAGGGCATAAGGCAACACTTGAGTGTTGAGTAGAGGAGACATTTGAGTAGAGGAGTATGAGTAGAGTAGCATGAAGCTAAATGCAGGATGTAAAATGTGCCACCATGGACTTGTATGCATACACACACACATTTACGATGCACGCCATTGGAAATCAAAGATATTGCTTACGTTTCTTTTATTCTTCCTGTATATTGAATTATGAAAAAATACAGGAAATGTCACATCTAGTGTTAATTATGTAGAGATACACATAAAAATTGACTCTCCTCCAGATTGATTCCTACTGCTGAGCCACAATTTTAGAAGGTTTGACAGCAGGGGGAGTCAAAACCCTAAATCGGATCAGTTACACTGCATGTAACTTATGCAGCTAAGGTATTGTATAGATTTTTTATGTTGCATCCAGCTGAATATTTGATCCATTCACAGGGACATTTGGAACAGGACCACTCAGGTTTTTACAGGACTATTGTAACTGTTCTAACCTTTCAACTGAGGAGTTCCTTGAGTGGAGTAGAAGCTGCTGTGGCACTTTCCAAAAGTTTTGAGCTATGCCCTTGTTGTCACTGGAGTTTTAAAAAAAATCTTGCTTAAACGGATGAAACCGAGGAATTAAAACCTACAGCCGTTTTGCACAGGTGAGCAAAATAAAACTCTGGATAAGGCTACTGAGACTAAAGGAGGGGGACTTTTGTAGTCCCTGTGTTTATAATGAGTGTCACAAGGACAAAATTCTTAATTTAAATGATTATGTTTCTCAGTATTGCCTGTCCTGTAGTTTGGTGCTGTGTAAACATTAACTTCAGTCTCAGCTGCCTCAGGAGAGGACTGTGAACAGAGTGGGAAGCAGACAGTCACCATGTGAGACAGAGGCAGAGGGGATCAAACTAATGAAATGAGAAATGGGGAGAAAGTGTCAGAAGAGTCTCAGCATGACCCACATACAGTTGTTCTTGCCGTTGCACATTGTCTTATTATCTTGACAATTCCTGCATAGTCAGCTGGACAGAAATACTGATAATATGTTTAATCATCCTCCTGACGGGGTTTGACTCCCAATTGGTTACCCCTGTGTAAGCAAAGCTCCACCCGACTGGCAGCCTCGACTGAAGGTCTAAAATAGGCAGAAGGGTGTTTGCCATACTTCCCCCACATGCATTGTGCTTTTTCGCTGCCTGCTGGAACTCAATTTTGATCAGGTGATTCCCTCCCTCCCTGGGGTAACACTATCTTCCCCCGGTGAGTGGCGGAGCAGCTTACCCGAGACCTCTGCTGGAAAACCACAATTTAGGTTATTCATTGTGACACAGAACCTCCTAAATAGAAAATGAAGTGTGTTCCTTTCATTGTGTCGTTGTGGCTTGTGTGTGTCCACCAAAATGCTTGCCTCACTTCCCCTTATTGATTGGCACTACTACCAATACATTTTGTGCAGCTTGGTACTCGTAGTAGAACTGTAACTAATTCTGGAGAGCAGTTAATCATTTTTCAGAGCTCCAGAGGAGGAGGAGGAAGGATGCGTGGCAGATTAGAGTGGGCTTCTCTCATACTGTTTTATGAAGGTGGAGCAGGTTTGATTATGTCATGGCTCATTTATAGTATGGATGTTTTTACCTTCCTATCTATATTGCCCTGTATTAAAGTATAATGCGGGTTACATTCACTGCAAAGAAGTGTACGTGATGCATTTCTCACATTGTACTAGTCTGAAACTCCTCTGGCGGACAACCAGTTGATCCCACATCCACTTATTTTTCAGTGATGAAGTGATTTAAATTTTAAACACTTAGCTGTAGATGCTGCACTCGCAGTAGCTCGGTGCAGAGAGATGGACAGCCAGTGAAATCAATGCCTTTTATGCAAGACTACGTTGTTGTGACTGTGCTCATAATGCGTGGTGACGTCTTGTATTGTTTATGCATGAGGATTAGGAAAATGTGATTACTCAGTGCTACATTGGACAACACTGACCTCTGCTTATTGTGGGCTGAGCAAGTGGTTTTCTCCATTATGCAAGAGCGTGCTACAGAATCTGCAGCATTTGAGAGCTTTTCAGCTGACTGCCAGTCACTAATGTGTCAAATAGACAATGGGATGGTTAGGCTAATATCTGCACAAGGGTTTTTATGGTGTAGGAACCAGCTGTCAGAGTGAGACAGATAATAGTATAGAGAGATTTGATGTCGCTTCTCAGATGAGGTAATGTCCCTATTTATTTATTTTTACTTTGCCTCTAAGCAATTATACAGCCACAACATTTTCTTTTTCATATTGAGGTCTGTCACTAAGAAGCAGATTGGGGTAAATTGTAAGCAAACAGCGCCCACAGCTCGGATGGGATGTATCATAGACAGATAAAGAGAAAAGAGGAGAGGAGGTGGAGAGTCAAACGGAAGGGAGAGTATAGGAGACAGAGAGAGGGGAGCGCTTGTGCTTGTCTCAGAATAAAAAAGTCAGTTAAATGCGGGCATGCATGAGACGGGGGGGGTCAGACAAAAAGGGAGGATAGAGGGAGGGCTGCTCAGAGCATCATCTGACAAGAGAGAGGCTCATCTCCGACAGCAGGTGTCGGAGAGACGGAGTCAGACACACAGAGGGAGCGATACGTAGAGGAGCACCAAGTTGTTGAGGAGAGGAGACTGAGCTGCAAGTGAGGCAGCACTGCAGACAGGTAAGCATGGATGATGTTGTAAGGAGAAACTGCAGATGGATGAACTGAGACATAAGGCAATTCAAAATACATAAGAGGGAGAAATGGCCATAGTACAGTAAGAGTAGCTGAGGGAGAGGCTGCCTGTTGTTTAGCTTTGGGTCCAGCTCCAGCTGATCTGTCCTGATTTCTTCAATCTTTGACACTCTGGATATTGAACTTTCTCTCTGTCTTCATCTCCCTGTCTCTCTCTCTCTCTCTTGGTCAGCCAGGAAGCCGCTGACTGCATGGCATCTTGAGTAAATGAGTCTGCTTTCATTGTGCATTAGCTGCTGTACTTGATTAGATTAGTTTCTCTCCACTAAGTGGACCTGCAAAGCTTCGGGGTTTATGTGCACTTGTCTCTCTTGGACTGTGTCTTAATGTTTAGTGGTGGTTTGGGGAAAGGTGCAGCCAAGGAAGACATTACTCTTGAAGCAAAAAATTATGATTCAAATATCATTTTTTTTTGTTCATTATTTATGACTCAATCCCAGAGGACGAATTTAATCTATAATGCAATTGAAAGGCAGAGCCTGGAGTCGCTCCAGGGAAGAAGAATTGAAATATAGCATTCTCCTCTCTGAATACTTTGGGCTTTCACATTCAGTTGAGTCTCATTCGACTGTTACAAGAACAAAATGTGTCTGCAAAGTTTGTGTTGGCCAAAGCCAGTCTCCAGTTCACTCTTAACAGAATGATTTGGTTTTTTTGGTGGCATAAAGAAAAGGCCTGAATGATGATGATGATGGTGATAATGGTGGTGGTGGTGATGATGGTGATAATGGTGGTGTGGATTTTGGTTGATGATTAGTATTAGCAAAGCACAGCTGGCCAGGGCAGAAACTGAAGAGTCCCAGAGTCGTGGTTACAAAGGGCCAATCATTTCTCCTGAACAGCAGTTACAGCCAACAGGCTGCAATAATGTTGACAGATTAAGACTGATCTCGCCAAAGTCGGCAGATTAACTTCTGCAGGAGAGTATTGTTGCTCACTGACTGGCAGTGTGTAGTCACCAATGAAGTAATGTTTTATGTTGTTATTTTGCCAAGTGAGAGGGGTTTGATTAGAAGTTTCTTACCAACAAATCTCTGTCTTAATGAAAAACCCTCCGATGTTTCCAGACCTGTGATTACACAGCCACCAAGATAGGTTTTAAATTTGTTGCACTCAGAATGCACACATAAATCATTATGTTACCCATTTGAGACACAAAGCAATGAAAAGCTCTTCTGATCTCTCTGTTAATACAAGATTTTCCAAGGTCTGTTTGCTGAGGAGGACTTGTGCTTTAAAGCCCATGTTGTTTAGCTATATTGCAGAGGAGTTGGCTCCATCATTAAGAGTTAGTGTAGCTGGAATACTTGCAGTAGTCATGTCTAGCCAGTGGAGAGATTTGCTGATAAGCCGTCGAGATGAGCCTTTGGTTTAACCACACAGTCATTTATCGCTGTTTTAGTTTTGATTTTCCTCACTTATCTTTTTGTAATTCTATTATGATTTTTATTTTTTCTGCTGCAGTGATGAATATCATACCAGAACATGCCTCATTTTCATTATCTGCTTACTTTGGTGGGGAACATCACAACAAATTATCTGTACATTAATTTATATTGAGCAATTTCAATGCAATTATTGTCATCTCAGATCTTTAAGTATATAAAAAGGGGAGGGGTATGTTTCAAGTTTTATGGACAATGGCTCTGTGCTATGTGCTCTCTAAGTGCTTTCTAGCACTTTTTTTAGCTTTATCAGCAAACCAAGTATATCACTAGTGAGATAGTCCAACGTTTCCATCACTCACCGCCAGACAAAATGTATATTTTATTTAACAGCAGATTGTAGTTGACACCTTTACCCATTATATGTAAAATAATGACTCAGCTGTTTGCTGAATCTCACTGCAGCCAATGTAAAGAAATATCCCTCTCAAATTCCATTTGCAGAGCATCCATTGTCAGACAACTCATTTGTATTTACAGATGCTGCTCAGCCTGAATCATCACTGGGCTACAGAAAGCTTGAATTCAGAGCTTAGGACCCAGCAGTCTGTAGAAGCGGCTGCTGGAAACATATCAACTGATGGATCTAGTTTCATAATCCGTTTGTCTATTTTACAAACTTTGCTCTGCCAGAAATAAACATATTATTCTGCAACAATCAATGAGAGCATTGTAATCTGGCAGGCACCTGGATGAGAATGCCAGTTATGTTGCTGTTTCACTCTTTGGTCTACTGACATGAATGGCAATGATAACCATTTGTCTGATGGCTGATGCTTAATTGGGAGCACTTTAGAATAGGCTATTTTGAGTGGTGATTAGCAGCATGATGAGAACCTGTCATGTAATTCAACTGAGTTTATTTTTTTATTAAAAATGATAAACTGTTTTTAAACTCATGACTGCAGAGGCCATTATGAATTCAAACAGGGGCGTGTTATATTTTTTGTATAATTATAGTTGTTTAATATTTTCCATTAGTGTAATTCATCGTATATGTACTATTAAACAAAGGCTCAAGTGATGTTTGGACATTTCAAGGTAATCATATAGAAACTATTGTCCTGAAAACTGCATTTTTCTCAAGATGACTAATGGATCAGGGAATATCACGTATAATTATGTCTAATTGTATTTCTACTTTCATTCTCTATTGATAGTTTTTTTTTCAGGGCAATATCTTTTTTTGATTCAGGACATGGTGCTGTTGCTATGTGACATACATCTATACAGCTGGCATATATTTATAACATTTATACAGCAGCTTTAACAAGAACTCAACCACATTATGGAGAGAGAAAAAAAAAAAGAAAAAGCTTTGTTCAGTGTGTCTAGAGCAGATGTGAAGAAATGTAAACCAGATATGTGATCTCACACTTAGCCCATTAAAGCAGATGATATAAGATCTCCCATTATCACTAGCATGAGCAAAAGAGAGACACACAGTTGTACACAACTCTCCTTTTCTCATTTTCTCTTTCGGTTCCAGTCGTTAATCAGATGTGACTGAGAAATGAACCTTTCACTGGGCACCATGCCTAAATTATAGTTCAAGCTGGCTAAAGAAGTGTGGTTTGGGATGCACCTCCAGCCTGCCAATCATCACCGACGTGACACAGTAACCCTGTGACCTGGCTGCTGCTGTGCTGTGGATTGACCTGGGGTCGTCACCAGGTCCAAAGCTCATTAGTATTTAATTCAACGTGCATCACAAATGAAAGGAAATTTGTGCTTTTACTCTACAAAACTGTTACACTATAGAGCTTTCTGACTGCAAACATTTCAGCGTGTCCAATGCATATGAGTTGCATTATTAATGTTAGTGATGACACTGATTTATGGTTGGTTTCCAAATGGGAATGCCCAAAGGCCACCTGGAATATATGATTCCAGGGAGACAAAAAACAGAATCTTTATGGGACTTTTCACCCTGCTTAACCTTTAAGAATATGTTTTATGACTGAGGGAGTAGATATTGAATAATACATCATGAACTCACCATTTGACCACTTTCACTTATTAACAAATAGCAGATTTCCACTTTAGAAATGTTGGCATAAACATAAACAATAGTTAGCTCCACACTGTGCAGTACAGTGTTCTGTTCCACTGTTCCATCTCAGTGAGTTGGCAGCAGATCGGGGAATTACTGAATATTTGTCTTTTATTCGAGCCATGATAAATCCATGTCATACAGTATCATCTTGTCATATGTCAGCTTGCTGGTATTTGATAACATGTGCTCGCTGTATGTGTCAAAATATGCCAGCCTGAAATCTCTCCCTGAGTCAAACTTAGCATTTACTCCTTCGCCACTTATTTCTTTTAACTGCCTTGTGAATTAATGAAGCGATTGTATAAACGCGCACACACTCCAACACATGTGCACATGTGTTGGAGTGTGTGCGTGGGTGCGTGGGTGATGAGAGCCACCGTACAAGCCATCGGTAGTTTGAGTGGCAGGCTGTCAGGTAGTTAGATTTCTCTATATAGTCTTCCCAAACAAGATCTATTTGCACCTCTGTATTCAACTTTTGTTGTGGATATGGCCCCACGTGTGAGGTTTGGCTGTCTGCATAGTGAAGCATTGGGTAATTGATTTCTATCCACGTTGCAAAGGGTAAAACATGAATCAAATTAAAGGAATAGTCTCCTATATGGTGTCACCTCAGTGTGACTGAACAAACCCAGCAAACCTGGCAGATTTTAAAGCATCCTTTATGGCTTGAAGCAGCATTTCACATCATATCCTCACTGTGTCTGCAGGCTGCATTATATGGAAGATGCAAAAAAAAGAAAAAAGAAAAGAAAATTCACTCTCTGAAGGACAAGTCAGCTCTGAGCAGCTGAAGATGCCGCAGTAAAGATCTGAAGGCTTCGTTCAGTTATCTCACATGATTCAGCAGAGTCCAGAGGCGACAAAGAGTCGTGCCACTGCTATGTTACAAATAGATTTCCTAACCTTTACTCCAGGCCAGTGGTCTGTTGTCATAAAAGTGCAGCTCTGTTTACTCAGACTTAAAGATTGGCCCCAGTTGTAATAAGCAAGGCCTTTTTAGGTAGTGAGAGCTGCAGTATCTTCTAATAGACTGCCTGCAGAAGAAAGACCACAATGTAAATGATCTCAGCTTCTTTAAAACACCGTGATTTGTAGGAAGATGGCAAAATGGTGGAACCATGTAAGAGTGAGTGGACGCTGCTCTGTCTGCACTGTTCTCATCAAGAATTCAGAGCGTTCTGTTTCTTTTGCTCCTTAGCAGCGTTGATTGCGAATGCCCTCTGCTGCAGGTTTGTGAACAGGTTGCATGCACAGACGGGCTGCCAGTTCTAGCAGCTGACTGTGTTGAAGTGTGAAGTATAATGCTGTGACCTGAGCCCTGGTCAGACTGGTAATTCTGCTCAATCACACAGGGAATAGAAGAGAGGAACCCAGACAGACAGGTGAGGGCAGCAGGTTAACAGATGCAAGCTGAGGCTCCTTTCTTTTTTTCCCCTTGAATCAGTTGTCACTTTGTCCCCATTCTTTTCTCCTCCTCTCTACTCCTCTTGTGAAGTTCTCCTTATCTCTACCGTTTCACAATCTGGCCTCTAATCACACTCAACTCATTGCCTTCCACCGAGCTGGTGTGACGGCAAAAACCACAGGCGAGCTGAGCTCAGACGACATGCATTCTCTCCACTGTGGTGAGATAATGACAGCCTCCTCATTGTAGTAGGAACGGAGTGATTGTCTTAGACAGGAGTCACTTGTGCCACAGACATTTTCCTGTGCTCTCGTTGCTTAAATGAGAAACTCAGCTCAAGGCGAGTCATAACCTCTCTCTCCCTTTCTCCCCACCCCACCCCACCCCTCCATCCTCTCTGACTCACAGGAAACAAGATGGAAGGATTCCTCGTTTCTCTGATGAAGTAGAGCCCTCGCTAGCGCCCTCCAACCCTCCATTTCCTCTTCCCGCACTTTCAAAGGTAACCCGAGCCCTCGACAGGCTGCTGTCCCCTTCAGGGTTTGAATTTCGGTACAGAGCTGGAATCAGAGCCAAGAATCTGATTTGATGAAACTGACATTTTTTGACATGCCTTGAATCAAAGAATGAGTTTCTCACACAAAGAAGCTTTTTCTTTTTACCCATATAAACAATAAATCAGGTTTTGCTTGCAGTAATCCTTCCTCCTCTTGTACTGGCCATTAAGAGATCTGGTTCTAATGTACTTACAACGTTAACTCTGAGGATAATGAATTAGACAAACAGGTGTAGGAATGATTACAGCAGGTAAAGTCACCAACATGACGTACTTGTACACTTCAATGTAATATAGACATTATTATTGTTATTAATTACGCCTGTTCATTTCATGTTCAGACAAGTGAAGATGTCTGCTGTCAGGGATATTATATCTAAATAACTGGGAGAAATCAAATATCTCTTATTACTCCCCTTTTAGCCTCTCTACATTGGCTGCCTGTCAAATACAGAATTGATTGATTTTAAGATTCTTTTAATCACTAAGAAGGCACTCTTGTTGTTGTTGTTCAGGCCACAGTAGGCTGTTTGTTGTCAGTGTATGTGAATAAGGCTGGCAGGAACCATAGTAGACATGCATCATCGTTGTTTTCAATGGATTTGCGGCAGGGTGGCATTTTCAAAAGTTTCCAGTCTGGAGCCCGTTATCAAAAGTTTACGTTTTCAGTCCCCGAAGACGCCGTTCTCATTTAAACAGACTGCCAAACACAACAAAAGGTTTTCGTTTACGTGGTTGTCGTGTAAACGGCCCCTAAAGGTGACTTGCTGGTCATTTGCTGCACTAGCACCTCAACAATGGAACAACCTCCCCCCTCCCAAAAAAATCAGCTGCGTCTGTTGACTGTTTCAAAAAAACTCGAAAGAAAAAAAACTAAAAATGTGGCTTTTTTAGTAGCAGATTGATTACTTTGTGTACTGAATGCTTGTTTGTATTTATAATGGACTTTGTTTACATTTTGACTAAGTTGTGGTTTTCATTGCCTTGATGCGAATTATGGTTTGTTGCTTTATGTAAAGCACTTTGTAACTTATGTTTGGAAAGGTGCTATATAAATAAAGTTTGACTTACTTACTGCTGATGGTTGAAGGAGAAGAATCGGTCATTGCTAGCGATCCATGTCCTAACTTGTTTTTTGAAGGGTTTAAGTAAGCCTTGTGATTTTCTATACTTTACAATGAAGTTATCTTATTATCAAATATTGCCCATGAAGCCAATTCCTGATATTTCGTATTCCTTTGTGTGAAAGGCCACAATTGTTGTCCAACAATTTTTCACACATCAGTGAGCCACATCGTGGATGAACATATGAATGAACATGCTCTTATGAGTCTTTGAATTTAATGTGTGGCTTAAACAGGTGCCCAACAAATTCTCTACTCAAATGTGACTCACTGAAAACTTCAAGCCCAGCTGTTTTATTGTTATTGTTGTCACCTTTCGTTGTGGATATGGTCCCACATGTGAGGTTTGGCTGTGTGCATCGTTATATCGTACAATATGTGTACAATATGTGATACAATATTATTATTGTTTTTATTGTTTTTGGTTTTTCAAATGGGATTTGTTGGCAGTAGGATGTAGGTGGTATTTAGGGTTGGAAACTGAATGTATAATTTGTAGTTTATGCATGTGAACCCACGGTGCTCACAAAACTCAGATGAAACTGTAAAATTAGGCAGTGTTGACCAAATGTGAATCGATACTGTGTTCCTACATCGTCTTATTTCTCACCTTGAATGTTTTCAGAAACATATTTTAGTCGACTGTTTAGCTGTAATATGAAAAGGTTTGTTTCCAGGCCACACTGTTGAAACCATATGTAGAGAGAACAGAGAGGAACTGACTTGTACTGCTTACATGGACACACGGCCATCCTGGCTACCAATACAAAGAAGAGAAGCTCGAATAAATCGTCACAACAGCAGTGTGACGCCATCCTCTGTTCAGGATGCCATCACTCCACTATATCTCTACACATAGCAAATAGCTGTTTTCTGCTATATTAATGTTGAAAATGTCTTTTTTCGTTTTTAACTCGATAGATCAGATCTTTTGTTGCCATTTGTGATAGTATAGTCCAGTGCATGGGATCACTATTGACTGTGAAATGGTGCTAGATGTCTGTGGATTTGAAATCCCTACTTCCCTGCTCTCCTCCCTCTTTTCTGCTCATTATTTTTTAGCTGTTCCATGCAGGTGAAAGGTGACTGTAGTGCCCCCCTCTGCTGGTGACTCTAGGCAGGCTGCTCTCTCTTCTGATAGAAGGTTGGTGCCCTCTGTCAAAAGCTTCAGGCACAAATATAGATCTGCTGCAGTTGTTTGCCTCTATTTCAGTACATATCATATAGGGACATTCGTATTATTTTTATCACACATGCAGCGGAAGTACAATTAGCAAGTATTTATAAATGGAGCTGCACACAACAGGTTTTCAGGGATATATGTTTTTTTAATGCTATTTCCAATTATACATACAATTTTGAAAAAAGCCTAATCACAGATCTAAAGATTTTATAAATGTTACAAATTACATAGAAATCAGTGTGTTGTGTCAATTTGTATCCAGTGCCTAAATGGATTGTGTGTCTATAGTGGCAGGAGTTTGTCATTTCTACAGTCCATATATATGGATGTAAGTTGCACACTAATGCTGTAAAAAGCCAAGAGCTTAAACAAGATGGCACCACTTTATGGTTTTACTGCTGTAGAAATTGCCAGTGGTTGAAATTAAAAGCTCTTTATGTGATGGCTAAGTGTTTGTGATGAACTGAGCTGAAGTAAGGACTTAAGACAAGGTCACAGGGTAGAGATTTGATCAGAGAATGCAGAGAATGCTTTAGATGAAGTATGTTTTACTGCATTTGATGTATTGAGTAGTGCTGCAGCAATTTTATCATTAGAATCATACTGTGCTAACCGCTAATGCTGGCCTGCATGTTGAAATGGAACCTTTGCACATAGATGTAGCTACAGAGATGCGACCTGTGTCTTAAGTCTTCTGTGAAACTAAAGGTTTAATTAGTTTGTTTGTTGTGCAGCACATGTAAAAAAAAAAAAAAACAGTTGTGTAAATCCTGTAGCTTCAGAGAGAGCTGCACACAAACTGCCTCAAATGATGTCATCTGAAGATTGGAAGCTTGAAAATGAATGTTGTTAGAAAGACGTGAGTTCACAAAACCTTTGTAGCCCTCTCCTCCTCTCTGTTTGAGGCTAGCAGCTTGAACTGCCACAGACAAAACACACCTGAACTTCTGCATTTTGGGTAATGTAGGCAGGTTTTGGAATAATAATACGATATTTCTAGTGATGCTTTGATCATTTATTAATCATCACTGTCACTCCAACAGTGGTAGCATTATATAGTGCCAGTTTACATCAGTGGAATACCCTTCTAACAATTCATTAACATGCACAGCTTGTCAAGTTCACCAGGAGATACTAATGGATTAAGCAGTTTTATGATGAAAGTTCAAGGTTGTTGCTTTCATACAGTAAGTCTCTGATGAGTCGGTGAGTGATATTAATGAATTACACATACAAAAGCCCAGCAGATAATAAAAATACAGGAGATGTTCAACCTTAAAGGGAGGGTTACCTCTTTGTCTTATATGATGGTTCACTGTTTTTGGCAGGGTGAAGGCAGTCGGAGATTTGCTTCAGCATACAGAATTTTCAGCAGCAGTTCTGTAGGCCTTAACCTCAATCAATCAGCTCGTCTAAGGGTGTAGGGGTTCCGACTGTGTGAACTCATGTGATCCCAAGGCCCCAGTGACCCCAGCAAGGTCGTGCTACTCTATGGAGCCAGATCTGGTGAATGGACCTCAATGGATTTCCTCTGGCTGAAAAGATAGGCTTCTGTGCCCATTGATTGTCTCTCTTTGAAGTTCAGTTTTCCATTTTTCTGTATTGCCTTTGAGGAGGCAGCTAACCCACAGAGCATACATGGAGGGTGGATAGTGAGTAGGCGTCAGGCGTGATATTGCTTTGGATGCAAATCAATGACAATTTTTCAGTGGAAATTCAAATGTGTCTCTGTTAGTGAGGAGTTCATGAAGTACTGGAATCAGGGCTGTAGGCCTCAGCTTGCAGACTGAGGAGACAAAGTCTGGACTGCAGGTTTCATGGATACTAATACCCCTCATACAGTATGCACTCACTCACATACTGCAGTTTGAGTTACTCAGTTATTGAGCCAAGTCAGTCAGACGATCAATGAACGAGTTGATCAGACTGCCATTTGCTCTCTTTCTTTAGAGCACACTCGCTCAGACACTTTGCAATTGCTGGTAATCAACTCAGAGGAAGAGAGAGAGCCCCTCGGGCATTCGAACACTTATAGTGCATTCACTGCAGAGGCTCCATATTGTCTCAGCAGCTCAAAAGAACATATATTCTCAAAGTCCAGCAAAGACAAGTCTAACCTGTAATTCACTTCACCTGTTTGTGGCTGATCCTCTTCATTACATATTGTTCCATCGGGTCACACCACATATTGTTCAAACAGCGGGTTGACTCTCCTCACAGCTTGAGCTGAAATCAAGTCACTCACTCATCAACACAGCTTTGCAATCAGATGCTTTATAACTGAAACAAGTTCTCATAGTGTGAACCTGAATACTAATTAATATCTCCCTCAGATTTAGCCACCATGTAACAATTATGCATGATCATCAGGCATGTATGTGATTAGCATTCAGACGTCCTCTTTGAATCTTCTCAAATCTGAGTTTGGCATTGAGCTAAAGCCATAAACAGACCACCAGCACTGAAAGGTAGCCTCAGGATGAGGTATAGTGTTTTAAAGGCTGTCCCATTCTGGTGCAGTATAACTTCAAAAATCCATGTTTCGTGCACTTTACTCATGTGCAACCTCTCTGCCTTGTGTGCACTTCCCATCGATTTTCCTCAAGGGAAATCAATGCAGGCGATTAGTTGACTGTGTTTATCCTCTATTGTGAAATCAAAAACGCTTAACATACATGGAGAGGATCTGTCCTCTTAAAAGCTTTTAGCAGCTTTTTTTTTTGTTGCTTTTTTTCTTTTTCTTCTTAGAAGTAGGTCAGTGCTTGTTGATATCTGATGTTGGCCTGATGGAGAAAGCTGCACAGAAAAGATTCTGCTTTCACAGAACAGCAGCTCTCTAAAGCTGAAGATAAAGTATTCATTGAGAGGTAACACTAGAATGTTCTTTAATAAGTAGCAATCCCTCTTGACTTTTTCCAATTCTCTCAAATCTCTGCCTCTTGAGTCCTCCTCCCCCCACTTTTTTTCATTTTTTTTCTTCTTTTTTAATATTTATTAATTTTTCTAATTTACCTTCCCCCTGTTTTTGGTGGGGTGGTGTCTTTCTCATTTAGCTTTTTCTGGTTTTTGTCAGTTTGTGTTTTGTTTTGCTAGGATCTTTGTTTAAAAGAAAAAAGAAAACGCTGAATGTATGGCCTTTATTTGGTGATACAGTGCACCTTGATTACACCATTATT
Source organism: Chaunax sp. Z400 (assembly GCA_037577475.1). Taxonomy (NCBI): domain Eukaryota; kingdom Metazoa; phylum Chordata; class Actinopteri; order Lophiiformes; family Chaunacidae; genus Chaunax; species Chaunax sp. Z400. Next base: position 25,999,681 of record CM075185.1, read on the forward strand.
ATTGTTGTTTATTGTTCATTATTATTGTTCTATTTTTTGACTGTGAATGTCATTGTTTTGTTAAGCCATACATCTAAAAAAAAAACATGGGGGGAAAAAAAGAACAACAGCTCTCATTTCATCCCTGAATAGTTCCTTTGTCTTTTTCTCCCTCTTTTTCGCCTCCGTCTTCTGCTCTCTCCTGTGTTTAACAAGCGGTGCGCCCAGATGATTTTGTGCTCAGCGTCCTCCATGAGACTGTGCCATCCACACATGCAGGGAACTGGGCTGCTTGCCTGCAATAACACTTGGAGCTTTCACATTGCCGCGTTCTTACCAAGAGCATGTTGCAGTGAACAGTGCATCCTAACGCAGAGTCCTCAGAGTGCACCACCTATTTACTAACTTGTATCATTCATCCATGATGCTACATTATGGTATAAACATTCATCTGCTTGCAAAGACTTTAAAGCTTATGAATGAGCACTGAGGGTGTAGTTAACCTATTTCTGAACATGTGCTGTAAAACTCATGGAAACATAAACTGAAAAATGTATGGAAGTTGACAGGTGTGTCCTGAATTACCCGAGCGGTAAAAGGACTGACTTGTTTTCATTTTTCTGTCTGCCTCTGTGTATGAAGCAGTAAAGACATGTCTCTGAGGAGGAGTCCTCGGAAATATGAAATGAAAGAAAAGAGGAAGAGGATACACTCATATTGAGAGAACTGTGCAGTCTTTTGTGTGTCCACACGCAAGTGTGTGTGTGTTTTAAAAAAGAGGACATAGTAGTGCAGAGTACACAGGGAGGAGGGGAGAGACATCGTTCCTCCTTTCCTCTGAATAGCTGTGTGTCTATTGGAGGGTGCAGGGCATGAAAAAAGGGGAAGGAAGGGAAATGATATACTAACATTACGGCACATGCTTCTACCTCACTGGATTCTGATGGGCAGCTATCAAGTCTCCGCTCTTAGTTTTTTGCCTGAGTGACAGCAGTGTGAAGTGTCATTCTCGCCTTTCTCCTGTGGCTGACAGTGACATCAACACCCTCACTCTTGTCAGCTTGCCTGCGTTCGTACTTGTGGAACGATGACTGAGCTCAGGATAGCTAAGAGTGCCTTACTGGACGGACTGCCCGGCAGCCCCCCCAGTAAGCCTTTGCTCAAGAGACGATGCCTCAGTGATGTGAGTATATTTCACATGCTGGAAGCGAGAGGTTCTTCGAGCTCTAGTTATTGTTTCTTATTTGATTAAGTTATATGAGTCTGGTGCTGCACAACTGTAGATTATGTAGACAGATACATGCTCCTCTGGAACATTTTATTCCCATACAATCATAATCCAGTATGTTTGTGTTTGCCTACTTACTTTTCCTGTTTTAACTCGATAATGAATTGTAAATCAGACAATTCTGTAATGATGCTGTTAATGAGGGTATATTGTAAATCTACACAGTTATAGATCCTGTTCCGCTGCACCAAAACTCACAACATGACACAGGAGCGCATTGCTATCAATCTGTATGGGTCACTGATAATCTGGTCAGCGTTAGACAATGTCTGTCAATGTTTGTTTTGTAGTCAGGTGAGCGGTATCTCCTGGAATATCATATTGCACTTTATTTTCACATGCAACAATAGACTGAGGCTGCACCTTTGGGTTTATTAGGTCAGGTGCGTTTGTGTGAGGGAGCTTTTATGGGTGCACATATATATATATATATATATATATGTACATACGTGTGTGAAAATGTTTATGAGCACGGACATGTACAGCATGTTCCTATGGTTTTGTGTGTGTGTGTGTGTTTTAGAAGCACTGTAGAGCTCCTCAGTTAATTTATGCTGTCATGTGGAAACATCAGCTTGGCACTTCAGTCCACTTGTGTTACATGGTGAACAGAGTGCTCACCCCACAACAAGCAGTGCCGTCAGGGCTGCTGTGATCCTCTTCATCTCAGGTTGCAGCTGCTTACAGTCCATAATGTGGCCTCTGCAGATGAGAAATTAATGCCTGAGGGTGTTTTTCTCTAATTCCACCTCCACCGGTACCTCTGCTAATTGGACGGAAGTGTGAATTATGTTCTGTGGCAGTGCACCGTCGTGGTGTAATCTTAGATTGTGTGCAAACCATCAACGTTGAAAGTCAGTACAGCCAGGCCATCCTTGTCAATTTATTCTTATTTCATACCTTGAACACTCCCAATCCTTCTTAACTTTGTAGGTTAAGTGTGTCTCTTTCACACATCCATGTGACTGTGTGCACTCAGGCGCCAAAATCACAGTGTCCTCCAGCTAAATTAGCCGTTGCGTGCAGTCAGATGAGCTGTTGGCTGTAGCAACAGTGAGAGTCCCTGTGGCGCTCTGAGACTCATCTCCCCCCAAAGAGTTACTTGTTTACAGTGTGTTTGTCTTAAAGTATGGAGGGACGATTCTCCTGGAGTCGAACGGAGCCTCAGTGAGACTGGTGTCAAGTGGAGTGAGGGATGCACTGGGGATCGCTCTCATAGTGAAGTAAAGGATTGGGAGACGTCAGATATGCCAACGGGAGAGCTTGTGTGTTCAGACTGCACAGCCAGCTTTTACAATGAGCAGAGAAGGATGAGTGAAGACAGCAGGGAAAGCATATCAACACAAATGTCAGCCCATACACCTTTTTGGATCTCTGTCAACTCTCTTTCACAGACCTCGGACCTGTTTGCCATGATCGAGAGGATGCAGGTACTGTAAGTGGTCCCAAGCCTCTGCCTTTTGTACTCACTGGCCTAAACTTCCTTTCAGGCTGTAATCAAAAGGCATCCTCAGAATTTTGCTTGCTTCAGACATTAAACTTCAATTTTCTTCTACTTTCAGACTCCTGTTTTTCTGCTTTTCCTGTGATTTTTGTACTCCAGCTACCAACCATACTGCTGCAACACTTACAAATGTCTGTTTGTGTACTCTCCTCTTTGCCATAAACGTGTTTTTGTATTTGCAGTAGTGGCTGCCCCAGGCAGTCTTTAGAAACGTAATGCTTCTGAATGTGCTGAACAGAACCTCTGTGTTTTTCCTTCACAGCTGTGTAGTTGTTTCTGCATCGGCAGACATGTGAAATGTTGTTATGTTATATGCTGACTGGTAGGAATGCAGTTTGTTTGTAGCTTCTGGCCAAGTGCAATATGTTACACAAATCAGACGCAAGAACAATGGATTCTGAATAAGTCAGTGGAGAACAGGGGGGAGGGGGCTACCTGGTGGGGCAATTAATAGCCCAAAATCCCTAAAAGTGCAAAATCAAAAGTCATTATGCAAATTATAGGTCCTTAAAGGTAAAGCTAGATAAAGGAGAGACCACCGCTGAATTAAGGCTGGTTGTTAGTGATACTGTAGCTTTATAATACCTGCGTCCACCCGACTCTTTATCAGAGCCAATACACACCACCTGACCCACAAAGATATACATTAATCAGCCACCAAACACAACCCACAAACCACCAATCCATATGCATTATAGCTGCACAATTGTCAGACCTGCTGATATTTAAGAAGCACAACTGGGGGTTTCAGAACCATAGTCAATGCCATGGATTTTACTAATGATTTGTTCAAACCTCAGCTAATTGAATGCAACCAAGAAGACATGGCAGTCTCCTGCACAAGCAACAAACACACTTTTTTTAAAAGACCAGATAGCACGCATCTATGATAAACCTATACCATCATGTTTTCATCCAGTAACTTTCTGCTTGAATGCAAAGATGACATGAACTCCATTGTAGATTCCATAAAATGTTCAATATCCAATCATCATATAGTTCTCTTTTATATGCTGTAAACAGATAAAGGGTGTTTTTGTTTTTTCAGGAGTGGTTGAGGACTTTTAGCTTTGGTATGAGTGTGAGTGATCCTTAAACACCAGAAGCCCCATTTTAATCTGAACAGTCTACTGTGATAACGTCTTAGATTGATGCATAGGATATCTCTATAAACTTTATTTAATTTAAAATATGTAAAACCCTGTGGAGGCTTAAACGAACACATTATTGTGAAGTTCTGCTGGAACTAAGAAGAATCACATGGTTACAGGGCGAGCTGTCTAGGCGTGAAGATATGTATTTGTAATGCTTGAATTAATTTGAACTGTTAAGTCTTTTTTTTTAAGCTCGGGGGATTTTTTGGGGGGGGTTGTTGGCGTGGGTGGGTCATTTGTCCACCACCAGGATTGAGCAGGAGTAGCCCTCCTGATCTACACGCAACAGTAGCATCTTTAATTGTTAGAAATCCATATTCTTTGACAAACAGTAAAGGGAATGGGGGGAGGAGAGGATGAGCAGAAGCAGTGGGCTTCCTTCAAAGAAGAAATATAATGAAAGCCTTTTCAATTTCCATTTCATTCATCTTCCTTAATCCTAAAAAAAAAAATCATATTTGATACATTTCAAATTATGCTGCGGGGTACTCTTTACAAAGGAGCCACTGATCATGAATGCTTTGTTACTCATCTCTCTCTGTGCTTCGTGGAACTGTAGTCAGTAGAGTCAGCAGAATACTTGCAGATGGAAAATCCTACTTTGGCACTTTTTGGGCCTTAAGTAGAGTTGTAGCTCGTGATATCTGTACTTTGGTTTGATAGAAACAACTTCCCTGTTCTCATGGACTTTCGCTTATCTTTTTCTGCGGCTAATATATCTGTCCCCATTACTTCCTCTTTCTGCGGCCCATCTGGTGATTGAGCTTGTGTTATGTAAATGTGAACTATTGTCGCACAGAATTATCTCACACCATGCTCCTGCATACGGAATTCAAATGAACGTGACAATCAAAAGCGTTCTGTGCATGTGTCTGTTCTCTTGAACTTTGCACACGTCTGAGATAATTCAGCTGTATCCTATCATTCTCTCTCTCTCTACAGGGTTTCAGAATGGATGAGCAAAGATGCCACCTCCCCCCTCCCCTCAAAGTGAGTTGCAAATCCTCACATCTCCTCATAGACCACTGCGTGGTAAAGCACCCGTAATGGCAGAGTTATAAACCTTTCCTTATCTGCTGTCAAACAGGCTTTAGGAAGCTCTGAAACTGAGTTAGAAACTCAATGGGGTCTAGGGCTGCAAAATCCTAGTTGTCCTATCAGCTAGACAGGATAATTCAGTTGGCATGGAAGACTGGAAGATACTCTTAGCAGGAGGTGTAAGGTCAAGTCAGAAAGGACACATAATAGATGGTAATCATCTGAAGGAAGGAAGTAAAACCATTTATTTCTGCAACAACTATCAGGAACCTTGGTGAGGTGACCCTCCAACATGTTGAATGTGATATTGGTGTTTGAAGAATAGACTTATATCAGGGTTCCAATACCAAGTCCAAGTCCTACATTCCCATTGGAATGACTAAATAAAGGAAATGTTACCAGTGATGCACATTGTATGACCAAAAGTACGTGGACATCCAACTGTATAATCACGTGTGATTCATGCATCTCATTTCAAAATGTGTAATAGCCTCCACTCTTATGGGCAGACTCTCCCCAAATGTTTGAACCTATAGGGATTCAGAGCATTTATGAGGTCGGACACTGACGACGTTCATTAAAGCCTGGCTCCCTGGTCGGTGTTAAAGCTCATCCCAAAGGTGTTGGGTGGGGATGAGGTTGAGGATTCTGTGTTGGCCATTTAAGTTCTTCAACACAAAACCTGGATAACCATTTCTGTGAGAGCTTTGCTTTGTGCAGGCTGTATTTTGTCCTGTAGCAGTTAAATTTCCTTAATTGGCATTAATGGTCTCAGCTCATACTGATAAACAGCCTCAGACCAAATTTATACACAGGTATGTAAAGACACACACCATATACTTAAGTGTACTATGGGCCAGTATGGTCAGTTCTGTCATTTTGGAGGTATAGTTAGTTCCATAGAGCCACTTGCTCTATAGTGGGCAATGTTGATCAGATAAAGGGCCAGTTGGTCCATGTCTTTACTGAATCTATTCATTGAATTGCCATAAAACTTTGTAACCTACTAACATTGTGTCATTTCAGCCACATTAAGTTTAAGCCTAGGCATGTTCTGCTAGGGTTGTTAAAAGGTAGTCATGGTAATGGAGAAAATCACAGAAACTGAGGGAAATGTGGGTTTGCCAATTGAAATACATTGCAGGATGACGTCACTAAATGGTTTCAGGAGTGCAAAGAACATCACTTACAAATGCAGCGGTAACTGAATAAAAATAAGTAGAGAAGATCTGGTTGAGTGAGGGGAATGTGTCAAATGAAATACTAAAGGAAATACTAAAAATCCTTTATTATAGTGTCAGAATCATTAAAGAAGCTAAATCAAAATGTTTCGACTAGTGAGTCATCATCAGGGCTCCAAACAGGAAACAATAAACAATACTGTATGTATAGTAGTAACATCCAAAGGGAGGTAATCACATGACATGGATAATGACATGACTGGTGAAGCAAATAGAAAATAAAACAACAAGAACAACAAGATGAGATTGCACAAAAATATATGTGTGTGTATATATATATATATATATATATATATATATATATATATATATATATATATATATATATATATATATATATATATGTGTGTGTGTGTGTGTGTGTGTGTGTGTATTTAATATGTAGAAAATAAATACCCATATATTAAAATAGTACAATAGGCTGTGAACCAAGGAGGGAAATAGAGGATTTGATGCCATCACTGAGACCAGGATACTTCCACTTCATATCTATGGATCTTAGGTAAAATGTTCACATTCTTTCCCATCTCTAAAATCCACTGAAATGTCCAGAGAACCTGATGTGATTAATGAAGGTAAGTATGAAACTCCAACAAGCTTATGCATTGATTCATGCAGATGAAACAGGTACTTGACCAAACCGACACTTTCTAATGTATATTGCCTGCACTGTGAAACACACAGAGACTATAAATAATGTCATTTCATAACATGTAACTCTACATTTGTCGTGTTTGTTCTACATTACCAAGGACACCTGACAGATTGTCTTACCGAACATAAATATGAAAATATGAATAAATATGAATCTTGGCTTTTTTAATGATTTGTTTTCTTCACTGATTCAGCCACTTCTATAAAGGCTTTTTAATATTTCCTTAATTGTTTGGCACATTCTTCTTGTTTTTTTAATTGAATACAAATATCAGAGAGTGTAAATGAGAGATGAAGTGTTTGTAACTATGTGATGTCCAATGATGTCTTTTAAAATGCACTGCATGCATTAGTCTCTCGTGACTGAGAGTCCAGCAGGAGCTGAGTCAACTTTGTTTTTCAAAGTAAAAGGCTGTGTTGTCCCTTTTTCATGTCAAAAATTTGAATTTGAATTCCCAGTCTTTGGAGGTTATGAATTATTTAAAGACAGATTGAAGCCTCAGATGACTGTTACTAGCTTACAAAAACGGGTTATGTGTTCACTAAATAGGAATATGAGGCATCTGTCAGAGAGGCTGCTAATGTGGTCGTGGCCACCTCAGCAGGATAAGAGAAGGAGGTCTGAGAAATGTGAAACTGGATCACACTGTAGTTAGTGTTCTGTCACAGTTGTTGCTCTTAGTTATTTTCCTCAAAGAACAACCTAAACTGAATGTATGACTAGAAGCGCCTATTTGTCAGTTTGACTCTTATTCGTTTCCCTCCCTGCAGACAGAAGAGGATTACATCCCTTATCCCAGTGTTCATGAGGTACATAAGATAACTCTCCACACAAATAACTCACACTGTGCACTATGTGTTTTATAGATGACAGAAAAGCTCAAGGTTTAAACGTGTAAAAGACGGTTTGTCTGCAACAATGAAAGCAATGCAGTGCTTGAAACACTGACTACTAGTAACTAATCGGTCTTCTTTTCCACATCATTATTGTCCATCGTTGTCAGGTTCTGGGTCGCACTAGCCCTTTTCCACTCATCCTACTGCCCCAGTTTGGAGGTTACTGGATCGAAGGGAACAATCACGAGCCTAAAGACCCACCAGAGGCTGATCAGCCCCCCTGTGCTTCCTCCCACATCAAACTAGAGACAAACAGCACCGCCAAGATCTACAGGAAGCATTTCATGGGCAAGGTGAAGACAGGAAAAAAGGGTTCTGGTTCGATGCATTACAAAACAGCAAAATGTTTCAATCTTATTTAGTTTGCCTCTAAAAATTAGAAAATTGTATTTAAGAAAGACTGCTTGTTCCTTCTTTCTTAAATTTACTTATCTGATCTATGTGATTTACCTCTAAAACTAGAAAAACTGCATGGAAGACTTGGTATTTGGTTAAACCAGTTTCCAGAACTCAGCTCATTTGTATTCACAAAAAGGGGTCTTAGAGTTGGTCGTGTGGCAACAGGCAGAGAAAAACTTCTCTGAGTTTGTGTGTGGCTTCATTCATTTGGGACTATTTGTGTGTGGGTCATCTATTATTAAATCACCTTCACAAGCCGTTCCAACATGTTGGCCTTGTAGAGAGATGAGGACAAAGAACAGTTCCCAGCTGTTTGCTGGTGACATTGAACCCTAAGAAAACCCTTACTTTAGTCAATACTGCTACATTGCTAGTAGACACACTGCATGGACAGGTGCATACACCTCACAGAGAGAGAAAATCAATGCTGTATGGCAGTATCCTGGGAAGGATATTGAGCCCCAAATTGCTCCAGATGGATGTTTAGTCTCTGTGTGAGTGTATGTGTGCATGGCTGAGCCCAGAGCATATAGCTTTGAATAGATGTGCAGTTTGCATGGCAGCCTCTTTCAATAGTCGATGAATGTACTTTGACTATAAAAGCACTATAGAAATGCAAGTCCATTTACCATTCCCCATATGTCGATATATTACGCTGTTGGGTGCTAAACAGTGAAACTAATTGCCTATTTGTAAAAACAGTATATCTGGTAAATACCTAAGAAGTGCATTCAAAATCAGATTTGTATAAGTTGATATGTTCTACCTTTTTTCACGCCCTTTCCTCAAAGGCAGTTCAACTACCGTCCTTTGTTAAAAGTTATTCAGTCATTCTCTCGACCCCTCTCCATCTCTAATTTATTATGGCATGTTAATGATTGTGTCATCCACTGTCTGTCTGTCTGCCTCCAGGAACACTTTAATTATTACACCATGGACGCTGCCCTGGGCCACTTGGTCTTTTCCATGAAGTATGATGTCATTGGGGATCAAGAGCATCTTCGCTTAATGCTTCGGTACAGTTTTCTTTATCTTTGACCTGTTATCGCTCCTACATTATTAGTGTTTTTTTCCTCACTAGTTAAATCACAGTCCTCTCCTTTGCATAATCCCTTGCGATAGTTCTCTGCCTTTATTCTTTCCACTGCCCTTTTCTCACAATGAACCTGCAAAAAAATTCTACTTAAATATCCATTTACTACAAGGGTTCTGGCTTTTACTCTCCCAAACAGAACCATTCCGTATACATTATTTTCACAAGAGAGAATAGTGTTAAGTCAGGCAAAAATTACACAGAGGAAGACGAGCGTCTCAGTTCTCACAGGTTGGCTTAGTGATGAGTTTTAAAATGTCTTTTCTAGCTCAAATGCTGACAATAGGGCTGCTTGGTCAGATATATTCTCTTGGCCGATATATTCTCTCATCAATTTCATCTTCAATTAAATATGATTTCAGACATCTGCTGCCTGTTTTACACAATAGTATCCAAGCCACTATTGTTAAATGATTGTCACTTATATGAATGAACTTCTCTTATGTACAATTAATGGTGATGTGAAAAATAACATTTTCACTCAACATATATCTGACAAATACCCAGAGCTTTACTCTTGTATTTAAATAATTACTATGATCAATAAAACAAATGTAATATTCCATTTAATATTTTGAACTAATAATACAGATTTGGAAAAAGGTTCTGCTTTTTTGTCTTTAGAACGATAACAATTTATACACCAGGGAGCAACAGAGGTTTGTGTTAGCATTTATGTTCTGGGAGTGGAGCATAAATTGAACTACCTTGTGTGTTACAGAAAAAAGGTACGTTTATCCATATAAATGTTGACTCGGAAACCTGTGCCACAAAGTACTCAACAATCAGCGCACTATTCATCCCTGTTGTGCGAGTGTATTGCCTCCCACCCACTCTCACCCACACCAAATCAGCGAACTCTTCTAAAAGACAGACAAGGGTTAGAGAGGGAAAACTTGATAGACCATGTAACCTGTGAATTAATTTTAGCACCGGTGAGACTCCACTCCACATTTAACTGCTGTGTTCCCTCTTTGTTAATGGAGCTTTAGAGCGCATGAGGATGTTGCGAGGTAATTCAGCCCACGACACTCTTCACAGTGATGTTTTCCACTGGATGGGCACCACCCACAGTCACCCCACAATATGCTTAGGAATGTTTAAAAAAAGAAAAGATGGGTGCTTGATTTCAGATGGCCTCTAACCTCTAGCTGACAATGTTTCACTTTGCTAACTAGTTAATGACGCTGACATGAACTCCATAAATTTGTTGAAAAATCTGGTCACCGGCTGACTATTAATGTTTCTACCTGACTCACTTTAAAAAGAGAAATGAGAAACTAGAAAATGTTCTTGAATATATCCATATGATGGCTACATTGAAGATATTTCACTATGCATGCATGTCCCAGGCTGAAAATTTGCATCCTCACCAGTTTATATTTCATGGAAACAGCATGTAGTTAGAGCTAGTATTATTAGTATTATGAGGAAAATGAAAAATGAGAAACATAAAATGGTTCTTGAATATATATATATATATATATATATATATATATATATATATATATATATATATATATTGAGTGACAGTATTGAGTGTACGTTACATGCAATAAAAACTTCACGACAACCAAAGATGGATAAACATCAACCCCAAAGTGCAAACCAGGCCAAAGTATCTGTGTTTCTCATGAGCACTAACACAGCTGCATCCACTAACAAGCACAGGAAGACAGGCTTTGACCCATCTTGGCTGTCAGAGAGGAAATATTCCTGCTGGCTCTACAAGACAGAAATAAGTAAGGTTTGGTGTAAAAGTAAATAAAAATGTACAATTAATTACAGCATACATCTTGAAGCACACAGAATGATATGTCAGAATTTTATATATATATACATATACGTATATGTATATGTATACTGCATTTCAAAAGTCGTCACCCCCCCCCCAACCAATAAACCTTGGGCAAACACTGAGCTACATGGTTAGACATGATATTATAGGCTGATAAGGAAAAATACAGGATTAATTTGTTCTAACATAACCATATTTGGCTATAGCTACTTGTTTCTTTCCTTTTTCAAAGAGTATGTTCACTTCTAGTGTTTCAAGAGAAAGATCTGTTAGCATGAGGATTAAATGCAGAATTAACATGCAGAATTAACATGACCTTTGATAACACTGGCAGGTGTTGCTGGAGGGTAAAATTCTTATAGCATGAAGCAGCTCAGGGCTGCTTAGCTGCACAGTGGATGAAATAGTAAAACCCAATAGACACAGCAATTGTCACCTTGTTAGTATGTGGCCCTTAGCCGTTGTAGAAGTAACACTCTTACTACTGGAGGTATCAAGTTAGTTGACCTTACATGCTGAAGATCGCAGCCTACTCTAGAGCAGATAAGCACACATTTCAAATATTTCATTCTCTGTATGTTTTTTTTGTATGTATGCTCGCAGCCCCACACACCATAGCAAAGGTCTCCTTTACTTGCATGAATGCTAAGCATCAACGAAAGACGTCATTTAAGGAGAAGGACTGCTTTGGATTAGAAGCAGTGATCATTTTGTCTTTTCAAACTTATTGCCTTTCAGCACAAAGCTAAAAACCTACCATGATGTGATTCCTATTTCCTGCCTTACCGAGTTCCCCAACGTGGTTCAGATGGCCAAGGTATTCACACAATGTAAAAGTCAAAGCATTTTAATTCAGTACGTGTTTACAATAAGAAAAGCTGAATGTACTCTTTCACTCACAGCTTGTTTGCGAAGAAGTAAACGTGGATAGATTTTATCCTGTCCTCTACCCAAAGGTAATCCTCTTTGAGATTTTTCCAAATATCTCTTTCTCTTTTTCCGCCTGCTATCCACCAACACCACATCTCCACGAACCTGACTGGAAATGTCATATTTTCTCTTCCTCAGGCATCGAGGCTCATCGTCACATTTGACGAGCATGTGATCAGCAACAACTTTAAGTTTGGAGTTATTTATCAGAAGTTCGGCCAGGTGAGCGATCTTCAGAGACCCCGGCTGCCGTTCTTTGCTTTTGAAGTCATGTGTCACTCCTCCTGAAAATGTCCTCCGCTTCCTCCGTACAGACATCAGAGGAGGAGCTGTTCGGGAACATGGAAGAAAGCCCTGCCTTTGTTGAGTTCCTGGAGTTTCTGGGCCACAAGATTGAGCTTCATGACTTTAAAGGGTTCAGACACTTTTCAGCTCAATTTCTTTCAATTTCCTCGGAAGCAGGTTTAAGCATTTATGTTGAAATTTCAATATAAAACTCCACCTCATGTCTGTCAGAGGCAGGCCATCAATCTCTTTGATCAGAGTTTGCCTTAAAAGAATCCCCGAAAAGGCGATTTAGAGCGTCCTGATATTTGCAGTGCTGCTGACATTGTGATTGAGTAGGCAGAAGAAACGCCGTTGGCATTGCCTCAATGATGGATGAGCGTGGACTGACCGGATGCTCTGAGAGCACAATCTTATGTTCCACTCTAAACACAGCTTCGTTTGTCTCTCCGCTATCTTCCTCTCGGCTGTTCCCCTCAATCTCTTTGCTTTTGCTTCACTTTCTTGTTTCTTTCTTCTTTCTCCTTTTTCTTGCCTGTACGCTTAAATCTCCTCTTTCTTCTTCTCCAGGTTTCGGGGTGGGCTGGATGTCACTCATGGCCAGACGGGGATAGACTCTGTCTACACAAGTTTCCATAATAAAGAGATTATGTTCCATGTCTCCACCAAGCTGCCTTACACAGAGGGAGACTCGCAGCAGGTATAATGACATTCCAGTGATTAATTATCAGGACAGTTCACTTCACTAATTGATTTGTAAAGGCCATATGACTTTTCAGACTGCAGCGGCAGGAGTAATTGGCCAGGTCTTTAAAAGTCAAATGTATTTTCGGTCAATTTTCATGCATTTGAATCTTAAAGTCTCCAAAAACTAAAATCAGTGGTTAATGGAACAGTTTGAATTTTTGGTACATTTATTTGATTTCTTTCTGAGAGTACCACTCACCTGTCTTTCCATTAAATATCAAGCTATTCCCAGTTTAATTTTTAACAAATACTGGAAACAGATGGAAACAGCGAGCCTGGCTCTGACCAAAGGAAACAAACAAACCAGCACCTCTAAATTCACTCTCATTTTGTATGTTTGATGTCAAACCAAAGTCTTAAAAGTTCAACTTACAGTTTTACGGAAAGTTATGTTTGTGTTGGACTATTTCTTGTTCAGCCCTGTGATGTCATTTTTTATCCCCCGACATAAAGATGACGGGGATTTAGTCATCAGTACATCCGTCTGTCCGTAGTCATTTTTTGCCCGGAGCATATCTCACATACTATACATACTAGCTTCACTAAAATGTACACATATATTAATCATGATAAGTAGTTGTGAGTTTAACCCTTCTGTTGTGTTCCGGTCAGATCTGACCAATTTGACCATCTGTTTGTCATAAGGTTCCATTGCTTTGTTCACACATCACATCTGAACACACAAAATAAAATTAGAGAATTTCTATAAGATTTTGCGTGTTTTATTGATCTTGTGTACACCCTTGGTGTTCCTGGTCAAAAATGACAGGTTATTAGAAACGCCCTTTTTTGACTTCCATGGCTACCCACAGGAAACTATCCCCAACAGAGTTTTTACCCCATAGGAACCACACCTGTCGGCAATTGACAAAAACAACCACAACACTGTTTCAATGATATACATCTCTCTCACAGCTCTGGTACATAAAGCTTTTTTCAGGCCTTGCTCACAGGTCATCCTGTAGCAGCACGATGGCAGAGTGATATGAGCTCAGGTCAACGAGGCCTGCAGGCCATAAGTTCATAATGTTCACAAGAACTTCATCTTCAATTAAGTTCAACATTAGGTGATGCTATATTATTATGGATTTAGAATCAGCTGGAATGGAGCAGTCATTTTTGACCAGGAAAACCAAACTAGTTAACAGCAAACAAACACAACAGGAGGGTTAACCTTTTGGGGCATGTCGGGGGGATATGTCACTTTTAGATGACTCTTGATAACTTTGTACAGAGTAAACAAACAAATAATAACATGTTATATGAGCTTTAGAGGTGCTGGTAAACAGATTAGACTGCGTTAACACTGTGGTTGAAAATCACCTGATTCTACTCTTTTTCCTTCACTGTTCACGTTCATCTCTGTATGTGACAATCATCTGATATCAGTGAGAACAGATCTGCACCATGATCCAACATTTACAACAAGCTTGCTGCTGAGCAACAGAAAATGTCAGTGGTACCACAGCCCAGCATCAAAATAAATCAAGCAGTGGGGGCAGTCATTCATCTCTCAGATTGATTGTGGTTGCAGCAGTGTGGTGACAGTCCATTAGCTGTTTCAGGCTGAGGGCCTGAATCTTCCCATTTATCTCTTAAATTTGCAAGCTGCTGTCTCCCAGTCATCATTGCTGTGATGCTCCTTATTTGACTTTGTCCATCATCGCTGACAACTGATGAATAATGATGTAACCGATGTGACTGTCAATACAGAACAGACCTGTGTCACATATGAGTGAAATAAATCAGATTTGGGCCGCTTTGGCCTGTAGTGTGAATCTAGCCTCTGATAGAGCCTATGCTGGCTGTTTAACCATTTTTCCATCCTTTGCGTTAAACTAACCTACCGGACTTCTGAATGTCTCTTTATATTTACTGTACCAATATGAGAGTGGTATTAATCCATTCATCTAACACTCAGCAAGAAAACCCATTTCCCATAATGACTATCCATTTAACAAATGAATATCTAAAAATGTATTTTCTTCTTATAAATGGTTACCTGTGCTTTACAAATACAACAGACATAGTGATGAGCATTTGCCCAGCCAACATTTGTTTAGGTTAGTCTGTTCGATGTCCTCACTTGTCCTGATTTCCAAGAGAAATAGGATTTGTTGAGGTTCTGCCAGCCTGCAGTGCTCTCTGAAGATCCACTGTTGTAGGTTTGTGGATGTAGACACATTGCCATAAGCTGCATTAGTCCTCAGCTGCTCTTTACTGCTCCTTAGAGTAGTTTGACCTTTGTTATCACAGTAACCCTGCACTCTGTTCATACTGGTGAGGCCTGAAGAGAAACAGGACATGAATAGCACCCACATGGGATGATTAATGAGGGAACTCAAGAAGAGCAGGCCAGATGCAACTGTAATTTACATGGCATTGTTTCAGGAAGGAGAAAATGCAGAATTAATGTAGCCAGATCTGGATTAATGTTATCCACTTTGAGCGGATGGACAGTGATAACAGGTTTTATATGTTTCAGTTCATTTTTTCAAATATCATATACAATCTGGGGCAGCATGGTGGGGCCATGGGTAGCGCTCTTGCCTCACAGCAAGAAGGTTCTGGGTTCAAATCCACCTGAGTCCTCAGTTTGGACCTGGGACTTTTCTGTGTGGAGTTTGCATGTTCTCCCCCGTGTCTGCGTGGGTTCCCTCCGGGTTCTCCGGCTTCCTCTCACCACCAGTCACATGCAGAAGAGGTGAACTGGTGACTCTAAATTGACTGTAGGTGTGAATGCGAGTGTGAATGCGAGTGTGAATGGTTGTTTGTCTCTATGTGTTGGCCCTGTGATGAACTGGCAACTTGTCCAGGGTGAACTCCCTGGGTTCACACACAAAGTCAGCTGGGATAGGCTCCAGCACACACACGCACACACACACACATACACCCACACACACACACACACCCCCGCGATCCTACACAGAATAAGCGGTTTCAGAAAATTAATGAATGAAATACAGTCTGGTTCTTTTCTACATAAAGGACTTTGTTGCTCATGTCTATCAAATTATGATCTCAATTTTCTCTAATGCTGTCTTATTTTGCTCTGCAACTTAATTTAAATGCTGCCATATGATATCTAGCAATCACACATGAAATGAGGAGATTTTCTGCTGAAGGATAAAAGTCTGATACGTATTTACATACAGGCTCAATCCCCAAATAGTTGAGATGCTGTGTAAAATCTATTAAAACAGAATGCAATCATTTACAATCGAACCGTGTTTACCAATAACAGTATTACAAAGTGTTCCCATGTATTAAAATCCTTTACACAAACAGGTTTTTTACACCCCATCTTTGCTTGTGAGCCTTTCAAAGATGCCCCTCTCATACCCAATCATGATACATGTTAAAAATTAACCTTTTTACCTGTGAAACTGGTGATTTTTATCATTCCACAACTTTTTTTAGTTGCCCTGTCCAAACAGTAGACAAATTGTCTTTGTACTGTTTTTAGTTGAAAAAGGAACAACAATTCATCCCATTCTGTTTTATGTTTTATGCAGCATCCCAGCTTGTTTTAATAAATGTTTGTTTGGTGACTCTTTCCCTTTGAACTGCATCAGACATTTTCCACTTCTCGATATTTGTGGCTGTTTTCACTTACGCAAAACAAGAAAACTTGCCAGGGCCTGAAACAGACGGTTGATTGTTCTCATGTGAACAGACAGAGGCAGTAAAGTAACTGGACTGCTCCTTTAGTATACGTTTACTGTGCACACAGTTGGTCGGCTCTCAAGATATTTTATTGCATCATCAACTCTCTCTACAGCTCTGACATTACATCTGACGTGGCTTTGTTAAAAGTCTGTGCTTCAGTGTGTTAAAACCCCTGATGACTGATGAAGGGTAGTTAACAAATGCTGTTGCAGTGCTACTATTTGGAGGCTACGGAGAGGGAATATGGGAGCTGGGTCTATTTGTTCCAAGTTTAAAATGTTTTGGACCAAGCATTTCTCTCTATCGTCCAACTGTGTTTGCAAAATTCTGTTTCCACTTACATGTTATGGAATGATTTGGGTCACAATGTCTCAGTTATACAAATCTATCTCCATTTTGGAGGTCTGAAGATTTAGATGTTCTGATTTTACTGTTTGATTGCTGAAAGAAAAACACTTCTAGGCTTAACCCCAATTACTAAATCCTCCAGCAGAGAAGAAGACATCCCTCCTAATCAACAACACCAAGGTTTTTAAAGAAATGTAATACTTGGGCACAGTCTCTCTATCCTTCAGCTGTACAAATGTCCTTTTGGCAACTTCGAGCTCTTTGGCACATGGACAGTGTAGTTACTCAGAGGCAGTTTTTTGCGTCGCTTACAATCAGCCATCCGTAGAATCATAAACAATTTTTGTTTGACCTTGCAGTGCCTCCACTGGTATTCACTCCCTAAATTATTCCAGCCTTCAGCTTCATTGGAAAACAAAACAGACAAAGAGGAGTCGTAATTTCTTTTGTATATGTATTTGTGTAATAAATTCAAATATGAAATTTCCAGTGTATTAAATTCATAGCACCAGCTTCAAGAGTGATAAAAGAAATGAGAATTGATTTTTTTTTTTTTGGCTGACAGTTGAGTAAAATGGGGGTGTCATGAAGACGTTGGACCCTTGGATCTAAGTCAGTCTTTCGGTGCACATGGAGGTGATTCTGTGACAGGCCTGTGTTTCTATAACTGGTTATTTGAGGTGTTGTTTGTCTCTGCCATCCAGCTGCAGAGGAAGAGACACATAGGCAACGACATTGTCGCCATCGTGTTCCAGGAGGAGAACACGCCCTTTGTTCCGGACATGATCCAGTCCAACTTCCTCCATGCGTATGTGGTGGTGCAGGTGGAGAACGCATGTACGGACAATGTCACCTACAAGGTTGGTTTCAAGGACAGCCGATGTTGTACCAAGGATCTTCTAATGACATTTAAAACCCACTTAAGAGTCACTTTTCGTATATTTATTGCGCTGTGTATCATTTATCAGTGGTATCATAGACCGTGCTTCTTCTTCAGGTGTCTGTGACAGCACGGGATGATGTGCCCTTCTTTGGGCCTGCTCTGCCTGACCCCGCCATTTTCAAAAAGGTGAGCAGTCACGTAAATGCATAAACTCACATTTGCCTTTGGGAGCAGACCTCATAAATTGTATTTCTCTTCACCTCTCTGTCTTCGTTTGCCTTCCTCAGGGCCTCGAGTTCCATGAGTTCCTCTTCACCAAGCTTATCAATGCAGAGTATGCCTGCTACAAGGCTGAGAAGTTTGCCAAGCTTGAGGTGAGAAGTCTGTGTCTTGAACAACAACCAGAATGCAAATGAGCTGTAGCGCTCACGTCTATCATGCCGCTGTGCTGCTGTCATTTCAGTTTCATCACCCACATTCCTAATTTTGAAATGATGAACTCATTAGAATTTTAGATTTCAGAGTCAGTACTGTGCAGTGTTGTTGTTATTTGCAGGAGCGCACACGTTCAGCCCTGTTGGAGACCCTGTATGAGGAGTTGCACATAAACAGCCAGTCCATGATGGGTCTGGTTGGAGACGACGATAAGCTGGAGAACGGGGGCGCCGGCGCTGGAGGAGGAGGAGGTTTCTTTGAATCCTTTAAGGTACAGCCCCATCCCTCATTTGATTAGGCATGATGTTAATGGAGAAAACTGGAGAAGCTTTTTTGGATGCTTTTTTTTCCACCCCTCCACCTTTTGGCTGGGATTCTGGGTATTCACACATGAGAAAACAAAGCACAGAACATTTGCTGTATCTCAAAGGACCAGTCTTCCTGCATTTGATTCCCTCACTTTGGCTCCTGCTGAACTCGATGTGTTTTCACCCGATGGTGCAGTGTTCGGTTTGGGGTATGTCCTGTTGTGTATGAGCGACACTTCTCTGCTCTGATTGAGAGTGCTCCATCATTGAACATTAGGGTGGTGGAGTGAAGCCCATCCACTGAGGCACAACAGTGGGAGCTGTGATTGAGTGTACCTGATGGACGGTTTAATGACCCCCTCGTTAGGGACCTGATGATGCAGTTTGCATGTCTTCTCATCGGCAGCATTCCCTCACTGTTTTTCTCTTCTTTCTGTCTCGCTGACATGTTCCCGCCATCTTTTCTTATTTACATACAGCTTCAGAGAGAAATATCCACCTTTTCTCTCTCTCTCTCTCTCTCGTCTCAATAGACACATCTCCTCTCCATGCCTTAATATGGTACATCTGTAAAAATCAACTCTTGCCCGCAAACCCTGTCTTTCTACTTGTCGAGTCATCAAGCGATACCTCTCTTCCTCTCCCTCAAACCACCACAAATTGGGTCGACAAAGATGTCTCCCTCTCTCCACCTCTGTAGAGTTGTGTAGATTCTGCTATCCTTCCATCTCTCTGCCTTTCTTTCACTGTCTTCCTTGTTTACCCTACCATGATGCAAACCCCCCACTATACATGCTCTCCTGTTCCATGGCGACTTTGGAGAGAAGATATGCGGGTTCACCCTCTTCCTCCTCCTCCTCCTCCTCCTCCTTACACTCTCCTCGACCGTCTGTGAATCCACATTACTTTCGCTCAGCCTCACCCTCCTGCCTGTTGACCAGCACAGCCCTTAAGTGTTTAAAAATAGTCCTTCCATTCATGTGCACACATCAATACACACACATTCATATGCACACACCTGTGCCCTCAGGCATTCATTTAATTATTATAACATATTCACACACATTTTGCAGTAGGTTAAAAACTAATGGGACAGTTGCAGGTGTTACTATTGGGAGTAACATTAATGACGAATGAATGTCCCAGTAAACGGGGACAGTGGGCCAGCATGCACAGAACCAGCACCATGAAAACTGAAGTAGTTTTAAAGCTAAATATTTAAACCTGGGCTTTTACTGTTGTGACATTTTACAATGTCATCCGTGAAAAGGGCCTGTTGCCACCAGATATTCAACAGAATTAAAACACACCAGAAGAACAAATCTATTAACAAGTACTGACTAAGAAGTAATCGGTCAACTTGTGAAATGATCTTAATTTGGAGTTATATTGAGTCACATGGTATAAAATGCCTTGAAACATTGGTCAGTGTGTTATATTTCCACTTAATATCAAAGTGGACCCACTGACAGTATCTCCTCGTTTCTCTCTGTAGCGGGTCATCCGCAGCAGAAGCCAGTCTATGGACGCCATGGGCCTCAGTAACAAGAAGTCACACACAGTCTCCACTAGTCACAGTGGCAGCTTTACCCACAATCCCGCAGAGAGCCCCAAAACCCCAGGGATTGTAAGTAGCCCATTTTGGTTCCAATGATCCCCACCTGAAACACACATTTGTAGGACATATTTTCGCACCACAGTGGGTAAATATAAATATACGTACAGACTGCTCTAACCGCTATTCTTCTTTTATAAGCAGCACTTGAGCAAAAGGCTCCCGTTGGCTTTCATCGGCGTGTTAAGACCGGAGCACTCACATTCATTCCTCACTCTGCTCCATTTCCAGCTATTGTTTCTGTTTGGAAAATTTACAGCACAGCTCATTGTCAGCATTTCATTCTCATCTGTTGAGAAACTCCTCATCACTAATTAGAGTGACAGTTAGATATGTAGCATGATGTAGAATATCCATCCCAATGAGTCTCTGCGAGATGACTCTGGTTGCTCTTGAGGCCCAGTGTGGTCTCTATCCAGAGTCCTGAAGTGAGCTCAGTGTAGCGGCTGTATGACTACCCAGACTCCCTCCCTCCTTGCTGTGCTTTTTTTCATTACTGTTTTCCTCCTGTTGATGTTACAACTTCTCTATGAAGGCTTGTGCATGTGTGGCTGCAAAGTATGCATGGCACAAGCTGTAAGTGCAAGGAGAGCACACTGCATGCTGCCCTGTTTGTGTCGCTTTCAAAGATGAGGTTAATTACGTTTTAACTCTTTTGAGCTTCGGAGCAGTTTGGGCCTCGGGGACCGACAGTATTTTAAATTGGAACGACATTAACCCCATTTTTTGAAAGGACCAAGTTTTTTAAAAGCTACGGATTTTGTCAGCCCTGTTTGCCCTTTTCCTCCTCCTGAATGCATCACTAAACAGACCTGTATCCCTCAGGCTGCAACTGCAGACATGCCTGCTACCTCAGTAGCACTCCATCTCCCGCTGCGCCTTCCTCTCTTGGACCCCGGCCTGCTTTTGCTCTAAAAATCTTCTATTTTCTTAATACTGTGTCTTGTCTATTAAGTCAAGCCGCAAGCTCCTTTTCAAACTCGTTTTTCAAGCTCCCTTTCAAGCTCCTCTGCATCTTGCTGTTTAAATCCTTTTAATGTGTGCATGAGAACTTATAATACGCTTCCTCCTCTTACTTTTTCAATCTATCGTCTTCTCTCTCTCTCTCTATGTTCCCCTTGCCCTGTCTTGTGTGGCCCAGTCATTGCTTGTTCCAGGTAAAAGTCCCAGTAAATATGGACGCCGAGGCAGTGCCATAGGGATAGGAACAATAGAAGAGGTTCAAATATATTTATCCCTTCTTGTTTACTTATTTTGTTTCTGTTTTTACTTTGCTATTGTTTTTATGTAATGTGTACTTAGTCTTGTACAGATAAAATAATCCTGTGTTAGTTCTTGTGGCTGCGAGTGGTTTTCAGATTTATAGGTATAATACGTTGTAATGATATTTGTTTTCTGTATGGTTTCAGTCATAATTTCATTCTTTTCATTCATTCATATACTGTATTAGCTAATGTTTAAAGGGAGTTTCAGATGATTGTGATTTCACTCCAGCTGATCTATGTTTTCAGCTGATCTCAGGGCTTCATTAAAAAAAGTAAGAAATTCAGAAAAGAAAATGTTAAAAGACTCCCTTATGTTCTTATACAGAGATGCTCATAGATGAATCAGACTGCATCTTAAATTAGAAGTGCTTACCAGACTTTTTGAACATTGACTAAGTAAACTCCACAGTCTGGCCTCAATAATTAAAACAAAAAACAAATAGAATGCCTAACATGTAGCTTCTAAACTGTGAAGATTATAAAGAATGTTGTCATCAGGGATGAAAGTCAAAACAAGAGAGTATATAATATAACATCAAATGTGTCATTACATTATCTGAGGATTTATCAAGGCATCAGTTCATTTTTACTTTTCTACATGTAGATGTCTTTCACTCCAGTAGCCTGCTGTGTCATGTATTCTATATAATTCATGCTGTGGAACTGAAATGATTAAGCTGTCTTCAAAGCATGTGTCTGACTTTCCTCTCCCTACCCGCTGTCAGTCACTGATCATTCCTGGGAAAAGCCCAACCAGGAAAAAGTCTGGCCCGTTCAGCTCCCGTCGCAGCAGTGCCATTGGCATCGAGAACATCCAGGAGGTCCAAGAGAGGAGGTGAGATGAGAGCAGAGCCGGATAGTGAGGAGAGAATAGTGTTGCAACAAGGAAGTGGGAAGAAAAAAGCCATACTGTTTAACACACAGTGGCAGTTTTGATGGGTGGGTTAGTAATGCCTTATTTTATTTGTTTGGTTTGGAGAATTTTGAATAACAAAACTAACATTTTACATGAATTATAGGCTATAACAGCTCAACAGAAGACTCATAACACCCTCTCACTATTATATGGTTGAGTGTTTGAATGGCTGTTAGTGTCTGTAAGCCCTCAGGCCCTAATTACATTCAACAACCATAGTAAGCAGCGCTCTTATATTTTATTCCTATGGCCTTGAAATTCACTTTGCTCATCTAGGAGGCATTTTGGTGGCACATGCTCAGCACACAGGTGGGAGGGGAGGAACAAAACAGGAGGGAGCTGAATTCAAATGAGGCAGCTCGAAGCAATTTCTTGGTTTTTTTGGGGAGGTTTATTTTGCTGCACATCACAGAACCACATCTTTTTCTGGCTCATTTCACTCCCAGTCGGGTGATTCTGCTCTGCAACATCCAGACAACAACATGATTTAAGAAACATCCATTTGTTGAGCTGTGGTTGTCATGCTTCTCTGTAATTGGCTTAGCTGTTTCAGAGCTATGAGCCCAGTAAAATGACTGGCTTAGGGTGTATCACGACACCCACTGATTCATATTCCACTTCACTCAGTGGAATATAGTTCGGTGGCAGCAACATAGCAGGTGCATTCGGAGACACTCAGATACTGGCCATGCATCCGACTTCTCACTTGTTGTTGCAGATGCATAATGGGCCACTTCTTCAGACCGTACACCACATGTTCAGATGATATGAATGTGTTTAATTTGTCTAATGTGTTACCATATTGAAAACGGTAAACTTACAGTCCTGTCATGTCATCTCCATCCCTGTCCTGAAGCCGGGAGGTGTCTCCAAACACCCAGAGGACACCAGAGAGCAGCCACTTTTCACAGGAAAACAAATCAGACAATTCATCCAATCACAGCTCACCAGAATTTCCTGCCACTAAGAACAGGTGAGTGTTGTTTTAATTCTATTACTTTTGCACATCTTGAGAAGTTATTTGTGGACGATTACCCTCATAGCCAGTTGTAATACTCCATAGACATTTTAAAGAAACAAGCCACCAAAGTCACATTTAGCATTATGCAGCTACATACTGTAAGCTTGTGAATGCGACACTCTCCTCTCAGTCTGCAGGGATGTAAGTTTAGACTAAATACAAATACACATTTTTGAATTTTAACATGCATGTACTGAAGCTAATATGAGACAAAATATCTTCTGGAATTGTGATTATAGAAGTGACGATTAAGATTTGATTACATTGTGATTACATTACCTGGCACAGATGCTAACATACCGCTGTTACTTTGCTTGGAAGTACTAGCAGGGATGCTGTGAAATAAAGATGAAATAATTTAGAAAGACACGCATAAATAGCTGCCCATATCATTTCTGCGTATGGGCAACGCAGGTGTTGGTGCAGTCAGAGTGACCCAGGTGTCTAGTCTGTCGATGTGTTACAGGGCGCCATCCATCCCCGAGGCTCAGGACCTTTCCCGCTCCTCCTCCAACGCCAGCAGCTTTGCCAGCGTGGTGGAAGAGCACGAGAATGAGCAGGAGGCCGAGGAGGAGTATGACAATGGACAGGTTGGGGGAGACAGGCCATACATTTAGGTCACTTTTTCAAAATCAGAACGATAGGCAAGACAAAAAATACAAATGCAGTCAGGTAGGAGAGCTGTGGTTGTGAGTATGATGTCCTGGTTAGACAGTTCTAACATCCTTTACCCCTCCTACAGGAAAGCCTTTCTTGTGTTACACCACTCAAGAAAGACTCATTTGTGTACAGCTCTGGGATGGAGGACAGTGCATGCAGCAGCCTGGGAAGTTTTCAAGGTGAGTTTAGGAGAAAACGGCTCATATTACCGACTCAGCATGGAAGGTGTGAGGAGAAGGCAAATTACAGATGGTTACATGTTTTAAATATACAGAGTATCTGGGGGAAATCTAGACGGTGGAGGATAACACTCTCTGCTTCCTGACATCCTGAGTAATTAATATCAGACCACCCTTGAATGAGTCACCTCACATGCATCAGTGGAGCCCACTGTCAGGAACAGAAGGCCTGTCTGTGTGGGCTAAATTAGCCAACTCTTAAGTGAATTAAGTTTGTTATGTATCAAAAGTATCTGTGATTTCCACACAACTTCTGCTATGCTGCACATTCAGATTTTTTTAATCACTAATGATTCACTATGAACCATTAATCCTTTGCATGCTTATCCTTTTAGGCCAGAACACCTGGCAGCTTTATATTCTTTAGTTTATTAACCATGACAGCTACACCTCTGTCGCCTCCCTCCGAGCAGCTTCTCATCTTCAGCATCAGGCTGATGGAGTGAAGAAATCAGAGCCAAAAGGGACAGACAGCCAGCCCAAGACAGAGCGCCTCTCGAAAGAGCACAAGTCCTCATCGGTGAGACAAACCGTCTGGCATCACTCATTAGGTGACACTTGGATGGGTTTAGTCCATGTTTTATGAAGTCACTGGAAATAATGTTCCCTCTGATTAACTGTTGAAGATTGAAGGACAAAATAGTCGCTACTTTCAGCTCTAATGTGACGTCATTCTGGAGCAACAACAACATTTTGATGGACTTTTGTCCATTTTCTAAGGCTGTTGTTTGTATGGCTAATGCTTCACACAAGTTTTTAAAAATACCTCCTCTGAAGTATGAGCTAAAACATCAACTGAGCTACAGTCTAAAATGCCTAATGTCATTAGATTTGATATCAGGATCAGTTTAAAGTTAAAGACCCAACTACAGATATGAAAGAAATGGAAAAAAGTCAAAATGGTGATAACAGAAGGCAACACAAGAAAGAACTAAATGTGCATTTACACAAAGTGACAAATGAAAGAGGGGAAGCACATGGACTAAATATACACAAAAGCAAAATTTAAGGACTGTTGAAACTCATTGGGTCAACAAAAATGTGGGGAGAAACAACAAAGTAAAATGTGATACATGATGACAGAAATTACAAAATAAAACAGGAACTGAATAAACCCCAAACCATGATGCTGGCAGGTATTTAGTCATGAGGTAAAGTATTGGACAAAATAAAATGTTGTGATGACACCGTAGATGAACAATTAAGGGATCAATAATTACTGAGGGGGACATGAATGTATCGATATTTGCAAATCTTGTGGGGAGGATGATTCATAGAAAACGTCAACCTGTTTCATCAGGTTAATATTTCACTGTGGACCAAAGTGGTCCACTGAAAGGCAAAGATTATATTGTCATCACTTGAGCCACACCGCTGGCATGGCTGGCAACAGAACAGACAGATCAATCATTAACAAAACTCAGTCGCAGCCCTGATCTAATGTTTTCTGTGTGCAAGTCTTCTGTTGTTGCAGTCATTGATATTAATTGTGCTCTCATCTCTCCGTGTGTTTGTAGAACTGTTAGCCACACTCCTGTGATCACTACTTCAACTCCCATTTACAGGTTAGATATAACGTTGATGTAACCTTGTCGGCTGCTTAATGACTGTTTGCTTTCTACTGTCTTACACTTAAACCCCTCATTCACCTTTTTTTTTCTATGTCGATCACATTTTTCCTCAGCATTCCCACAGGATGCATCTATTGCCAAAATCAAGCCAAGGGCATGTGGTCTCCCAACCATGATGCAGGAGAGGAGCAGAATTAGCAGCCAGATAAACAGACAGATCTTCAGATGTACACTAGGCATGTGACAGACACCTATAGCTCCATGAACATGTCCCTACATATCGCCCTCATTCCTCCTTGAATGCTCAAAGGAAATGAAACCTCCACACCCATGCAGCATCTCTACTGATCTGTCTGGCTGCCCGTTCATTCTTCAGGCCAGTGAGATCCCAAGCCTTCTTAGTGTCAACACTATATTGTGTTAACACAAAAATTGTCTTTTTAAAGATTTTAACAGAGGTTTAATCGTGTAAGTACGACTGTAGGGAAAGAAATGGAGCCTGATCAAACTACGGATGTTTGTGTAGCGTGTGAAACAGCAGAGGAGAGTTGCACTAGATGGGAATTTGTTTTTTTTATGTCAACCTCACATCCCACTGTGATATTGTACATGGGTTAACCTTTGGTACACCGTGTGTGTGTGTGTGTGTGTGTGTTGCTGTCATTCGGGCCACATTTTGTGTTTCGTTGATGGTCTATTCTTCTTCTGCTGAGTATACTGCAGTGGATATTTATCGTATTTTATGACAGCGTCTGTGCTGTTTTTGATGGAACGTATGTCTGTGATGCTGTTACATGATGGCTGTGACAGCATGAGTCTCCATCATCCACGGTGGGTGAAACGTGAAATATACCACAGAAAAACATAATTTTTAAATTCAAAATTTGAAAATTCGAATTTGAAAATGAAGAGATATTTTACCACAATTATAGACTGCTTTATAATTAAAGTAACAATCATATTTTAGTGCCCCAACCAGCACCACACACTTCAGACTACTGCTGTTCAGACATTTGTCTCCAAACACTCTCACACACACCACTTGTTGATTTGATGTCTGTGTACAGGTGTGTGTATACAATGGTACTGTGCATGGTGTAAATCTGCTTGCCAAATACCTCTCCTCTGTAGACTGGTGCCATGCGTGACATAGCCGTATTGTCCCTGTGATTTGTATATTATTGAAAACCAGCCATCATCTTCAGATGCAGATCGCTGATAGAGAGCCAGATGTCAGATTCCTACTCTATTTGTAAAGTGTAATATATGTAAGGGATCCAAGCACTACATTTTAAGACTTATTTCGAAACACTGACCTTTTGAAAAACCTGATTTGTGCTGAGTAAGAATTACACTGTGACTCGTATTGAAGTTGCCTTTCTAATGATTGTGTCCCATGAGCTGCTTTGAAGGAGGGTCATATTTAAAGGCACCGCCAGCTGGCTACTGAATGTAAAACTAGGCAGATGTACGTATCTGCTCCTATAAATGGTGTTACTGAGTGGAGTCCTGACCACAGTGAGACTGAGTCTGAAACAGCTCACCTAACCTGAGAGAGGAAGCTTTTTCGTGTCAAGTTTGTTATAACTGAAACCGTTTGAGCCGACTTGCTTAATTTCAGTGGCATGAATGAAGCGGAAATGGTATTTATTATCTATCGTGAACCAATGACAGCATTTAGAGTTTGTGAAATTAAAGGTTTAAAGACACTGGACCAAACCCTTTACAACCCTTTAAAACAGCCTACAGTATGTACTGCAATCATCAAGCAGTTTATGGCTAAAAATGACTGAACAAAGTGACATTTTGCATTTGACTCCACAGAAAAGTATCTCAATATATTGACAAATCTTCTGTAATGTGTATTACAGCCTTTAAAGTTGTTTTATGAAAAAATATTATTTCAAATGATTCACCTCTGGACTTGGGAGATGCTTGAGTAGTTGAAGTACTCCCTCTGGTGGCTCTGTATTATTATAGCACATCACTATGTGGTCCCACTCATCTAACTGCTTGCACTGTATGCCAACAGCCAGTCCAAACTAGGTCAAGTGTGCCAGTTGATCCTCTATGTGCTACAGTCAAATGATTGTATTTTTGTTCTTGTCAACAGTCTGCTTTAAGCCCTTGTTCAAAACACTTGTAAATATTGCCTCTCATTCGTTTTGTAAATAAAGCCAACAAAAATGTTTAATAAAGATGAAGATGCATAAAATAGATCAACCTTCCTTCCTTCCTAATTCTTCCCAGATTACAGGTTGATGGTTACTGTGTTACTGTTTTTTATATGAAAATGAAGCATACATTTGGAAAAAAGGATGGAAAAAGGTAGCACATATTGCAAAAATTATTAATTGGAAAATTAAGCATTTCATGATGTTAAGACTTGCTGGTAATTGGGGGCACAGGAGGCATTAAAATATGGGTGGGACAATGTAATGCCAGGCTGGGGGCCCTACCCCCTGTGCATTCTCAAATTAAGTGCAATAATTTTCCAATCATTTCTACAGTGAAGAATAATGTGTCTCAAAGCTTTAATATGTTGTGAGCAAGTTATCTTGAAGATTTGTTTACACACATAAAACACTGCTACTGAAAAGCACTCCATTTAAATATTCCAGACAATTCATGACAGGAGGCATCAACACAGCAACCACCTGCCGCCTCTCAAGAAAAGCAAGTAATGAATTCATAAGTGGTATTGGTGTATGTGAGGAAATTCATCATAGCTTTGTAGCACTGGCCTCTGACATGTACTTCAGCTAAAAAAATGTGCGAACGTCTTAGGCAGGTGTGAAGAAATGCTGTAAAGAATTGATGCTATTTTGAAGGCAAAGGGTGGTCACACCAAATATTGATTTGATTTAGGTTTTTCTTCTGTTCGCTCACTTTGCATTTTGTAAATCCCTAAAAATAAACAACATTTCTTCACACCTGCCTAAGTCTTTTGCACAGTACTTATATGTATATAAGCATATTTCAAAGAGCAAATAACTCCAATCCAACACATCTCAACATTTCCAAAATCTCCTTAAATATTGAAATGAATGTAATGCAATTATCAACAATAACTTGAAGGGGTTGATGCAGTTTTTTTTATATAATACATTTCATTCCCTCACAGTTATCAGGTACCCAGTTGTGTCAATAATGTAATGTGGCACAGCAGTAACAGATTTAATTATAAAAAACTAAAAACCTTATAGCTGTAGCTCCTCCCTGGTTCCTTGTCTTTTTGTTTCCCTGCTGATTTCACTTGTTCCTTCTTCACTTCTTTCATTCTCATTTCTCACTTTCCTTTTCTCCCTTCTTCTTACCTAGTTTAGTCTCTTTGCTAGAGTATTTTTGTGGTGACAGTGAGTGACCTACCTTAACTCCACCCTGAAATCTGGCCGTCAATGATTAGCTAATGTTAGCAATGTGTTCATGTGTGTGTGTGTCTGTCTGAGCATCTGCCTGGGTGCAGGTAGCAGTGACAATGTGGTAAGGAAGTTAATTGATTTGGCTATCTCTCAATAAACAAGCAGTACGGATATGAAAATGAGGCACTGACATCATGATGGAAACGACGCACAGTGGATAGGCTGAAGTAAATTAAGACATCTTAGTGACTGGGGCTTGTCCCACCCTCATTTAATAGCAGCCACATCGATGAAGATGTAGAGAATGATGGAGAATGTAAAGCTCTGAAAAGAAAAATCCCTCTTCCAACTTAAAGCTAACCCATAGTGATAATGTTTTCTAAAAAGACAGTGTTTTCAAAACAACCCGTTCAGCCTCTCTAAGCTGTCTTCATCCACTCTTCAGTTTTCATTCACATCTCCAGGTTCCACCACTTCAATTTGAACGGCTCCCTGCGGACGTTGGAGCCACAGTGTACCTCTCCCAGCCGTTTGTGGTAGGAGGCAAAGTCGTCGATGAACGTGCAATTTAGGCCCAGGCCCTCCATCAGGGAGCACATCTCAGCCTCCAGGGCACATTGACCGTTCACCTTGGGGCCATAGGGCTTAGGGATGCCAAGCTCTTTCCCCAAGACAATCATGTTCACCTGGAAACAGAGGCGACAGATCATGTTACTCACAGTGGTGCCATCATCTCCTAGATGTAGTCAATTACTCTGAAATCAGAAAACAACAGTCACCACAGCTGAGTATGTCTGAACACACCATGTCAGGGTAGTAGGCCACTGCTCTGAACTCAAGCTCGCTTCCCCTCTGCTGCACTAACTTGAAGAGGATTGGCAGGTCGATGATGTCCTCATCTTCCAGGCCCAGCTCCCTCTTCAGTACATCTCTGTTCCAGTCGACGCAGCTCTGGGACAAATCAGATGGTTACAAAAAGATCCATTGCAAATATAATGCATTTTAAAATTCATTCTTCTGCATTACATTCTGTAACATTGGTCTGTTTCTAACTCAAATGGGGAAGTCCACAGGACGTTCCAGATGTCCGGAAATCACATATGTTTGACGTGATCTGGACAATGGTTGCTCACAGAATAAGTCATCATCAGTGCCGCCACTGAAAAGAACTCACAAGAGTGGTAGTAGAGAGTCTTGTTGCCTTGAGTTTTACGTCATTAAATTTGACTCAATCTGACTCAAGTCCAGGTCACGTGACTCAAGTATACACCTCTGCAGCTTGGTAATGACAGAAGACTAAGCTTAGCAGTGGAGATGTGTTGTCTGAGGTGATGAGTCCTTACTGTATTTACTATCTGGATATCTGATGGACAAACCATAGTTAGGTTGGATTACTGGAGCACACTACTGCCACTGCTAACTGTAATGTTTGGTTGAGGAGGAATACTGATCTGGGAATGTCTTTCATGATTTAGGCTTAGTCCCTTAGCTGCAATGCGGGGAAATCCTAATGCCACAGAACCCTGACCTTAACCACATCAACTGAAACATGGACAATGT
This sequence comes from Chaunax sp. Z400, assembly GCA_037577475.1. Taxonomy (NCBI): domain Eukaryota; kingdom Metazoa; phylum Chordata; class Actinopteri; order Lophiiformes; family Chaunacidae; genus Chaunax; species Chaunax sp. Z400. The sequence goes on from CM075185.1 coordinate 26,030,540, forward strand.
TTCAGGCCTTATTGACCACATCAGTGCCTGCCCTCACTAATTCTTTTGTGGCTGAATGTGAAGAAATCCCTGCAGCCAGGTTCCAAAATCCTGTCGATACCCTTCACATAGAGCGGAAGCTGTTCTAGCAGCGTATTAAAGGCTGTCCACATACCTTTGGCTATAAAGGCATATCGGACTCATACGTTTGTGTTGTCTCTCTGGGTTTAACCTTACAACCTCACTCACCTGCGCGTAGCTATTTTGATTTTGGAGACCACTATCATCAAGTATCTCATCCACTGTTATTGGCTCTTCATCTTTCACACCTTTTTTGGAAAAGTTTCACAGAGTAAATGTTCAGAATGATATGATGAGTTTGTAGACTGCAGCATAATATTGTCAAAAACTGTACCCTCAAACAGTTTGGCTTGTCCATGTCCATCGCTCTGTAAGTCTCTGAATAGTTTGTAGCCTGCGTCTGGGCTGGCCAGCAGCAGCCGGAAGCCCTGTGTAAACAAACAAAGAGGACCAAGATAACACAGGCCATCTCTTGTCAGTTTAGGTGGTTTCTGTTTTTTTAATTTACCTTTCTGTCAGGTGCAGGAACAAAAGTCATGAATTCATCTACATGGCCGACATAGAGCCAGTCAGAAAACAAGGCAACGGGCTCTTGGACCTTCTGAGCCCACAAGAAGTCCTGAACTACTTTGGTCATGTTCCGTCCTTTAGTTGCCCTTAAAGGAAGAAAGATATGTTCACAAATCATCTGCCATATGTTCTGTTGAGTGTAGTGCCCTACAAAAGTGGACCCGATGTAATAATCATATGAAGAGCAGGCGTTTTTGGACTGCAGGAACCTTTTTATAGAAGAACCCCCCTTTTTATTGTATGTGTGAAGAACAAGAAGAAAGACAAGAATGTGAAACAATTTTAATTAGTAGAACTCAGTTTTGAGAAACTTTTTTTAGCTCCTACTTCAGAATAGGTACTCTTCCACAAGGAGAAATTTGAATGACGAAAGTGAACAGCAATCGAGCCAAGCGTAAGTTAATATTGACTGGTTAAACACATGAGCCAATGACTCACTCACTCATGACTCACAGCCTCCATTTTTTAAAAACCTGTATGAAATAGTAGCTGTGCAAACAATAGCTTGTAACAGTGACCTTCAACAGGAGAACGGCGTTTTCAGGGACTGAAACCGCAAACTTTTGAAAAAAGGCTCCAGAGTGCAGACCTTTCAAAACGCCACCGTACCGTTGTCGTGTGAACAGGCAAAATGCAACTCTGGTTCCTGCCAGCCGTATTCACATACACAGACAGCAATCAGCCTACTATGGCCAGAAGATCAAGAAAAATACGTTGGACTGTCCGGTTTTGTTTTGTGCTGCAGACTCTCCATGTATATTTGCTGAACCAACACCTATTCTATTACACCAGCTACTGCCTTACATACTACAGCGTTTTCAATCGTTTTTTGCGGATCCATGTGTACGAGGATCGTTTTAGAAACTATGCCATGTGAGCACATAAGGTTTTGAAAACGCAAAGAAAAACCTCAGCAAAAACATTGTCGTGTAAACGGGGCCGAACTGTCAGCCAGTTCACATCACTTAAGAATTCCTATTCCCAAAAACGACTAGAGTCTATGTAATATAAGGACTCATCTTTGATCTGTTGCAAACTCACGTAGGGAAGGCCACTCCAATGAGGATTCTGCCCAGGGGGTAGTTTCTTCCATTCAAAGTGACGGGAGGGCTAACCTCCAGATTACCGAACGAGTCCAGGCTGCTCACATCTCTTCTCTCAGGCACCCTTGTCACATAGCCAAAGTCAGGCCCCTGAGGACATGAAGGTGGTCAAAGATCTCATCCAGACATATGAAGACAGATGACATTCAAGATATATGAAATATATGATATTCGCCGCATGTCTCCCCTTGTCCCCCCCCCCCCAATTCCCTGTCATACTCTTCAGCTATCCTATAGATAAAGGCAAAGGCAAATGTCCCCCAAGAACTGCAGCACACAAGATGTTTCCTACTTTGCTGAAGAAATACTTAGGTGCTGTAGCAGAAGAGAGTGAAAACTTCTAATGCACATACTGTACATCATTCTGCACAGTGAAGGTCAAACATCCAAGTGGAGTAAAAATGAGCAAAACACAATTTTGAGTGATAAGTACGGACACTAGAAAACAAGAAATTTTCAATTTCCTCCCCAAAAGCCTTTTGTATTTCCAAAAATTTGCAAAGAGAAATTTGAGTTAGTCTCTCACCAGTAGTTCCTTATATGGAAATTCAAAGAGTTTTCCATCTCGAGGGGAATCCAGAACAACAGGAAATTTATGATGAGGTGAGTCGATGTAGCCAAACTCAAGCTCATCCTGAAAAACAGATGGATGAGTTATATCCTTACATTTTAGTTGTTATCAAGGTTTTTAAGAACAATAACTTCATGGTTAAGTTCTATCTATTCATCCATCCAAGTATTTTCTATTCTGGGGGTATTCTGGACAGGTCACCAGTTCATGACAGGGCCAAAACATAAAGACAAAAAATAACCATTCACACTCAGTCACATTAATGGACATTTCAGAGTCACCAGTTCACCTAGATTGCATGTTTTTTGGACTGTGGAAGGAAGCCAAAGCATCCAGACACGGGGAGAATGTGCAATTTAAACAGAAAAGCCCCGGGTGGGAATAAAAACCATTTGAACCTTCTTCCTGTGAGGCGACAGGGCGTTAACTTGTGAGGTTGTGAAATTCTGTCATTTTTATCTTTTCTGTGTAAATGTAAATCTCTTTGCCTGTCACTCTAATTGTGTGTTTGATATGGAATCCACTGACACTGGAATCCAGAGTTTGCAGTTTGACTTCTTCTAACATGTCATTTTTCAAAGAAGCAAATTTTTTCCCAATTGTAGCTCTTCGTCCAAAAGGTTTGTCAATTCATTTTCCTCCACCCCTTTCTTCCTGTTTAGTTTCATAAAAGAATTATGAAGCCTTTGACACTGCTGTTGTAGCTGCGGGACTTGGCTTGTTCTCCAAAAAAAAGATGCACTGAACTTCCAGAAAAACCTCCAGCTGCTGTGATATGGAAGAACCTCTCATGACAAACGTCCAATTATTTCTTATGACAGGTAAAGCTGAACTCATAATGAACATGTGATAAATTTAGTTTATCTACCTGCATCCAGCGATCCCCTCTGTTCATATACTCGTGGCAAATGCTGAGCTTGCACCCGCTCTTTGCAACAAGGTTTCTCATTCCTTTAAGGAACTGGTAGTTATCAGATGTACTGAGAAGGTGACCACAGGGAAAGAATAAGCTTTTACAAAGCAATATTTTGCAAACTTGTAATTTTAAAAAGCAAATTCATCTGAAAATGTAAAACCACAAAGACAAAACTTTATAACTTAACTCTAACATCCTGTAGAAACAGTCCCCTTTATTATTCATCTGTCTCCTCTTACCTGCAGACAAACACGTCTAGAGGCTGGAGGGTGTTGGGTGTCATGATCCATGGAGCCACTTTGAACAAAACTTGGTCTGTGAAAATGGGCGTCTCAGGGAGACCCTGTCAACATATGAGAGAGACTGCTGTGTAGTGTCAGCTATACTCACTTATGATGTTTTGAGCATGAAAGTTCATTCCTGACCTGGTAAATAGCTGTTTAAGTACAAACGTCTTATCTCAAGGTCTATCTACAAGCTTTGCTTTAAGCAAGATGTGGCTAACACTGTGAATAAAGCCTTAAGATATTTAGTCAAATATTAGTTGGGTTTTTTTGTGTTTTTTTTTTAACAATTTAATCAAAACAGTTCAATGTTTGATGATTAAGCCACATAATCAACTCATGGTAGGAGAAGAAATGAAGATAGATCTTACTGCGGCGATGGGCTCCAAGACACTCAGGTTAATGCGAACGAGCCCATCGAAGTCTATGTCAGGAAACCTGAGGCCCTCCACATAAAAGTTCATCTCTGCTTCACCTCCGGCGTACAGCACTTCCTGGGACAAGACCGCATTGTTCAGAAGCAGAGGATAGTCCTTCACGAAGTCGTTATAGAAGAGGCTCCCGACTGAATAAGAACATAAACAAGAATCAAATAATGAGGTACTTGGTTGGAAAAAAGATAACAGACAGTTCTTTAAGTACCCAACTGAATGTGGCTTAAGTTGCCACATGACATCATGTGTTCTTTACTCACAGTAGTTTGAATTTGCCTCTGGAGAGGTTTTGGACCTGAAGACTCTGACACTCTCTGCATCGCTCTGAGAGATGTGCATGGTGAGCTTGTAGCCCTCTGGGAGCTTGGCAGGTCCTTTGGTCCGCAACACCATGACAGACATGTCCTTCAGATCTGCACATCCACAAAAAGTCATCGTAATGTTCAAACCTCGATTTAGAAATGCACGTGAAACACTTGACAGAAATGTGCTTGAGTTGTTGTTTTTTTTATCTCCAGACCATTATGTTGACAACATCTATGAAAAAGCTAAAGGTACAGAGGGAAGAAAGACAGAAGTGATTGGTGAATGAGAAGCTGAACTATTTTACCTGACACTTTGGAGACAGCGTTCGGGTTCTGCGTATTGCCCGGTTTCTTCCAGTAAGTCCGCTCACAATCACAGTTGACCAGTAGGATCGCTCCATGCCCATCAGGACCCCATTTCCAGGATCCCTAACACATTATCAACAAACCAGACGTGAACGAATTTGACTCAAAGTTTTCAAAACAATTTGTGAAACAGTTGTTGGTGAAACAGACTTAAGCATTTTTCAGTCGAAATTAAAGTTCAACAACATGATGAAAACAGCTTTGCCATGCATATAAAAGTTAAGAAATCTAAATAGGATGCAGGAACACTTTAAAATGATCAATATTGAGCACAGAGTAGATAACATAAATAGAAGTCAACATCTTATTGTTTATCAGACAGTGAAAAGAAGAGAAAACACCTCCTTCATTGGGTGTCAGACTTTGCAGCGTCATCTAAAAGTGATAAATCTGAGCTCACCTTATTGGGGTTGTTTTTCTCCACAACACCGTCTCTGTCGGCATCCACATCCAGAGAGATCTCTGTGAGACAGACACATTTTGTTCATCACAGAATGTGTTCACATGGCCAAAATACTCCAGATAGTGGTTCATATCGCAGTACGGCAAAAGAGCATGTCAACAAATAAATGATGTTGATATCCAACTAGAGATCACTCTGGGAAATGCAGTTTGGATTTCAATGTGCAATTTAACACACTATTAATAGTCTGCTGGTATTACACTGGCAAAAGCACAACTCAGAGTTAAAAGGTTGAACAGATGTTCTGTTGTTATAAATCTTTTTTTTTTACACTTTAACTCACCAATGGCTGTTAGGTGCAGGATTGCTTTCCCCAAAACTTCTTTATTCTCCTTATAGTACCTAACAGACAGCTAATAAAACAAAAGCACATTCCATTTATATGTACACGATGACATTTCACAACTGAGCAATCTTAAAGCATGAATAAAAATTAAAAGATGTGCTGTACATTGAAGAAAAGAATCAAACGCTGAAGGACAGTGAGTTTTACTTATTATCATTAAATATTTCAAGTCAAACTCAAAAATCATAAAATTCCTTCAGTGACTATGAGATTTCTGGTTTAGTGGTTTAGTTTTCAGGCTCAGACACAAACTAATGTTCAATACCTGAAATGCAAATATTTATACATTTTGGGATCCTTCCAAAATATTGTCACACCATTTCATGGAAATTGCAAAACAATCTTAGCAAGAAAATCCATAAGCCCGTGTTCATTTTCTCATCTATAAATGTCTCATGTCGTACATGGTCCCATACTCAAATCAAGAAATATGATTTACTGCTTTGTAACAGTGTGTTGTACTTCTGCCCTACTTTACCTTGTTATCATTTTCATGCTCACTGACACGGCTCATGGTGAAGAGTAGTGTAGAGTTTCCATTGAGAGGGATGGGAGAGAGGTGGGATGTATGCTCGGGTGGTGGGTTGATGGTGTACTGAACATCAGCAGTACACTTGACAGAGAAGAATTTGGACTTGGGTGGGGCACTCCTGAGAAAACAGAAAATAAAGACTTGTTTGAAGACACATAAACATGTGAGAACACATATTTGTTTGATGCTTGCAAATGTGGGCGGGGCACAAGCTCAAATTTCATAGAAAGTTGTCAAAACAAAGTGGCGGCCTTTGTCATGATAAAGTCAGTCTAGATGATGGTAGAATCTGCAAAACATGCAATTACACGACTGAATAAATAACAGTGGGTGGTACCATTGGCCTCAGTTGCCCCTATTCCCTTGTTTATTTGTAACCTGATGTGAGTCACAGGTAAGGACATGCATATGTTGTGCCTCAGGAACAAGACATCTGGTACTCCCACACTAAATTACCACCTGATCTCACATTTTCCCTGTGTCAGTTATTTTGTGGTAATGACACTGTCATAGATATGTGAAGAAACAGGCACCAGACAGATTGATTGAATTTAGAGGAACACGACATGACAGGTCCACACTGTTCAAAGGTTTTAAAATGGTCTGTCACATATGTACAATGGGATTTCCAATTGTTCCTCCTGTCCACACAGGCTGTGAAGAGATCCTTTCCAAACTTGACTCCTATATGTAAGTGAATGGAGATTGGAATTCTTTCTCGAGGCATAGGCAGTCAAAGAGACAGGATGAACAAATATCAATTAATTCATTAATTTGTCTCTCAATAGTGTCTATTGCTTTGAGATGGACTTGAAAAAGTGAACTGTATTTTTCCCATTTGAAAAAAGGATTCACGATAATTACATGATACAGCCTGTGTTCCACCATCAGAGATCCAGGGCATCCAGGCTGTGTGCCAGTCTCAAACACTCTGCCCATTTTGTAATCTAGCCTCTCTCTGTTGTGCAGTGTAAAATGGCATTAGTCAGGAAGCACAGTCTACATTTCTTTGGGACAACAAAGTCTTTCCTGTTGGTCAGCAACAACAGAGGACTGTTGTACTTTTCCATGCCCAAAACAAAAGTCCATCAAAGCTGCCATTGCCAGTATCTGAATAAAAATGACATCTGGTTGTGTGGTCAAATAACTGCATTCTGCACTCAGTTGACACTCAGTTAGGAACAAGTAAAAATCCATAGTGCAAATGACCATAAAGCTGAATGCACACCTCCATGAAGCAGTTTAAAGAAAAACAGAACATTTGAAACTTCAGGTAGGATTTATTGAAGGACTGTTGAATGTTAGACTGCATTAGTTTTAGCCACGTTTACCCAAAAAAAACTGACAAATGGGCGAAACTAGACCGATTTGTTTGTTTCATTTTTTGTTAACTCTCTGCGAAGTGCACTGGCTGTCAACAGATCACTTGACATAATTACAATAATTAGACACAAGCTCTACGAATATGCTCGTTAACTCAGCTGGAGTTGAAGCCAGCGTAAGAATAGAGTATCTCCAAAAGATAACATCTTTTAACACAATATAACATCTTAGTGGAAACGTGTAACATAGGCCGGCCTACTTATGGTAAACAGGTCCCAAAACCTCCAACACAAACACTGGGTGTGTGCATATTCTAAACGTCAATTGAACAAGACCCTACCTGTTCAGGTTCACACTGAGCTCCGACCCCACCACGCATACAATGTTTGTGGTCATGCCACAATCTATTCTGAGAGTCCGGGGGTGAGTCATGGCTGCAGGTTTCCAGCTGTGTGTGTCGCGATAGCCCTACGGTTTGATCAAGAGACGGAGACGCAGACCGGCAGACGAGCTGGACTGAAAGCGGCAAGTGAGTAAGAGGGCTGCAGGTAGTGGTGGTTTAAAGCTCTCCTTCGCTGATTGGTTCACAAGCTACCACCCCAGCTCCCTCCCCCTCCCCCTCTCCTCCGTGCGCGCACTCCCTCCCTGTCCCTTTTTTTTCTTCCCCCCTCCTCCTCCCTCTTTGTTTTCTCACCCATCGCAGAATTTAATTCTTGTATTCAATGATTTAGCTGTTCCCACTGAGTGTTTTGTGGTTGTCAATCCGCCCCAATGAGGAGATGTTGTTGACTACTTATGAGCGAGATACTGAACAACACTTTGCTCCCTTTGGCGCTGTAAGGATTGCTCTCTGCTCCTCAGAGATGGGTCAGATGCAGAAGGAGAATTTCCCTGCGGGGACAATAAACTACAGCTTCTTATCTTAATAGCACGTATTTACAATGCTGCAAGCAGTAGAATAAAAGTAGGCTACGTTAAGGCAAACAGCTCCATTTGAAACTGCCATGTCATCGTTTAAAACGAGCAACATATGCTGTACAGCCTTTTGTTTTCAGGGTCTATTATCCAATCATCAGCTTACCTGTTCAGGTTTGCCTTAAGTGAGGTGCCAAGAACAAGAAGAATACTTTGCGGGTTCTCCGTGTCCAGACGACATGTTCGATGATATTCTGAAGTTTTTCTTAAACTCTTGTGTAAGAGAGCAGGTCCATCGGTTTGGGACTGTTCCTGAAACATGGTTGGCGGTTTGCCTCAGACTGACTGAGGACCTATAGACTGTACACTGTTCATCCTAATCCTGAAATGTGAGTCCAGGTGGTAATTTGAGACATGAGGGACAAAGTCTGCCCTTAAGGCACGAATGTTTAGTTCGTTTAAAGTGTGTGACTGGATTAGTTGTTGGACAGGTGATGCTTCGGCACCTCCCAGTATTCAAAGGAAAGTTATGTATTCATGCATTTGCCCTCTGGCAGCCACTTCATATAGCAGTGGAGGAAGTATTCAGATTAATCACTAAGTAAAAGTAGGCTACTAAGTGTGTGTAATACATATAAATGCCATGCATTTAAAATGTTACTTAATCAGGATATTTTACTTAAAGTATATAAGTTAAGTATTCAGATGTTGAAAAGTGCTGAAAAGTTGAAAAGGTGTTGGTTCAGCTGTCCTTATATGGGCGTTTCATTTATAAAAAAACATCATATTTTATAAGCTCTGTATATATTCTGTATGCAAATATCTACATTCGTAAAGTAGTAACACAAGTTGTCAAATAATTGAAGCGGAATAAAAGGAATTTCCTTCTTAATAAATGTAGTGGAAAATAACAAAAGACTCAAGTAGCCCACAAGTTGTCTGCTTTGAATTTGTACTTAAGACCAACAATGATGTAGACGTATTAAGCACATTCATAAATCTCACTGCAACTGTGCAAATTTCAGTGAGATGAAGCACAGAAAACTTCCTACATCCTTTGCATACGCATATTTGTTGAACTATATGAAATAGTCGTACTGCTCCACTTGTTGAACTTAAAACCTATAAATACAACCAATGAGCAATGACAAAACACATTATCCAATAAAAAATATACAGTATAAATGTTTTATTATCCTATTGTGGTTTAATAAATAACAACAACAACAAAAATGCACCGACAGATAAACAATATCAATAATACATACAGCCAAGAATACACTTTTGAGATCTAAATTTGTTATGAGTCTAATCTGATTGATCAGTTTTATTTGTATATTTTACAGTCTTTTAGAGCTTTCATGATTCTTGTATTTCATTTTCTGCCTGCTTTTATGTAATTGTTGCACTGAGATGATGAAATATTTTCAGTATTATATTTCGTGTTATTATTACTGGCCTAATATACTCAAATTAAAGCTCACATAAATGTCCTCAAAGCAAAACATTATTTTTTACTAACTGCTGCCATTACAATGATTCACTCAGATAAGACTGTGGATTTCAAATAGGCATTTTGTAAAATGGAGATAAAATATAGTATTTAAATGCACTTTTGACAAATCAGAAATAACCTAATCTGTGGCTATACGGGGCATAAAATATCACCCATACTCACAAGGATGTGAAATACTAATTCATACAAGAGTTGCTCTGAAAACTTTTTGTTTTCCTCAGTAGAGGCTACCACAAAAACATACTGGGCTGTGATCCAATCAAATCGGCGCAAATGTTTGACAAGCATAGGCACTGACCAATAGAACAAATGTAAGTATGCTGGAAAGGGGTGGGATGTCGGATATCCTATGTCATCAACTCAAGGCGCTTTGTTGTTCTTTCGGGATAGAAAGACACCGAAAAGGAGTGTTAGAACATGGTGAACAGTCGGGCTCAGCAAGGATAATATTTGATTTGGTGAGATATAACCAAAGGCAAACATTTTTTGGAGTTAAACAGATGTCGTGTGTTGAGAAGTGGTGTATTTGTGGCACCAAATCACCTCAACGTCAACGTTAGCAACTCCTGGAGGGTGTCCAGATTGGAGCGGAAGGAATTCCAGGCTCAGGGAAGAAGGGGATAAATCTTTGCTGGGATGCCTTACGCAAGTTGGATTAAATCTGCCCGGACTTGTGGCAATATTATCCTGAAGTATGTCATCGGTTGACTGATATTAAACAATAGGAGCAATTTGATGTTGTATTTGTAAATGTTAATGTGTCCGTTTAGCGAGTTAGCCACGTAGCAACGTAGCCCTCAGTGGGAAGACATTTAAAATGGCGGAAGGTTGGTCCATTCCTTCGGTTCTTGTCCTCATGGTGTTGAGTTTGAGCGCCTGGGCTCTTGGGTCTTGTCCTGCTCCTTGTTGGTGCTCTACAGGACAAAATGAAGTCCATATTCTGGACTGCAATAGAAAAAAGCTGACGACGGCCCCCCTGGACTCTCCAGATGGGATAACCCAAGTGTAAGTACACAACTAGACGGTCACGGCGTTGAAGTTAGTTCTGCATACACACCACTGAGTTGCCAATTTTTCATGTGCACATGGCTAAAATCAATGCTGTCTATTACTGCTATCATTGTCAATAAATAAATGCTACCGTCATTCATGTTAAACATGTTTAGCTCTTGTTGAGACTGTTTCAGAGAGGAGGAAAACCCGACACAGTTGTCAAGGGGAGGAGGTTGTAGTTTGTTTTGGATCTTTCCAATGTTTAGTCTGCCTTTTATGAATAGTGATCAACAAAATAGAAACACATTCAATTCAACACATTCAGTATTACAGTCTCCAAAACTACATAAAGCTAATCACCACCTCTCTAAAAGTTCAAAAAGAAAATTAAACATTATAAGCTTAATGACGACAAAGTGGCATTTAGAAAGGAATGATCAATCTGTGGTGCACTTGAGTAGATTGTTTAGAATTTCTAGTCCATCTAGGAAATGGTAGCATACACCATGATCTGTTTAAATTACATTGCATTTACATTACATTAATCCTGATGATTTAATGTGACTATTTCATGTGGCAGAATCTCTCAGCAGTCTTTTTAATATGGTTCTGATGTGATGTTAAATTTCATTTCAGCACAATGAATCACAATGAGCTGACTGTTCTTCCCTTTCTTGGAGATGTTTCCTCTAATATCACCTCACTGTCAGTGTAAGTATAGATTCCCCTTCACATTGTTCTGTCTCTCCGATCACGACTCAAAGAAGTGCTCAAAAATACACTGAATTTCTTCAAAGCTACACCTCCAGTTATGTTACTGTCTGTATTATTATTTCTCTGATTACTTAAAATTCAGATTAAAAAAAAATGGAACTGTTTTCAGTTTATGAATCTGAGTTCATGTGTTTTCTTTTTGCACTTCTCCCTAAAACAAATGACTCTGCTAAGCAATTTTTCAAAATAGAAAACAAAAATGATTTAACATTGAAACCCTGTTGGAAGAAGTTAACATTTTCAAGCTAATGATGCCTAAACATGTCTTCTCTACTGATACCAAAACACAAGTATGATGTCATTAGGTTTTGCCATTTGTTGCCCAGCAAGGTAGGCAGGTACGTGTGAGACTGTCCTCACATTGATATGATTGGAGTATACCATAGACATAGTTTCTCTAGATACTCATTATTATTATGACTTTGAAAATCAATACCTAATCATCTTCTTGTGATTCAGATTCCACAATCGGATCTCAGAACTGTTGATGCATCAGTTGGAGCCATACGTTTCCTTGGAGACACTGGACCTGACATCAAACTCCATCCTCGAGCTCAAAGTTGGATCTTTCCCCTCTATGCAGCTGAAGTACCTGTAAGCAAAGACTGGTCATTGAAAGCATTTTTATTTAGCATTTTTCTATTCATAAATGAAGGTACAAACAAATTATGTGCAAGATTAGCCTGACTGTCAAATGAAATAAAACTACAGAGTGCTCAAAAGGCTGTGGCTGCACAATATTGCAAAAATCTTTTTTTTTAATTTTGATAATAGGTAATATTCAGGTTTAAATCTAAATCAATTATAGTGGTAAACTGGTTTATTGTTGTGACAAGTGTATTTGTGGGGTAACTAATGGGTACATACATTACATGGATTGCAACAGTAAGATGTCTTAGTATTTATGACTGTTCGAAATGTACACAGCACACATTAAAGCAAATCAGTGCTATGCAGTGCAAGACAAGATTTTAAGTTTGCTTGTCAAGTCAGAGCACTAAATAGGCCTACCTTGTTTTGACGCATTTGTTTGTGCTAAAAATACATTTTGCTGTAGACTAACTAATCCGTCTTTGTCGTGCCTCCCTCTGTGGATATTCACACACATGGTTTGTGTAACTACAGAGCAAACATTATTCTCCTCCCTGATTTTAGGTCTTAATATATCTGCTCCTCTGTCTCATAGGAATTTGAGTAATAACAAGATCAGCATCCTTGAGCCTGGTTGCTTTGACAACATCTCCAGTTCCCTGCTGGTGCTGAAGCTGAACAGAAACAGATTAGCAGTGCTGCCATCCAAAGTCTTCAAGCTTCCACAGCTTCAGTTCCTGTAAGTGATTTACAAGTGCAAAACCAAAATTATTACTAAAACTTGAATGGTTGATATTTGGCAGATAAATTGTTAGATATTCAATCTGTTGTAGCAACTCTGACTTAAGTTTGTGGTTGAATTTAATTTAAATCCAATTAAAAAATATTCCATTGGTCTTGTTGTGGGGTTGTTGTTTTTTTGTATGAATGATCCTGATTGGGATTTAAAAAAAACAAGCTGATGCTTCCTCTCGTTGTAGTGAAATGAAGCGTAACAAGATCAAGATAGTGGACAGCCTCACTTTCAAAGGGATGGACTCACTGAAGTCACTGAAGATGCAGAGAAATGGCATCACTAAGCTCATGGATGGAGCCTTTTTTGGGCTTAACAACATTGAAGAACTGTGAGGACATGTTTTCTCTCTCCTAACAAAAAGAGTATGCAGTGTAAAAAAAGAAATAACTATAAAGTAACTAAAAGGAAAAAGCCTCAAACGTTATTCTGTAAATTAACAAGCTGGTCATGTTGTTAGCCATATTCACTTAAGCAGATTTGTCATAAAAACAAAAACGACTCTTCTTTTTGTTAATTCTATTTTTTGTCCTCATCTGTGTCTCAGAGAACTGGAGCACAATAACCTAACTGAAGTGAACAAAGGTTGGCTGTATGGCCTGCGCATGCTTCGTGTCCTGCGGGTCAGCCAGAATGCTGTCGGCATCATCCGACCAGACGCCTGGGAGTTTTGCCAAAAGCTGGAGGAGCTGTGAGTGTGTTTGCTTCATAGTTCAGAGTCTCCACTTTCTTTCTTCAGCTCCGGACTCTGAAATGCATTCTGTGTGATCATAGGAGTTACCCTTATCTTGCTGTAGTGCTGCTGGGTGTCTGGAGCTGATTCAGTGCTGTCTTGCCCCCAGTGGGCGTACTGGAAACAACAATGTTCTGAAAATGTCTCATTTTGAAGCATCATTCTTGATTGTGGAGTTTTATTAAAATAGGTTAACATGAAATGCATTTTAATGAACGTTTATTGTATTCATTGTTGCTCTGTGCAGAGACCTATCCTACAATCATCTGACTCGACTTGAGGAAACGGCTTTCGTAGGATTAGGTCTCCTGGAGAGCCTGAACCTGGGAGAAAACGCTATCAGTCATTTGGGAGAGGGAGTGTTCAGTGGCCTGGCAAGTCTGCGCACATTGTAAGTGCTACGCCTTAAGGAAACCTGTCCAAAATCTCTTTTCTAATGAAGCTCAGTATGCAAAGTATAACCACGTCTTGACTTGTTCTTGGCTCTGTGCATTCTCATGAAGGCCGCTGACTACAGTAGGTCTTTTTTTTTCATTCTCCATGCGTGCTTTGTTTCCTGTTTGGAATACATACCCCCTATAAGCCTTAGTGGTTTTCGAGAAATGGCAGTAGAAATTTTCAGCATCCTGTAATGAAGCCTCTGTCACGTTTTAATCATGCTTGTCAGTCTGTTTAGACTTAGATTCTTCTACCCTTTCTCCTATAATTCAATGTGGGCATCACACTAATTTCAAATGAGTTGAAACGTGACCTTTTTGTGCATACACACGTGAAATCCTACATTCCTAAATGTAATGTTTGAGAGCCAGTATACTGTCGGTGCTGAGTCCAAGGCATCCTTGTTGACTGTATGCTGTATAGAGGATTGTTAATACTGTGCATTGGTGAGAGTACGCTCCTCTACTCTGTAACTGAGCTAGAGGCTAAGAGATGAAGGGTTATTGAATCTTTGGTCAGTGTGGGTAGAAGCACGACTCCTCTTGCTCAGGGATTTGAGTTTGTTTGCCGTTCAATATTTCATCAAGCAGCAGGGATGAAATAATATCAACAATAATATGGTCAATATTTCAGTGTCTTCTTAGCATGCCAACAAAAAAAACAAACACAGCAGGTCTGCCTTTGACAGGAAGAGAAATTGGGATGTGTTTTGTTTGGTGTTGAATAACGTAAAGAACTGTTCTGTTTATCAAGCCAATGGGAGTTATCTGTTATAGTAACTACATTTATTTATCCCATATCAGTACCATATAATACATTATGTGCTTCAAATATTGTATATATGTCTGCTGCTTTCACATATTTTCGGGTTTTTTAAAAAAATTCTTTATTTTTGCACTTTTTTTTTTTCAATCAGCATAATTTTCTCTCTCTGTTGTCCGTTCTTTTATGTAACACAGAACAAGAGAACAGACCTTTATACAATATGGGAGAGCTTCAGTGCAGAGTGCAGAGCATGTACATAAAGCAATGACCTCACGCAGGGTATAAAGAAAATAAAAGTAAAGCCAGACTCATAGTATTTCTGTTTGGTAAATATTAACCTTTTCTTTCAATTTCCTGTGGATACAATATATTTATTTAATTTCTAATTTAATTCTTGTCATCAGATTTGGTTTTTGTTCCTTTTTTATGTTGTGTCTCAAGATCTTTAAAATCTTTAAGTTTTAATAATCTTAATAGTTTTTCTTTCTTTTCATGAGCACAATAGGATATAACTTTCCCCTTAATGACTGCTTTCAGAGCATCCCACACTGTAGTTGAATCAGCTTCTCCTTTATCATAGAAACATTTTTATTTCCTCCTTCATTTGAGACTTAGAATTGTGGGTTAATCAAGATGCTTGTATTCAGCCTCCACAATGTTCTTCCCGGGATATCTCCAATATGTACGGTGCAAGAGAGAGAGATACATCCAATATCACAACTATGAATCGATGATCCCTCTTTAGCACAAAAAAGTAATCTATCATTGAATATACATCATGGGGGCATGAATAGAAAGTGTAATCACGGTCTGATGGGTAAAAATCTCTCCAGAGGTCTAATATGCCCAATTGCGCTATTAGAACTTTAATATTCCCATGCAGTGGTGTGGTGGTCGATTCTTTTGATGAATCTAACTTTGGATTGAGGCGGATGTTCCAGTCTCCACCACATATAAGAATTCCTGTGGCCCCTATCATCAAATCAAACATTTTCCTGTAAAAGGCATAATAACTTCCAGGGGGCATAGATACGACACAGTGTTATTACAGAATCATTGATTTTCCCTGAGACTATTTTCCCTTTGTCTGAAACCTTTTTTCAAATGAAACTTTTTGTGTTATAAAGATTGCTACACCTCTCCTATGGCCTGATTTGTAGGATGAGTAATACACTCTTGAGAACCCCATTCTCTTTAGTTTGTCATGTTCTAATGGAGTAAGCTGTGTCTCTTGCAAAAGCACAACCTGTGCATTTTCTTTCCTCACTTTTCACAGTATTTTACTTCTTCTGGCGGGGTTTAAAATCCCATTCACGTTAAAGGAAATGACTTTAAGGACTTGCTTATCCATTATCTTCTACACCGACTGTCACAGATAAAGACCTCTCATGGGATCCCTGCTTATCATTACAACTGTACACCAGAAGTGAGTCTTCCAAAAAATGAACATGTAACAAAAACCAGGTTGAAAGCGTTTTTAATGAAACGCCACAGGAACAGTTTAGGAACAGATGATTCCGATGTTGGGGCTCGATTCAAAAGAGCCCTGTGGGACTTTGTAAATTCAAAGCTCCTGTAGGGGAAAGTCCCACGCATCAACGTAGGTGGGGCAGAAGTGGCCACATGTTAGCCCAAGTCCCCCCCAAAAAAAGAAAAATAATGTAAATGAGATAAATAAAAAGCATATTGTAGATACTCACCAATTAACATGTCCCAACTCTTTAAATCACAAAACTATAGGATTTATAAGTAGGCTTGCTATATAAAGCCGCATGGCAATACCTGTGTGAGGTTTGGGGAAAATAAAATAAAAATAATATTCATAATTGGTTCATAACATTGGTTCGCAACAAAGTCCCTTCTGCACAACGCCATTTGTTGTGCAACAACAACAACAGCAGAACAAGGTCGGTCCGGTGTGTGATTTTTAAAATAGCTTGCCAGAGTTCTGCGAGCAAAGGGAGCAGCGTTGGGTTCTAGTGTGACGTCTAACATATGCCTCGAGCAGCGCTTTGTAAAGAATGGATTAAAATGATGAAAAAACCCTGATATACCTTCCTTTTACATGACGGTTGATCTCATCCTCTAATCGGATGATAAGAAACTCCCAAACTTTGCGCAGTCTTTCCAATTTGAAGACATTTCAGTTAATTTTCTTCTTCTTTGAGTTAGCCACTGACTGCTACTAGCTGCTTTTTAAGTCCTCCGGTTTGGGAATAATAAGTCATCAAAACTTCACAACCTCGTCTTTGTGTTTCCACCTCGCTTTTACACAGATGTGCGATTTGGGCGCTGTGAAGACCTCCACTGCCATCACAGTGGTGGAACAAAACAGACCCCCATTAGGTCTTCATTATATTTTCATAGAACGTCAGTGCAGAATAAAGGTGCGCCAGTCCCACCTTGAAAAGGCTGTGCAAATGGGGTCATATTTTGGAGCTTGACCATCCTGTAAGCTTTCATGGGAGAGAGGAACTGCAGCAATCAGTTCTTTCAGACGTGCCCAGGCATGAGGAAAGAGAAACAATAGAGCCCATGTCCCATCTTGTAAACACAAGGCCTCTCTGGGTTTCCAGTGGACTCATCGACTGCCCTAGTGTTAAACAGAACCAATTAATTTCCCGTCATCAGAACAGCAGTGGCAGTGAACTGTGACACACTGTGGAAGTGCGGTGTCTCATGTTGTTAGCGTCCCAAATGACAGTCACTGTCACTAATGTGTCTTCTTTGTGATCTCTACAGAATGAGTTGTTACATCTCCGGTCTATACGAGAGTAAGACGGGGTAATGTTAAAAAAAGCTATGAAACCAGTACTCATACCAGTACCCTTAAAGCCCATTAATGCTCCCTCTATGTACATAATGGATACGTCTTCCCATAAACGATCTGTCAACGCCTCCATACTAACGTACTTCCTTTACTTCGACATTAATACAACCGCAGGAAGGCAGTGAAGGATCAAAAGTATCGACAACAACAAATATGGTGACAGTCGGAGGAGGTTGTGATAATGTACCTAGAAAATACAAAGCAGCAAAAGCGGAGGCAGCGATGTAATGAGGCACCTAAATAGGTGACTGACTGAAGTTCATTAAGGTTTATTAAAAATTTGTTCTGTAAATAAGTGTGTTTATCTTGTCATCAGAAGCATTGATCCGAAGCTCAATTCTAATGCTGTTCTGTAAATAGTTTTCTAGTGGATAATAACTGCAACTTCTGATCAACCCATGTCCATCAGACTTTAAAAAAAACATTCTGTTTTGTTGCACTTGCTGACTTTTAAACATTGCCCCTTCACAGTACAAATACAAATGATTTAGTTGGTTGAACAGATTCAGATCATGGTGTATTCTACTTGCTCATCCATAGTAGAGAGTTTAATCTAAACTATTGCTCTTTGTTTTTCCAGAGACATTCGCAATAATGAAATATCCTGGGCCATTGAAGACTCCATTGGTGTGTTTGATGGAATGAAGAAGCTGAACACACTGTGAGGACACTCAGATTGCACACATATAGATAGATAGGAATATAGAGAGATTTTGATTCACATTTCAATCCACATTTCTAAAATATCCTGCAATTAGACAAATGCAGGGGGTGCATCTTAAATCATGTATCAGTGTTCCAGAGATTTGGCTGCATGCTGCTTTTCTGGTTTTTGGACTGGAGGAAGTCTTTTCTTTTATTGCTTCCACACTGCAAATCCTATGAATGATGATAGTTTAAGAACAGCATTCTGAAGGCCCTTTTTAGCTCCTCCTTCAAAGTAGGGTCTCTCCCTCTGACTTAAGTGTACAGTGATTGGTTGAACACATGAGCCAATGTAGCACAATCAACCACCATTTTTAAAAACCTGTGAAATGTTAGTCATGTAAACAACAGCTTGTGCCAGTAGCTTTAAAAGTGGCAACCAAACACGGTAGTTGTAGCATGTCACAGAGAAGTGAGGTTCACCAAACCATCCGCTGACCAGCTAACTTCACCTCAGCGTTCCTATTGGTGGTGTGAATGCAAACAAAAAGTTGGGGGTTCCTCTTAGTTAGTCCCCAGAACTCTTTGGTCCAAAAAATACCCAATGTAAATCTTTATTCAGGTCGGTCTGTTTGACTTCATGTTTTATTTTCCTGTGTTATTGTTCATCAAGTTTATTTTTTGTAGCCTCAATGAAAAGCTGCTGACATTTGTTTTCAGCGTGCAGTAAAAGATTACCCAGCAGCAACTGTTGAAGTGAACTCCATTAAAAACCTTTTTAATTTTCCAGAATCCTCCAACGGAACAAAATCAAATCAATCACTAAAAAGGCGTTCGATGGCCTGGAGGAGCTGGAGCACTTGTGAGTGAATCTTAAATCGTGTTTCTCCACACTGTTCTCCTGGTGTCTCAGGAGGATCTGTTATTATTGAATGATTAAAGATAGCAGAAGGCTTTTATTACCACTGTGCTGTTGTCGATGTTGCTGTTGCTGTCTTGTGCTGGGATGGGATGGGATGAGATTTTGATCAAATCGCATCAAAGGTGTGTCTGATCCATTTTACTGTCACCTCTGCAGGGACCTCAGCAAAAATGGCATCATGTCCATTCACCCCGAGGCATTGTCCCATATGAAGCTCAAAGTGTTGTGAGTAGCTATGACATGCTCTCGTGTGCATATTTGGAAGCCAGCTTTTCCCTGTGTTAATGTTGTTTTCAGCTAATTCATCACTATTGCTCGTTAAAAAGTAATTAGAATGATTTAGTAACACTGCAATTAAAGGACATGATTAGCCTTTTAAATTGGCTTCACATAGTCGTATAAAGATGATTGTAACCCACTAAAATCTGAGAAGTTGTTGACTTTACTGTAACTTTAGTGATGAATGGATAACAGAGCATTGTAACTTTGCTTTTAGAGCTGTACACTCCATTTAGTCAGTAATGACATTTAAAAACATGTAATTCCTAAGTCATTAGATTGTCTTGTCAAGTAGAGACTTCCAATTCAGCAGTATCATCACCCACCTCATTAGGGCAGCTGTCTCCTGTTTGTGAGGGAGACGGTGGAAATGTTCAGCCTCGTGCCTTTTTGAGGTTTTGATCTCCCCGTTTTAGAAGTGTTCTTTTAACCAATGGCTAATGAAATGCCCCAGCAGCTGTCCAACTCAGAATAAGACAGTAGTCATGTCCTGTTATTAATTAGTATGTTACTTTTATAGAATATAGCACTGTTTGGTTGAGGAGTGGACAAAGTGGCTTTGCCTGATAACTAAGCTAGAGGAACATAATAGCAACACCCTTGTAATGAAGATTTATTTTAGGATTAAATATATTAAAACACTTTAAGAAGCGAATCAGCTTTCGTATCTTGATTAAAGTGATTCATCACTAAACATTACAGAAGCGCCAGAGCTGCTGTAAAAAACACATAATACTCAATTTTATTTACTCAGCACTGAACTTGCCGTCATGATGTCAGAGTAGATACCAACCCTTTTTAAATTATTCAGGTATACTATATATCTGTTTAAAGAAAGCATACTTAACAAGCATATCATAAATCACCATCTGAAATGATCAAAAACATGAAGAACGTCCCACATTCATATTAATTTATGCATTTGGTTCATCTCATCTTTTCATTCTACAGTAGTTTATTTTACCTTTGACTCCTCTCCCTCTTCCTTCGTTACCTTTCTGCTCTCAGTGTCCTGAACACGAGCAGCCTGCTGTGTGACTGCCACATGCAGTGGCTGGGCCCTTGGCTGACTGACACCCAGTTCCATCAGTCGGTCTCCGCTACCTGTGCTCATCCTACCAGTCTTCTTGGTCGCAACGTTCTGTCCATCAGTCCGGAAGAGTTTGTTTGTGGTCCGTCCCATTCTCTTTTTTTAATTTTACTTTTCCCAGTTCCGTCCTTTATGGAAGATGTTTGTCTGCATGATTGAGGATTTTAGCATTGTTTGTTTGTGTTTGTTTAGGTTGTTTTGAAATGACTGAAATGTTAGTGATTAGTTTCACACAGCTTTGTTTTGGTTCTCTCTGGAAGTTTTGTTCACAGGTTTCCTTAACAAATCAGTTTTGGAAATACTGGATTTCTGTCCTAATAGTGTAAAGACGACCACATGTTGCTCTCCCTGTATTGGCAGAGTTCATGGGAAATGCTGAGGTTCACATTTTCTGTCCCTGCTCCACCACAGATGATTTCCCGAAGCCTCATATCACAACTCACCCTGAGACGTCTGTGGCTCTGCGAGGGAACAACGTGACTCTGAGCTGCGTCGCGTCCAGCAGCAGTGATTCGCCAATGACCACAGCTTGGCGGAAGGATGGGGAGGTGCTATATGACGCAGAGGTGCAAAACTACGCCCGGTACCAGGAGGGAGAGCTAATCTACACCACTGTGCTTCACCTCCTCAACGTCAACTTCACTGATGAAGGGCGCTACCAGTGCGTGGTCTCTAATCACTTTGGCTCTAACTATTCCAACAGGGCCAAGCTCACTGTCAATGGTGAGGATGTTTGCCCTTTGTCAAAGAATGTGATTGATGAATGTCAGCTGGGCTCTGCAGTCTTCTACTTTTTAGCTATAAGGTGCTCTTCTAGCCAATATATTAAGCACAGTTCTGATACGGGCCACATAATTTTAGATCTGAGAGAAATGTTTCTTGTAAATGTTTAGTAAGATTGTGTGAGACTACACAATGGAAAATAATTTAAAACCCTTAGATTCATTTGATCCCTGATCTCTGCCTGCTTTTCTGTCCCTCCCTTGTCTCTCTGCCTTGTGTATCGTTCAGAGATGCCATCATTTCTTAAGACTCCCATGGATCTGACAATCCGCACTGGGACTATGGCCAGGCTGGAGTGCGCTGCTGAAGGCCATCCATCACCCCAAATTGCTTGGCAGAAGGATGGGGGCACTGACTTCCCTGCTGCCAGAGAGCGCAGGATGCATGTGATGCCAGATGATGACATCTTCTTTATTGCTAATGTGAAGACAGAAGACATGGGAGTGTACAGCTGCACGGCTCAAAATGCAGCTGGCAGCCTGTCTGCAAACGCTACTCTCACTGTTTTGGGTGAGTGAGTCACCCACCTGATTAATGTTACTGATGCTTTAGTACCGAGTCTTTTCAGATGAGTCATTTAGCTCAAATTGGCTGCTCATTCTTGTCTGTCATGCAATGAGCTATACCATGGCCTAGGAGAATACTTAAATCTGTTTGGATCTGTGTCACAGCCGCTTCTTCATATCTATGCCTCTGAGTGTTAATTTAGGCTATGAGCTGGTATAAAGTTAATAACATGGCCAACATTTATGATCAAGGCTTGAACATTAGTGCAGATTAAAAAAGAAACTTTTATTACAAAAATAACAAGCCTGACCTCATGCACATCTGTCCGAACAGTTTCCCATGAATACCACAAGGATAATTCTTCTTTAAATCAAAAATCAATGAATCCTCCTCTCTTCCAGAAACGCCGTCATTCATGCGGCCTCTGGAAGACCGAACAGTGGCCCGTGGTGAAACTGCCGTTCTCCAGTGTATAGCTGGAGGTAGCCCAGCCCCACGTCTCAACTGGACCAAAGACGATGGACCTCTGGTTCTCACCGAGCGCCATTTCTTTGCTGCAGCCAACCAGCTCCTTATCATAGTTGATGCTGGTCCTGTGGATGCTGGGAAATACACCTGCATCATGTCTAATACTCTGGGAACAGAACGTGGCCACATCTACCTGAGCGTCTCACCATCACCAAACTGCGATACCGGCTCGGGATACGTCCAGGACGGCTGGACCACTGTGGGCATCGTGGTAATTGTGGTGGTGTGTTGTGTGGTTGGAACCTCGCTGGTCTGGGTCATCGTCATCTATCACATGCGAAGGAAGAGCGAGGACTACAGTATCACCAACACAGGTCCGCAGTTCAGACACATTACCATCTGTGATAGAAAATGATCATGCTTTACTCAAAGCATCAGTCAGTAGGGATGGCTGTTTGGACACCATGAATTGTGTCTAGTGGGATGGCAATACCGTATAACACAATGTGTCTCTGTCTGTTCCAGATGAGATGAATTTGCCAGCAGACATCCCGAGCTACCTCTCCTCTCAGGGTACTTTGTCAGAGCCACAGGAAGGCTACAGTAACTCTGAGGCTGGCAGCCATCAGCAGCTCATGCCTCCTCTCTCCAATGGATATGCCCATAAGGGTACAAATGGTGAGTAATCTCCCTTTTAGATATGATGATTCTGCAACACAAACTGTTTGTCTCAGCACTATGGTTGATGTTATTTTTACTTTATGCTTTCTCATCGTCAGGCATAATTCTGTGGTATCTTTATCTAAGTTGTGCTTCATCACAATGTCAAGATGTCTTAATGACTTAAAATAAGAGACCGTTCTCAAAAATCACATGCATATATGTGCATTCACATGCATTGTCTCTCCTTTCAAAATTCAGTCAGTTTTCGTGTGAACTCAGTATGAGCGTCTGTCACCCTGAATTTGTTTCATCACTGGAAAATGTGTAAAGTCCTCTTGGAGATCCACTTTGTAAATGTCCATCTTCCTCTGCAAAGGCTGGACAGCTGCTGCAAAATCACACACGGAGTTGTTTTTGCCTTGTTATTTAAGTCGAGGACATTTAGGTGTGATGTCATGTCAACCGGGAAGGTCAAAATATCCGTTTTCCTCTCATCTTCCAAAAACTGAGCAAACTGTCTGACCTTTAGATTCTTCTGTTGTGCCAAAACATTTTTGTGTCATTTCTAAATGCCAAAAAGTACTGCAGTGCAGCGGTATGTCATTTGAATTTGCATCAACTTCTCTTAGGTATCCTCAAAGCTAATGCTAATGAGATGAGGATGTCCTGAGAACATTTTATCCGTGTCTCAGCTCTGATGGGTTGTTGGTGTTCACACACTGTGCAGAGCGAGTAATCTCCGCCGTGAGATACATCCAGTACAACAGTCTCTTAAATACAGGCTCACAGTTTGGTTGTAAGGTTAAATTTTAGATGTAAATCTGCTGCCTGTTGGAGAGTGCCAAACTGTGTGTCCACATGCATCTTGGGTACTTAGCAGCCTATTGTAGCAGCCTAGGAGCAGAATCCTCCACTAGGACATATGCAGTTCTACTGAGCTGGCCACATAGTGCCCGTTCAAAATCCCTTTGAGGACAAACGTTAAAAATAGGCTATTATTTTTTTTCCTATTATGGCAAACGGTCCGGATAAAAGCCTTTCACAGGCTGGACGCTAATTGTGACCGTTGCTCCATGAACTGCACATGTACCTGTAACAATCCTTCAATGTCCATACATAATGTATATTGTTCCTTTTATATGTATAATGTATATTGTGCCAAGTTACATGTGAGACATTTTGTTACTCCAATAATTTACCCATAGCACTGATGGTGTACCCTGTATTCTTAATGACTAGTTCTCCTCATGTTTAAATGGTATTGTTCAAATTTAGACTAGTAGACTCTAGGAGTCAAAGTTCAGCATAATTGAATCTATAATGTTAAACATTGTCTGAACAATATTGCATATATTTGACACAACAGTTAGGAGGTGTTTGTAACATTAGTGATGGATAGCTTGTTTTTATCAATCAATATTTGACAAGGACGATTTCACATTTATCTACAAATAATGTCAACATGTAATTTGAATGTTTACTGTAGTAGCTAAGCCTGAAAGCCACCGAGGGCCTGCATCGACTGGCTGATAACTACCATACTCACTTTAGCACCGCTTAGTGTCCAATGAACAGAGTTAGACTTCAACTTCTTCTGTTTGATGGGATATTTATTACTCACTGTTTATGGTCTTCTATGTTTCCTACAAACACTAAGCTGTTGAAGTGACTCCTGCATGTACATTATTGGAATAATAATAATTAGTTTATTAACCCACCAGCATTTCTGGTACCGACTAGTGAGGGTCGCAACGTTTTATCAACAAGTTGACTAATCGTGCACATCCCTAACCTGTGGTAGTCAATGATTTGTTATTAGTGACTTTAAGTTAGACATGGAGGAATAGAGACTGACTTGAATCTGCTTATTATAGATCATATATCTACATCATATTCTCGTGAGTTTTTATTATCTAAATGCATTGAGGTATGTCAGCATTGTAATCACAAGAAAACAAACAAAGATACACAACTGCCGTTTTCTGCCATCTGTACAAATCACCTCTTTATCATTTCTTTATTTAAATCTCAAATCATTTCTTTATTTAAATTTCTTTCATAAATGACGCTGCTCAGACGTGCTTTTCAGGATTACAAGTTTGCCCATTTGCTTCTTGTTTCTGGTTCCGTGTTTCGGATCAGATCCTTGATGAAATGGGACGCTGACTAATTATCTTGTATGTCCCAGGTGTGTGTTGTGGAGACACAAGCAGCGAGGTGGAAACTGAGCGGAACGGCATGCTGCACTGCAGGGTTGGCTCTCTGTTCACAGGCCATGGCAGCTTCCACCCTGGAGAGCCCCGCGAGGGACTAGCTGGACTCCCTACAGGTTAGTGTCATCTAAATACATCTACACTAGTAAATATGTCGATGTATTCACATTATGGTGTAATAACGTACGGGGTCTTTTCGTATATATGTGCACATGTTTCCATTTAATTTTAATATAACCCATTAGAGCCAATTAAATAGGAGAAAATGCATGCTTCTCAGGACAGGGCTTGTTGTGAGATTAGTTATTCTCATGGGGTGAGAACATGAGAACATCACAACAAACTGTCAACATACATCAGATGACAGAGTCTACAAATGAAACCAAGGTGTGGAACAGGTGTGAACACAAACAAACACATGGAAAGTAACTCTGTTCTCAGTTGGTGCAGGTCCGCTGGTCATCTGCTCCGACTGCTACGACAATGCCAACATCTACTCTCGCACACGGGACTACTGCCCCTACGCCTATCTGGGGGAGGACGACCCGCTGGACAAGTCTCTACCAGGCCTGAAGGAGAGCTTCGGCGAACACGCCCACCACGAGGACGCTGCACTGGAGAGCTTCATCAGCAACCGTGACTCCTCCATCTTTCTCACCTCACACGAGAAGAGGTTGAGCAACCACACCACTCCGGAGCACTACACCAATGGTGAGACCTAGAAACCAGAAATTCCACTTTTATCTTTTTGATCCAGATGGTGACATCATCCTTTGACTATGGGTGACTCGCTGAATTTTCACCGTCCCGCAGCTACTGAAAAAAGTAGTTTGTAAATAATGTCCTCTCCTTAGGAAGCTAGAAATCTTGCTGATGCTCTGAAAAGTTTCTCTTTTGCTTACCTTTCACACTTTATATAGTACACTGCGGTAATTGATTTACTGAAGCCAGTATTTCACAGATGAGAGATTTCCCTGTGAACTGGTAAACTCATGAGATTGGATTTATAGAGGTATTGATCATCCAGACATGATCTTTTGATTACAGAGAGGCTTTATATGAAGGTTGTACAGGTGATTAGAGTACTTGCAGGCCCCTTAAATGTGGTTTATCAATACTCAGAAAGTCTACGGCTGCACTTAATTATTATTTTCACTGTTGATTAATCTATCAATCATTTTCATGAACTTGTATAAAAGTCAAACAATGAAAAATGTGGTTCTGTGTAAAAGAAAATACCTTCAAATTTCTTGTTTTGTCCAAGAAACACTAAAAAAAAAAATGAAAGATACAAAAGACTGACATCCCCACATCTGAGAAGCTGGAGCCAGATAATGGGCAATTATGCTTGATACATTACTCAAACTAGAATGGCCACCAGTAGGGTGCATACCTCCGCCATGGCCCGACAATCCTACACATTTGTTCAGCCTGCCGGACCCTTTCCCCCACCCCTCCACAAACAGATGCAGGTGAAAACATAACCTCAGCAGGGAAGTAATCAGTGATTGCTGTAAAAGTATGTGGTCTGGAGTGAGTTGATGGAGATGTAGGCGTCTCAGTGTTGTGTTGTACCGTCTTTGCAGATTCTCTTAGTGGGTCCTTCTGGGGAGAAGGGGAAGATCTGTCCTTGAAAGCCCAACCAGGCATGTCACAGCACCCGGTGACTGTACATAAGACCCCTCCTCTGACTTCCACTGCTGACGGGGCAGAGGAACAGAGAGAAGCAGAGGTGGACTCTTTTCCCATCCAATGCACACAGGACCACAGAAGTGCCTCCAATAGGACTAACCCTCAGGAGCATCCTCCTCCCACATAGCTCCTTACACTTGGCCCACGTTCTGCCTCTGATTCCTCATTGCTGCACCCCCCTCCCTTCACCCACTACCTCCAAAGAGACTCTTCACACTCTGCCAAAGATGTTCTCTTGTATGTTTACATTCCCTATTCACTTAAAAGGACATGTTCACGTTCTCCACTGTGGAAAGACTACTGTGTCAAGCTTGAAAAATGGACCAGTGATTAAAGTGACCTCCTCCTTGACACCTCCACCTCTGCGGGACTCCTTTTCACCCACATCTCCGCTCCACTTTGTTGTCTTCTCTGGAGAAAGCTATGAATGTCTGCCTCAAAGAGCCATGTCGGACACTGCTGTGAGGAAACGGCGAGACATGGTGGAGCATTTACATGCTCTGTTCCTGCTGCAGCTGTGGGGGATGAATTTTCTTTTTTTTTTGCCAGTGCACTTCACGCTTTGTCACATCATTCCTGGTACAGACACCCGTTGGAGCAGCTGAAATGACTTTGGGGGAAAAAACGACAAACCTCCTGCCTGTTCCCAGGTGAGGAAAAGGAGGGTTGAAACGGGACAATTGTAGTTCATTGACCAGCACTTTGTGGTTGATACGTTGGAAAGAACATGCATACCACATTCCCACAGCCATCTCAACTGACTCAAAACTATGCTATCTGGTATCCTGTTATACAAATCCAGAGACACTGACACCAAAACGTGGTGTATATTATGAATATTTATATATATATAAATATATATATAAATATATTGTATATCCTCTTTATCTCATCTTCTTTTTGTCTGATGTCAAATGTAATTGTTAATTCCCTCATTTTATGCCGTCGTAATGATGAGCAGTTTAGGGAGAAAGCGTACACGTTTCTGTTTTGTTTTTTTTGCGCACAAGTGACAATCGTGGTTTTGCTGGCTATTTTCTAATGGTTGTCAATAAAATGGCCTTTTCCAGTATTGCT
Source organism: Chaunax sp. Z400 (assembly GCA_037577475.1). Taxonomy (NCBI): domain Eukaryota; kingdom Metazoa; phylum Chordata; class Actinopteri; order Lophiiformes; family Chaunacidae; genus Chaunax; species Chaunax sp. Z400. The sequence continues at coordinate 26,058,500 of CM075185.1, forward strand.
TTTGCAGATGACAAGCATTCTCAGTAACCTTGATCAGGTGACATAGTTAATATGTACAGTATGCACTGATTTCTTTTCTTCTTTATTATATCTTTACAGGCACTTCATTTAATGGTGGTAAACATTATTATGCAGTGTGCATGCTTTTTTTTATTTTATTTGAGAATTTATCATCAGTTTTGTCTCAAAGGTTCACGATCCTTCCGTAGATATTGATTAAGCCTAGGTTTTCACTTGGGACTGTGAAAAATGAGAATGTATTGTATTATTTTATACGTGTATGTGTACATAATAATCTATTGAATTCCATGTTCTCCTACACCATTTATAGAAAGGTTGGAAACACAAACTGCAGTCTAAGCCTTAATTCTCCCAGCGTAATGCTCAAGTTTTTACCTGTTAGTTCAAGTAACAAGATGACTCATTTTGAGAAATGTTTTTTTTTTTCCCTGCATAAACTAAAGGACCATTATGGAACAGCTGCCAGCTTTATCAGGCTGTACTGTTTCCAAATGTCAGCTCACAAATTGCTTTGTGGTTTTAAAAATGAAAATGCCTATCATGCAAGAGAATGTGCTTGTTTCATCACGTTATTGTCCTTTAAAAAGAAAAAATCATCTTGATTATTGTACTTCAGTGACTTAAATGTGATTGACTCTGACTTTGTTACTCTCAGAAAACCCATTTGCTCATTATATTTAGCAAATTACACTCAGTTGCCTGTTTATTAGGTACTAATGGAGGTACTAACGATTATTCACATTATCGAGGAATCTGCAAAAATAGTTAATAACAGTCAAAAAGTTTTAAAATATTCTTGTGATTTCCCCAGAGCTCACTGTGACACCTTCAAATTACCTCCTTTGTCCAATCAACAGTCCAAAACTCCATACACTCCTCATTTACTGTCAGTAATGACAAAGAAAAGACACAAATTCTTACAATTAAGTAGCTGGAACCAGCAAAGGTTTGACATTCCTTTGTCAAAACAGTGTCCAATCAATTTTCTTTTGATCGATTTCTCGACTAATCTTCTCAGCTCTGTTAGACACACCTTGCTAAAATCAATTGTGCAGTAAATCCCTCCTGCGTGAAGGGTAGGGTTCATTTTTGTGACGCTGTTTAGACTGTAGGGCCATCTTTGAGGATGTGGTTTATGCTGGTGTTGAATTTTATTGCATGAAACTGATAGGTAAGAAACAGACTGCAAAAGATTTAGCTGGACGTACTATAAATAAACTTGCAACTGATCGTATATCATTCTCATTCATGGATATGTTTGACAGCCTATTTGAACATTTTATTGTCATATCCATTACGTTGATTTTCAGTAATGCTGCATTTATTTTTGATCAAGAAAGCCCTTGTAATGTTCCTGTTCTCCCTCTTTTGTAGTGGTGCTCAGAGAGTTTAAGGGTTCGGAGTTCAGACACTAAGAATCAATAATGCTGAGACGTTTCTCTAATCAGTGAACATGTGAGACTAGCTTGATACTATATATTTTTTATGTAATATTGAATTATTACACACAGATTAGGATTTCTTTTTATCAATAATTACCAAATTTGACTACGTGTATGTGTTGAGCAGCAAATGACATCAGTATACCTCACTTTCCTGGTACGTGTGTATCTGTCTGTAATTTAGGTTCTAACCTGTTTTCTTAATTATGCTGGTATTAGATCAGAACATTCCAAGCCTCTCCTTCTGAATTTTGACATTACCTTGGATGGTGACGTCTGTTTTGTTTTTTGTTTTTTTAAAGTTTAGACAAAACCCATGGCCTTGCTCTGCATTCTGACAAACTCCTTGCTTCAGTGAAAGCAGACATCTTTTGAGCATTTGAGAAAGTTGACTAAAAAAACATGCAGTGGTAACTCATTCTAAAGCACTACAAGTCAGATTCCCTATTAATGTTATGTAATGCACCAGGACACAATGTGCATTTGTATTGTTTTATTCTCTGAACATCCTTTATGACTTTATACCAAAGGTTAGCAGTAACTGCGCTGGCAATATCCAATGCTGCTTTTTTCATGTTGAAGTTTTGCATTTGTTTTTAATAGTATTTTTGGACCTTGTTTGCCTGTACATTCTGTAAAGCATGTCTAAAGATCCCTTTTGTTACATAGCCATTACTCAAACATTAAACATGAATTCTGATCACCTGGTTTGGATCATGAATGTCTTCCTCAGCACTTCTATGACATAGAAATGCTAAAGCTGTCAATTATTTTCATTTCTGAGGTGATGTATTGAAATTGTTAGTCTGAAAACTTCCAATATTGACCTTACAATTATATAGTATCACATAGAAAGGGAGGAAATACCCACTTTTCTCAATCTAGAACAAGAACATGTAAAATCTTTTATCACGATAGTTAATCCTCTGTCTAGTAATAATTTCAGATTTCTGTGACAGCGCCTTTACAAACAGTTTGGAGGGCTTAAGGAAAAATGAGAGACATGTTCTTGCAGGATTTGATTTTAGGTTTCATGTAATTCCAGGCACAGAGGTCTTAGCACAACATGATCTCTAGAAACACCAGGGAACAGTTTAAAAGGCCAAGCCTTCTATAATCTGGATTTTAGTCATGACAAGCCAACACAAAGCCATGCAGCTAATGTGGGCCTTAAATAACTTAGTTCATCAACAGTCTTGATGTTGAAAAAAAAGACATTTTTGAGTCCCTCCATAAATCCAGAGGGATATTGAGTTGAATGTGACAGTGCTTCAGCTTTTTGGAGTCTGGTTTGTTTAGGCATCCTCTCCCCATCATACACATGATAACATTGTTAATCATCCTCCATAAGGTGATGAATTATTCAGTACAATGTTCAGGGTGGCAACTCTGTATTAAAACTTCTAATGCATCACACCCAGAGAACAGTAACTCCTGCTGCTTCATAAATACCACAGAAGGCGTGCTCCCTGCTTCCAGCCATAACGTTAATTAACTCCACTACATGACAATGACATATGACTGTCCTTTGCAACAACACGCCCAAATTATCAGCGTCATTCTGTATTGGAGAGGTTTTGGAAACAGCAAACGGTGCATCATTTGTAACAAGCTGTGAAACACCGGGAGTAATCTCCAGAGATCAAGTGACATTTACAGAGTTTAATTAACAACCACAGCTGCACTTAAACACCACTTCAGTCGTGCATCATCCTGAATCTTTCATTAACTATCAAACATTTGTCATGAAACTTACATTCGAGGGAAAAGAGATGTTAAACCACATGATCGGGTCAATGCCAACACACATGATGTATGAGCTCATGTCATGCATGTGTTCTTAGGCCATGAAATGTGAAGGCTTTGCATGCAGGTAGGTGGAGCACCAGGAGGGAAACCTTCAGAAATAAACCTAAGTTGGAAGCAGAATTATTCAATCCACATTATATGTTAGGTTTAATGGCAATATATATATATATATATATATATATTAAAGACATATATTTTGTATTATATATTTTTTTTTTGCATTTAAAAAAAAATATATACACACATAATATATACAGACACACACACACACACATATATATATATATATATATATATATATATAATCGTTCAATAATTTAGAGCCTGCATTAGTCAGTAAAAGTAACATTTTGTGTTATATTTGGGAAAAACACGTAATATGTTGTATTGAGCTATTTTAACTGTTCTTGTTTGACTCCTGATAAATTGTATATTTAGGCAATAAAACTAATATAGGTAAGGGTTGAATGATTTTGTTTCCAAGTACAAGGAGGGAAACTTTCAGCATTAAATCTACTTAAATGATAATAATTCATGCATGAACATAGTCTGAATGTGACTGAAAACATGTTCTCTGTCAACATTGGAAGCTGTAATGATAATTAAGAATAAAATCAGTTAAACTATCATCCTATTAGTCATGCATGGATCCTAGAATGCATGTATGTAAAAGCCTGCTGTGAGTGGAAGAATCCCTTGAGCAGTGACTGTTTGCATTTCTCTGATTGGGTCAATAGGTGGCGCTGTGGAGACACTTGCTTTAATTAAGCGGAGCGTCTTCCCTATAAGAATACTTACCTCTGTACAAATTAACCTTCTTAATTAGGTGTGAGAGTGAGAGATTACATGCTCTGAGGATTCTTAGTTAGTCTTAGGCTTGTTCCACCGATTCTAACTAATAATCCAGATAAATCCCCTGAATGTTAGAATAAATAGAGATATTGCACACGTAAGATTGCGCTAAAAAGGACAATAAGATACAGTGGACATTACTGGACTCATACAGTATGTTTTTACTCGTTTAGTACCACAACACACCGGAGGATGGAGCTAGCATGAGTGTCTGGAGGACCCTGCTGCCTCTGAGCGTAAAACGGGCGTCTCGGAGCTTCACATCTCTGTTGGTGGTGCCAGGTGTGTTCAAACCTGTAGCAGACCAACGCTCGCAGATTGTCTCTCAGCTCAATCATCATGGGCTGGATCTCGACTGCCTAAACCGCCTACCGGTGATCGCTACCGCCCGCAAATTTTTTCAGCCTGCCCACAGGTATGAGGGCTGTCTGCGTGACGCTCTACATTTCACAGACACTCCACGATCTGTCGCCGACTGAGTGAAATCCTCTCTGTTTACATTCTGTTTCGACTACTTAGCGTCGCGAGGGTCCTCTAGAGACGAAGCAAAGCGCGGATAAGGTTCCAGAGAAGCGATGGAGATCGTAAAACCTGCGCTGCTCTCGTTGTAACCATCTCGCCGCAATCAACTCTCCTGTTTTACGCACGAGGAGCGCTTGGAATTATTACAACCCAGGGAACTGCGCGCACACCGGACCATAAGCCCGTGGAATGACCGAGCCCAGCGGCGGGTTCACGCGTGAAAACCAGCCTCTTAAATGTCAGGAAGATGAGATCCCCCGCAGGTCGGGAGAATAACTCAGCAGGATTTATTAGGCCGCGTCACTTTGCGTTCATTTAACAACAGCAAACCGAGGGGACTCTAACCACATCGTTAGTTGTTCGAAAAAAGGAGGAACGATGTCCAGAACACTGAAGAAGAAGAAACACTGGTCCAGTAAAGTGGTGGAATGCGCGGTGTCATGGGGGAACCTGGGGGACTTTGGCTCCGTGGTGGAGGTCCTGGGAGGAGCAGAGCTGGGACAGTTCCCCCACCTGGGCCAGATGAAGCTGGACGTGCTGGTGTGTCACGTCGGGAAGCTGCCCTACTATGGGGACGTTTTGATGGAGGTGAACGGGACGCCCGTCAGTGGACTTACAAACCGTGACACCCTGGCTGTCATACGCCACTTTCGGGAGCCCATTCGCTTGAAGACGGTCAAACCAGGTGCGTCCCTGCTCTCTGTCCTCACTTTAGCTCAGTTTGTAAGATGGGCGCTTTAATGTGTGGCATCCACCCTCACCATTATACACATCCAGTAGCCTAACCTTGGGAACCATGGTGCATTTGCTGTCAGTGAGTGATCATCTTAAACACCCTCAGGTTAATATATTAAAATAAAATTAATTTATACGCCTATCTTTATAGGCTTTTCCCTCATGTAAGTTGGAATATGTTTAACTCCCTTTGATTTATGGATTTAGATACAGATAAATTGACTTAATCTCTGTAAAATAGAATAAAAAGATGAATAAAGTAGCACATTTAGCTGTGTACCCACCACTACATCCCTGTCCACTTCCCAAGGGATATCCCAGACTTCTATTGTAAACCTCCCACCATCCTACAACATCTAATCGGCCAATTCTCCCACCCCTTTGTCAGGGCGAGCAAATAGTGATAATGGCATGTAGCCGCGAGTGGAGCCTTCTAGGCTAAGTGCACTTACATGCATAGAAATAAGGCCTAATTACATCCTCCATTATTCAAGATACTCTGCTGCTTTTGGCCACAGTAGCTGGAGTGGTTACCTGGGTTGTAATCTCACTCAGCATCCAGCTCCCCAAGGATGCTGTCTTCAGCATCCAGACACTCTGACAATGAGGTCTAATAGCTGTGATGGTTCTCGTTCTGGTTCTGAAGCTGAGATCCTCTAGTTTGTTTGTAGGTGAGGAAAATGGTCATTCTTTGCTCGTATGCTGGAGCTGGAATGTCTCAGCAACAACTGAGACAATTCGAAAGGTTACATCAGCATCAGCAGCAGCAGCAGCAGCAGCTGAGTCCCAGGACCTCAGGCCAGGATCCCTAAACATCAGCTGCATGCATGCACAGACACACTCGTGGTGTGTGTCAGTGTGCTGCATGTAGCCATTCCTTGGAGTTTTCTTGCATATTTTTAAATATTTTACTGATTTAGGATTTCCTTTAAGCGACTAAGTGATGAATGGAGCAATGTTTGCTTAGATTTATGAGCCTGCTGCCTATTAGTGTGCGTGCACATGAAAGTGTGTGTGTGTATGTTTCATGGCTGTACACTCCCAGGAGCTCCTAACACCATGCTCTCTGCCCCACTAACCAAGGATGATTAATAAAGGCCATGGAGGAATGAGAGAGAGCAAGAGGGAGAGAGAGAGACATAAAGAACGTGGGGAGAAAATCAGCTCTGCTTTTTGCTCCAGGCTTAACTCCAACACAAGGCTGTTTTTGCTCTGTAAAGCTCACAGGGAAGTAATTGGTGGCAAGGATGTCAAAATTCCCCATTACCCATTTCTTCACTGTCACTCTCACCAGTCTGGCCTATATGTCCACGTTCCTTTTCAGTCATTTGTAATGCTACAACCAGCATGGATCAGCTCTTCAGTATTCTATTTGCAAAAAAAAAAAAGTCTCACAAAGCCCCTCTGGCATCAGCATACAGATGGGCTTGTTATATTGTATGATTACGCATTGTGCATGTGTGCACTTCTGCGCCGCATGTATACATTCCTGTGTGGTAATCTCATGTTTAATTCACACCTCTTGCATAATTGAGTTAGCGAGTGGATTTTCTCCACTCTGATGGAGGCAGTGGGCCTTGAGGATCAGCTGTTAACAGGAAGCCCGGGAAGCTGACATGGGATATCGGAGGCCAGCAGCGATGGACAAGCTCTCAGTCTACCAGATGTTCCCTCTTTGCTCTTCCTGCTTCGTCCATGTGGAACTGGTGGGCTTCCTGTGCTCTCTGCTGACATCTGGGGTGGGGCTAGGAGGGAAGAGATAGTAAGTGTGCAGAGATGCAAAAGCAGAAATGGGCGTGGATAGAGAGGCTATTATCAATCTCAGCCATCAATCGAAAGGACTGTGAGCTGAAAGAGTTGCATACAGCACTTCTCTCACTTTTATATAGCTGCTTCTGGTGCATCTTATGTTCTCTTGGGATTGCCACATGTATACATCCTCACATACATACCCTTTTACTGCTTTGAAACGGAGAACTTCACACCAATCCTGCACCATGATTTCTACCGTGAGTTGGATGTGCCCGTTTTCTTTGATTAAGCTCCGAGATGCCTCTATCAGAAGCTCTGCGCTCGGTACGGAAATCTATTTCTGTCAATACCCTCAGCTCAGGATTGGAAAAGATGTCGGATGAATAGCTTCATGAATGTCAACCAGAATTCCTTTTCTGCCAGTCAGTCATTTTCTGCTGTGCCTCCTATATGTTTGCAGCTTCAATCACTGTGAAATCAAAACATACGTACAAACTGTAATCATATATATGTAGCTGAATGGATGATGACTCTGACATCAAATGAATAATTTCTCAATGCGGCACACAGTGGAGCTATAGTGCAAAAAGCTGCTTTGTCTTTTGGATGATTAATATTAGCTGTGGAAATGTATGAAACGCATGAAAACAAGGCTTCCCTGTAAAATGGATGCAGCCTGCTTCTACGGCCCTTTATGTCTCAGTCAGCAGCTGAAATGTGTTTTAAAATATTTAATATAGCCATGAAATGTAAAAAGAGACACCAGATTAGAGATGCATTTAAATGAAACAGTAAAAGTATGTCGATTCAAAGATATACCTTTCATCTTTATGGGTTTTAATAGTTGATAAATATTGTTGTGATAATGACAACATATTGCAGAATGCCATAAAGCATCTCTGTCTATAACATACTGAGCCTCTGAGGGAAATTGTGTTCTTCTTGTGGAAATCAAATGACATAATCAAATTTGTGTAAAGCAGCAGTGGATCCTGCTATTGATGGCAATTTACTCTACATTATATTTTAAGCTACCTGCTTCTGCTCACACATCAGCATAGCTGCCAACAGGGAAGAAAAAAGAGTGACAGGAACCCCTAAGCCCCTCTATCAAACTGCAATAGTGAGTGTGGGTTAATCACATTAATGCACCTCTCATATCAGGAAGTGCCTCTCAATGGAACCATCCTCTTGACAGGCGATGCTTTGTCACTGTAAAAAGATTTGCAGTAGGCTGCAAAAAAAAACGAAAGAAAAAAAGCCAAAACCTGGGGATTGAGAGTGAGAGTGGGAATACAGCAGACTAGAGAGCTTGGTCAAATATCCAGAGACATCTGCTCTGGCCTTATAGAGATGTTTCTGACAATCAGCTGAATGGAGCAGGATAGCCATCACATACACCACCCCACCCGGCTCTATTAGCTGTTTGTCCATGATTTTTGAAGTGATTATGAGAGTCATTGTGCATATTTAATACAGCATTGGCTATATGTTTGTCGTGCTAAGATCTATTTAGCCTTTGCTACTGATCCTGCTGCTCTGCTGTTGGATTATTGGCTCTTTGGTGCTTATAGCTACTTCTTTGCCTCTTTGTAATTTTACTTGCATTTTTGCCTTACGGTACATTGTCTACAACTGTCTTGCTTTCTAGGCCAGGCATCTCTTGGAAAAAAAAAGAAAAAGTTCTTAGTCTTATTGGTGCCAACTGGCTAGATAAAGGCTGGATGAAAAACAGATGCTGAACGCACAATGAGTTTTAGGTGGTAGTGAAGCCTCGTGTGCCTCATTAATAATTTGTAGGCAACACAGAATATAAAAATGAAGCTTGGCAAACCTTCACTAGACACTTACATGAAATATTAGCAGAATATTGCCTCAGCCACTCCTCTGCTGCTGCACTTATTGAAAGCTCTGATGGGCTCCAATATGGAAGAGCTTAAGCATACCAGCGTGTTTTTGTACGTGTCAACCCATTAACTGCACATATGTGTACCATACATTGCTGATGATCATTTCCTAAAGCGTGTTGTAGTGTTTTACATTGGAACTGTGTTTTTCATGCCTTCCAGGCTTCTACTGTTTTCCGATCATTTGTCTACACTGAAAAATACCCTGCAGAAATATTTATTCAGGTAATCCCAGTTTCCATTAACTCGCATTTTACAGTCAGCTGTTTTAAATGGTGTTAAAACAGGGCTTTACTCAGTTGTCATGATATAATTTGCAAGCATTTATTCATAAACCAAGTAATTAGACACGCTTTGACCTGATGAAGGCACTAGAAGAAAAATTATTAATGATCATCAAAATGATTACTGTACATTTTGAGAAGGACGTGACTGTGTGATCATTTTCAGACATTTTACTGAAAACAATAAATACAAGCTGGAGTCAGTGGATGACCAGTGTGAATATCTAAAAAAATACTGTGCCAATCCATCTGGAAGATGCTGAGATATTTCACAGTGTAAGGTAGAAATTTGAATTGTTTGTGGCGCAAAAGGAAAGTCATAAAGTCATTTAACCTCTGGAAACCATGAATAGCTGCACAAAATTTCACAAGGATTTATTTACTAGTTGTTCAGGATGGGACCAGCAGGACAACACTGCCATCCTCCTGTGTCCTGTGCTGATTATTTGACAGTCATAAATGACCAGTGTTGGAGAGGAGAAGCGCAGCAGCAACCCTCCTGTTTTGTTAACTCCAGGCGACTGGCATGATGTCACCACCCTCATCAGCCAGTGCTGGTTTGTCCGCGCTGCACGGGGACACCTGAGCAACTCCGTGAAGCGGGTTGCCATGACACCTGAGCGTGACGATTAGCAGGAGCGTTGCTCTGTCGCTGTTGTCATTAATGTCTCACTAACTTTCATCACTGTTGTTCTCCATACTCCCTTCCCTTTTCACTGTGAAGCAAAAGGCTTCTGTGCAGAAAAGAGCAAGGCCTGTAACCACATCCAATTAAAAATATCAAATGCCACAAAAAGCTGGGCCGCTCGCAGTTTTTACGCACTTGTTTTAAAGGAGCTGAAAAGGAAGTTGTGCCTATTTTTCCTTCCATCTAATGTGCTTTTGCATCTGTTTGGCCTTCGCTGTATCATCCATTTTGTTGACATGCAGCTTGTTTGTCCTCTTCGACTCTCATCAAGCATTTCCCATATGTGCCTGAGGCAGCTGTCACAATTCTAGTAAAGTGCTGCTGTCTTATACACACATACTCCACCCCCCCCCCCCCCCCCACACACACACACACACAAACACACACAGATGTATCTAAAGGTACACTGTGCAAAATGTCCATCTTGATACACGCAATTGAAATTAAAACAAAGACCTAAAATATTTTTTTCCTGACAACCTGCTGACTATCTGAAAAATGCGCAAAGCACTTAGAGTGAAGAAATGTGGTGCTTGTGGAGGCATTTTAAAATAACGATGAACAAATGTGAAGGAGTCTAATTGAATAATTAAAATTCATTAGATATTGTTCATCTACTAAAATATGTTAATGCTTGAAGGACCTAAAATAATTACTCTATTCTAGGGCCGTGACTGTCGATTGTTTTCTTAATTGAGTACTATTGCAATGATTAAGCAAGTAATACTTTTGCTTTATTAAAAACCAATAATGCTTCATATATTTAAAAGTGAAAATGAGAGAGGTCTCTCAAAATTAACAACACATTCTTCACTGATTGCAGTGAGGTCAACAGGAGCAGGGAAACCTCTCAACATAAATACAAGTCCATTAATCAGACAGGCCCATGTATTTAATATGTTGAATGGTTTGCCCTGCACCTGCTGACCCTCCCTCACTTTGGACACTGTCTGTCATTTTCTGTGGTCTGTCCCTCCTCTTCGTCCCTCACAATCATCTCTCTCTGTCACGACCGGCTAAAAGCCGTGACAGATGGCGGGAGGTGACACGAGAGCATAAAGCAAGAAATCAGTTATTTCTTTAAGGAAAACTCTAACAACAAACAATATGAGAAATCTGTGAGGTGACCATCAGTAAGTCAGTAGTGTCAGCATGTATGTGTGAGTGGAGTAAAGAAAAAAAATGAAACGGAAAAACAAGGTTTGGGGAGCATGGTGCAACCGAAGCAGAGTTTCCTCTGACTCTCTCTTCAGTGAAGTTTCAAAAGTTTCAACAACATCAAATATGGCGACGGCCGTAGTAGGTTGTGATAATGTACCTAGTCAATACAGAGCGGCAAAAGTGGAGGGAACTATGTTCTCGGCGGTGGTCTGTGAGGTCATTAAATACATCAAGACGCTTTATCGCTTCACTTTTTTCTTCTTCGTTGTTTCTGTATAGATTTGTCGTGCCTTGCTTTAATTGTAGCTTGAGCCCTCAACCATTTCCGCTGGTGTTGCTCCATTTCGTCCGTCTCTTTTGGATGAAGGCAGAAGACATACAGAAGGCTCAGTCCGTCTCTGTATCCGTCTTTAACGTGGTGCATAAATGGGTTTTAAGACAGAGAGCCAACCAAGTAACCAGTAGCGGTTGTGTCATCCCATCTCTTCCTCATTTTTTAAATCCACGCTAACACTTTGCATCTCTGCCTTTCTCATCAGTGTGTATACATTTTTTGTGTGTGATCCCGCTACTCAGGTTATTCTAACAATCAGCTCCACTGTACACTGAAATCCATTCGATCTATTATTTTCCTTACCTTTTGTCTCTGTTTTGTTGTATTTGACATATTTAACCATTGTTTAGACCGATGAATGTCTTGGGACCATTTAGGAGTTGCTTAGGACGAAGGTTTCTTAGGCCTGAGTCCCAAACTTCAGATAGATTATAAAGCTTTCCCATTTCAAACATATAAATATTTCAATATCTCTATTATGTCTTATATAAATAATTGCTTATTTTTAACGCTCTTTTGAGTAAACTTTACTAAAATATTTTAATCTGCACCAGACATACGTTTTTTTGCAAAATAGCATAACAACACTGAATACAAGGATTATTTACTTATTTTACTTTTATTTATGTAGTGCAACATTGCACCAGTTTACCCATAACACAACGCAAAGCAGAGCTGCCAACACTCCATAGCATCCCTGGTCAGAGTCTACTCACGAATACCTAGTGGTGTTTTTGTGGAGGCAGAGTGGGGGGGAGTTTGTGGGAGGTGGCGTAATACAACTAGAAAACAAACAAGAGTAAAGTTGCTCCCAGCCTTGTCCTCAATAATTCATCAATACCAGAGTCAGATACTCCACTCATGTGTGTCTGTGTGTGCATGTGCATGGTAACGGGTGATATCAGAGCAAAGAGGCAGGCTACAGTCAAAAGCATAGCCTGACTCCGGCTGCCCAGCACGCTCCCATTACTCCCACTTCAATCAAACTGGAGTTGCTCTTGTCACACCTGCAACGACTACAACATACATAGCATGCTGGAGAACATGGTTTAGATATGTCCTTTTTGAAATTTCATGATGATTGCCCTGCAGATGTGAAATGTTTGCAGTTTTGCGTCATGGGATGCTGGTTAGGTTTGTAGAGATGCATGGAATATTTTGATTTCTACATGATTTCAGCACATTATGAACAACCTCTGTAAGAAAGTATGAATGACATTTTCTGCTAAGCATTAACTTCTTTTAGTCTCACCCGTCGATAAGGTCTGTGTAACTGCTGCATTCTGCATACACAACAAACAAAAAAAACAAAATGACTGTAAAACTTTATCTTTCATACTCCTGTTTATATCTGGACAGAAATCCTTTATGTTATTTGTCCTAAGGCCACCTATAGAAAGAAGATTTTTTCTTTGTAAAAAAGAAGCAAGGATTTCTTTAAATGTTCAACAGTGTGACTAAGAACTGACTGGAAGCTGATCACATAGTCATGAAGCTGAGTGTGGTGGACACAGGTCATGGTGTCAGTGTTTACTGAGCATTGTGTGTGTGCGTGAGATACAGACAGGCGATGGTAAGGGGATGCAGGTGTTGTACCAATACAAGAAAACAACATAATCTCTACAAATTAAATCTATGCTGCATGCAGAAAGACCATTATGGAAGTTGGGTTTTTAACAGTGGAGAGTTAACTCTCTAATTGCATCATCTATAGTAGCCTACAGAGGTCATAAAGCTGTAAAGCATACAAATAGCATTTTGGTGTTTGCAATATGTTGAATTTTCTATGGGTTTTTTTCTTTTTTCAGTGGGCTGCTCTGGGAGATTTCTGCTCCTCTGTGCCCTCAGTGCCTGTTCCAATTAGGGACCACATTGACATCTTACAGCCTGTTAGCGCTCATGCTGCAACATAATGACTCATTCCAATCTTAGCCCAGTAAATGTATATTTATGAGGGCCTCATAAACTAATTTGTGACATTTTAGATGTGTACAGGGATCTTAACAGTGGTAGCAAACCTGCATTTGGGCGTGGGTTTCACCACTAACTGCACAGACGAGGAGAAATAGTAATTGAAGGTGAATATTTTTGCTTGAATTCTGCACTGATTCTGCAGAATCAGAGATTATTTTTTCTTTGACCTGCATCCTATTTGCCCTGTTTTCCCTTCTGTTGTGTCCGCCTGCTTTGTGAAGAGCTCTCCTTTTCTGTAGCTGGTTGTATCCTAAAAATGGATTTAGTGTTGTCATTTTATCATCTGGAGCCCGCAGAAACCCCTAAATATGTAATCGCCCAAAACGGATCATAACAGGAGCTCAAAAACGTGTTCATATGTGATACAGAAATCTGTAAATACAGGCCTTCATCCCTGGTGTGACATTACTGCTTTTTTTTTTTTTTTGTTGTTTTTTGTTGTTGTTTTTTTTTTTTTGCTGCTGTCTTGCTCCTCAGTGTGCATCAGTCATATCCTGTACACGTGAAACAGAACCGGGGAGGGCTGGGCCGTCTTTTGGCGGAGCGTCCTCTCTGTCAGTGTCTGAGAGCAGATTGGAGGGGACGGCTGGTGAGGAGTCACTCCTCGGTCTGAGAGTCTTGTTTATTTTACCACAGGCGCAGCATCCATACGGCGGCTGACTGACCCAGCACTGTCATGAAGAACATTATCTTTATGCAACAATGATTGCTACTCGCTACAGTGCCTCCACCCCCCCTTCTGCTGCGTTGAGTGATTGCACATTTGGTTGCCAGTGTGTCACTACCCACTTTCCTGTTATCCAGATGTGCATTATCCTCCAACTGGTGTTTATCACCGCAAGATAGAGGCTCAGGTCACCTCTAGACAGCTCACAGGTAATGGGCCTTGACGTCTGAATTAGTCTGCTCTTTCAGATGGTGATTAGCAACGAGCTTAGAATTCTGGGAGCATCTTGATATGCAGCCATAAACAGGCAGGGGAGATGGGCAGCTGGGGCTCTGCCGCTGTGTGGTTCATGATGGGAGGCTTGCCAGTAATTCGGCTCATCATGAAGTAGTCACGATGTGGTTTTCCAGATGACAGGGAGGCAAGGAGAGGGTGACTTTGGCCAGTACGATTATCCGTTTGCACCTGTGATTTTGCCACTTGAAGTCTATAATTTTCATTTGTTGATACTGCAGTGTGAAATGCAGACCAAGCTGCTGCACACATAAACTTTATGGATAGCAGAGCTCGCAAGTTTTATATCAAAATCTATTTCCGGTCTTTGTTTCGTGGCTGTGTGAGTGTTATCCCTTCCCCAGCTCTTTTATTATTCCATGGATGTATGACTCGCTGTGTGCTTGTGGCGGCAGGCGAACGGCTGGCTTTGTAGAATCTTAATAGCGGGGAGCTAGTGCCAAGCCTTCCATTCGCAGCTTGCTGCAGGCGTGTGACTGAATGCCAATGAGACATTACTGTTGAGGTGGGGTGGATCAGGGGAGCTGATCAGGGCAGGCAGGATCTGAGAATCTGCAGAGCCCTTAACCAGGTGAGGATCATGCATGTCTGCTCCTAGAGGCTGCACAACAAGAGGCGCTTTCTGTGTCAGGGTTATCTCAGCGCACCTAATCGTCAGGATGCTCCCTCCGCTGTGCTTCTCTGCCAGGAGGGAGATAATATGAGTGCATTCTGTTCAGCTTTGAGCCGCCTCCTCTGTAACATACTGCCCCAGAAAGTGAGGCAGTTAGATTCTGATTCAGGAATGACACAATGATAAATGACACTGAGGCAAAGGCCACACTGTAGAGTCTCCGCTGAATCTACAGAGGACTTCTCTTCTCTTCTCTTCTCTCCCCTCCTCTCTCCTCTTCTCTTCTCTTCTCTTTCAATGGCATTTGACAATATTCACTTTCTATTGAGTCTCATTTAAGCCTCCCTTGTAATAACACTGTTTATGCTTATATTTAAATCGGTATAATCTTCTCTTCTTTGTAAGTCACCACAAGTTATTACCTCCACCAAGGATGTTTATGTTTTCACCCGTGTCTGTTTGTTTGTTTGTTTGTTGGTTGTCAGGATTACACAAAAACTACTGAACAGATTTCCATGAAAACTGGTGGGAGGAAGGGTCGTGGGCCGGAATGGACCCCATTGAGTTCTGGTGTGGATCTGGTTAAAGGAGTGGATCCATCTTTCTTTTTTTTCTTTTTTTGTACTTTCCTTAACATTGCGAGATAGGGTGTTTTTTTTGTTGCCATTTTCTTTTATTTCTCAGGAAATAATTGATGGATCTTGATGGAAAAAAATCAGGCATACTTAGTGGGTTAGTATCTATGAGTATGTATAATTTGGTGAAGATTCAAATAAAAATAAAGATCCACCAGATTTAAATGTTTGGCTGACACAAATCCTTACGTTATGGTTACAGGACTATGAGTTTGATTTTAGATAAGGCTTGATTGAATTAAAGGGGACTGTTGGGCCTTGGTGGAGGTGTGTGTTCTACTGAGTGCCATTCTATTTCATTATTGTCTCTATAATTTCAGACTGTCTGAATAAACAATACATTACAGAAGACTGAACGTGTGATGTTGCATCACCCTTATTTTGACTGACGTGTGTCTGTGTAGATGTGTGTGTTATGTCACATCGTTAACATGGAGCCTTCTCCACTCTGTAGGTGACATAAATGACAACACAGGCTATTAGGAGCCGCACAGGACCTGTTAATGCAATATAAATGGAGAGCTATGATGCACACGGTCTCTACTACACACACACATACACAGGAATCAGCGTGTTAAGCAGTCTCTTTCACAGCATGCACATGGTTCTCCACATGACGCAGATGTTGCTAACAGTTGGATGGAATAAGTAGAGGCTCCAGTCACCGAGTCACTGCCTAATCCTATTACAGATGGTTTCACACAGTCACACCGACCGATGAAGAGAGGGCATCAGGTAACGGACAGATGGACGAGCCATGGCTGTTAACAGCTGTGGTGAACTGTTGTGTAATATACAGTTGTGGTGTTCAGGAAGTGGGAGCCATGTGATAGTGTTCCACTGCGTTACTTTGTAGTGGTCAGCAGGGCGTATTAGTGGCACAGAGTTCATCCTGTGCATCTGTCTGTTTGAGTGTTCATTTTATCAACTCAAGTTTACAGCCATCGTCTATCAAACCTTTCTCTTAAGACTCCAAGCTCGGGAGTTACTGAACCACATTTCCCATAATTCATCCATGCCTTAGGGTTTGACTAGATTTCTAGTGTGAGACTGGTATGGTGTGTGATGTTAACGTCCCTCAAAGTGTAGAAAGTAGCATGTTTATACCAGACTGCATATTGCATGTGTTTCACCATTGATTGATTAAGCAAAACAAAATTAAGAAGGGGTGTGGCTTGTGCTAATTAACATCATGCTTATAGGCCTCTCTAGCTACCCCCACCCAAAAATATGTCTGTACAGCATTTTGTAAGAGTTGAGTGGTGGCAGCTGGAGGAGCTCACTGTCAGATTTGCAGGGGACCAACATAAAAAACACCCGACATGGAACAGAGCTTAGGCTATTTTATGTTAATTTTTAGTTCTTAATGTAAAGCAAATATTTTGGAAAGTAACTTATGAGTTTACCCCAACCGATGATCAATTTATAAATCCGTTTTCCACCTATCAAACAAACAAACAAACATGTTTTGCTTCACTTTTGTGTTGCTACACATGCTAACTCTATTTTAATACTGCAACACCAGCTGCTTCTGCTCTCGTGAACAAACTCACCGACTAACAATCGCCGCCATAGCGGCTACCCTCCGTATTTAAGTCTGATAGGGGCAGACGTGGCAAAATGACACACATTCTTTGCTCGAGTAGAAGTACAGTTACTTGCCTTAAAAAGACTGGTAAAAGTAGAGGTTTTGATTCATCTTCTTTACTCAGGTGAAAGTGAAAAAGTACAGGTTCTGAAATGTGCTCAAAGTACGTTGTATAAAGGTAAAAAGTGGCCCTTTGAAGGACATTTGCTGCTGTTTTTGTGCAAACCTGACTTAACCTCATGTCATATAAATGTAATATTAATTAATATCGTTATTTCACTTTCTATTACTGCCATTCACAGACATGTCTCCTCAAAAACCAATGGACAGAATTTGATTAAATTTCACCCATGCTTTGTAGGAGCCCTAAATGTTTGCATCTCATAATTGTTTTCTTCAGTTTGCTTATTTTATACATTTTTAGGTGCATTTGAATATGTGACTTTTATGTCATTCTGCTATATCCACATCCACACCGGCTTCTGTGTCCTTCGACACAAACTTCCTAGTTGCTTTTTCTTTGGGCAATAAATATGTTGGGGCTCACACTTTCAGATCTCAAAGCATGGAACTCGTGTTGGCAGCCCTCAAAGAGTTTATGCCCTTGAGAGGGCAGATGCTGGGAATTACAACTATACTTCATCAGATTAAAAAGATTTGCTGTGCGTCCTAATATACATAATGTGAGTCAATGTCTTGGCTCAGTTCAGCTAGTGTTTGGAAAATAACAGCCACTTTATGTGGTTGGTAGCTGGCTGTGTTATTGCTCTTACATTGTTGTTTGCTCAGTTCTGTTTATATCCTGCTGCTAGCGATGTGCATTTAATTTGACATTATATTAATTATGTATTGATTTCTTGTATTGGATTATCTTATTTTTCTTCCGCTGTGCGAGAGCATTATGAAGCTCTGATGATGTTAATTTGGGTTGTTTTGAAAGAGAAAATTCTCCATACATGAGTTTATATTTTGAGTGTTAAGGAGCTGCATTGCATGAGACATACAGTACAGTATTTCTTGACAGGTTGTTTTTTGTAAACTATAGCAGTAATACTTCTTAAAAAGTTAATGGTGAAAACGGACTTATTTGAAGTCGGTTCACTGCAGTCAGTTTTGACTTCAATGTTAAACTATGATTCATTTTTTATTCATGAAGAGTTCATTTTTTGGTCATTTGAGACCGAATCAGAAGAAAAAGTTCCTTTGTGAAGTTGATCATGGTAAAACCGCTCAGAACACGTCTTTTTTGCATAAATTTAACAACGTGCCAGCAGCACTGAAAGTTGTATACACATAAAGTAAAAAAGATATTAAAATATAAGTATGAAATATACAGTATATATATATTGTATGAAAGCAGACAATCTGTCCATATCTCTAGTTGGGGATCATGGAAGCTTTCTGACTGTGTTTAAGCTTTAAAGGCTGTCATCAACAATCAATCCTGGTACCCAGGTTATCTTTAGCTCCATATTTCTGACTACTTTAGTCTCATACATATGAAGGAACCTTTATAAGTGGCTTTTATAAATAATCATATTGCAGTGACTAAAGCTTACGCATGTCCAGAGAAGCAGACTGGTCTCGTCATGCAAGGTATGAGTCAGGTATGTATCATTTAAAAAAATTGTACCTTAAAGCACCAAAATAAACAACAGTAAACAAATATGTTCCAAGATGCAACATAAATGCAAGAAAAACGTTTTTTGCTGATGTGAAACCCGACAATGATCCTTTGAAAAACTTTTTATATTGTGGAAAAGATTTGGTTTGGGCCGATTGCTGACCACTGATGCCCTCATCCATTATAACATTGTGATTTAAAAGCCCTGCCCTTAACCCGCCAAGCTGAACTCAGCTGCCACTAATTGCTATATACAAGCAAATTTTACATTTGCTAAGCAAAATCTCATCATGAACCAAGAATGTTCAACCAAGAATCTTCACATGCTAATTTGGCGGATACCGACAGTCTGGATTGTTTCTAGCACAGCTTCTTGGATCCATCTGCATCTCAAACAAACGCCTTTCACCAAATATAAAATCTGTTGCATGTATGCTTTCTGTTTGGGTGCAGACAATCCACGTCAACATCACCAGTGTCTAAATTCAAACCTGTCTGAGTACTCATTCGAGCAGGTGCTGCTAACAGGCTTTTATCCTGTCTGAGCTGCGAAGCGGCCAATAAACTGTAACAATCCTACAGGCACCTCTGACAGCTTCCCTTCTATTGTTCAAGGACGTGCTCCTCTCTGCTTTGTTGCTCTTTGGTCTCCGTCTACAGTTTTGTACGCAACTCCAGTGATGCGTTATCAAATTGTGGTTTTACGTCTTAGATTTTGATATGGATCTGCCGACTCCATCTGTGCTTGTTTATTTATTGATTGATTTTTTTTGTCTTTTGTACAAGTTGAGGCCTGTTGTGTTGCAAAGGAATTTAGTGAGGAGACACTAAATGTTGTTTGGGGAGCTGCACTCCATTTATAAAGCCAACAGAATGCAAAGTGCTGGCTGCTTGACATTTATTTTTCAATCAGTGAATCAGATGATTATTATATCAATTGATTGATTAACAATATGGTTAAGTTAATGTAGGAAAATGTTAAATGATAGTTCCTATCATAATGTCCTCAAATCCAAGTTGAAGGCTTGTTTTGTCCAACCAGTCCAAAAGCTGAATGTATTGTGTTTACTATCATAGAAGACTGGGAAAACTACAAACTGGTCACATCAACAGATTTGGTAGTTTTCATAGAGTGGTTTATGCTGTTTTGCATAACATTGACGCTTCACACCAGATGATGCAGTACAGCATTAGGACCCACCCCTCTGATTCATGACAGACTCAGCCATGTTTATGTTTTGTCATGTTGACTCTGACCCCGAGCCCCAGTCTGTCTAGATGACTGTTTTTATACCTGACTGAGCAGCACTCCCTTTGGCATCCACTCACACATGAACATACCTCCAAACAAATCCAAAAAGACACCCTCACATGCAGCCACATGCACAGAGCTGTTGGGTTGGACAAGGTGAAGGTGGAATTTGGTAGGAGGTGTTCAGCTATCCATTTAGCTAATGGTTATTTCCAGGTAACTTGTGCAGGATGATGGTATCAAATCATGGTTCTCTGACCGAAATTGGTGGACTGCTCCCTCCAGGTTGTGGGCGAGTTACTGCCTCGATGGAGTTTCAGTATCTTGGGGTCTTGTCTTGTGAGTGATGGGAAAATGGACCAAGAGATTTACAGGCAATTTAGAGTTGAGTTGTATGGCAAAGCTCTCGATTTACCAGTTGATCTATGTTCCAACCCTCACCTATGGTCATGAGCTCTGGGTAGTGACCAAAAGGATAAGATAGTGGATACAAGCGGCCAAAAGAAGTTTCCTTTGTGGAGTGACTCGGCTCAGCCTTATGCTGCATTCTGGGGGAGCTTCAAGTACTCCTTTGTGCTGAAAGGAGCCAGTTGAGGTGGTTCAGACATCTGATTAGATGCCTCCAGGGTGCCTCCCTTTGGAGGTTTTCCAGCCATGTCCACCTACCCGTGGTAGACCATGGTAGTCCATCTGGCCCAGGGAACACCTCAGGATCCCCCAGGAGGAGCTGGGAAGTCTTGCTGGGGCAAAGGTGTCTTGAATACCCTGCTTAGAATGCTGCAACCACGAATCGACCCTGAATAGGCAAAAAGGGTTGGATGGATGGATGGATGGATGGATGGATGGATGATGGTATTAAAGCCTGCAGTAATAACATTAACTTTATTATGGTTGTGCCTGTGATTGTGTCTGGCTGACATTTGAACAGTTAATCAAACAATTAAAAAGGAGAGGCTTCCCTGGGTAGACTAATGCCGAGGCAGAGACAGAACTCCTAAATGTTTGAATTCAAATTTAATTAAAATTGAAAATATGGAATGAAAAAGATGATTAAAATTACATTTTTAGCTGTGTCCAATTTTGTGATGTTCATAGCCATCCTGTCCTTGTTTGGTGCTGTCATTTTCAATAATACATAGAATCACTTATGAAGATACAGTTTTGCACATTATTAAATCAAGGAAAATATAATATTGCATGCCAGTGAATCACAAATTACAGACTCTTCTTTCTAATGTATTTTACACTTCATATCATATCCAATTAACAAAAAAGAATGAGTTGGGAAGCTCATATTGTTTTCCCGTGCCTCAAAACACAGCAGCAGCCTTGCTTGAGGAGACCCACTGTCTATTGTTTGACAGTGTTGTTCTAATGAATGTACTTAAAATTACATCATTGTTTCCGTGTCTCTGCAGACAAAATTAATTATAGATTCTATACCTCAGTTAACATATGCAATTGTTATGTTGACTGAATCAGGCGATGCAAATGTCCATGACAAGAGTGATTTTTAAGGTTTTTAATGTTTTCATTTGGAACTTCTCAAGCACCAACAATCCTCCTTCATGCAAAACATTTTCTGTTGGAGAGATACTGTATGTGGGGGGGGGTTTGTTTGTTTGTCCAGCATCACAGATTCCTCTATTTGTGAGTCAGATGCCCTGGAAAGTTGTCCACTATTTGAATTTTTTGATTGTATTAACAAAGGAAGGATGCAAAATCGAAAGAACAATGCAGACAGGAAAATAGTTTGTTTGGTACACTCACACAATTTCCTATGCTCACATCCATGGTTTAGGCTTAGGGAATAAATTAAGACTCATAAGAAGCCAGCAGAGGCTATATCTTTGAAAGCCAGCTCCTGATCTGGCCAATTAAAATGGCAATGTGGGAAATTAAGATGACTATTTGTTTGACTGAGGTGGAAACTCGAATGTCTAACCCCATAACTCACTGGATCTAATACAAGCTCTACTGGTCATTAGCTTTCTGAAGCTGGTAACCATTTCACTGAGGCCAGCAACACATCACCATGATCAGTTACTGGTTCGACTGGTCGCTTTCCAAAGCTGGTAACAAGCATGCTGAGGGTATCTACCCACTGGATCCGCTACCGGCTCAGCTGGACTTTAGCTTTCCAAAGCTGGTAAATAGCACACAGACACTAACACACAAAGACAAGTAACCCACCTGATCAGTTGTTTGTCTGATGTGTTATTATTAGGGGTGCATGATAAAACCGGTAGTACCACTACTTAGTGTGTAAGTGTAAGCAGGAGACAATTATTTGAAGTAATAATAGCAGGTATGATGAGAGCAAGATAGACGTTAGTCTCAAATCTGCAGAAGAAGTAAACATATATCAGACCCTAAACATGCTAAAATAATCATGTTTTATGTGATACTGTGTTAAACAGAGCTCTACTGCTGATTGATATCATTTTACTTATAAGCTAATTTTACTTGTGTAAACCAGTTTTAACAGTTATTTTGAATAGTATCAGAGGAAGAGATCAGAAACAGTATTTCCGTTGACAGCAGTAGGATATCCTCTCATGTTGTTTCTGCTGTGATACTGTGTTTAAAGCACAGCTTCTATTCTCATTTGTGGTTCGCAGGCAAAACCCGCCTTCGTTGTCGGTGAAAACAAAGCGGTTTGTTGCTACCATTTTCATTCATTCATTCATTCATTCATTCATTCACTGTCTTTACATCGTACACATTTTCGCACTCTATTATTTTATTTAAATTAAAACAAACACAAAGAACATTTTCTATGACATGTTATTACCAAGAAAATCTTGGAAATAATGCAAAACTACGTTACACAGCCAAACTTTGCCAAACATCCTACCGATAATTGGAAAGATGAACCAACATCATGGCCAAGTGTAGAGCATGAAAATATTTACTGCTGCTTGATTTAAAGTCCCGGTAATAAAGTTTTGTTTCTCACAATAGCTACTCTTCTGTTTGTTGCTGTTAGTGTAGTTTCCACCAAGTGCAGGCAGGACCACACTGGAAATAAGTATGTTATACGTAAGTATGTATTTATATATGAATTTTTACCAAATAAACTCAATCACTCAAAGACACTAGTGGCTTTCTTACTACTGGTTTATTGGAAAGCTTCTTCTCTTCAAATCCACCGTGAAAATTAAAGGCAGTATAAACGAGAAAATACAAATCATGTTGGCGTAGCATAAACAATAGCAGGCCCAAAGTAAAACACATATGAACAAACATATACCTCATTGTCTGCATGCTATGAAAGGGAACAGTCCTCAGGTTTCCTTATAATCTTTCATGTCTTATTAAAGTTTGCTGTGACGAACAAACTTTTCACCGGAGCAAAAAAAAAAAGCTCCAGGTTGCTGATTGGTTCCCGGTGCCGGTGTGTGTGTTTTTATACGTTTTGTAGACCAGCTTATACATTACTTTAGTGGGTTGTGAGGTTAGAGGAAGAATTAACACCTTCGTCAAATGAATAGTCGCCTTCCTATTTCTGACGTCTCAGTTATCAGCGCTGTCTTATCATTGGTCAGATCAGTAGCTTGCCTTGGCAAGGATGTAGCCTCCTTTAACTTCTCTTCAGTCTTATGTTTGTTCCTAACCCTGCACCATACACATCCACACACTAAACCAATATCCTTACTCTGGCACATAGAAACAAAAATTGATCTGTGCATATAGACAGACTATTGTTGCACTGATTGGGCCTAACAGAGGAGACAAATCCACCCATCCATCCATCCATTATCCAGCCATCCATCCACCCACCCATCCATTCATCCATCCATCCACCCATCCATCGGCTTCCCTGACAGGGATGTTGCTCAGTGTGACAGGCTTATTGACAGGCCAGAGATGAGCTGGAGATTCTGGGACTGGAGGACAGGCCGATGTGGAGGGTAAGGCTTTCATACCTCTGTGACATGCATGGAATTCATGAGGTTGTACCTTGACAAAAGGAAGACTTTTTGATGCAAACCAGTGGAACCAGTGACGTCCTTGGACATGCTCAGTCGCTGCTTGCTTTTTATATATCTGTCTCGCTCCAGAAGGCATAGCATAGATGGGTGTTCACTTAATTGCATTGCTGACCTTTAAAAGGGGAAGAAAAAAGCTTTTTGATTACTTCAGTTCATGGTCAAGCTGGTAAGCTGTTGATGGAAAGGAAACTCCTCTGTACATAAATACTGTGTTGTCTGCCTTACAGCAGCAACAAAAAAATTCAAGGCTGTAGAGAATCACATTTATTCAGTATTTTGCGTTGTAAATTGAAGGAGTTGATTCCAAACTTGTGCCGTACTTGCAGATTATTTAGTATTTGAAAATTTCAGCATAAAAATTGGACCAGTGTTTTTTGTTTTTCTATTTGCGGTTCTAAAATTTCAAGACTAAACAAGATATGAAGGACTAGCCTCCATTGAATCAGCTCTTCAGGTGTAACTCAAGTTTAATTTCACCATATTTTTGTTTTGTTTTATTATATGCAACAACATTTCGTAAAAGCAATCGGTGGTTTATTTGTTCTGTGAGACTTTATATTTATCTTGTCCTCAATTATCTCCCAGGATATCTACTTCCAAACCTACGCTTATCCTTCATTATCCGATTATAATATTTGCTAACAGCTTAGCGGTGTCTAATTTGACCCCAAGCTATATCATGGCATGACAATTCCAATTAAATGTTCTGATATTCTTTTACTCCACCTCTAAGCATATTTGTCTATTGAAATGTGTTAGGTATCACGGAATGTGTGACATGCATTCTGGACGCTTTGACGATCATACCTTTTTATAAAGTGAGACATTTTAAGGTTGTTGCTGACCAGGACATGGTAGAGTGATCATATTACTTTTCATCTCCCCTCCAGGACATGAAGTCCAGCCTGACACTACAAATGACTTGCTACATTGATGACGCAGTTAGCCCTGGGTTATTTGTCAATTTTAATATTCATATGTGAGAGGATACATTTGTTAGCCTTTAGTTTTTTTGCATGATTTATGTCTGATCTCTTCATGTCACTAATCAGTGCAGATCTTAAGGAAACACATTTTTGAATTGCCAGACGGAGAAGCAGATGTGGATCAAGAATCTAGATTTGTGTTTTGACCGTTTATCCTGAAAGTTGAATTCCACAATGTGCCTAACTACAGGTGCGGAGAGGAATAACCTGCCGCTACGAGGCCCTGTCCTGTCTTTGAGCACAGAAGGGGTTGATTCAGATCCACCCAGCCACACTAATGATACTTCCCTCTTTTAAATCCCTCCTGCATCTTCATCTTTCACAGAAAGCCTCCAAATATAATAGCATAAAATGACAACATATTTGGAGGGCCATTCAGCAGGTTGTGCACATTCGAAAGTCGTATTGTGGTAGTGGATTTCACACTGTGAGGCTTCCTGTTTACTCAGCTGCAACAGAGCTAGATTTTATTTTCCTGTGGCAGTCAATGCCCTCTTATCACTCTTTTCACTTTGACGCCTATTATAATAGCTTTACACAGACACGGGAAAAATCCCAGCCGCCTAATACCCATACCTGCATTTAATTTTTCAGCACTCCCTGAAATGGTAAACTCATCCTGCACCACGACATTGCACGGCTTTTTAAAAAAAAAAAGCTTTATCAGATGAAAGGTGGAAAAGGAGAAAAAAAAAAGAAAAGCTAGGCAGGAGTGCAAATGCACACATGTATAATTTATACTATATTATTATGGCTAGATCAAAGAAAACTCATGCAGATAAGCATCCAATATTTCCAATACTGAAACCTCTGAGAGATTACAGTATAAGGAAATGAACACCTGGGCTCAAACAAAGGATTAAAGGATGAATTGTCCTGAGCTACATGGTTTCCAGCACCTTTGCTTTTTGACACTTTTTAGGTCAACACAACTTTAAACTGTTCTGAGAGAGGCTGTCCAAACCTTTCCTCTTCACAGATACTGCAAATCTCTGTGCAGAAGCTTCACACAATTTGATAAAAAAAAAAAAAAACTAGCCAAGGAAACCTGTGGTGAGGGTGATATTTTCTTCACTCTTGTGTGGTTTTCAAGTCAGTGGGATCCTTTTTCAATGTTTACCAAATGCAAAATGATGTCATGAATTATTTTCCAACCTGAAATTAGTTCACTCATTTTCTGTCAAGAACATCTCAAAAGAACACAAGTGCACAACAACAACATGGCACCAAGAATCTTTATGGTGTTCTCACACTCTTGTGTTTATTTATTATTATTTATCATTTCCATAAAGTACTATGTGTAATTTTTTTCTTTCCAGTTTGTTCAGTTCAAAGCAATATTAATGAATAATCTTTTTTCAATTACATTTGTTCAATATAATCATAACTTATTCCACCCATGTTTTGATTATAATTGATTTAATTTTTAGCACAAAAAAATCACATTTTATCACCTAAAAAACCCCCAAAACCCTGTTATTACATCTACGAAGAAGGATGACTGTTAAATTAACGTAACATTTTAAAAAAAAACAACCATTTTCTTTAATTTCTCAGGGAATAATGCTCGGACCTTGATTAAACAAATCAGGCATACTTAAGGGGTTGGTATCTATGAGTGTGTGTAATTTGGTGTGGATCCAAATAAAAATCCAGATCCACCACATATAAATGTTTAGCTGTTACAAATCCAGTAACCTTAGATAATGGTTACAGGGCTATGAGTTTGATTTTTGACAGGGCCTGATTGAATTAAATGGGACTGTTGGGCCTCGGCAGAGGAATGCATTATACTGAGTGTCATTCTATTTGGAAATTGTAATGTGACAGAATTTAATGAAATCAATGGAAATGAAATCAACCATATATTCCGTCTATATTTCTTACACTTGAGATGAAGACGACAGCTGTTATGTTATGGCTGCATTCCTTTAAAGAGCTAATAATGTTGTGGGCCCACCGGACCCATGCGAGTTGTGTGAGTATCTAAAACTATCTACACCATGCAAGGGTCAAATCAAGGCTATGTGACTTTTGCTGAACAGCATTCACTTGTTGCTACAAGTAACCCCTGCAGGATTGTGGTATGTTGTTGCCAAACAGTATAGCAAGTACAGAAGAGTTAAAAAGTCAGCAAACTCACTCAGTGAAGTCTGTTATACAACAAGAAATATGATAAGTTAGTTAATGTTACTACTACCTGTCAGACCAAACTAAGTAAGGTTGTAAGAGCGATGATGAAATTTATTGTTTTATTGCTAATGAATTCAGTATTTCATTTGTAAGTGGCTGACCGTGATTTAATTCATTTAAAAGTAAAAAAGTAAAAGTGTTCCTTGTGGATCTCCTTCAGTTTGGTCCTTGCTTTGTTTGCCTCGTGCATTTAGACACACTTCCAAATAGTAACACAATATCCATCCCTACCAATGATCACACTTTATTCCACAGATCTGACTCACTGCTAGCAGGTGAATATGGATGGGAACAATACAGGCTTCAAAATGTTCATCATGCTGTGCATGCTTTATTGGGAAGGCAATGCACTCAACATGTTTGTTAGACCTCAAGGAAAAACACAATGCATTTTTGATACACTAATTAGTGTTTGTGTTTGAAAACACCGCAAGGCAGATTTAAAGCAGAGCTTTTCCTCTGTCAAACAGATCTGTAGCCTAGTTATGCCCTATGCAGCTGCATCATGTTAGACTACACTTTACAGTAAAAGCTCCTTCAATTCCGCTTCTTCTGGATGAATGATCATATAAAGTTAGTTTTACATGTGTTTGTTTTCCAGCAGATTTAATTAGTAGACAGGGACAGAGGTCAAAGCCCTTGCAATGTAATGTAAAAGCCATGTATATGTCTGACTGCAGTGGCAGAAGTCATTGACTTAAAAGTCCATTAAATAACATAAGTTGCTAATACAAAACAAATATTGGAATGCTCATGTTATGGTTGGATGATCTGTTATGAAGGGACTATTTGGTTTGTTTTAGGAGCAAAAATGTAATTGGTCCGTTTGAATGTACATCAACAAATGAAGCTGTGCATGGATGGCCTATTTGGTCATCCAACAGATATCAATCAATTGATTTTCTTGTTATGATCATGGATTTGTTTGAATGCTGTTGCCAGGTTTAACACATTTTGTAATGTGATCTTGTCTATCAGAAACATTTTATTTATGACCCTTGGTTGTTGCATCAGCAACACATTTAGAAACAACAGGGTAAATAGGTAAAATTGGCCATCTTGGATAACATGTCTAGACTAGACATGTTAACAGCACTAAAGGGTGCTGTTAGCCAGTCTTCTTGAGATAAAACAGACATAATTCATTTTTGGTGTTCCATGTTTGCATAAGCTTCTTAGACGGGTAGCTGTTGTTGAGATAGCCGACCCCTGGCTACCCCCCCCCCATCCCTACGCATCAGCCGGCATGCAGGAGCTCCTCTCCTTCATCCGGGCATTAATGCCTAAGCATTTCTAATATTGGGCTCTCCTGCATTCATCTGTCAGCGGATGCTCCGTGATATGAGGTGGCAGGCCACAGAGGCACTGAGGCATTTCCGCTCCAAGTGCCCTCTCTCCCCATTTCCCCTTTTCTTCCTCTCTTTTTTTATTTGGCGTTGTTCTTCTCTTTTGCCCATCTGGCCCTTCCACAGACAAGTGCATGCAGACACACATACTAGACACATCAATTGTGCTTTCATTCCTTTACAAACACACACACACATCCACATTCTCTTGCATTGCCATGGGGAGCTGTGCTAAGGTACAGTATATGTCTGTGTTGAACCACTTGCCCTGGAGTCAAATAGGAGATCACTCAAGCATTGCCTGTAAAGAGTAAAACAGTATTCCTTTTTTTTATTTGTAGCGCTTAATGCATGCTAACATTGTGCATACATAGATGGAATCTGATGAGTGAGTGAGTGTGTGTGTGTGTGTGGGTGGGTGAATGAACATGCCCACATGCGTCCTGGGAGCTGACAAAAGTGAGGGTTCAGATAAATAGTCCACTGTCTGCTGCAGAGCTGGAGCAGTGCGCTCTGCTGGGAGTGCACCATTCTCCTTGCAGCAGCAGAAAGCTGAGGTAGAGAACTGGAAGTGCCTGCCTTACTGTTGACTTAGAGGGAGGCCGTGAGCCACCTCTGGCTAATTTCTGCTCCTCTCTGAGCCGGTATTTCCAGATCCAAGGTGTGTCATTTACCAGCACTTACGAGCAGCCGTTTGTTCTTGTTTTGAAGAAGCATTCAGTCTTCATGTCCTGAGTCAAACTTTAATTTAAATAGATGTATAGAAGCACAGATAGCGAAATCTATTTGTTTTTATTAAAAGCAGTATTACCTTAAGTACAGATGAGTCCTTTTAAAGTGTTTCATTATCATAATGTAGGTTGGATTATTATTCCCAATGATTGTGTTCATAATTTGTTCTGTAATTTGTCACAGATTGCTGAAAAAAATCTCTAATTCTCTGATCTCAACCTGACAATTTAAAATGTCCTCTTTAGTCCAGACCTTAAGTTATTCACAACCCAGATTCCAAACATGTTGGGATGCTTTAAAAATTTAAAAACTGATTTAGTCTGGTATTGAGAGCCTTTTATTTATTGTCTTTGAATATCTTGAAAAGCACCATATGCTTTATAATTAATGTTTTAGAGGGTGATCATATTTTTTATATGTCAAATCTAAATATGAAAAAATAACTAAGTGTCAAATAGAAGTACTGGAGTATGACAGTGGATTGGGTACTTTTTTCTTTATAGACGTATAAAGGAGCATATAATGGAAGTACTTAAGTATTTTAAAGTTGAACTTTAGTGCAGTAGTTGAGTAAACTTTGCATTACTTCACACCAGGACCAAATGTCAGAAGATCCAACAGATCTGCATTTACATTCAGGCTCAAGGTCTGAATTAGAAATAAGCCACCTGGATTTTTGAGTGAAATATGTTACATAATTTTGATTGCGTGTGTGTGTATTTAGGCATAATTACATGTGTGTGTTGGCACACACGTGTGTGGGATGGAGATGGCTCAATCACTTTCACGTGCAGGTCACTGCTCAGGAGTACGACTTTAAGACACTGCTGTTAACTCATAGGTCTACATTAAATGAAATGAAAATATAGTGTTTTATTTGTAGACTAAAGCTGTTGCTGCATTGAAGGTTTTCCCTTATGTAGGAAACAAATGTACTCAGGTGAAGTATAATGTCTCTATATACGTCTCTATAAGGATTAGGGTATGGGTCTATACCTGTCTGAGCTGATGTGTTGTCACTGTGTAACAGCAGAAAATGATACAACATATAAACAGATGTGATATGAAGGATTGGGCTTCAGTCGCATTTTATCACATCTTATCAAATCGCAGATCCATAAGTTCCACCAGTAGAGATCCATCTGCCCACTTATAGATCTGTTCATCTTATCAAATCGCAGATCCATAAGTTCCACCAGTAGAGCAGATCCATAAGTTCCACCAGTAGAGATCCATCTGCCCACTTATAGATCTGTTCATCCTCCTGTGGAAATGTGGTGACATTCCTGAATGAAATGAAGGAGCTGCTCTCCGAGGCTGAAGGTGTCAAAATGTTCCCAGAAGTTTCCAGTCAGATTTAGTCTGAGCTCAATATGAGAGGAAACATCTCTCTCACCCCAAAATTCATTTGTGGAAAAAAATGTGTTCAGTCCTCTTGGAGATCCGCTTTGAAAACGTCAAACGTCTGCAAAGACTGGACATCTGCTACCAAATGACACACAGAGATGTTTTTGCCTTGTGATTACAAGTTGAGGTCATTTAGGTGTGATGTCATGCCAACCAGGAAGTCCATAATATCAATTTTCCTCTCATCTCCCAAAAACTGAGCAAACTGTCTGACCTTATGATTCTTCTGTTGTGCTGGTCTACTGAGCATTATCACTAATATCATTTGAACCATAGACTGCTACAGCTACACAAGGTACACTTTTGAATAGCAGTTGTCCATTAGGACCCAGGTGGCTCTACTGAGCTGGCCGCATTGTGCCTGTTCAAAACCCCCATTGATGACAAAAGCTAAAAATAGTCTATCCTTTCTCCTGTTATGACAAAAGGCTTCGTGGACCGGATAGAGGCCTCTTGTAGTCTGGATTTGGCCCCCGGCCAATCAGCGACCCCAGCTGCATCAAATTAGATCAAACTGAATCTTAATAGATGATATCTCTTAGATTAAAATAATTAACTAATAGTAATGAACATTTCAGAGCTTAATTAATCTGCACTGCATTAATCTAATTGTGGAGATTTGTCCAACACTAACAGTGACCTGTCGGATGCCAACATTTCTGCCTTCGCAAAACAACATGGAGGCAGATAGGGAACAAAGATTGCATGATGCCCCTTTCAGTTGTAGATATTGCTCTTTAGCTTTAGAATTTTTCCATTATTATTATTATTATTATTATTATTATTTCCAATGACCCATAAAGGACTGAAAACAGAAGTTGTTTGGTGACCAAATGCTTTATTATAGTGGAATCATGAAACTGTTTTTTTAAGTGGAAGTTCGAGCAGAAAGTCTCCCCTTTGAAACTAAATGAAATAAATAACACAGATGTACATCTCCTGCTTTTTCCACTATGCTACAGTATGATTAAGCCCTTGCCTTGTTTAGATGTGGTGTCTAACTTTATTCCCTTTACAAATGATTGTGTGACAGTTGGTTTAGGTGGGTCAGGAGTTGGCTTTGCAGAGCTATAGCTGGACCCTAAATAATGAACAGAAGTGTTGTAAACAGAATGGTAACCATGATTAAACTATCAGGTAACTATAACAAGTTATATAACTGAAGCATGTTCGCACCAGTGGTGGAGGAAGAATCACATCCTTCATGTTAAAGCAGGATTTAACTTGAGGTGGAGCTTGTTGAACAGACAACCCAATGTCGTTGCGGAGGATGAGGAAACATTTTTTTGACAGCTCATTTTATGATTGACATTTAGATGGAAACTCAAGAATTTGTTTTTTTTACCCGAGCCATACATTATATTCCCATTTTTACAGAGGAAAACTTTTACAAAGGACAAATTTGACGCAGTATAGTTAGAGCATTAAAATGAATGTTTCGGTTTCTTACCGATTTCGATGATTTTAGACCCTCCAGTCGTATGACTGCTCTTTGTTGAATGTTCAAATGTTTCTTTGTCAGGGATTCAGGTCTTGAATGGGACACATACTTTGATCTGCACAGAGGGATGATGTTCGGGAGGATGGCTGAACTAGTTGGACGTGTTTCCTCCTTCAGGGACACTCTGTGTCCACGTCTTACAAAGTGGGTATCCGTCCTTGAGTTCCAAAGTTCTCCCAGGCCTCTGATATTTCTTTCTTTTTACGGGGGTAGGAGATCAGCGATATCTATGTCCCTGCTCCCTTTGCTTCTTTAAAATAAAACCGGTAATAAGCAAATGTTTATGGTGTGATAACCATCAAATTTTATAGCATGTTATGCCATGAGACCTCTGCAACCCTAGTTACCCATGTACGCCTGTATGTCCTGTAGGTAATGGGGTATATAGGGGTATATCTCCTCAAAAAACAATTGACAGAATTCAATGAATTTTCACACATGCTTTTGTAGGGCCCCTGAAGGTGTGTATCTCATAATTGGTTTCTTCATTTTGCTTATTTTCACATTTTTAGGCACATTTTAACTTTTAATACAATTTTAATTCTGCTATTATTCTGCTATGATAGAGGTTATGGTCGATCCACATCAGCACACAGTTTGTCCCGTTGTGGGGCATCTGTGTCCTTGCGGACACAAATTTTCCGAATGAATTCTGCGTTCATCTACAGCAGTAAAGTGTTGAAAGTGTGAAGAAAAAAAAGTTAAATCCCGGCAAGAGTTTTTGAGAGCGAGGATTCTTTTCACAAGTTTGCTGGTTATCAGATATATCCTTCAGTAATGAGAAATCTCTTTTCAATCCGCTGTCAGGCTGCTAAGATCCTGCTGTGGATTTCACATCACGTACAATCAGCACGCTTTGAGCCACCGGCTCACTCTCAGTCTTTGAAGTAGTCTGCTTTCCCTTCCCTGGTCCCATCTCCCATGCCAATACTTTACCTCCCTCAAAGCTGCGTTCCCATCAGTCCCTACTTAGAACTGGGACATGTCTGCAATTGCTGTGCAGCCTTTTGTGTTTTGTGATAAATGCATACATCAGGATTTCCTCTTATGTAGGCAGTTTTTGAATCTCACCATGAGGTTTTTGCATTCATGCAGGCCGAGGAGAGAAACACTATTACTGGTACAAATACTTTTCACTGCTCTTGCTTCATGCAGAGATGTGAAATGTCAATTTGCATACCAGTCTGTGCTTGACCAACTCACACAGCATCCGTAGTGCACGTGTGACATGGATCATGGTTTTTGTTGGACTCTTGAGAAGGGTTTCTCCTTTGGGCTGCTTAAATGCTGAATTGATCTGTCTACTTTCCCACTAGGTGCTCCAGATTATCGAAGATCTCGGTGTCAATTGCACCAAAATTAGAATCACTAACCAGTAACAACCTCTTACGTACAACCATTTCTTTTACAGATCCTTCTGAATGATTTATAATTGCATCACATGTTCCCCAATGAGCCTCTGAAATGTCTGTTTTGTTTTGGTTGTATTTGTTGTAATTGGACTATTTTCTGACATTTTAGAACTTATAATTTAAACAAATAATAGTCATAATAATAAAGAATGGAAAAAAGATTCTCAGATGCAGCATTACATATATTCTATGTGAAGATAAAATAACACCTTCAGTCTATTGATCAGTGCAGCAGTAGATAGAATTGTTTTCTTACATACTTTATGTTACTGAACTCTGATTCAGTTCAATATACACAAATGTCCAACCTTAAACAGAGCAGATTTAACACACAGCCATTGTAATCTGGCCATCTAAACCGCCGCTGGCCCCTTAAAGTGACTCATCTGTCCTGTTCGACTCTCTGCTTATTGACTTGTGAGCCTCAGTACATTACTCGCATTGCATACGTGTCTAATAGATTTGCAAGGAATCATTTCCAGCTCCGGCTGAAATAATTAAGTTGACATTCTCTCCCCCAATGCAATTAACAAAGAGCGCTGTCCAATCTGTGACCTGTTGGATGTTTGATTTCACGGACTACGTCTTCTGTTACAAGCCCGAGACACAAAGCACTTTCTAACAGGAGGCAGCATGTGAGACTCATCAGGGATACATGGTGTTAAGAGGAGGCTGCCTGTGAGGCATATCTGGTTCACTTAGCTTATTTTCTCGAGGTGTTGTGAGCCCCGCTTGCTTGTGTACAAATTACCGTCAAGTTGCCCAGCTGTTGGCATAAATTAGCAGGCTTGTGAACTCTTTTGAACTCTTTGGACTCGGCTCGGAGTGCGGAGTACTTTTTTTTCTATTGTGAAAATGTAACTGTATGAATGTTTCTTCTCTGTCTCACTCTTTGATGTTTTGAATAAATGCGTCCGTGTTTCTCTGTGCATCTGAGACATTTTAAGTGCGTGTGCCTTTATGTGTGTGTTCGCACATACGTCACCTTTCTGTACAGTACATCAAGCAGCTCCTCAAATCAGATTGAGTGGATGAGAGCAGGATGCTGTGAAATTCAGATGCACCATGTGCTGGGAGGAAGGCAGCCTCTGATGTATTTTTAGATGGGCTAAATAATGAATGCCTGAAAAGACTGCGAGGACCCCAGCTGCCAAGCCTTCCCCTCTCCTCTGCGTTCACCCGTTTTTCTTTTACGTGCCTTGAGAAGGAGTGTAAGGAGGAAGATATCTCCATCTCCACCTCCACCTCCACCAAAGCAACCTGCTGCCTCTGTCACCGGCTGTCGCTGGGAATGGCAAAAGATCACTAACATGTCTCATCTATATTCAGTTTTAGACTGTGTGCTCTTACAGCTGGGGAATATTAGAGATGTAGGGGGACCAAAAGTCACCTTTCATTGCAACTTCAACCCTTTTTAGTTTTATTATACTGTGGTAATTTTTTTAAAATTGGGCATATAAGGCAATTACCATCTGGTTCCGTTCGGTTTTATTGTGTAACAGTGAATTCATCTCTCCCAGTAATGTTAGAGTCTCTAAAAAGTGAAACCAAAAAAAACTTCCATTTAATTTTAAAGGCTACCTCCAGTGAAAATCAACTTTTTAACCTTCCCAACTAGTCCATCTATACTACAGGACACCATGAATGAGCAGTCAATGCCATGGCTGACTATTTCATCACAGTGCTGTGTAGTGTAATGACTGTGCTTCATACATGACATATGTTAGGATCCAATCCCGTCAACCTGCAGGTATCAGCGGAGAAGCCAGATGTAGCTCTGTGTTGGTATTTTTCAGACCAACTGTTACTTTATTTAAAATGATGACAGAAATATGTTTTCTCCTTTTGGTTGCAGAAGGAGACCTGGTGAGTTTTTGTGTGTTACCAAAGGATTTAAAAATCTAAGAGCCACATTTCAAGCATAATATGGTTTTGGAGGAGAGACTGGATGATAAATAGTGGATGGAGACACCGTGATGTCACTCATTGGTTTGTGAACCACTGTTTTGAAACTTAAACCGTGGTGTCATGGTGGTCACTATCTTGATTTCAAATGTTGTATTGCTACGTCTCTATCCTGATTGGATCTTAGAACCCGAGGACAAGCTATGGAAGCATCTTGTCAATCACTAGATGGCTTAAGGCATACCCCACTTTTCCTCAATTTTACTGTAGATGTGACTGACATCCAAAGACATCTTTGGACTGACATCCAAACCAAAGATGCTATATTGAAGGAGATTTTAGTGATTCAGACCATAACCGAAGTCATACTAGAATGGTACTCAGTGGAGCACATACCCCTGCCTCGGCTGCACAATCCTAAATATCTGTTAATCTTGCCTCGCCCATGCCCCGCCTCTCCTGCCATGCCCCCAAACCATAGTTTTGTGTCGTTTGGGCATTTTCCCACATTTTCCTATCTCACAATGTTAAAGAACTGGGGGAAAAAATCCTGAATCCGCCCCTCTTTCTGGATCCACATCAACATTTTATTTGTACTTTTCTGGCCCAACAAACCAACCAACCAACCAACCAACCAACCAACCAACAAAGAAAATGGAAACAGCTAAATACATAACCTCTGGTGTTGATGATAACAACAACAATAGTAATAATTTTCTAATAAAAACAATAATTAAATAATAATTAAATAATAATAATATTAATATTAATAATAATAATAATTAAATAATAATCAAATAATGATCATAATAATAGAATTTTAACAAGTTATTTCCTCAAGATATGCAACATACAAGCCAATGTTATTATCTATAGTATTATTTATTTATCTAGTTGTATGAAAATAAACTGGAGAATTATAAATAAAGAACTTTTCAAAACGTCTATTTTATTAGCTTTTTTTCCCCTTCTTTTTTATTAGCTTTTCTTCATGGGGAAAACTTAAATCAATTCCAGGGGGGGTGAGCAGATTTATTTGCCCCCAGAATATAATCTATAATTGTGTTAGAGCACTCTCTGAGAGCACGTTTTCACTTTATGTTAAAATCATCAGATCATTAAATGGGTTATTTACAGTCAATCCACAAAGCAATTAGTTTTCAACATTTGACTGATGTCAGTGACTTATCCAGCAAAGATGCCAGAATTTCATCATCATCACTTCTTAAATGTGAGGATTTGGTGGATATTTTGACTTTTATCACCATACAGTATCAATCAATAATCACATTGTTAGTTTAAGCCATATTTCTAGTTATTAAACAGATGCAATAAACTGTTCACTCCTCTTAAGAAAAACAAAGCAAAACAAAAAAAAAACTGCATGGGTTATTTACTGCTGTTATTTACAGAGAAATTTTATTTATTTATTTATTATTATTCCACCCCTGCCCCCTGAATGACTAGATTGTCTATATCAGCAGATTCTAATTCTAATCAATAAAACCCCCCTCGCACAGAGTCCAGCCACAGAGTGATGGAGGATCTGATTATAAAGAAGCCGTGGGGCTCTGGGCATGGCAAGGGAAGATCCATGAAGAGAGATGATTAAGGAAGAATGAATGGAACAATGGGAGATACAGCGCATAGAGTGTGTGTGTTTGCACACTCTGTGTGTATGTTTCAGATGACAAGTGGCACAACTGAGCCCTTAGAGGAGGAACCCAGCTGAGCTTCTTCACAAACGAAATGTCATAAATTTCACTCCATAAATACCGTGGAGTCGATTAAATAGATTATTCCACCGACAGCAGGGAGCTCCTTAAAATACCCCTCATATAATAGTGTTTCAACTGCTATACCACCACCAGCTTACGGTTAAATACAGATCATCTGAACATCCTGCATTCATAATGTGTTTTTTACACCATGATTTCCTCAGTAATCTGTGAAGCGATGTAAGGAGCCTCGATTTGGGGTTCAACCCTGATTTCTCAGCTGTGTTTCACCATCAGCTGATTTGAGTTGGAGAAGGAAGGTCAGAGATGCTCTACTAGCTCTGTGGGCGTCCTATACATGTTTGCCTGTGTGAGTGTTGGTTCAGTGTCAGTCACAAAAACTGCCCTTGTGTCAGTATTTTTGTGCCCAGATTTTGTCACCCTTTTCCTCTGAAAGTATTACAAATGCTATTGATTGTCACTGTTGCCATGGCACCAAATGATCAATGAGGTCATTCCGGTAGATTAAGGCTACGTTCACACTGCAGTAAAAATGTGGCCCAGGTCTGATTTTTTGCTCCTATGTGACTTTTTCATGGCAGTGTGAACATGCAGCACAAACCACATGGAATCTGATTGTTTCCTACTCTGATTTGGGCCACTTCCATATGTGGTCCCTGAATCAGACACCTCAGCTACACAAAAAAAAATCTGATCTGAGAAAAGATTTGCGCATTAAGGCTGGCTGTGTGAATGTAGCCTAAATCTCTCACACCTTCATCATCTACCTGTGGTGTTTGTTGAATGTGAGAAACTTTGGCCCTGTTCACACCTGGCACTAACATGGGTATTGGGTATTACAGACAGCTCTAAACACAGGTGTGAATGCACCCAAGATGCATTGAGGAAGTATACATTCGCTCAGGCTGCATATGACCAAATTTTTTTTGACAGTCGCAAATGTGTCCTCACCACATTGAAAGGTAGTCACCTGACATCTTCTGTGCAATCAGAAGTTTGTAGTCATTCACCTTTATGGCGCTTAATTAGTCGCACATGAAAACCAAGCATGTGCACATGATACAAGCGTGCAGAGAGTGGAAAACTACTCTCACAAGAGAGCATTTCTGCAACCCAGTCTTCATGCTTGCAAGAGCAAAACAGGCTCGCTATGTTGTAAAGTCTATGCTTGCGCTGCAGTTTGACTTTTGACATTTATTCAGTTTCATACCACATGTTGTCTTCTGTCGCTACTGCCTGGTCTGTTATGTTTTCAGTCTGTTAATTTTAACGCTGTGACTGAGTCTATTTATTACGTATTATTAATGATATTAATTATGTTTAATAGAAGTACTTTATTTTGCAGTATTCTCTGTATTGTCATTATCTTTACCAAACTGTCCTTAGTCATTTATTTTTTCCTTCTGTTTGTGAACAATGAAAATAGAAACAAAAAAGTGAGAAAACTGTACATTAAGCTATAGTATAGATAGCCTCATCAAAACTATAAACACTAACACAACACTGGAAACGACTGGTATAGACACAAATATGACAAAATAAGATTTGTGCCACATCATCTGATAATTTTTTGAATTTCTTGCTTTCATTTGAACTCTTGTCCTCTATTAGTCCTCCATGACGTTGTCTAAGAAAATTGTTGTTGTTTTGAACATGCAACACCCGACGATCTAAACAATAGAAGGAAGCAAACGCTGTGTTTTAAAAAAAATATATATAATTATGAATATTCACTCTTTTCCAGGGCTTTTTCACACAACTCCCACAATGTTATTTTGTTCAAAAATAGTTAAATGATTACAGCAGACATTACATAATACAACATAAGGTTGGCTGCATCTCAATAACACAAACACCATTGGAAGCTTGGGTGGTTCTCCTGCAGAAACTTTGTGTGCAATAAATCATTTGAACAACCTGAGAGCTGAAACTAAAAACTAGTGCATAAAACCAAAATGAATCTAATGGGACTCATGAAAGTCTAAACTTTGTCAGCAGAAAATGCTCAGTTGATGTGGGATTATGAACATATTGTCCAGTGAATGTTCAGAGAATGTCGCAGCTGCTCTCTAAAGCAATCAATAGATGCTGTGCCATGTTTTCTCTGCTACTAGCTAACAGAATCATCAGCTGCTGTTTCCTTGTTTCACTTCTATCAATATGACTTATTTTTGTTTATTTGGAGCCATATTTCTGAGGTCAGCCTCTCTCCTTGTTATCTCTGTGTCAGCACTTCCCTGGATGTGGTGGATGAGTCCATGTACGTGTCCTCTGGGGCGCTGTCCAACTTTTGAGCCTCATAGTCAAAGTTAAATACCTGTCACTTCGACACGCGACTTCCGTCCCCTTGTCACTGGCAGCACAGGTGGATTTGATGAGCTTGTCCCAGCTGTTTAGTGTCAAAGGTGTATGAACAGGAAAGACTTCCGCCTTCTTTTTCCAAAGTGCACACAATGAAACGGGCCATCTTCTATGAAGCTCACCTCAGGATCTGTTCAGTAAACATGTCTAGTTGCACTGATTTAAATCTAATTTTTGTCTTATGATTTGTTTTGTGGGGTAATCAAGAAAGCTCTCTCTTTCCTAATAATCTTAAAGAAATTAGCTTCCAGTGAGCACAAACAAATTCTCATCATTAATGAGATGAGAGCTCTGCAGCTGTGCGGCAGTGATTGGGTTGATGACAGTTTTAGCTGGAAGAAATTTCAGCATAAAAATAACCACCTTGTGCGATGCATGCTTTAATGCACATAAGGATATTTGGGACCCTAATCTGCTTATCCTATGATAACATCCCAGAGAAGCTGCATGGCTACCAAGTTAACATCTTAATACCATAAGAGGAGATTTTCTCGGCTTGCCTACAGCGACCAGCTGTTAGCGTCAAAACATCTTTCCTCTGGCTACAATATCTTAAGAGTGAGGATGGAAGGCATTTTTGTTTGTGCTAAATATTTCTGTACCCTCCCTCGTATTTGACCTAAAGCCAAAATGTTGTACTTTGGGTGCATCTAAAAGGACAGACACAGAGAAATGTAAATAATGTGAAACAAAATGATTACTATCCAAGAACAAGAGCTAGTTTTCATCAAAACAAAAGCACAGAAACAAACATAATGCACTCAGGAATGAAAAACATCCCACAATCCTCTTCTCCTAACACTTCTCATTACACAGAGCAAGTACAGTGCAAGAAAGTGTGATTGTCTCTTTGTTTTCAGGGATACATCATCTTTAATGGTGTTCTCAGATTTAGCTAGAAAACGCTGTGTTCTTCACCCTGCTGCTGTTGTCATAGATACCCAATGTGCCCGACAGGACACTGACAACACTCAGAAATATTCAGACACCAGACCAGGTTCCTCGAGAGCTGAATAACAACTCCATCCAGCAGTACACGG
This sequence comes from Chaunax sp. Z400, assembly GCA_037577475.1. Classification (NCBI taxonomy): domain Eukaryota; kingdom Metazoa; phylum Chordata; class Actinopteri; order Lophiiformes; family Chaunacidae; genus Chaunax; species Chaunax sp. Z400. The sequence goes on from CM075185.1 coordinate 26,099,271, forward strand.
CTGAAAATCTTATTGCATCATAAATGTATTGCAGCATATTTTAGACTTTTCTGTCGTCCAGAGCAGCTGATAGTTTTACATATCAGAAAGTCTGACAAGTATATGGTGTAGTGCTCATTATTAGTCCACAGTAGGCATCACAATTTGAACCAAAACAGTGGTTTTCAAATTTATTTCTACCATTAAAGAGAAGAAGATACATCAGAAATGCTCCTTCACTCTCTACGCTGGAACACAGCATATGTTTGATTGACAGCTGAGCTGGCACACAGGCACACCAAGACACCACGTAAACAAACGTCTGCTGCAACTTTTCTCTGGTGGTTATTTGTATGGCAGCTCATTCAGTAAATGCAGGATGAGAAATATTCCCCTATTTCAAACTGTTGTGCAGAAGGTTTCAATGTGGCTGTTTGTAATTGTCGCCATATTACTGCTTCATACAAATAGAGCTAAAATGAAAAGAATTTGACTTGCCGTATTCACAGAGTTTCTTTATCTTCATGGAGGAAAAGTGTCATTTTGACTCATTTGTGCTCAGACAGGAAATATGTCATTAAAACCAAAAAACATCAAATATAGATTTGTCTCTTTTTAACAGATTTTCTCCAGTTAATGCAATTATGCAGTTTAGATTCAGCCAGATTGTAAGAAATCAACAGAGAATCAGTATTATAGACCTACCGCAGTGTATTAAAAGACACGCATGAATGCTAGAAATAGAATTTCTCTTTACCATTTTTCCTGTCAATCTCACTTTCTCAGAATGTGGGACAAATTCATTAGACTCTGACTTTATTCATAACTCTGGCAGCTCTCTCCTTATATATGTCACAGAGGCGGCAGCAGCAGCAGCAGCATAGGCAGTGTTGTGTCTATCTCTTCCAGACAGACCAGCCATGTATCCGGCTCAGAATAGAGCAGCAGGTCTGGCTCTTTGGAGACATGGGGCTGTGAGTGCAGTCTGTGGTCAAAGGATAGCAAGGCACAGATATGGTCAGTTAAGCTAAGGTAGGAGACAGCCCTGCTCAGACTCTGTATCAGCTACACGGCAAAGACAGGGCTGTGAGAGGAACTGGAGCATCAACAGACAGCAGATACACAGACTGGATAAAGACTGGGACTGATGGCTTTCATCATGGAGGCTTTGCTTCTCAGTAAGCCATAGGAAAAGGTTTCTGACAAACACACACAAAAAATGTGTATATTTACTCACTCATACTTGGACCTGTAAAAATACTATAATATGTTTTGTGACAAGCACCAGGACAATCATTCTACATCCCCCGTGTATCTCAGATTTAGCAAACATGCAGTGCATCTTTCTGGAGACAGGTTTAAGTTCGAATCTCTGCTGGAGTCTGGATTGGCGCCGGCCCACAGGTGTCCTGACAACCACACAGGCCGATCGATCAATCAGGACAGTAAATAATCCTGTGCAAACTCTGTCCCTGTTTGTTCTCCACATGCTATCAACACTTGGAATGGATTATTGACTCATTATTTGAGGAGGCACAGCTTACATCGTATTGTATATAGCATGTATAAGAACTGATGATATTGATCACTGGGCTGTAATTCAGTCTGTCAGAGCTGATAAAGTGGAGTTGAGTTGTGATGGTGCTGCCGATGAAGGAGGAGACTGATTTGATTTGTGAAGGATCTCTATTAGGGCCCCGAGCACTAGGCGTGTGAGGACCCTATTGTAATGCAAGGAATTAATATTGTTCCAAATGAATTGCATTTTTGGAGGCCTGAACATACTCAAAAAGTCATGAGACTTGGCAGAAAATTCAACGGAAGGGAAATTTACGTGTGATATGGTGATTGGAAATGGGCGTGGCAAAATGGCTTGCTAGCGCCACCTGCAACGCAGCATCCAGTATGACATACAGGCACGAAATTCAGTACACATATGTCACTGACCTAGACTAGCAAAAAAGTCTCTTGGAGCATTGACTTAAACCAAACAAGAAGTCCGTCATTTTGAATTTTGTGGCCATTTTTTGCCATTTTTTGCAATTCACACACTCCTCATAGAGTTTTAACCCGATCGACTTGAAATTTGGTCAGTACTATCTGAACCCCATGAGGATGAAAAGTTGTTAAAAAGCTGAGTTTTCGTTGAACGGTGTGGACGTGGCCATGGGTGAAATTGCGTCGGATTTTGATGTTTCACCATGAAACAGAAAGTCGTCATAACTCCATTGTCCAAGGTCCAATCTTTACCAAACTTCACATGTTGGTTAAGAGTCCCGCCCTAAAGACATACACATGACAAATTGTAGCTATAGTCATAGCGCCACCCTCTGGCAAATGCAAAAACTTGTGACAATGTTAGTTGGATTTTGTTAAAATTTTCATGGTGTGGCCTCCAAATGATATAGGAGGAGGAGGAGTTTAAAATCACTGAGTGTTGTCTTATTGGACAAAAGAAGGTAAATCACTATCCTTCCCTCAGTGTCCATAATGCATGCAAATACAGAGCCATCCAGGTGTGAAGTAGTGAGGCCAACGCTGGTGCATGCCCCAAAGGGTGCAGGGGTGCGAGGGCCCATTCAACGCTGCTTGCAGCTTTAAATCTTATTTTCTTTATCAACACATCCCAACGCCCTTTTCTCTCTATTTTTTTCCCCGTAATTACATTTATAGTGATGTCTCTGTTTGATTGCTCAACCTACCTGGGATTCAAAGGCTTTGCAGTGTTTCTCCAAAATAATTTGAATACCTGAAATAGGAGCTTATTTGTGTGACAGAGCCACACAAATCTGTCCTGAGTGATCCATTCACAAATGGACAGCTCTTTGAAAGCACCCAAGACGCACTGAGGATACGTTTGTGATTCCGTCACTCAAACTACATTCAGAGGTGGTCTGGGTCATGTATTTACACACTCTTTCAGCAGTGTGAATGCAAATGTGTCCTGGGCCACATTTAAGAACCGCCTGCTCATCTGACATCCTGTGTGACGCCACAACAACAGATGTAATGGATTACACACTGACTAATTTCCATTTTGTTTACTGTAATTCATATGACGTGTTTGCGCTCTCTTACCTGCCAACGTAAGCAGAAGATGTTTGAACACACTGTCTGTTTCAGCTGATTTTAGCATTGAACAATTAAATGCCAGACTCTCTGTAAAAAATCACATTATTCAAAGAGTTATTGAGTCATGAGAGACTAAATTTACTTTGCTAAATAGCTCCAACAAATTCTAAATCATTTGTCCCTTCTTATGAATTCAGCATCAAATGCAACATATTCATTTTTGTGTCCTGTAAAAAGTGTGAGTTTGTCATGGCACCACTGCACCAGCCTCTCTACTCCGTGTCTTACCTGCCAACATTCAGCATTTAGCAGCACACCGTTAAAAAGGAAGATAACATTTGACAGTAAACACTTTACATGTAGAGTAAACTACTGTATTACCAATATAGGCTGCTACTTTATCGCCTGTGGGTCAAGACACCAGGCTTCCTTCAAAAATCACTCCATTTTGTGAGTTGTGACTCTAGGAGAAACAAGATAAACACTTTCTATCACAAATTCCTAACGATTTGAGCCTTTCTTGCAAAGTCGACAAATGTTACTTCAGTATAAAAAAACATTGTTTCCATTTGTACCAGAGATTTGCATGTTTATTTGCATTAAGAGCGAGGAAGTGAGATCCATTCCCAAGCGATGACTCAAGATGCATGTGAAGATGCATCATAATGCCTGGTGTGTACTGAAGGACTATCCATGGATGGATGGATGTTAATACTAGAGATGAACAGCCTCTTTGTCACAGCGAAAGGGACAATACAACTTTTTCAACTACAGAATTGATGGGTGCAAGGCTCAATGAAACCCTACATGCTTTGAAAATTTGTGTCCAATCTTCATGATGGACTACAGTCATGCCAGATTATGTGATGGACAGATGTGAAGAGGGCATTGCATTTGTGTGAGTGAAATGTGTTCAGTTCTGCAAGAATCTGTTTTGTACAGCATTTGTTCATTAGGCCAGAGGTGACTGAGTGCTTGCACACACAATAAACATAAAACCTTACACAGGGTAGGTGAAAGTCTCACCAGGCGCATATAGGAACAAATATTGATGCACCTCTTGCACTCTTTCTAGCTCAGTGCTGTTTCCTGTACTCTAGTTGTCTTATATACCAACCTGATACTGGTCTACTTTTCCTCTTAAAAATGTAAAAATCTGTATACCTCACTGTGTTTTACTGGTTTTTCAACTGGTAAGTCAACCGGGACATTACTTCCTCAATACCTTTCTGACAGTCGAACGAGAAGATCGATAGCACTCTCATGTCTGCGTGTCAAGTGTAGGACTGGAGTTGGGACAGGATGTGGTTAGCTTAGCCGAGCACCAATACTGAAAGCAGAGGGAAGCAGCTAGCTTGGATTTCTCCAAAGTAAAAAAAAAAACAACCTACCCAGCAGCACCTCTCATGAATTACCATAAATAATATGACTGGTTTACAATCAGTCATGGAGAAATAACAATGTGTGGTCACACTTGTGTATAGTCTGCCCAGCAGTGCCAGACGAAGTCGCTAGTCGGTCTGTTGAACCACCTTTTTCAGCATTATCCCAACGACCATTCACTATCATCACGATCAAGATGGGTTTTTACACAATCTGGAGAACACTGACACACTTGTTAAGTGATACAGATCCCTATAAATAAATGAATTGGATTATGACCGTATCCATAGATACAATTGAAACAGATGATTTTAATCCACCTTTAAAATATTCCTTTCTATTTGTCAGGAAATCACAACGCCAATTAAATAAGGATTTTGGAGATCAGTATACAGGGGGAGACAAAATTGGGTTGACACGTAGTAGGCTATGTGCTGATTGAATGTTTCCTAACTTTCGGCATTAATCTTACTTGATCTGGCATTCAAGATGTCTTGTTAGTCATTTGTCAAGACAGATTTGGTAAGCTAGGGTTCCTTCATGGACGACTTACTGTGAATGCTGCACAGGACTAAGAAATGACCCATCTCTCTTGATTTGGCTCTTATGTCTGGCCAGGTTGAGTGCCTTCTCCACCTACAGACCAAATGGGCCCTGCCGCTGATAATTTCACTTTACTCTGCTTAGGAGTGGAGTCTCTTTGCACAACCATTGCATCAACAAAAATAGAGCTCTCTCTTTGGTAACCTTGACCACACCAACAAATCACACCCAACACCTAACAAACTTTCTCCTTTACTTAGACATGTTTGTTATTACTGTGGAGGCAGACTCACTAATAACATGAGAGCTGTGGTGATTGTGTCTTGCCGGGGCAGACAGCAGACCAATTGCTCCCATCTCCTCTTGAGTAGATGTTCGAGGAGCTGGGTATAATCACATTAGGCAGAGGCGAATAGCGACCGCCTGGTCGCGTGGAGGGAAAAAGGAAGTCCCCTTGTTCGTGTTGAGCTGGCCAGAGGCAGATATCCTCTTGAGACTGCTGGGCGTATGGAAACTGTGTTCGCTAAGACCTGTCAGGCTGACAGCTCCTTGCATGTCTGTGTGGGTGCATTCATGTGAATGTGAGAAAATGTGAGAACCAGAAAAGGATGTTGTTATTCTATCTCTCAAAAGCATCTCTGTTTGAATAGCACAGGTGCAGTTATGGTCTGCTGTTGCCACCATGACTAGCGTTGCCATCAATTATGAGCATTTACCTCTTTAGTGAGTCGTCAAAAGGCTGAGTAATGCACAATGCGTCTGAGAATTGTGAATAGGCCATCAACAGGTTAGTCTCAAAGCTCAGCCAAATTTCTCCTTAACATAATTTTGCTTGAAAAACAACCTGCTAAAAGTCCCATTTACCTGCCAATAATTTAGTTGGAATATTTCATTAGAACTCGGATGTGAGAACCTATTTCATCCTGTTTATTAGCAAGTTTAATTAAGGCAAAGATTTTTTTCCAGGGGGATATAAAAGTGTAAGTTTTGGTAGAGTGGGACTTAACTGAAAACTTCTGAATCAGTATAATGCTATGGAAAAATGCCATGAATTCAGAAAGATTACAGTCTGTGCTGACACTAGCAGCACTACACCGCAACTTAAGTTGACACCACTCATTTCCAATGCATATTAAAGTCTTCCTCGACATGCATTACGCCCATACAAGTTATAGAGGGATGCCTGGGCTGTCATGACTGTCTGGACTGTTTCCTCGCTGTCTAAGTGCAGGAGATAAAGCAGGAATAGTCTTGAGTGGCAAATACCTTCAACACTAAGACATCACTGAGAAAAGATCACTAACACAACTGAATCTAGACACTTTGCCAATTTACAGAATGAAAATCCAGCGGAGACGTGCTCTGCACAGAACTTTCCCCTAAGTACTTTATTTCCTCTAAAATGTGTATTCACAGTTGGTTCTACCGCCATAAACACATTCTTGATTTTTCCATCAATTATTAGTAAATGTGTTTCACAAAGAGCACACTCTTCAATTTTCAGCCCTGAGTCCTGTTGCCACCAATCACTTAGAGATATAGTGTGAGCTCCCATTCTTATTTCTAATAAACCACCTCTGTATCCCCTATACGCTTCCATCTTAAGTTATTGCAATGTCAGGGAGCACACCATCATCATCACTAATCATCTCTCGGCCAGCAGGTCTGACTAAGTACTCAACTGAAGCTATTAGGGTACTTGTCAACAGCTCTTTCCAGAGTGCGCTCCCTTTGGTTTCCAATCTAATCTCATCTCAGACCCGATAAGAGGCTGCAGACACCACACAGGACGCGTCTCCTTTCACCTTCATCATATAGGGCAATAAATGTATACATGATATCACCTGCCCGCACAATTAAGCATCCTTTCATTTGATGTGGCCCTTTGAGAGGAGGTGTTAAATATGTATCTGTAATTGTTTTGCAAAGGGGCTGAAGAGCACAGACTTCGTCAGTGAGCTATCTACAGTACATGGACAGGTTGCTCTGCTCTGTTTCAGCTTGGGATTTCCTGCAGTCCTTCTCTCCTGACTTTACATCATAGCATGATAGTCAAGTTCACAGTGACGTCCGTCCTCTGCCTCCCTCAGTCTCCTTTGCTGTCTCTAAATTCTTCCCAAATCGTGGCATCAAGCCTGTGGAATTTCACTTACCTATTAATACCTGCTTTTCCTTGGAGAACGAGAGATTTTTCTTATTTTAGTCATATTTGTTTTAGTCCATGTTATTTATACCCACCAGCAATTAACACATCATAGCCATGGCTATGAAGTACCATGCTTTTAAATACTTAATCTGACAATAGAGGTGGGTGGACAGCCATTGGATGGATGCCGTTTTGGTGGAAAAAGACAGTAGACATGCTTTGGCTACACTGATGAAACACAACCGCCCCAGACTGCCAGTAGTAACGGGTAGAGACTGCATGACATATTAGAGAAGGTACACTCAGACACTCAGATGCCAGCAATGCCTTTTACACCATTCTAGTGTTAGAATAATACACAAGGACTTATAGTACTCTGCAAACTGCAGTCAAGATGGCAAATGGTCTGTACTTATAGGGCCTTTCTAGTCTGACTGACCACTCAAAGCGCTTTACGACACAAGCCAGCATTCACACAATCATTCATACAGTGGTGGCATTCATACCATGCAAGGCACCACGCATTAGGAGCAGTAACCATTCACACAATCACTCACACACCAATGGAACAGCCACAGGTTCAGTATCTTGCCCAAGGACATGTAGACTGCAGGGGCTGGGGATCGAACCTCCGACCTTCTGATAAGTGGAAGATCGCTGTACCACTGAGCCACAGCCGGCCCGCATCAAGGCTTTACTACAGTGTATTATTTTTTCAGTGGTAATAAACTACCTATGAATAAGGCCTCAAAAAGATGAGTTAACCAGACTTCAGTTGCAGTTTGTATATATACTGCATCAACATCTTATTTAATACAAACAACTGAAAAACAATGACATTTCTATTTAATGACCACTTATGCCTATTCCTACAAAAATATTATATTTGCATTGAAGATGAGTAAATATTTAATACATGAAACCCAGCAAGCCGATCCTTTCCCATGACTTTAATTAAATGAACAGACAGTCATGGTTGATCTCACATTGTTCCAACATTAATCAACATGTCAGTATGTTTTAATGTCGGCATTATCTGTGTTATCTGTACTTCTTTTATCAGTGTGGGTTACCATCATACACTGGGATGAGCCTCTCCCATTCTGTATTGTTACCATGGTAACCACAGCCTTATCACAGCTACATGGGCATAATTTAAGATGCCTGTGTTCATTAGAAAAATACAGGGTTTGAAAGTGCAAATGTAAGTCAGAGGAAACTTGTTGAGTCGTTTTTATACATTTCTTCACTGTTCACTACTTGTCTGCATAATTTTGTAAGTTTACATCATTTCAGACACTGATTACAAGAAGACAGACGAATCCTAACAGCAACTTTTTGGTTGCAGTGATGATTAGGTTTTAAAAAAGTATTAAAAGTATCCTCATTTCTTTGAAATGCCTGCTTATGCTTACTGTTATTTGATTGATTGCATTGATTGATTGCATAATTGAAATTATGGATAATCATAATGCATAACTGAAATAATGAAATGATTCATCCAGTGAGGTAATTCCTCTAAGAGCCCATCTAACAATAAAACGATGACCCCTCTTTCAGGCAAGGCTAGAGAGGCTAATGGTATTTCCTGTTATTGTCAGAATTGATAATCTTAATTATCATGAGAAAGAGTTGGTCATTTCCAGTTTAGTGATTCCATTTCCAAGCACAGGAAAACAGTTTTCCTGCACACATAACCACCACCACTACACAAGACACACTGCACAAGACAAACACTTAACTACAGCTGAAAGAAATCAATAAATGGCAGAGGTTATGGATTCAAGGAGAAAATTCATTTTTTAATTGATTTCTGAGAAGGATAAATTAGCATTAGGCCAAAACACATTTACTAAAAGTTGTTGCTGCTTCATGCTTTTTGTTGCTTCATGCTTGTGCGTCTGCGTGTCAGTGGAGCATAGATAATGTTGCGCAGTAAATCTGGATGCTGTTTCTACTTGACAAATTGTTGCAAGGCTGCATTCCTGGGGCCTGACGCTCACCTGTTTATGTCTATGTTGCTTGTGCTTGTTTGTGTGGTGAGTCCCAGTGTTGGAATACCACTGAAATATAATTCAACTAATGTTTTAGATATGAACACCGGCTGTTAAACTGTTCTGAACCAGGTTACAGGCTGATCGGCTCATACTGTGACATGAATTGAATTGTTTAAGGTACACTGAAGTCTGTATCATATATAAGAAGGATCCAGCTATCTTTTGTTGTTTTCTATTATCAAAAGACATGGATAATAAACAGTTTTATGTACAATATATTTACATTTGCTTGTTGTTTGTTTGATTTTCTTTGTACATACATACCAAAGAAACAAGCAATACTGTACAAAATGAAGAAAAGAAAAAGTGCATGTAATATTTACAGTGCAAGAAAAAACATTTTTAACTAAGAAATGAAGCTTTACTACTTATTATTATTGGTAATGTTGAGGAACCTTAAGAACATGAAAACATTACGTGAGAAATGATGACTGGAAATTTGTTTTTACAAGATTTCAAGATGGAAATTTGACACCCCTCCCACATGTCAACACTAGCTGGATCTGTCATTCTCTCCGTGAGAGTGCTAAAAGCAACATCATCATTATGAATGCAATACATGCAAAGAATAAATTCATCTGGATGTGGTAGGTGTGAAATTTAGACCTTTTTGTGTACATTCATTAAATTTAACAAGTTTTTGTCGTTGCCTTAAATTTAATCTGTGTGTCTAAGAGGAGGAGGATTCCGTTACATCACCAGATATATCACTGTCAGGGCTAGGGAACAATTCAGTATTATCATTTGTCGACTCCCAGTGGAATTATATCTTGATAATAGGATCTCGTGCTGAATAGCTGAGCAGCCAATTGAAATAAAACTAATTGCTATAATCAGTTAAAAGTCATTTAACTCGCCCACGTTTCAGATTTTCTCTTACAAGCTTATCAAATGTGATTTATGTAGAAAGATGATAAGAAAAATAATGATCGTTTGTTTCAATGAATGATAAGTAATTTATTCTAAAATGTGATTTTTAAATCAGTATCATAAAATATCTTTAATTATGTGATACCCTGAGGTCTTGATGATATGATGATTGTTTTTTTTTTTATCTCAATTACATTCTGTATCCACACTCCTCCCTGCACCAGTTTGAGCTGGAGTTTGCACTGGGTTTGAGAGGACATCTTGGAGTATGTTTCTTAATGTCCCATCTCTTTATATTAGCCTCTAGAACATCTGGTCCTCCTCTGGGGCTGTATGAGTGCCTTGTCAGGAATCTGCTTTAGTTGCTTGTTGGACCAATTTGTGGCCAGCATTATGCTTTCATTACAGGCCTCCCAGTGCATGCACACCTTGTAAGATGGGACTTAATTAAGTTTATGCTTTCTCTGGCAGACCCAGGGGCTGGCTGATTGCTTCTGCTGCCAATTGTTGATTTATCTCCAGTCCTGAAGGACAGTCTGCACTCTCTCCCACAGAACAGGACATAAAAAATGCTAATCAATTGTCAGATGTTTTGGGCATCATGTCCCACAAATATGATCTCAGTATAAAATTTTTCATCTTCGCCCCTCTTTCAAGAGGGTTTACTGAAAGAGCTGAAGTTTAATACACTTGATACTCTGGTTGCTGGGGAGCATTCTGTTCTTTAAACACCCGAGAAGATACTGCTGTCAGGCAGTTCCTGAGAGTGTTTATGTATTCGTCACGTGTAGCTACGCTGCTGCCTGCTGCACTAACACATTTTTTGTATCTCAGTTTAAGTGCATGGCATTGTTACGTGAATCATCTATATGAAGAGTGTTTTTAGCTTATTCCCTGAGCCTGGAGGTCACGGAGCTTTTAGGACAGGAAACCAAACCTGATTTTAACCAGAGTATATCTTTCACACAGTATATTCTTTGGTGTCTGTATCTGGGAAATATGAATGCAATGCAGCAAGAGATTCTCTCAGACAATGAAAAACACATTCAACGTCCAACATTTTGCTTTCTGCATAGCGGTACATTGTGTTTCTTTCTCTAGCTGTTTTTAGAATCGACTATTAATCAGTAAAATGCCATTTAATGTGATGTTGATTGATAAGTCTGTTCTTGTTAATGCCCTGTTTTTGCCCTATTTGGCTGCAGTGTTTCCACAAGAGGACCTGCTTTTTGTTCATTATAAAGAAAAAGACATTTGTCTGTGCAGGGCTCCTGTTTGATGTGCACTTCCCTCGCTGTCAGCCGCTATAAATGAGATTCATCTGAGAAGCCGAGCAAGACAAATAAATCCAATAAGGTTTTGTCACTCACTCTGTGTCCTTTAGTGACATGTTCTCTTCCTCTTTTTTATTCTCTCTCTTTGGTTTTCACAGTCTCTCTTGTTCCCTTTATATCTGCTTTATATTCACTCTTTGCCACTCCCTAGTGAAGCTGAAGCATAACAGTCGTTACCTTTTCAGATGGAAAAACTGTGCTCACTTTAATAAACAAGTCTACCCCTTCACCGCCTACCACCTTGAGGAGTATTAAAGAAAGCCTGACTGCTTGGCATTTTTGTCTGTTTTGGAAGATGCTGATGCTGCGCAAAGTCCAAAAGAGTGAGAGCATCAGGATGAAGTCTGCCAGATGCCACACGCCTGAAACAACAGCACATCTATCAGCTGCCTTCCTGACACAGGTTCTCGCTCTGAGGCCTGGCAGACTGCTCGTAGGTTGTTGTTGATGTGCCGCGTGACGCTGGGCACAGCTATAAAAGATGGCTGCTGGCTTTAAATGGAAAGCTGCATCCAATTCAACTGCAACACGATCATGCCATGTTCAAGCGGAACCCTGGCACAGGCTCAAGGAGCAGGAACAAACATATAGATGTACCAGAGAAGGACAACAGTAAGCAAAGAGTTGGGTACATGCCCAGAAGACAAAGGGTCACTTGCGCAACATGTTTGTACACACAAAAAAGGGACTTATAGGGAGAAGGTAGTGCGTGCAAAGTTACAAATATTGATGCGCAAACTTTGATCCCATCGGATTTATGACACTGATTAGATAAAAACAAAGGTGGCACAACATATGAAGGAGTGGAGCTCTGTGCATGAAGGCAAGTTAGCTGCTGCTGAAACATTCTGAATGACCAGATCTGGGATATTACTTGGATCCGGATCATACTTTATGTGTGATCGATCTTATGGAAATATCGTCATGTCACTTTTCTGCAAACCTTGTAGGCATTATCCATGAAGTTGGAAGCAAAAAATCTTGTAGTTGCCCCTATCCTTCAATAGTAAAGAATCTTTTTTTTTTACTATTTTATTTTAACATTTATTTTAAACATTTATACAGAACACAGACAAAAAAAAACAATCAGTGCATGAGGGAAACCAAAATAAGACACTGAGCTCACACAGTGTTATATTGCAATTACATAATGTCGTATCCTTTAAAGGCCTAGTGGATAACCAAAAATAATCACATCTCTATAGTGACATGCCTTAGTATTCTAGATAAAGTTGCCAAAAATTCCATTAAGTGTTATATATTATTATATGCTATATATTATATATATTTCTGAGATTATATGTTATTTTTTCAAGGGGAATTCAACTATTTATTTCCAAAGTCTGTCTATCAAAGATGGGAGGGGAGTCAGATTTACATGTCACTGCACATTACCCGCCAATTCATAAAGCAATTTCTATAAATTTGATTTGGGACTGAAAATCTATTGACCGCTTTTATTATAGTAAGCAAAGCTCAGGATCTAATGGACAGGTAACTCCTGTGGTAAAGAATCCTATGAAAAAAATTCTGGATCCTGATAATGATCCAGATCACCTCTAAAATCTATTAGATTGTTTCTTGGGCCGTTCCCTACCTCTCCAAAAAATGTCATCAAAATCAGTTCATAACTTATTGAGTAATCCTGACTAAACAGACTAAACCTTGGTGGATATAATCTCTGAAAGAATATTGTGAATGGAGCATTAAGACTGAGCAAAGATTCTGGTGGTGTGATCGCTGGGAGCTTTGTAAAACGTGTAATAAGCCTGAGAAGTTTTTCCTTGAGGTGGTGCTGTAATGATATTAGAATAATAAATAATCCCAATTAGATTTGAGAAAGTTCTTCAAGTGCATGTGCACAAGAAAAGCACATTGATTTTGTGATTAGCTGCGAGTGTAGAGTGTGGATTTACAGTATCTGCTCTCCCCTGGCTGACTGAATAAACCAGATGCACATCGTTGTATCTCAGTACAGGCGTAACAACGTCTCTGAACATATCAAGAGACACAACACCCACAGATTTAGGATCCATTAATCAGTCTGAATGAATATGCAACTGGGGCTGCTGGGATGTAGCCTGCTGCCTGTCTGGCTAACAAGGCTGGCATCCTGCAGCTTTCCACAGAAAGAGAGATCTATCTCTTTCAATGGACTGAGCTCTGAACAGCAGGCGTCTGTGCTGTCACTCCCTGTAAGCTGTCTTCCTCACTTCCTTCTGCCGGCGTCTCTCATTTCTTCTCTTTCTCTAATGCTTATGCTCACACTTGCTCATTTATTCACTCACACCCACCCTCACTCACTCTCCAATGGCATCGCTGGCTATCAATAGTGAATTATTCCTTGGTAAAGACAGGCTTTATGTTGAGGTTTACTTGCTCTACTGTGTGCAAAACACACACATTGAACATCACAGGAAGTGTTTTTAGATTTTTAGATTGTCAGCCAATAGATTTCTGTCTCTTAGAAATAGGAGACATATTTTATTTATGTTTTGCATTAAGAAGAACAGACAAACAAGGATAAGACATGGAAATAAAAACAAACAAAAAACAAACAGCTTACTGCCAACTGCCAGCTAACAGAAAAAAAAGCACACATATGCCGTCCATACAGTGACCGGGATGTCCATAAATTACTTGAGGATCAGACATGAAGAGGCGAGGTCAAAAAGGGTCCATGCAGAGGCAAGGGATGCCAAAGCTCAGAGAGGTCGATCAAAGCTCAGCGTAGAGTGGCCCATCAGAACTATTTCACAGGTTCCTTCTTAATGTAAAGGTCCCCAGATCTTCAGGAACTTAGGATAAGTATTGGAGAAACAGACAGGAAATCATGTCATTCAACCATTCTTTAAAACAGGGAGTTGAGACAGACTTCCACTCTGTTAAAGGAGCCCTTTTTGCGATGACCATACCAAACCTGAGGGCTTGTTGTAATGCAGAGGGAAGAGTCACAATTGAAACATCCTAGTATCACAATGAGACAATTGGGGGTAAATTGTTTACAATATACTGTATGTTGCTATACAGCTGAAAAATGTCATCCTAGAAACGCCTGAGCTTTGGGCAGGACCAGAAAAGGTGACATAGAGTCCCATCACTTGATTTACACTCATCACAGGCAGCAGAGACAGAAGGAAAGATTCTATTCAGTTTGTTGGTCTGACAGCAAATATGTTTAGAACAGAAACATAATCTCTGTCTGGATTCTGTTCAGAGATAATGTTTATTTCACGACTGCATTTATATACTGCACTGGAGGCACAGGGATGCGGTTATAGGAGGATGGTGGGCGTACAAAATGCAGGAGTCCGACACCAGACACCACGGTTCCAGCCCACCCTACTGCCTGTTTTTGGGTTTAGGCAACAAAACAAAATCAGTCATTATGTTTGTGATATGCCAGCTTGTGACTTGCCACGTACATTAGTGAATAAACATTTCCTCATAATGTCATGAGAAAACATAACTGTTTGTCAATATGTTTGATTGATAAATGCTTTTGATGCTGCAAACTAGATTTATATAAACATATTTCTAGAAGACAGGCCTGGGTTTTCATTATTTTGCATACAACATGAAAATTCAGAATTGCATCACAGCACAGTGACCATCAATGTTAAATTGCAGTGTAAATTATTCCAAAAAACATTTCCTGCATTATTTGAAATCCTGAAATACTGGACTGTATATTGAGTACTCCACTTTAACGGATTACACAACTCAAAAATGAGTTAATTAATTTTTATACTGTGTTGGCATTGATGTAAACCAATCATGGATGCTTCGAACATGAGGAAATAAGTACCAATCTCAAACTAATGAGAGGTTCCCAATAACTAAGCTTCAATTCATTTGCTGATTCACCCCAAAATGAGATATTTATTTACTCTACTTTTAGGCTATTTTGTGCAAACTATCTTGTTTTTCATGTTCCTCATTAGTAAGGAGACTATTACCTGGTGAAGGCCATTTCTACCATGGTAACCAGTTAAGTGACAACAGTTTATAAATGTCAAACCAATTTATCAACACATTTGCTGCTTCAAATGTCTAAAGTGTTCTATTCAGTGTTTCTTTTTTTGTGCTCTAGCTAACAGTATATAAACACATTAAAGTGAGGTCAACTTTCAGCATCTTCTGAAATAAAATATTGATTGAAAAAATACCATATGTAATCGGAAAACACTAGAGGAATTATTTTACTACATAACAAGTACTATACATTTTAAATCAGGAGGTCCTTAAGCACAGAGAGGGTTTTGTTCTGGAGGAACTTGAATGAATGAAATGAATGAATGGTAGAACAGATCATAAAAAAAATATGAGGCTGCTCAACATGTAATTAGGCCTACACATTTTAATAATGACAAAGGAGGTGCTGGGTCTGACCTCAGTTACATTAAAATGCACTGAATAGAGCCCCGGTACGACATGATCAGGCTTCACACCTGTAGCCCTCAGGATACAATGTGCAGATGATGCCTCCTGAGATGCCGGTGACCTTTCTGACCTTAATGTGCCAGTTGTCCAGACAGATAACAGTCACTCTACATCAGTTACATCTGTTGCAGCAATACTGAACCAGAAATGTGATATGCAGAGGGTCAGGGAGAGGTCGCCACTGCGTAATAATAAATGTTAGATATAGCTTTAATTGCTGGCATCACTCAATGCAGCATTAACCTGGTTAGAGGGAACAGTCATCAAGCAGATTCTGGGCATCTTTCATACACCAGCCAATAAAGACTCGGTCCCCAGGGTGCTCTGAAGAATGCTCTTCCTCTGCCTCGGGGCTTTTCTGTGTTGAGGACTCCAAAACCTGTGTTATTGAAAATACTCTCATCTTCCGTCTGCCTCTGGAGTCTGAGTCAGATGAAAACACGTAAGCCTGGCTTTCCATGTAATCACCAAGGATTGCATTTAAAGTGACAAGGAGAAGATCCATATGTCTGTGTTGTACTCGTCCAATCTGTCTCACACGTCTATATGTTCACCATTTCATGTGCTCCCGCAAAAAACTGACCTATTTAAAGTTGACTCTATATCCTCTCTCGCTTTCTTTGAAGAAGAAGGGGAATCTGGGCAGCTGCAGAGCTCATCTCCCATGCTTTTATGTTTTATATCTCAAACTCGCCACATGTTATTTTATGCATGCAAACTGACTGAATCACCATGAAACCACCTGGTACCATACTTACCTTCATAGAGAAGGTGCGTCTTTTAGCAGAAATCTGCATATTCACTTGCTCTCACAATGTTCGGCTTTGACCACACTCTCTTTGAAAATCTGCCAACTTGTTTCTTGCTCAGAACAGGAGACATTGGTGGATATGATTCGTTTTGTGGCGAGCTGAGGCTGACAGATTTTGATCTTCGCCGTTATTGTTTTATCACATTTACCAGATGGGCGAGGGCCGAGATGTGCTGCAGCTTCAGGGACTGTCATTGGGAAGCAAGATCATGTCACAATAGAGGGGGGGGAGAACTATCACACAATCTGACATGCAGCCTTCAGGGCTGAGACGTCATCCGTTGTGATGCTCTATTTCCAACTTGGATGAAAACGAATTAATATGTGAGGTTGTAAGCTCATTTGATCCTTCAGGTTTTATAAAATCAAATAGAATGGAATAAAGGCCCATATATACACACGTACATTCATCACTACAGTAGTATCCCATAGAGTATGACAGATGGAGGGAGTCTGACTATCTCCATAGACTCCTGCTCCATGGAGGAAGTGTGTGCACTGTGTGAAACCCAAAGCACCCTCTGGCTGAGCTGAATCAGACGGTGAAGAATGTGTTGGTCAGTTCAGAGACGACAGGTTTTAACCTGCCCCGCATCACAACCACCACAGGGACAGTGAGCCATCCATCTACATTACATTGCAACCGGCATGTGCGAATGCTGAAACCAGCGCAGAACTGCATGAAAGCTGCAGGTCCTCTAATGACTTCATCTGTATGTTAGTGTTAATATTGCTTGCCCTTTTGTGACCTAGTGGAGATTTGAGCTTAGGTTGCTCTCACTCTAACACAGGACTTTTCTCAGATTTTTAGGATTTTTCGTAGCTTTTAAGTTAGAAAAAGGATACAAATAGAAATAATAACAACAGCAGCTTCCTACAAAATATAGTTAACAATCACAGTGAGCATCATAGTCAAGCTTTAAGGGCTCTACTTTCATGGTGAAGTCACATAGAACAGCATAATCACTAGTAAATGTGTATGAGGACAGTAGTGAGGAGGGTGCAAATGGATAAAGTTAACAGAGACAAAAAAAATAACCTTTAGAGTGTCATGATTAAAGATTCCCCTTCACCCAGGCTCTTAACTCATTTAATATATTTTAAACAGATGTACCACTTACAGGAGCACATGTTGAAAACACACACTAAAATAAAGAGGATAGTCTGGCTTGTCCTTGTATTATCATACTTCTTTCTGGGGGGTAGCCGAGTGGTAAGACCACAAATATGCAGCTCACCACATTTACAGATTAGCTTTCATTTGTGGCCAATGACTGAAATGCTGGTCACAATGTTCTGTCTCATCATTTTACATGATTTTTTTGGATTGCAGTTTAGGGACGCTTGTCAATGTTAGAAACTGTGTCAAAGAACCATAATGATTTGTGGAAATTTGAAGATGTTTGTCAATTTTAATTCTAGCAATCTTTTTGGTTGATGGTCTTTGATCCAACAGCACATTTAAAATCTGCATTTTGTATTTTGCTTTTGAACTTACCTCCCACAATACAAATTTAGAGCATCTTTTGTTGACTGACAGTTGTAAGCTTGTCACATTTGCTGTGTTTGTTTTTGCAGACATTTGTTTTGTTTGCTGGCTATGTCATATACATTATTCTTAATATCTCTCCAGCAGTGGTTCAGCTCTGACATCATCTCCACAGGCTACTCACAGTTGACCATCACATTTTCCTGGTCTGCTTTAGGCCCCCATACTCTGTCTGGTTTTATCAGACCCACAGCCAGCAGACAACATTATTCCACTGCTGTAAAATCCCAAGGTTGAAGGTTATTCTGGACCTAGTCAACAGGAATGACCTCTGGCCAGATGTCAGTTGACCATAACCCCTTAATGGAGCCTTCGCCGTTCCCTTTGGTGATGCTGCCAAAACAATAAAAGAGCACAAATTTGTGGATTTGCAGGGTTCATCGCTTGTTAGTTACGAGGTGAGTACGAGAGGTGCTGTTTCAATTTAGTTAGCCATGACAGTGCTCTCCTTTTCTTGTTTTTTTTTTGCTTTGACACCACGCATTTTGTTCTTGTCATTTCTCCATTTGCAGGAGACATTCTGCAAAAAAGTAATGGAGTCCCTGTGGAGACAGGGAGCCGATATGGCTCTCCTGTGGGGAGAGTTGTGCTGGTTGGATAATGTCATGGACCACTGCTTGGAGAAAGGGTGGAGGGGGTGGGGGGATAAGAGGGCCTGTGGGGGTGGAGGAGTGGGAAGGAAATAGAGATAGGAGGAAATGAGAGGGTGCAGAAGTGTGGGAGTGCAGGTAGCAATCTCAAAAAAGAAGAGTATGGAGCATCAGTGCCTACACTGCACCTTCACACACTCCAGCTCTGTTCTACCTGTTCAATAACATACAGTGTCACATGCTGTTATGTGCACAAAATGTGCTATTTTAATGTCAATGTGCATTAATCACCGTCTCAAAATATATCACTGCTAAATCGATAATAAGTGCATTTTACCTGCAGATTGATGTTTTTGCAGTTAAATATGAACAATAAATTGAAGATTACATGGATTATAAATTATGTTTTCTTTATTTCTTAATATATATTTGACTCAATAGTGGAGTAGGCCTCATTTTAGGCTCCAAGGGCAAAGAAAAAAAACAACTTTGAATTTCTCTTGTGTTATTTATAAAATTGTCATAAAGAAGCTCTAAACTCATCAAAAAAAAAATGTTAGTGAAGAAGAATGTTGGTGGCAGGGACAGAAAGAAAGCTTTGATGACACTATTCAGTGCTCATTTTGCACCCTTATATGCTGTGTGGGTGTATGGATATGTATGCATGTGTATCAGTCCCAGGAGAGGCCTTGTAGCAGCTGCATACCTCTTAGAGAGCACAGAGAAATGGGGCGGCATGCACGTACTTGTTCCCGGTTTTCACAGACGGGAAAACATCACTCTACAGGTGACGCACGCACATGCACGGCCGTGCCTTACGGTGGTGGCAGATAGAAGTGTAGTTTTGTGCATGTTTGTGTAAGTAGGTCATGCATCCAGAGTGAGAAGATAACAAATTCAACTTAAGTCACAGAAAATGAGTTGTGACTCTATCCCCGCTACGAGAAATGTTTTGCAATTACCACAAAGAGCAAGCTGCAGTACTGAACGGGACAGCTTTGAGGTTGTGCTTGTGTGTTTGTATGCAGATGTTAGTGTGCATCTTTCCATGTACGTGTGGTGATAATGTTGTCTTGGATGTTTTATAGACGATCCTGACCAATGTTTGGAGCTTGTTTTTGATTTACAAGCACAGATCCTCCGGGGATGGAAGGAGGACAGGGTTTGAAACTCTGATTTGCCCCATTTTCACATAAAAAGAGTTGCTGAAAACCGCAGATATACAGGGCTGTGTGGAGGAGGCATCACAGGGAAGGGACTACCTTCTAAGGCACTGTGGTGGCGATGAGGACCAAAGTATAGCCTGTGTGTGTGTCAGACAAGTAATTGATACTGCAGCATAACACTGATGCACCAGCCCCAATATTCTATGTCCTCTTGTGATATCAAGATAGAAAATCGTCTTTTAAGATGTTTGAATTCAACAGTTCTCCTTCTGGTCGTTCATCTTGTTGTGTTACTTTTTACTTCAGCTCTTTGTTTTTTCTCAGTTGTTTGTGGAGTCACAACCTGGAACAAGGCTGCGCGAAGGAGGGGAGAGACATTTGCATTCTATCTGATAATAAGTTTATTTCACATAACTAAAAAGGATCTTAGGGTAAATACAGCCAGACCAGACGTAGAAGCCAGGGGAAAGAAAGGCTGACTGCTATACAGTTTATATAGTGAAGACACCAGGTGAGCTGAATCACCCTCAGGACTAGTCCATCTCCTGGAGGGAGAGGCCTGCTCAGGGGCTGTCACAATCGTTCTATATCAAAAGGGTCTACATTTTGTTTTTACACATTTATTACACAAGCTGAGGCTACTATATGATGTTTAAACAAGATACGGCAAATGTGTCAGAGGCAACAAAAGAAAACCACAAATGTAAGTATTTTCTTAGAAGATAAAGGTTTAAATATTTATGATAACTGTCGGGTCATCTTAGTAGTTGTGTGTCTGTGTGTGTGTGTCTGCTGTCTCTAGCTACATTGCCAAGGCTTTTAAATAACATTGTTTTAAGGCTGATTTGTGCATTACGGTGCCGCGTTTTGACAGATTTCCTCCCTTTGATGACACATGACACCCAAAATTTAACTGAAGATCAGCAGCGAAGTTGCTGCACGTTTCCTCTCCTCTAATATCAGTGTACACTGGCAGGGGTAAGATACAGACAATAAGATCCACACAATAAAATAAGAAATAGAAAATAAGAAATGGGATTGGGCCGAAGTCTTCAGGTTTGGGTCGTACTCATAATACGTCATCAAAACGTCACGGGCCCGTCCTGCCTTTCCTCCTTGCGATCAGACAGATGTGCGTTTCGGCGCTATTACTATTCTTCCACTGCCATCACAGAGGTGGAACAAACGCACACTCCATCACACCTTCATTGTGTTCACAAGGAGCGTTTGGCCGGAATAAAGGTGCACCAGGCCCGCATTGAAAAGGCTGTGTGAATGGAGCTGTTCATTATGCTGCAGCCACACATTCTCACCTTTAATTAAAAATGCAGAAGCAGTTGTCTTACTTTAAACTGTATGTAAGGATTTCAAAAATGCATCTAATGATTATGTGTGCAAAGCAGTTGTGTAAAGTCAAAGGACTGAAAAACAAGGACCCTGGTAAAGACATTCTTATAATGGTATATAAAGGGTTGGCTCCCTAAACAATGCTCTGGGATTGTTAAAGACATAAAAATAAAACATAAGCAAAAAGTAAAGTTGAGCATTGGCGTTCTTTCTTCCTCTGCTGCTGTGGCTGCTGTTTGTGTTTCATAAATTTTATTGGTTTCTTTACACTGGAGAGTTTTTCAGGTACGTGTTTAGCTTTCAGACTGCCAGTACACTATCTGTTACACCATCCCATGACAATGGACATAAAACGAGTAAAACATTTATCTTATTTATGGCATTTTCATGATGCTGCTCATTTGTGGCTATTTTCTATCTTAGTAGAACATCTAAGGCTTGATATATAGTTCTTAAGGTAAGGTTGCATGAAGATTCAGATTGAAGTAATGTTCGCATCAAATGCTTTCTCTCCATTCTGTAAGTTAGTGTTGGCTCTAAATACATGTTTAGCTATTATAGAGAATACAGTTATATGCTCCCTTAATGTCTCCCTGAGTCCATTTAATTAATAATAAAATAACACAGTGTTGTTGCTTCCCTTTGTTTTATTCCCTAGTTATGATGCATGTTTTGAGCGAGTCGATATCTGCGCTGTGAGCGAACAACTTGTTCTAGCAGAGATGTTTTTGGGACAGAAATAGATTTTCTCTCAGCTTTTATCCATACTTTCCTCTGCGTTCTTAGGCAGACAGGTGTAATTGATTGAGGGCTCAGTATGCAGGACAGAAATTGCATGTACAGTACTCTAAAGACTAAATTTTGCCCGTGTTCCGCGACCAAAAGAAGCGTAAGGTTTAATATAGCAGCGCTGGCATCTAGTGTGACGTCTGACACAAGCAGTGCTTTGTAAAGAATGGATTCACATTAACAAAATAACCATTTAGCTGCCCTGTTACTGTCTATCACTTCAGATAGACAGTAATTATGTCTATTATGTTATGTCGTATCATTCCAGGGACATAAAAACTTACAAAATGCTTTTTTTGGTTTTTGTAACTTGCCAAAAGCCACATAACTCTGTTGTCTTCTGTCAAATAGCCGCTGTTTTGTCCACTGGCAAAGTTGAACATGAAGGCTGTGGCTCCCAGCCCGTTTCAGCCAGTATCTCCCAGTCAACACCTTAGTCCTACTTAAAGGTAACCTCTCACAAATCTCCTCATACATATTCATCCCTGTTCCTCTTCAAGACTTTGCTGAGTGAGAGCTTAAGATTTTCTTTCATCCCCCTATTCCTCCCTCTTAACTGGAGTAAACCAGCCTGTTTTTCATATTCTCCCTCTTCAGAGCCTTGTGTTCTCATCTCAGCTCCTCAGCCAGCTAGCTCCTCAGAGGAGCCTGAGTTAGCACCCCTTGGATAGTAAAATGCCTGCTTGGCCTCCAGCAAGAGCGGAGCGAGGAAGACGGAGCTGAAACTGAGCTTCTGGGATAGCTGGCAAAGCGATCTGCTCGAAGTTTTCACTCTTCCCTCAACATCACTGAGCACCAGGAAACTCTCCCCTAATTAGCAGCTAATCTATTATGGATGAACCTCTAATGCATCTGTAGAAACAACTACACGACCGTGCCTGCGTGGGTGTTTGTTGGTCCGGGTGCAAATAGTCATGCTGTATCAACCGCGCATTCGCTGGTGCTCGCACGGCTACATGTGCACGCACATGTCCAATGCATGCGTGCATTATCACGTTTGCATGCATGCGATCAAAAGCTGTTGGATATCGCCGTCAGCATTAGTGTCTGGTCTTACCCGGCTCATTAAAAGCACCCTGCACTCAAACCAGAGGCAAGAACAGAACAGCAGTGGATTATCTCATGAAAAATATAGGGGAGAAGCAGCCTTATCTCTCGGGCCCTGTGCTGGGATGGTTTGTGTGCTGCTCCAGCCCTTTGATGTAAGTCCATTGATCTCCCCTTGCTGACATGTTCTCCCAGGCCCATGGCTGCACCAGCCGGATGGGTGATTAGCCTTATTAGTGTAATGGAGGGGAGTAAAGGGCTTTAGAGGTCGAAAGGGTGGAGGAGGAGGCTGTGAGGGGTGGAAATAACAAAAATGGAGGTGATGAAAATGCAGGTGAATTTTTAAAAAAACGTAGTGATCAATCATAAAGTGATTTGATTCATTTAAAGTTGATTTAGATTCATTCATCGCTCACAACACAGTTGTTATCACAAGTTTCTCTGCCTGTAATCAAAGCGAGAGAGGAAGGGGGGGGAGGCCAGATGCAGCAGTGTGAGCTGCTTTGTGACTGGGTTGGGTTAAAGTGCAGCACTGCAGTCCTTTGTTGTGTTGCATGCTTCACTGCCGTGATTTATCGTCTGTCCGGAAGGATGAGTGCTACTGTAGAATACGGGATTGGTTCTGACTTTCGAAGAAGGGTTTGGCCGTACTTATTCTGAACTGAACTATCCAGCTGGTGCTTCTGGGAACAGTGTCCTACAGCAGTCATCATTTTTATATCAGCAGAAGGAAACCACACTAATGACAGCAGAACACCGCAGAGCTTTGCTAGTGGACCCGTGGTGACGTCAGTGTTACGTTAGCAGTTCTGAGTTCTGTACAGGCATGTCGAGGGGAATAAACGTCAGGATACCCTCTATCATAAGTCCCACATATTACTTTCCCATCATTCACTGCACAAGGACACAGACAATGAATGTGATTTACTGCCATGCATTAAACTGGCAATCCAGCCAGAGTAGCTGGTCTCAGAGAATCCCATTAAAGCCTTTGGTTACAGTGAGGAAGCTGAGCAGTTCAATATCCCTGCTTTCCACATGGTTCACTAACATGCAAGGACGCCGCATCAGCCTCTGTGAAGCTACACCTCTGCCTCACCGGGGAGGAGGTGCATGGCTGAGGAGGAGTGAAGGTCACAGTGCAGGAGAGTATAGCAGAGGCTTTATGGGAAGGGGAGGTTGTTTTCGGTGAGGGTAAACACTCTGGAGGTCGGAGTGAGATGATGCTGAAGATTGACACCTGCCTCCCTCTTCTTCGCTGCCTTGTTTTTGGTAGCTATGGCCGCTTGTGTTCAGGTTGTGTCCCATGAGCAGACATGGCCGTGCCACAGTGCCAACAGGAGGGGTGCATTGAGCAGCAGAGGGACAGAGGTCATGTCTGTAGCCTGGGGAACATTATTTATATATATAGATATCTATACATGTATAAAAAAAAAACAACCTAGGTCAGTATCTTTACAGTAGCTGGCCCTGCCTGTGTTCTTTAATCACACTCTTCAAGTTGTGTAATAGGTGTGTCTTTCATTTCTCCAACACACAAATGATCTATTTTTAAGATTAAGGTGAGACCAAAGGCTTTTTCTCCTTCCTCTCAAATCCAACATAGCAAACAACCAAATCTCTCATTTATGTCTTACTCTGATCAAAACAAGAGATCTCTAATGATCTCGTATAAGTTCAATGTAAAGCCTCCTTCAGACAGGCATTGTGCAAGAGCACCAAAATAAATCCCCTTCTCCGCGACCCCTTTGATTTATTCAAACTGGACCAACCCAAGGCGTCATAACGCCATAGCACTCTGTTCATACAGACGTCTGTTTCGGTGCTGTTATTACTGCCGCTGGCATCACAGAGGTGGAACAAACTGACACCCCATTACACATCCGTTGCATTCAAACAGAATGTTTGGGTGGAATCGAGGCGCAACAGGCCCAGAATGAAGACGTCTGAAAATGTCTGAATGGGCCTGAAGTCTCCTGATCATGAGATCTCATCTACTTCTACTACTACTACCATTTCTTTCATTGTAATCGCAATACAATATCCATTTGTCTCACTGAAGTCTCATAAACGCATTCGCTCATTATCTCATATTTTCTCCTGAGGGCGTTTTAGGAGCAACGACTGAGCCTGATGTGATGTCAGAAAGATTAAAGAAACAATTATCCTCAACAAAAGGGTTTTCCTCTAAACCCTATTGGTTCAAAAGATGAGGATAGCCCTCATTGAAACACCTACTTCATTACAGAATTTACACAAAGATACCCAGTGGAGTTTTGATGAGTGGAGTAATGGAGTAATGGATTACTGAGCCAGTCCCCATTTTGTTTGTATCTTGTGCTGGACTAGAACAAGAGCATCATTCAAATAGAACATCTGCTGTTGTGTTGTCATTAAATGCAACGTGATGACTTCTTTCGAAACATTACATTCTGACCACCACCTTCTAAGTGCTTTATGTGCTGCTGCTCAAAGCTCACTTTTCCTCTCCCTGTCAGCTTCTGTGTCGCCTCTCGTTCTCACAGCCTCACATTCACAGATGATCTCACAGTGGAAGAATAAACCAGTCTTCTCTCAGCCACACACACACATCTTGTCACCCATGTTGCTATCACCAATAGACCATGAAGAGAGACCTTTTTTTTTTGATGAACACGGTAAACACCACCAGGACAACAATCTGTCTCTGCTGGGGACCTTTCCTTTTTCCAGCATGCTGTCAGCCTCATGCTGTATCTCATCTCAATAATCTCAGGTCAATTGCTTTGACCACGGCACCTGCTGGCTGCAAGATTGCCTGCTATCATTTTAATGGGTCGTCACTCTAGATACATTTTAATTATGACACTCTTGACACGTTTGCACAGAATGTCAGTCTTTTGAAACAGAATGTCAGTCTTTTGAAACAGTTAACCAAGTGCAATATAGGCAGGAAGTTGAAAAGCGGCGCTCTTTGTTCCTTTTACTCTTTCAGTCTGACCGACTGTGACATCTTGTTTCCTCTCTCACACTTGTTTTCTAAGAGAGCAGCCAGACTTTTGCTGTGACGAAAAGACAAGTTGTGTCATGGCCCTGTAGCAGGCCGTGATTTACGCACATACACATGAGGACACAGACATTCAAAAGCCACATGTTGAGAATGCACACAGGAATAATATTAGAGTTCTGGACACATACAGCTGATTTAAAGCTCATTTAAAGAAATAGTTCATTAGAAGTCAACTCTGTCAACAATACCGGTCGCTGTCTTGCTTCCATCTGCCCTCATGTAACCTGCTTGCATGTTTTTATTGTTGTTTTTCTGTGTCACACTGATTTGCTTGTTTTTTTTATATTGGTCATGCTTTTATGTCTGTGCTTCGGCTTTGCATGTTTTTAGTCAGTTTCTATTCCAATCATGTAGCACAATGTTGTCTTTCGTCCATGTTTTCTATTAACATTAACATTATTATTATGAATTTATTTGTTTTGCATGTGTTTTATTAGTCCCTGTACTGCATGTTTTAATTAGTACTTAACATCGTAGTATTGTAGTATTGTGTCCTGAATGATGTTTCATTTCCTGTAATATTTCCTCTTCCCTTTGTTCTGCAAGCTCACAATGAACAACTTTGCAATTATAATCATCTGTCCAGGGACTGAATTATATTCATTAATGTGCATTTTCCCTGTTAAATAAACCAATAAATAAAATCAATATAATATACTATAAATATAATTTAAAAAATAAAAATTATATATATATATATATATATATATATATATATATATATATATATATATATATATATATATATATATATAAAAATATGGGTGCAAAGTGAAGATGCACACAGATAAATACACATAAATACTGACCTAAGTCTGTGTGTAACTCTTCAACCCCTAATCTGTAGACCAGCATCACTACCAGCTCCCGATACCACACACTTGCAAGTGTCGCTGACACACATCAGGCACTGTGGCAACCCCATCTGTCGACCAGCATCAGTTCCACAGTAGGCGAAACACTGGTGGTCTTTTGCTCTAAACAGCCGGTCTGTTCTCCCTCTGCCTCGCCGCTTGTCCCTTCTGCAAGAGTGCCGAGAGAGGCTTTAAATCCGACAAAGAACGCTGTCTCTCCACTGGAGCTCTGACTCATTTGGTTTTATTGTCAGCTTGTTTGTGTTTGCAGTTTGAACCACTGCGTGGTAACATACTCAAATCCCAATGATCAGCTTTATTCATAAACACACAAATACGCAAGAATATGGTCTGGATATTTGATTTTAACAGTATCCTGCCTTCAATATTTACTTCCACTTCTTCCTTGCATTTTATGATTATAAGGGGGTTTACTGGATGTTTTTAATGCTTCGCCCTTAATAGTAAGTCCGCTGTAAAAGATACAGAGGTCTGGTTTATGAGATGTGATGTCTAATGAATCCCAAAGCCGTTTACATGCTGTTGGGGGTGAACACAAAATGGGCAGAGCAGAGGAGCTCTGAAGTGTCTCAGAGGAAATCTCCTGTTATAACGTCGAACACAAACACTGAATGGGTAAGATGTCTTTGATAACAGCAGATCATCACTCCAGCCTGAACAATGCTTGAAAGTCATCTAGCATAGCACAGCAGCAGCAGCAGCATCACTTCCATGTCAGAGTTTGTGTATTAGCTGCACTGTGGAATAATGAGTGAATAATGCTCCACACAAAGTTGTCTCTTTGTGTGGAGAGGAAGAGTTGACATAAGGGAGCAGTCTGTGTTGTGGTGATATGCTCTCATATCATATTCTGTCTGGGCTGTCACCCACGGCAGATCAGGAGGACTAATTCAAACGGCTTATGCATGCTTAACATCACTCTGCTTGGTTTTAGTAGTTTATTTACACACTTTATCTTTGTGCATAGAACTCCGTCTTTCCTTTTTGTAGCCGACCTTCAGACTGGAAGTAGAAGTGGAGACAAAATGGTTTTCATAAGCATTTTTCATCACTTTCAAGACGTTTAATATAATAGTTGTTAAGCTGAAAAGGGACTTTCACATTTTGAATCGATGCAGTTTGGGTATTTATTCAGAGTGATGACTGAACTGGAAAGTTAAGTGTCCTGCTAAAGGACACTAGTATTAGACACTTGCCATAGTGGAAGTTTATATTAGAGTATGCCTGTTTTTATGAGCTGCTCCCTGCAGAATATTGTAGAACATCAACGACAGCTGCATTAAAGCAGTAAGTAGAGTCAAAGATGAGATTTTAGAAGTAAAATAAAGTACGTGAAGAGCATACTGAGGAGTGTTCTGCCTCTTTCTGCTTAGTAGCACAACTTCCTCCTCAGAAGCTCAACATGATGCAAATCACACATGCTCCTCCAACCTCAGATCACATGGCAGCGCTTCCTAAGATGAGCTAAGCAAAGCTATACAAAACTGAGAGAAAATAATTACACTGCATGTAATTATACTTCATCCAGCTCCTCAATATTCACCTGTGGTTGAAAGCGACCCTTCCGATGGCTTTTGTGTTGTGGAGTTTTGTGAAGGCAGTGCTTTAGATTTTCAGTGCTGTATCCACCATTACCATTCCTCCCCTGCAGCCTGAAAATTGCTCCATATCATTAACTAGCTTGAATTAAGGCTTGATTAACCATATCATTTGTTAAAGTGTCGTGCTCTTGCTTCGCACACACCAAAAACACCAATTCTGACTTGGAGGCACACATCCCATCTCTTCTTCATGACCGCGTAACCTTGAATATTTTAAGCCTCCCAAATCTTGCACAGCGAGTATGATAGATTCTGAAGGTGTGAATTGAACTTCTAAAGCGATGCTGCGCCGGGAAGTGATAAATGAGCCTGCATGACATGCAACACCCAAGGGACAATCAGTTCTATAATTGCAGACAGGGAGAGCTGTGCTAGCATGTTAAAATCAGAGTGGTTACTGCATGCAATCATGTGACACAGAGATCCTAATCTTAGTGTGTTTTAATTATAGCCAGCAAGATTAATTAGGGTCCTGTTTAAGGTGGCTAAAGAACTCAAATAAATCTAAAACAAGCACACATTTGCAATAAGCCTTTTTTATTTTTATTTTTTTTACATTATTACCAGACAGTAAATATCGTTAAACTCTCTAAAAATGTTACGGTCCTGTCTGGTCCACTATGGAGCTACATTCAAGCCTACCAGTCTCACCCATATCCTAGATCTGCTCTCCTCTGCTGCTGAAGTCACACAACTATCGTAACAACCCTGTGTTCCAGAACACCATAAGAATTTGGTTCCATTGTTGGTGCCATTTTTGACTCTAAACTAACACTTAGCTTTGCTCCTGTAACATCAAACCCTCTTTTTACTCCAGCACGTATGCAGCAGAAGCTGCCATGAGACATAATACGTTTTCCTTTTTTCTCTAGTTGCACTCTAGAGAACTGTTTAAGACCTGACGCAGATCTTAAAGGCCTTATTTCAAAACTATATGATGTAATGCAACATATCAATTCTCCAGCACTGACTAGAAGGCTATAGATGCCTGGGAAGAAGGCTTTGAGGTCTCTATCTTTTATTCCATTTGGGTTCGTACCATCAGTTTGAAGTTACACATCGTCTGTATTTTACTAAAGCTGAAAAATGTTTTCACCTTCTGATGCCAGCTGTCCCAGATTTTACCACGACCACGACATTGACCCAAATGTTCTGGTCTTGTTGCTCATTAAACAAGTTCTGGACCTCGGTATTTGAAGTATACTCATAAACCTGCAACAGAAGATCTGAATCCATATATGGTAGTATTTGGGATATCCCCAACAGACATTTACAGAGCTGTGCAGCTGTGTTGTCTTATACTTACTTTTGTCCCCCTCTTATACTCCAGTATAGTCACACTCCTACATACTGGTGACACACAGTCCACTGAGGTATCATATCCTGACATATAATAACATTGCTCTGTTGTTAATACATGTTATTCTTTTGTTATTTACTTCGAGCTGAGATAATTTGACAGCAGGTCGGTTTAAGCTACTGTACGCTGCCTACTTTATGCTGTTTACACGATTCATTATTAGAAGGTAATTCAGCTGAATTTATGTGAATTATTAACTTTAAATGCTCTCTGCTCCTGGCAGACTTTCAAGTGGATAGGCCATTAAACCAAATTCATTCTGCAAGCAGATGTTTTATGGTAAGGCAATATTTTTTCACTATAAAAACTTTTACAACATCACTAAGACTCTTATACCAATTCACTTAGATGTACGGGCTCAGATGACTTAGATTTGTTTTACACAGTAACACCATTAACTCACTCATGATGAGAGGCATACAGTAAGTATGCCTCATACTCATCCCCGCTGAGGACGGCCTCAAGCCACAGCTCTCTTCTGTTACTCTCCTCTTTTTGGAGGGGAGGTAATCTGTAACTCATCAACTGTGGGGTGTGGTCATTCTCACAACATGGAACTGATGGAACTTATATATACCTCTATATCTGTGACACGATTGGCTGTTTGTCTTGTATTCTGTTTGATGGCGAGTAGCAACTGCTGTTTAAGGAGCATCGTGTGAAGGTTATATGGTTGGTTTTTAATAATTCTATCACACATTTCTTAAAATTTCATGACATTCTCTGAAGGAAAATTAACCATTATTATCTTGTTATCACGCAGATCTACCGCTATGCCTAATTTCAGCGTCTCGGGTCAAAATCTGTGGCCACCCATAGGTGGGGAACTTTTTGGGACCAGCTGACCCTCAGACAGAGCGACCTATAGAGCTGCTGGTCTCAGCACAAAAAAAGAAAATCCTCAACACGATCTCTTCTTGAGCTGCATTCACTCCTCTGTGACCCTGATTGACTTCCTAATACTCTGTGTAGTGATGTCCTCCACTTGTCATTTTCACTGCTATTGAAAGAAGCTGTGCTACAGCTGTGCTGGGTTACGGCCGTAGAGCATCCTGGCAGGGGAGGATGGTGATTTGGTAACACTGGCGTTGAGATGCCTCGCTCTGATCCCCTCTCTCTAATTCTCTCTTCCAATGACAGAGAGCACCCAGCCTCAGTCCCCCATCCATTATGCATGGGTGAGCTTTATTGCATTATGTTTTTTTTAGGCTAACACACTTAGCAGGCTTGTAGCATGCACAACCCCTCTCCACCAAATGTGTGAATAATTCAAGGCCAGGGCATTAGGCTTGGAATCGAGGAGTTTAATCAAAGGCTACAGCTCTCAGCGCGGCTCAGCGACACCCCATTTGCAGTTGTAACCTCGAGCGGGGCACAACATAGATTTTAAATTGGAAGTTGAATTATTAGGCCAGAGGCAGACGTTGGAGAACTGTGTGAGCTTTTGGAGACGATCAAGATTGTGATATAATTCAGAAATCTTACTCTCAACAAAGCTCATTAGTTTTTATTGAGAGCGGCCAGGATGCCTTGTACTTCACAGGCTGGCTTCAGCTCAGATCCACCCTCCTCCTATTTCAGCTTGAATCCACACGATTTATGGCTTAATTCCATCTCATTCCACTCACCTTCTGGGCAATGGAACATAATGTCATTGAGAGATGAGAAAGTTGAATTTTTAAAATGCCAGGAATTTTAAATATCTGCTTATTTTCTGGACACATTCTTGTTTATTTCAACAAGTGAAAAATTCTTTACAAGCTTTTGATACATGACAACACACCTACTCGAAATCGTAAACTTTGTTAAAACATCGAGTCAAAATTCACCAATACACAAAACTGCATTCAAAACACATTTTCTACATCTACTCCGTTATGCACCCAATCTGAGCCACATCATTGTTTGTATGTACTGTATATACAAGGACTATACAGAGATCACCGACAGCCATTCATTTGCAGAGCTCCACACAGCTGACCATTCATGCTTCCAGGTCCAGTTGGGATTGATGTGAAACGACATTGAAAAAATTATTATTTATGATGACCTTTATCCCAAACCACAATATTTAATGCACAAGTTGATAATTTCTTGTTTTCTGTCAACTTCTATCCATCCCATCTCTTTAACTTTATTTCTGCTCTGCCTTTACAAATATAAACTGAAAGTAATCTATCTTGATAATGATTTATGTCTCTCTTCCCCTCTGTATCTTATTTCCCAACCTTTTTTTCGCCTTCATTCCCTCCCATCTCCATCAATCTCGTTCACTGTATTTAAATATATCTGTTTTGTCTGCGTTTCCCTCTCTGTTCCTTTTTTCCTTACTTATTTCTTTTCTCTCTCTCGCGCCCGCTTTCTGTCTCTCAGCCTCCCCGATAAAATGCATCCAGGCTTCCCTCGGGGGCTAATCCTGTTGGAAACGTTTCAGGGAAAGCGGATTATCTGTTGGAGCGGCATGATTTTTGGAGAAAGTTCACTCACACTTGATTAAATTAATCATTGTCCTCCAAAACCCCTTAAGGTCTTTCCTTGTGGATATTGCTAGAGATAAATAGTTGTCCTAAAACAGCATATTTCAGCTCTAATTGATTTGGGCTGGTGTGCTCTCCCTTTATGAACAGGGGTGACTTGTGTGGTCTGAGCTGTGTTGTTGTACCACAGGGAGTGGGTGGCAGATATGTCTAGAGCCTTTGTTGGCACAGAGGCCATTATAATCTGGCACTTTGCAGGTAGATGCAAAATCTTTGACACCTTGATTTATCCCTGCTTTTTAATTCACCATTGGATTGCTTGAATGTGGCCCCAGTGTGCTTTTGTTCGCGCTAGACAGAGAGCAATGCTGATTTGGATATACCTTCGTAATTTATACAGAGAGGTGCCAGAGGTGCCACTGTGGAGATTTGCTGCAGACACATTAAAAAGAGGAATTAATGTGTAAATAAAGTTGTGTGTGTGTGTGTGTGTGTGTGTGTGTGTGTGTGTGTGTGTGTGTGTGTGTGTGTGTGTGTGTGTGTGTGTGTGTGGCCAGCAGGAAATTGTTAGTTGTTGTTTATAGCCCATGAAGAGAAGTGTGGTCAATGAAGCTTACAGGTGAATAGGATGCAACATAACCTTGAGATGATGATAAAATTCCCGCCTCTGCGCCTACAGCCATCCCTCCCACTTTCTCTTTCTCTCCAACCCTCTTTCAAACCGATACCACTCTTTCAAAGGAAAGCCTTCCGAGGCTCCATTTAACAAGAATATCCCCTCATTACACAACAGCAAAACCTTAACAGTTACCATCCTCAAAGTGGTTTAATTGAAGGCAATGAAAAATTCCCTTTCAAAGGAAATAATTACAGCTGGTTCTTGAGAGGGCATATAGCAGCAGTG
This sequence comes from Chaunax sp. Z400, assembly GCA_037577475.1. NCBI lineage: Eukaryota > Metazoa > Chordata > Actinopteri > Lophiiformes > Chaunacidae > Chaunax > Chaunax sp. Z400. The sequence continues at coordinate 26,132,663 of CM075185.1, forward strand.
TTTATGGAGGATAATTACAATGCAGAGCAATTACTCTACAGCAACAATTGGTAGCTTTACCCCACATGAGTATGGGGATTAAAGCTGCGATCATCCTGGGTGTCGTGAATTCGTCTGCGTATGAAAAGGTCCGCTGTTTGGAGGGTTGAGGATTCTCTGTCTGCCCTCTGTGCCCCAGAACTATAGTATGAGAAATGTGTGTGTGCATGTATGTGTCTGTTTGCACTGTCCAAGGGATGCAGCTGTAAGTGGGCTATTGCATTAATAATATTTGATTTTCAGCTGTATTTTCCTCATCAATAGTGGGCCGTTTATGGATGTAAAGCTTTTACTATCACTCATAACTTCAACATTAATATTAAACATTAATTATTTGGTTAATCAAATTAGGATAGGATAGGAAAGGATAGGATAGGAAAGGGTAGGATAGGATAGGACAGCACAAATTGAGTTTTCCTAATACTGGAGCCATCTGTGTCCATGGAAACAAATTTTCTTGTTGATTTTGAAATAATTCAATTTTGTCTGAGGTTCCTTAACAGGTTGACATTATATAGACTGTATTTGTATTCATATGTGTAAAGATTAGTTGATTATTATTTGTGATATGGATCTCAGGTGGAGTGATTTTTGTCAATGTATTTGGGAAAACTGAATACAATGGAAAAGGCATCTCTCAAATGTTCTATTTTGTGAGATTCTTTTGAAAATGCACATAAAAATGACTTATCTGGGTTTGAAAATGCTCCTTATATCAACCTCTAGAAAAAGAATGTGCATTCCTAACATTTGTATTTGGTTTCATACGTAGACGTGGATGGATGTGTTTGCATCCATGTGTTTTTCATGCATCCTGCTGTCTGTGAACAGCAGCCCTAACATACTTACTCTGCCTCTCTCTGGAGATTCATCACATCACATCATGATCCACTTGCTCAGCAGACATCCTGCCTGAGATGCCTTGCAGGTTTGATTTCTTAGGTCTGGATTCCATAGTCTTTCAGTTACATAATGTGTCTGCAGGATGGATTCACCCCCACCCACCCTGCTAACTCCATGCACATATCTGAGGTTGCCTGTGTTCTACAAACATGGCGTCCGTTAGCAGATTTCACCATGAACGGCAGAGAAGTGATTCAGACTGCAATGGATTTGCATGCTTTTTGAATTGGGCCACGTGCAAATGGGGGAGAAAAAAAATAGATCCCAGTGTCTTGCACACAGCCACTGGTTTAGAGAGGTTATAAAAACACATACTTTCTACTTCATAGACCTCTGCCACAAACTGGCTCATCTGTGGTTTGTGTAGAGTTCTTGTGTACATGTGAATGTACAGTATATGGGCAGATGCTACAGAAATGAAAAAAAAACAAAAAAACATTTTGATTAGGAATTCATCATTGTGAATCATTTTTCAAAGTCACTTTGTCTAGCTGGTCACGTCTTGTTTTCAGGCGTGTTCATTGGTTAGTTGGTTTGTCAGCAGGATTATGTGAAAAACTACTGAATGATTTTCCATGAAACTTGGAATGTGGATGCATCATGGGAAGGAACCCATTCAATTTTAGTCTAGCTCCAGATAAGGGGCTGAATCTATGAATTTCTTTCCACTTTCTGTAACATTACTCTATAGGGCATTTTTCAATATTCATAATTGCTCAAGAACTGATGAACCGATTTCCACTCAACTTTGTTAAGGGGGTGAGATATGTGTCAGTATTATTAGACCTTGTATTTTTATTATTCTCTGACAATTTATAGATGAATTGATTAATTCATTAACCTAAGAAAGCATCAAACACTATTTGAAAATATTAATTGACATCAGCTGCAGATATGCCAAAAATAAGTAGCATTTGAGTAAAATGCAGTAATAAATAGTTTATGGCTTCTATTTTTCTTCAACTGCTTTATTTCTAGTGACATTTATTATTTAACCTTACCTGTCCTTTTATATTCACTGTTCTTGTCATCTTTGATAATAAAGTTTATCAATGAGCTCTAAAATATCCTGTCCCATCTTTACGACAACTCTGATTTCGAAGACCCGTCGCCAAAAGTTGCTGCAACATGAAAGCTTCATTACATGATTGTTTGCATCTGATTTGTCCATGCTCTCGGGTCTTTTTTTGTCAACAGCCTATGGGAGATTATTAACAGGTCACAGCTCACACCTGAGCCAGGTTGTCACGGAGTCATTATGGGGACTGTCAACATCTCCTACCACCACAGACATTCTCTCCTCTCTCACCCTCCTGATGTGTTACCTCTTCTTCTATTCAGCTCCGGGCTGTGCTGACTCACTCTCCCTTCTGTCCTGACAGCAACGGAGTGGGTCTGAGAGCTAACATTGCCTTAAGCCACAGACATGTCAAAGCTTACCCTCCATGCTTGTCTCCATTGACTTCTCGCCCAGACAACATCAACTCAACTGGCAGAAATCCTTCGGCCTCTGCAGCAGACTCTCCCCTTCACTGGCCACTCCAGTCCCTCCCTCCTCCTTCCATTCTGTCCCCCTTCGGAACCCACAAACCTCATCAGTATTATGAAGTCTCTCCACTGTCGCATGAGTTGAGAGATGTAGTGCAGGCATCATGATAGCCCTGTCTTTGTATGTTACTCCATCCTTCTTCTTCCATCTTTTTGCTTCTTGCCACTCTGCGTCTTCTCTTCAGTTCTCTTCCTTACCTCATTATAGTATCTATGCTAAGGCTCCTTGATTAATGCCAGGCTCAAGGGTCAGTTCACCCACATTACAAAAGAAATTATGTACAGTGAACAAATATATACAGCACTTTTTCGGCTCCTGTTTTCACAAGTTGAAGTAAAAGATCCAAGACTTTTGCTGCTCCTTTTTCTTCTTGTGTGCCAAGATGATTCATCCACCTGTCAGGTGTCCCATATCAGGATAAACAACATGATTATTGCACAGCTGTGCCCCGGGTTAGTCACAACAAAAGGCCACTCTAAAATTTGCATTTTTATCACACAACAAAACGCCACAGATGTTGCCAATTTTGAGGGAGTGTGCAATCAGTGTGCTGCAAGAATGTTCACCAGAGCTGTTGTCCTTGAACTGGATGTTAATTTTTATAATTGTTAAAATTCTGATTAAAATCAGACGCTTTCAAATGAGTAAAGAATAATATACACATGCAAGCATGTTAGGCAGCTTTCAACATTTACCAGCACATTATTAAGGTTTGATACCCAACCCTACCCTCAACTATCATGGATATGTCTCAAACAAGGGCTTAACTCTCCATGTCCCCACCTGAATACATACATGTGTACATACATACAATCAACATTTCTGGCTGGAGAGCTGGAGGTAGTCTGGAACAATTGCTTTCTGCTTTCTACAAAAACTGCTTTCTGGTTCAAAGAAACTATTTTTCGAGAGCCAACAACAGAGCATCTCTCCTTCAGCAACCAAATCCTGCAATCCCTCAAACTCTCTCAGCCTTCGGCCAATTAGGCCTGCTGCTTCTTCTGTTTCCAACCATTTCACTGCAGTCTCCCCTGCTGTAAATAGCAGTTATAGCCACTATGTCCTCATGATGTGGGAGACGCACTTAATCCCCAGTAACACGCCTCCACAGTCTGTGCTCACCTGCGAAGAAAGGTCCCCGTCGCTTCCTCGCTGTGTTTGTGTGATTTCCTGGCATGATGCACACGTCATCCATCCTCTCACAGTGCACGGCGTCAGCTTCACCATAATCTGTGTGGAAACCTGAGAATGAATGATGAATGCAAAATGCTTTCATCGCTTCACACATAAATGCACCTTGAGCAGATATTGAAGCAGAGAATTAATGGCATGTTATAACATAAAGCAACAAGGCTAGGCGTTCAGCTGTGTTGGGCTTTAGTTATTTTCCCAGTGTCAGAGCTGATGTGATCTGGGGGTCCTGTCATAAACACCACAGGGATGTGTTTTGTGCCGTCCTTTTTATTACTTGCATTGTTATAAATGGCTCTCTGGGTCCTTTCAGTCAGCAGGATTACTGTCCAGGATTAAGATTCTGCACAGTGAGCGAGTGGGTGTGCAGTTAGCGAGGCAAGTTATTGGTATCGGAATCATTATCCTCTAGATATCTAATCAAGAACTTCTCACCTGAGTGCTCCTTCAGCTGTGCTGTACGCTGTTTGCTGAATCCACACATCTGCAGAACTTTACTTGTACGGATGTTCCAGAAGTTCCACTTTTCACTGCGTGTTTGCTGAAGTGTTGCGCCGCTGTTTTTTCTTCTTACTCCTCCTCTTCTGAACAACCTTTAAAAGCAAGCTTGGCTTTATCTTGTGCAATTTTACACAGTATGATGATGGTAATATGGTGATAATTGCTTGAAATGGGATGAGTACACCCTCCACTACTGTAATCTTGGCAGAAGTGCTTTTGTCCTTTAAAGCTTGTTTGTATTTGTTTGTATTAACCCTCCTGTTGTGTTCCTTTCCTGTTAACTAGTTTGATGTTCCTGGTCAAAACTGAGCGCTCCATTCTAGCTGATTATAAATCCATAAAACCATTTTATCACCTAATGTTGTGTTTCATCATTTTGAACTTCCATTTCCATTTATGAACTGTGAGCAAGGCCTAAAAAAAAGGTGTGAGAAAGTTGTCGATATCATTGAAACAATGTTGTAATTTTTTTTGACACTTGTCAACAGGTGTGGTTCCCATGGGGTAAAATTCTATTGGGGATAGATTTCCGTTGGGGTTGCCATGGAACCCAAAAAGGGGCATTTCTAACCGGGAACACTAAGGGTGTGCACAGGTTCAGTAAAACACCCAAAATTAAATTAAGATTCTCAGAATTTATTTTGTGTGTTCAGATGCAATGTGGGAACAAAGCCCTGGAACCTTATGACAAACAGATGAAACTAACTACATTTTTTTTAGAGAGAAAATTGAGGTTGGAAACCATTGCTCTTTTAATGTTGTTTTAATTGTTTTATTTTTTTATTTTCGTCAGTGGATTTCAAATCATTCACATAATCTAAAAGTGGTGCAGAAGCATAAAAGGAAGTAATTTTTCTGAGTCTCACAAATACATTGTACATACATTGTAACTGATATACTATATAATAACTGCATGATGCAGTTGGATGGGGATGAATGTGTGTGTGAGGTGAAACGCATGTATGTGCATCACACTCTCTTTGCACAATGCACTTTCATAAGATGCTCCCATTGCCCCCAGGATGCTCTTAGCTCACTCAACAATAAAATACATGGCATTGGAGGCGATGGACTGGCATTTCAGGCGGCACGGAAGTGACGACCTTTGCCTTCCACAAGAGTCTGCGTGGATGAAAGAGAAAGTGGAAGATGCATCCTAGCCTGGAGAGTAGAATTAGGCGGTGAGCTGCGTCTTTTGTTAGGTCTTTGTATGATGAGAAACACATTTATATTGACTTGTCCTACAGTCCAGACCTTGGGAAGTTACTTTAAATGATGTTATACTCTAATAATCTACATAATGGAAGACTAGAGAGGGCTCAGTGACACACAGATTCTCTCTCTTTCCGCTCTGGCACACACACCATCTTCTCTTTTGCTTTCTTCCTCTGTAAAATCTGGCGAGGCGTCTGCTGTCTGAAAACAACGAGGCTAGCACATCTCATCACCACAGCAACAATTCCGCTTCTATTTCAAGCTTATCTTTGCCGGGGTGTGCGAGATGTTGAATTAATAATAATATGATCCTCTCAGTCAATCTGTCAGTTACTTAAATGCCTCACAGAGAGAGAAACAGAGACCATGAGGCAAAGATTTCCCAGATCCCCATCTTCTTCCCTGCAATAGCCTGCATTAACGAGCACTCTGTAGTCCGACTCCTATCTGATGCTGCTGAGGAAGATGACTGCGATAGCCCATATGTCTCTCACCATGTCCTGACAGCGGGCCGGATTAATGGCAAAGCTGCAGAGTACGTCACTCGACAGCCCTCTTGGGTTAAGGATGACTTCGCCCTTTTTACCCATTGTCGACTAATCAAACATTAAAAGGAATGCCTGATAAGGTAATGCACAGACCCAGTAAACAGCATTCAAAGTCCTTTTTGGAGCCTGTTTCAGGTCTTGGTACTGCATTACCCAGGGAGAGTGTCTGCTTGTGTGTTTTACAGCGCACACCGTGATATACTTGTGTTTACAGTGCCTTGGTGTGACATTTTAAAGAGAAAACCAGAATGGGCCATTAGGTCTGAGGCAGACATAAGTGGTGGTAGGAGATTTGGAACCCGGCTTTTGTCTCTTCTTGTTTCTGACTGCCCAAGCATGTCGGTCGGCTTCCAGCACATTTCAGTGACCAATACGTACTCTTTCTTAGGGCTTTCTCCCGCTCTCAATAATTGAATACTTCATGCTGGGTTCTTGCTCCACAAAAGACACAACTTCACTTTTATAGAGACAAGATTTGACAACAAGCTTGGGATCAGACAGACCCTCTCACAAGCCGAGAACAACACAGCTCACTTTGGTCACACTTTTACAACTTGAAAATGCATTTCTCTGTAGCAGGTACAGTGTTTGTACACACAGTTTTGCATGTGAAACAGTTTCTGAGTGTAGAGAGGGGGCTAATAGCAAACGCACGTCAGGTTACACCAGTGGTTCCTAAACCGTGTTGCACAGAGCTGGGAGGACGTGTATTACTAGAAGGAAAAATGTGGATTTGAATAGAGGTCCTCGAGGATTTAGAAGATTTAGTTTGTCGAACATCAGTATTGAACGACGTCTCAGACCTAATTTCTCCTCCGATTGTTGGGAAGGGATAAAGCAGCCCAGATCGCCACTATTTTAATTGATGGGGCATAATGTTATAAGCAATATCAACATCATGTTAATTTTATTTTTTCATTTGTTTTATTTATCCTTTCTTTAGCCAGGAAGGTCCCATTGAGATACAATATCTCTTCTTCCAGGGAGTCCTGGTCAAGATTGCGTCATAGTCAGAAAGAGTAAAAAATACAAAACAGACTTTTTATCATCATAAAGCACATACAATATAAATATATAAATTATACAGAGGAAGAAATAAGAGGAGAAGCAGACAGACCGTACCAGAAATGGAGCATAGCGTTAGTTCAGGCAGGCCACGAAGTCGGCTTTCATTCTCAGCTACATCAGCTGATAGCAGCTAATCTCTAAACCAGCCCACAATCAGCTGATAGCTCAACTGATTCCCTTCTGCACATCCAATTGGCTAATTTCATACAGGGCGCGTTACTTAAGATGCTTTAACCTGCTTACCTATTTTGCGTCCTATGCAAGCCGTTTGGCAACCCACCTCCACCCCAGCTCCTCCTTTTCATGTTACATGTATGTCTTAATCAATGTCTTCGCTGTCAATGATGCTGGTTCTGTTCTGAATGGGGGGTCTCTGCAGCTGCTCTCCCTGCTTTAGCCTTTCCATGATGGCTCATGGGAGAGCTGGAGGGAGTGCTCTTCCCTGCCTCAGGCTTTCCATGCAGGCGTGTGGAAGGGGCAGGGAGGTCCCAGAACAGAACCATACCGCCAAATATAAGTTACTGCAAATATTAATTAACTTCATTTATTTTTGACTAAAGTGGTCCTGACTGAAGTATTCATAATGTTAAGACTATTCAGATATCAAAAGATGTTAAGCACAAGATGGACAGATTTTTGCTATAAAAAAAAGAAAGAAAAGGAAACTGTGTGTGTGTGTGTGTGTGTGTGTGTGTGTGTGTGTGTGTGTGTGTGTGTGTGTGTGTGTGTGTGTGTATATATATATATATATATACATAAAACTGATGTATACATGCTGATGTTGCACTTAAGGTCAATATAGAAGGAGAAGCCTGGGTGTCATTTAATATCCTCTATATAAACATAAACATTGTATCTCATGATGCCCAGAGGCTGATTGTTGTTAAATACTGATGTAAGCATTCAGCTCAAAGTGCAAAATCATTAGCCTCAAAGAGCCACTAGTGTGGCTGCAGGCTAATGAGAAAATGAATGAAAATGTTACTTGGCTCCTTTTGTTAATAGTTTCCCCAATATTGTCACCGGTTGATAAAAAAATGAACTGACATTACATCATGAAGAGAGCAAAGTTCAGATTTTACAATGACTATGCAAACTTTAGCTGGACGGATAAATGCACTTTTTAAGGAAATTCTGCATGTTGTCTGAGGCAGATGCTAAGTGGGGACCCACATGGGATGTAAAGTGCGTGTGTGTTTGTGTGTCTGGGAGTTCATTCTGCAGATGTCTTGTTGTGCACGGACCACATTAATGATAAAACAGAGGCATGGGCCATAGACTGCTCATTAAAGGGAGGAAAAATGTGAAACGACGAAGAGCCAGACTGCAGACAAATACGAGAAAGCTAAAAGAGAGAACCAGAACTTGAGTCCGAAGATTTAAGAGAATGAAGAAAGTGAAATGTACATAACGACAAGACAAAATGGATTTACAGTGTGACTCAGCACCTGCTTAGCGACACTCCATCCTCTCACCACCTCTTTTTGCATTTTCACTTTCACCCCCCTGCTTGTCTCTCAGGACTTCTTCTTTCCCCTCACATTATCACAGCGGCTCTGCAGCTCTAGCACTCCTGCTATCGACGCTGCTGCTAATTCACACACCCCAGCTGACCTCCACCCCTGCAGCTGCGCTGAGTTGGGCTCATCTCGCCTTTACCTCACCGGAGGAAGGTCATCACTCCATCTCCTGCGTTGTGATGGGCAGAATGGGAGGGGGTGGAGGGCAGAGGACGGGAGATGGGAGCATATGGTTAGTTAACTTTCATGCCGAGGCAGATGTTTCTCTGTGTAGCTGTGAGATCAGTGGGCTGGAAAATCTGTCATGCTATGATCATATGAGGGAATATATGTCTTTATTGTCCAGGGGCTTTAGTTCAGACAAAAGCACACGTGGCTTGCAGTGTTGGTGCAAAAGGATTTCAGCTTTTGCTACTATTGCCTTCATTATTATAAAAAAAAGAATAAATACTCATTGCATGTTTAAAATGTCTGCCTTTAATAAAATAGGCAAACAGTGCAATTCATTTCAGTATTCACTACTTGGAGGTTTGTGTAAATTATCTACAGTCTCGTATAATATTATAAAAGGTGCAACAGTCGCACACACTTTCTGTCTACACACTGCCTTTGTGTAATTCACAAAGGCATACTGTCAGAAATATTTGAAATAATAGCCTTGGAGTCATGCCAACCTAAAAAAACAATCAAATAACCTTGCAGGATTTTTATTTTGTCCCGTTATTTTTTCTCTCATTTGGAGTCCATCCTTTTAAGCCGCTTACGGCAGACCTGGCCCACCGCTAAAATGAGGTGAAACGACAGTGTGCAGGGAGAGGTTTGGGCACGTGGGATCACTGCCTGTTTGTCTGCATGGGTGGCTGGTCTGTAGAGCTATGTGGAGTCAGCCTGGAGACACAGCCACACAGAGGCCTATCAGGCGAGCTCCTCTGCACAGACCTCCAGCCGTGGTAACGCTCCACATGCCAGTTATATAAGTGCAGAGAATTCATCTGACAGAGCTGCTTGAGGTGTGAGATTATAAACCAGGCTTATGGCACAACACTCACACTCTTTTTTTTTTTCTCTCTCAGCAGACTCAGCGAGACGCCCCATGATCCCAATCTCTGAAAAACTCAGTCTGAAAAACTGAGCAGAGCAATGCTGTGCTGTGCATTGCAACTCAATGTTGATGCAAAGACATTTTGTCCTCTAAAATGGTCACAGGAAGCAGCAAAGTTAGAGCAGGATGGAGAAGTTTTGGGGTTTTTTGGGGGGGGTGGGGGTTGCTGTCAGGTCTTGTAGGTGTTGGTAGGTGGCCATCATTTGACTGAGTGCCACAGGGGAAGAAGAGAGTCTGATGAAGAGGATGGTGGTGACCTGTCATACAGCACAGGCTGCATGGAGAGGAAGAGAGAGAGAGAGAGAGCTACAGCAGCATCCGTCTGCCTGAGTGAGAAGGATTTAAAAGCACAGTGTCGGAAACACCTCAGGGTAAAATCTCACAATGTAGAGGATGCATACAGATACTGTAGGCAGAACTGGGGGAAACTAAAGCCTAAAATATGGCTGCCCAGTTGTCGGTAATTCTGTACAGTGCTGAGATTTATGATGACTATTTACATAATGAATTGGTTTTCTGTTGTTATTTACAGTAACATACAGTTGTTACTATTTTTCCACAGTGTATATCACCTAACTATAGAATGGTTCTATATCGAACCTCTAGACATGCCTTGCATCTCTCTTCCTGCAGACGTAAAGTGGCAGTCAGCCACTCTTTCTCTCCCACCAGGCCATCCCTCAGTAGAAGTGTGTTTTTGTTAAATTAGGTTTGTCTTTCTCCTTTTCCATTCTAGTTATTTAAAATATAATTATTATTCATTTACAACTTCTGTGTGCTCTCCTTTGTCCAGGTTTTCACTGTAAATATTGTTGAGATATTTCTATTGATCTGTTGTGTGTGCATTTAAGAGCTTAAAAAATATCCGTTGTTATTGGCTAACCCAGAAAATGTAATACCAGACAAATCGAATCATGTTCATACAAACGTTATGTAAATTTGCCTCAGGTAATATTAACTCTTTAAATTGTACACAGCAATTCTTTACAGTAGAAGAATGATGAAGGCATTTCAACCATCAACAGCTTTGTATCATTGGACTGTTGACTTGGTTGTGATTTGCTCCATTTTCATTTCTTAGAAGTCTGATTGGAATATTGATAAGTCTGTTTGACACAGATAATGTCAAATTCTTTTCACTTTATATCATCCATCCTTCATTATAGGACAGAATAAGACCTCAATGCAGTTTTTGATTATGATGTTAAAATCTACTGTTTTAGTTTAAAGTTTCAGTATAATCATAATAATAATAATAGTAAATAAACATTAACTAATGAGTTTACATCAGCTTTTTTCTGCCGTCTTATTTGCAGATAATAATTTGTTTTATATTCTCTCCATCCAATGCAGTATCTTGGCACTTTGTGAAATAGTACCTAAATAATAAAGGATTCATGTTCAGGGGCACAAATTGTTAATTTTATTTGTGATATTAAGTATGATTTTTTTAAAGGAAGTGCTTTAAAGGAATACTATGTAGGCATGACAGATAGTTGTGCTGAGACTCACAAAGGAATGTGAACATTTGTGTCCATTTACACAAATCAATATTAATTGTGATTATTTACGAACTTCCATGATGCTGTTGCTCCATAATAACAAACAGAAAGCCTGTTTCCACCATTGTGATACTCATAATCTGTGACTGGGGGTTCAGACTTTTTCGAGCTGCACAGCATACTGTACGTTTGCAATGGCTGACCCACCGCTAGGCCGGCGAGGTTTATGGCTTCAGAACTAGTGCGTTTGTAAAATAAACAGTTTCTTTTTTTAAACAACAAAACAGCTCTTTCCTTTTGTAGGAGTGAGTAAATTCTGACAGATATTTTCATCCTCTACTTAAATAGAATCCACTCTTTACACAGTAAGATCTCAGATCTTAAGGTTTAAGCACACTGTACTGTGCATTAAAGCAAGTGTCTGGAAGACCCATGTGTATCTATTAAAGAGGAAAACCAGAACAAATGTGTTACGTGTGAGATTGCAGTGTCTTGCACATACGTTCCAGTTATATGTGTGAACCCCACGACTTCCCAAATGTCTTTTGGGCAAAATATGTAGAACTCCTGATATTGCTTTCTCCAGGAGATGACCCAGTGTCAGGAACAGACCTGATGACTATCCTTTACTGAGAGGACTGGTAATTAAGTGACAGACAACAGAGATAATGACCTCCCAGTGGACAAACCCCATGCCTTGGAGAGAATGCCTCAGAATGAAATGTCGTAATAGGCACCTAGCATTTCTTTGCTCGCTGTGTTTAGAAAAAAACCAAGAGGAAACAACAAAAAATCCATACACAGCTTAAAGGAATAGTTCATTTTGTGAAATATATGCTTGATGAGAAATAGATCGGATGTCTGCACGTTGTTAGCTTAGCTTAGCCTAAAGACTAGAAACGGGGGAAAGTCACCGATCCAGCTGCATAGAGTCGAGGGATGAGTTGATCAAAAGTCTCCCACTGTTTAACGTGCAGGATTACATTTATTTGCAATCTTTCAGTCCTAGATTTTCATCAGGAAAAAAAATATATAATAGAGGTCTGGTACAGAAACTTCACAAACAAATTGAATTCTGCAACTCTTTTTTGCAACTTTCTGTACTTTCATCTGAACCTTACAGATTGAGAGGATATCCATTTTCTCATTTACTTAGCAAGAAAGTGAAAATGTGTATTTCATAAAATATTGAACTATTGCTTTTAGACTTGTGTTTATTGATGGCTTGCACCAGGAAGCATGCTTTGGTGTGAGTTTATTTTCATTTTACTCTAACTGGCATCCAGCGATTGCATCGGGATTTGTCATAATGTTCAGTCATAATGACAAATCCTTTTCTCAACGAGTTCTGGGTATTTTAGAAAACAACTCACTGATTTAGGAGTTGATAAGAATAATTGAGAGAAATTTTGAGCGCCACCCAAAAAATGAGATTATAACGCTTCATCACAAATGAGGTTGTGGAATGAAACAAACCAGTAACATCACTCCTTTCCTTAATGCTCACTGTGATCTCTGTACTTCTATTTCAAAGTGACATGGCATATTTTCAGTCTTGCATAATCATTCTCACAAAGGGCGTGCTTCTAATGACTTGTTGGATTTTGCTAATTCACACAGCAAATCTTAGATGCATGGCATGTGCTTGTGTGTGAGAGGGAGTTATGTTTGAAGCATGGAGTGTTAATCTAATTCTGTGGCTTCTGAATGAGGTGTTGGTCTAAGTGAGGATGTTAGCAGTCTGTCGCTTCGCTAGGGGTGCCAGCCACGGCCGCCGTCACTGCGGATATTTTCTCTGAGCTTAAATGGCAACGCGGGGCTGAAGGTTTCATGTGGGTGACCTTGCCTTTTTTTTTTTTTTTTTGACACATCCTTTGCCATCACTTCGTGCAAAAATCACAGGGCAGCAGAGGAGAGCAGAGGAGTCTAAAGCAACAGCTTCATTCAAAGAGATTCATTCATTTGATGAGTTTAATCTCATTCAATGTTGATGAATCATTAGAACACAGCTCATATAACTGTCTGCCATCATATTTACTAAATTGTATTGAAACAAATAGGATGAAACAGAAATTGTAAGATAGAAATTTTAATTTTAAAGAAATGTCACAAAAGTGAGACCACATTTCCTCCCTCTGATGATTTTAGTAAGACTGAACAATATGTTCATCCTCCTGTCTGGCTGCAGAGAAATACCCTACAGTCGAGTGAATGGCTGATTGGGCACAATGGAGCCCATTGAGTCTCCGATAAATGAGACCTGCCACAGTAGCAGTGTTATCTGTGTGGAGGAGGACTGAGGAACTCTGATGTGACAGTCTCACTAACAGTCTCTGACAGGACCCAGGAAGCCACAAAGACTGCACAGTAGCAGTGTATTTGTACCGCAATGAACCGTGTGTACATGATTTCTTTGCTTCACTCTATTATGCAGTGAAGTGTGTTAGTTACAGAGAGCACTCAACTACTGCAAGATGTTGTCATTCTTTCATCATCAGTTTCATCATCGAAAATGCAAAGTTTTCAGTCCACTTAAGGTTCGATATGGAGAGTGGAATATGTTGTGAGGGGCTGACGCTCTGTGAGATTTTGAGAACGGGAGAATATCGAAAACTAGTCAAGTTTATTTGTGAAGCCCAAAGACCTCACATGCAAAGATTCCATGAGTTTTAAAGGCCCACAACATCGATGATTCTAGTCTGAGCTCTCAAATAAAAGCATCTAAAAAAAAAGAAAAACAGAAGACAAGATTACATCCCAAATATGGAAAGGAAAAAAAATAACTAAGGATATATATGATAACACCCACACATATATATATGTGGGTGTTATCGCTTTAAATGAGGCTATTTTATTGATTTGAAGCTGTTGAATCCTCCTTTAGAACCGTCGCCACCACTTCAGAAATATATGGAGCACATGTAGTTTGTTGAAACGTCCTCCTTTCAATGTTATTCCCTTTTTGTACGGGGCTGAATTTGCCACAAAATTATATTCTAGTTCTTTGTCTGCTTGACCAGCTGCGATGCAGCCCCTTTTTGGAGATGCAGACGGCGAACATGCAACCTTTATTCTGAAAAGCCAGGCCCATCGGGATGCCGGGGCCTTGTGGCCAGGGCTGTGGAAATGAGGGGTATTTTGATGTAAGCCAACAACAGCCTCCAAAACTTTAACCGAGAGTATTTAAAACACAAAATACTAAAATATCGCTGTGGTGTCACAATAATGGCCTGTGTTTGTTTCCGTAGAGTTGAGCAGGAAAGGGGGATTTGAAGGTTAAGAAAGCATGAAGTGTTCCCAGAGCTCATCATTATTCTATCACCCCTCTGACTCAAGTACTGTACATCCCCTCTCTATGAGCAGATACAGTACTTCTACAGTAGTAGATCTCATCTTTAGTCCTGCTGCGGTATTCACAGCCATGCAGACAAGAGTCATGCTGAGGAAAACTTGGTCTGTATGTTTAACGGGGACGGAAAGAGAGACGGAGAGACGGAGAGGGTAGAGACAGGGTAGAGAAACGGGGAGAAAAGCGATTGCTTCTCTGTAGTCAAAGTGTTCCAAAGCCCTCAGTCCTCTATCTGTCATGAGATGAGGCTCGCTGAAGCTGAGGGCTGGCAGATACCAAAGATCTATTCCTGTTTTCCAAACTCCTCATCATGCTCTTCCAGAGAAAAACTTTTTTCTTGTGTCTGACGACTCTGAAGTCTTCGTCTGCCTCAAACTTTGAATGAACTTCCTTTGTTTTTACAAAGGCTTCTGGGACTTGAGAGCAAAAGCGAAATCTTTTCACCTTTTCTTATGAAAATCTCCGGCGCCTCAATCTGAGGTTGTGGCATTGCACCTTTTGCACCTTTTAGGTGAAAAGTTTTTGAGGCCTCTAAAGAAAAAAGTTCAGCTGGGTTATAGCATCCGTCATTTTTCACGTAGCAGTTTAGGTTTCATATTTTGTTGCTTCAGATGAATGAAGGCTGTGATGGCATTGAATTCAACTAGTTTGTGAATGGTTGCTTTTAACAAGCTGCCTTCACACAGAATGCGAAATAATCAGAGAAGCAGTCAAGTATAGCGCTGCACTCCCTTTTCCACACCACAGTTTTAAGTTTTCCTTGGACAAACATCCCCATGTAACCTCTTTTGTACCCTAAATCCATGGAGTCTACTTTTAATGACTGCAGTGGATTTAATAGTAGTTAAAAATCTGTTTAACCTCCATCCTGGCCCTCAGCTCTAATCTGACCCTCTGTGATCAAACTGGACTTTAAAGGTAAATGAAAAAGAATTTAATCTCCCAAATAAAAACAGCAGTAGGTCATACACGCTGTATGTACTGTACTGTAATGCTGTGGATAAAATTGAAACAATGAGCAAAAACCTTGTATACTGAAAAAAAAGACAAACCCTGACCACTGTGAGTTTTTAATTCATTTCAAATGGCTTTGCCCTCATCCAATCAGGAACATGCTTACCAGTAAAAATATATTTGTACTCGTAATACATTTTTGATGTGACTGTTGATAGGATTTAATACTGACTAACTGTGGCGTAACATTTGTGCATCAATATGTGGTTTATATTCTGTCATTTTCATTTAATGGTGTCTTTAATATGCACTAAATACATGTATATTGAAGTGGTGGTTTTGGAATTCCCTCATAAAGAAATCTATTATGTGATATGAAGAACTCAATAGCTGTGAAAATACCAGAAAATTAAAGATCTCTGCTACAAGCGTTTTGTCCCGTAGTTCTGTGGTGTTGAGACATTTTTTTCATGACCCTTCATGTCTGTTGTTGCAGGTAAAGTATTGAACACGGACCTGCGCCACTACCTCAGTCTGCAGTTTCAGAAGGGCTCGCTGGACCACAAGCTCCAGCAGATCATACGGGACAACCTCTACCTACGCACCATCCCCTGTAAGTACAGTACACCAAACGGGGCTGCATTTCTAACTCTTGTTCACTTTACTGAAAAACACATGCAAACACAAAGGAAAGCAGGAATATTACCTATTTTGAGGGCATATATGCTTTTACCTGACGCACCTCACGGGAGCGATGGGGATGGTGTGTATGCATCAAACTGCAGGAAATGCATTAATATGCATTAGGGTGTTTTTTTTTCCTATCAGCGGTCACACATACCTACAGCACACTCACAAACACACACCTACTGACTCCACTCACACATCCTGCCATCCTCTCACAGCTCTCTGTCACATATTTTACAAAACACACACACACCTCAGTGTCGCCATGGAAACTCAAGCAAGGACATCTCTCTAACAACCCCCCCCCCGTAACTTATTTACTTCTGTGTGTTATCATCACAGTGATCAAAGTCATATTGTTCCATAAATAACCTTACATTTTCTCTCTGCTGCGCTGCTTTCCCTCACTGACAGTCTGCACAGTGGGGCCAAATCCAACTATGACGTTATTTCTGAATTCAATAATTGAGTGGTAAATAAACAGGTTGATACAACGGACCGTCAAGATCCAATGCAAACAGCAGCAGCTGTATACATTTTTAAGTAATAGCAATCCATACTTTTTGGAAATGTCCTTTGATTTCACTATTTTTAAAGTAAAAGATTAAAAAAATGTTTTAATGGTTGATTGTAGAATCACAGCATAAAATAGCTTCTTTATCACCACAGAGAGGTCACCAGTTCTCATACAGACACAGACCTTGTATCTGTAAAATGTATCTGTAACAAATAAAAGCTGTAAAAGCTCAGGAAAAAAACAAACATATTTTCTGATGCCTCTGCACTTTTTTTATTTATTTTTTTCCTTTTAGAATCATTAAAAGGTTTTTCGAGGTTTAAATATTGTAAACATGAAAATTACCAAAATTAGTGGCAAGGTTGTTAGTAAACCAAAGGCATGATTTAATATCCTGATTAATATTTGTGTGGGTTGCAGAAATGCTGATTATTTGGCACAACGCTGCAAATACCACCAATTTTATTTTTTTCAAGTAAACAACATCTGTTTGCTGCTGCTGTAATTTACACTTACCATTCATACACAAGGATGATTATCAGCTTTAAAAGACTAGGCTTATATATACTGTATATACACCAATACATTTTGGTGATGATCTAAATAATTGGGCAGATCCAGGATTCTTTGTCACTTTCTTTAACCCTTGGAACTTTAACTCAGGGAATGATGGATCTTGATAGAAAACAAAATCAGGCATATTTAGGTGGTTGTTATCTATGAGTTTGTACAATTTCATGCGGATCAAAATAAAAATCTGGATCCATCAGATTTAAATTGTTGGCTGTTACAAATCCAGTAACCTTATAATGGTTATGATGGTTACTGGGCTGTGAGTTTCAGTTTGGATGAGGCTTGATTGAATTAAAGGGGGCTGTTTGGCCTTGATGGAGGTATGTGCTCTACTGAGTTCTAGTTATATTATTGACCACTGATGATGAAGATGCTGCTCGATGTTTAAAGAGATATTACACTGCATTTATAAATCACCAGATAACTTGTGGAAGTGGGCTGCACAGTGGTGCAGTAGGTAGCACTGTTGCCTCACAGCAAGAAGGTCCTTGGTTCAAATCCACCTGAGGGCCTGGGATTTTTCTGTGTGGAGTTTGCATGTTCTCCCCGTGTCTGCTTCCCTCTTGGTTCTATGGCTTCCTCCCACCACCAAAAACACGTAATATAGGTGAATTGGTGACTCTAAATTGACTGTAGGTGTGAATGTTAGTGACAATGGTTGTTTGTCTTTCTATGTGGTCCTGTGATAAACTGGCGACTTGTCCAGGGTGAACCCAGCCTCACGCCCAAAGTGAGCTGGGATAGGCTCCAGCCGCACTTCAACCCTACAGGATAAGCGGTAACATGTGGAAGTGGAATGGGATCAACAGGGAGACACGACTATGACACTATGTGTAATTCTGAATGTGTGATGATGTTCATGCAGATATTTTGGCCTAAATATTTAACACGTCCTGTTGAATAGTGACTCTGCTGCGAGGAGCACCGTAATTGAGTGTAGTCAAGGTTTTAGTCACATGCAGAGACCCTGCTCCTGAGGCAATGACAGACTCTGAGGCACAACACTGTCACAAACAAGCAGAATCTGATCTCTTTACCCCCCGAGGGCTGGAGGTGTATGGTATGCTCTATGTATGTTTGTTTTTGTTTTTTGGGGTTCATTGTCTTCGTGGGGGGTGGTGGCGGTGCTGGTGGTGGCGATGGCCTCTTTCCTACCTTGCATCCTTTTTCCATTATTGTCTTGTTGTCATTGTCATCCGATCATTATCCAACTTTCTTTCATATGCCTGGGAGTCACGTGAGCTTTGCTGTTTCCTCAGTAGTTAAGTCAACTTGAATTGTTAATCATTTCCTTTTTTTTGTTCAAAGCTCAGCTGCACTGGGAGAATAACAATTATACAGTTTTATAAAAGTCATGCTGTGATTTCTCTTTTTCTCCACACAAACACTCCAGCTTTCACTGCTTTCTGTCACCCACGTTCAAAGTACACCTTGATTCTAACTACCACTGAGAACATTGCTTTCAATTTTTCTCAAGTACAATAGTGGCGGTCGTTGCGGTTTTATGGCCTGTAACCGCCATTCATCAGCAGCAGCCGAGCTCGCTGCGTGAATCTGACTCTAATCCCCGCCTTGAATTACTGTCTTAATGAGCAAGAGACCAGCTCTTGCATAGTGACGGCACCTCCATCATTCACTCACTCGCTTTCAGTGTCCCATCCCTCACCCTGTTTCTCCTTGGCTCTTTCTTTGTTCCAATTAACCTCACCTGTCTGTTTTCTTTTTACACTAAGTTTAGTCTGTTTCCTTTCTTTTTGCAGCTTCTTTCATATTTTTATCTATTGATTCTTGAAATAAAAATGTTTTGTTTTGTTTTTATTTACAGCCACGGTATTTAGCAGCAGACAAAAGAGATGAGATAAATCTGCAGTTGCTATGTTTTAAAGATTTGTATACAGTATTTAAATGGGAAATGTAAGCTACAGTGTATAAGCATCTAAATATCAGGTGCACTGATAAGGTCCATACCTGATCTAGAACAGCTGTTGGTCCCATATTAAGCCCCAACAATAATTACATGAGCCTATAAAATGCAGATTTATTTCAAAATATGTATATTTATGATGTGCAAAGTTTGACATCCAAACATCAGCTCTATTTGGTGGCTTCAGTTTCGGGTGTTGGCATCTTTCCCAGAAATTGTAAGTGAAAATTTAATATCTAAATGCTTTTCAGGTCCACTTTGTAATAAACTTGCTTTTGCAAATAACACGATAAACTACTGTTAACCACAGTCGACAGTGAAATCAAAACACGAGACAAGGTGTTTGTTGCCAGCATTGTGAACCTGGAAATGTTGAGTGCCCCAAACGTTCAGGTCAGAAATGTACAGTATGAGCAGCCAGCGTTTAGCAACTCTAACAGGGCTCTATTGGCTGGCAATGTCACTGCAATTATTTAGGTCTCAGCTGCCTGACCATCTAAAAACTCTGCATGCTTGACTTCTCATCTTTTTAGCACTGAAGCCTGGCAAGTTGTTTTCTTATTTTGGGAAATCAATACTTTAAAGTATGAGTATCCAAGGCAATTTGAGAGAGCAGTGGTACGCCATAAAAAATGTTTAGAATACAAATTCTGTTTGTTGAATGTGCAGAACATCATACGTTGCTGATGAAAGGCATCTCTGTTGGCGGGTTTACACTCAAAATGTGTGTGTGATGATCCTGCAGACAGCAAGAAGATTAGCAGAGGCCGTTTGTGTCCTTGTGCCAATTGTCCACTTTGCTTAACTACCAGCCAGACTCTCATACAACTGCAGCTGATCTGTGCTGTCCTACTAACACCACAAGGTCACCTATGCTAAGCCACAGCTCTGTGGGGCCATAGTTAAAGTATTTGTTGTACTTTTGGGACAGTTATGAAACCTGAAATAGGACGACAAGGACAGGAAGGATTGGAGAGAAAGTGAACGACAAACACAGATCTTCACTGCCTCTGTGTGGTAAATCCCTGACTCTCCTTCACTGGGTCTTGGGACTCATTTGGACTCTTTCTAAAATGCTGGAGGAGGCTCTCGATAGCTCTGAAGAGGACAAAAGGAGGAGGATTTTCCTAAGAGGATGGAGAGCTTGGGGTCACATGTCCTTGAATGACATGAATCCCTGCTGAGATCAGAGATGGGCACAAAGAACATAGTGCACATGAATACAGGGACGAACTGACTGGATGTACACTCTTTGATCTTACTGCCTGCATAGTTGCAACCATTTCAGCAGAGGATTCCTCCTCCTTGTGCTCCTTGTCCTCTCTCTCCTCCTCATTTGATTATTATCATATTGTGGGATAAAAGAATAATGGTAGAGTGTGTATTTCTGGTTAAACGTTAATAGCTACACTCTATTTTAAAACATGACAACAGCAGGGTAAGCTATATTACAGAGTTTGCAAGCACTCCACAAAAGAGCCAACAGACGCTCTTTGTAATGATCCTCCTTCTTCTTTTGTTCCCTTGTTTTTACTCGACAACTGTGAAGCCCTTAGCCACCTTTTCGTTTCTTTTTTTTGAAGCATCAATATAAAAACTACGCCCGAAATCACCATGTTAAATGTAAGGCCCACCATTTCTGACCGACTACCTCTGATGTTTCCATCCTGACATCCTTTCAGGCCAGACGCTTTGAGAAATAGGTGTTGTGCACAGGCAAGAGACCTTGCAAGACTAACATGATAATTTGTGTCAGTCTAGACAGACACACACAGACTAATGTAAACACATGGCTAAAATAATAGTTTGACAGTGTTGGAAATTCTTTCTTGCCAAGATTTAGATGAGAGGATTGATACCATTCAGACACCACAAAGATGCATCAGCAACCGGTTAGCTTAGCATAAATACTGCAAAACAAAAAGAAATAACAAGGTAGCAGTATCACATATATTCTAATTGTATAGAGATATGCCACTCTCCGAACTTCTGGGTATGTAGGGGGCGCTTGTGAGGCAGTCCAAAATGAATGGGGCCCTACGGAGCTGAAGCCCTAAAATTAAACGTTTATGGGGAAAAAATTATTATAGGTATGTTTTTGATATAATGGGTTGATACAATAAATATATGTCTAGTATTTATTATTTGCTGCTTCAATTGTTGTGAAATACTGTTATTTAAAAAGATTAAATTTTAAAAAAGCATAAAATGACTCCATTCAAGCTCGTACGGCATAATCCTAGTGTCCAGAAGCCCCTGTGTGCAAGCTAATGCTTTTAGCTTACAGCCACAGTGAAGATTTCAGCTGAAAATGTCATTTTATGTATCCTTCAGTTGTTTTGGAGAACGCTGCAACACAGTTTTGCTGCAAGGCTCCAGAAATGTCTCACAGACCAAGAAACTTCACTGTGTTTCAAACAGCATGGGGTTGAGTAGACAACTGTTAATTGTTCTTGCAGAACAGATGCATAAAAATGTATCCATGCATTTGTTACTTCCAGGCTGGACTATTGTAATTCCCTTTTATCAGGCTGTCCCAACAAGTCTCTAAAGACTCTCCAGCTGATCCAGAATGCTGCTGCATGTGTTCTGACCAGAACTAGTATCAGAGATCATATCTCTCCTGTATTAGTCTCTCTGCATTGGCTCCCTGTAAAATCCAGAAATTTAAAATCCTTCTCACTTACAAAGTCCTTTAATGGTCAGGCACCAACATACCTTCAAAAGCTCATAAGTACCCTACTACCCATCTAGAACATTACGCTCCCTGGCTGCAGGCTTACTTGTGATCCCTAGAGTTGTACACACCAGAAAGCACAGAGACACAAGGAGAGATAGACTTTTTTCTTAAGAGCTTAGACCTCCCTAAACTTAACATGATACAGAAAGAGGCTCTAGGTTCACCAATGACGCGAGACGCGATATTGGCAGCAATAAAAACACTACCAACGGGTAAAACGCCTGGACAAGATGGTTTTACAGCTGAATTTTTTAAATGTTATTCTGAGGAACTTTTACCATTGATTGAAAATATGATTGCGGAAACCTTAATGAAGGAAAACTCCCAACCTCACTTGGCCATCATTACACTCATACTTAAACGTGGAAAAGACCCCACAGACTGTAAAAGCTATTGTCCCATTAGCCTGATACAAACTGACTGTAAGATTACATCAAAGATTTTAGATTTTTAACAGGACAGACAAAGTTATTAATAACCTTGTACATGATGATCAGATTGGCTTTATCCGAAAAAGAAATTAATCCGATAATATCAGAAGAATGCTGAACATAATGTGGACAGTACGCAATCCAAACTCACCAATCGCTGCAATCTTGTTGGATGCAGAAAAAAGCATTTGACCGTGTTGAATGGAAATATTTATTATGTGTGATGAAATTATTTGGATTTGGGCCAAAGTTTATAAAATGGATAGAAATATGATATAAACAACCAGAAGCAGCAGCTCAGACAGATGGGAGGATCTCTTATTTTAGATTAGGCAGAGGGACATGACAAGGGTCGGGCTTTTCTCCTGCTCTCTTCTGTTGAGCACTTGAACCTCTAGAAATCTCAAATAAATGTTGTGCTTTTTTGTCTAGAAGTAGGTGAAAATAATTATTGTTGCAGTTTAGCTCCATCCACTCCCGTTCACTTAGGACTGCTTCGCGAACGTCTTCTAGGTGAATTGCAGCCGATTTCAATATAATGAAATGAGTAGGGAATGATCCACCCAATAGCACCTCAAGCTCACTGATAAACATGTGATATCATTCATTTAAATAGTACTAATCCTGAGGTGTAACAATCAGAAGTTCTGTCTTATGTTGGGGTTAATCGTCGGACTATCTCCTAGCAGAGCTCACGATAACTTACTGGATTCACGTCGTCATTGTGAGGTCGGTAGGTAACCAGTGGGAACTCTGAATAGTGCTTTTTACACTTACACACTTTTGTCCTTTTTTTTAGTTTTTATGCTGGCCTGTTATAGCTGTAGCTACAAATTTAATCTTTAGACGTGAGAGTGTTATCCCCTGATACATCTTCCTTCACGAACGCTGTTAAGTGCAAACTCTTGAAAGATCTCTAATAAATTACTGCTTTTCTAGCACTGCAGTCTAAATGTGCTCCCTGCTGTATTAAACTATGAATAGCTTTGTATTCTGATGTACAGTAGAGTCATTATGTCTCTCTGTCACTCCTCTGTTGTCTGTTTAATTAATTGCATTGTACTGAAGGCATCTTTTCACAAAAGTCTGAGCCTCCAACCATTTATATGAAGAGTCACCTGCTGTGTTGGAAAGGAGAGTTTGACATGATATCACAGAGCTCAGTTGTAAAACATTTCCTGCTCAGCGAGCCCTCATATTCTCTATGACTGACCCGTAATAGAAGGCTTATGGTATACACCCGTGTGACATTCGGATGATAGCACAGGGAGTCGCTTGGCAGGTACATAACTGTAGCTCAAGTAATTGGGCTACAGGGTACATTTCTGACCAAAGCCTCTGACTGTGGGCAGACATTCTGGTAATGAGAAGCAGCCGGGTCTGGCATTCTCACACGCGATGCAGTCTCAGCTGCTTTTGGTGTCATAAACTGTGATATCGAGACGCAGTGTTGGAGGATGCATCTCTGTTGTATTTCCCTTTCTTTTTTTTTTTAAAACTGCATATTTACTCCTCTGCCTGGCTGCAAAGAAGCCTCACAGTCCAATTAATAAGAGTGGAAAAACAAACTGGAAGGGAAACATAAAGGGTCTAATAGGCCACCGCAATCTGCACGGCGGCTTCACCACTAATTGGTGCAGACTGTACAAGTGTCCTGAAATTTAAAAAGATGCAACAAGATATTTCAATGACATCCCCAAAAAGCTTTAGTAGAGTATTCTATTTAAAGTAGTTTCAATGCAATCTATTCTATTATTCTGTTATTGAACAGATCAGTGAACGCCCTTGATGTATAATTAATGCAAAACTGCGGTTTGTTGCCGTTGTAAGTTCTTAAACTCTGATCCTTGATAAATATTCTGCTCTCATACCACAGTGAGACATTCTTGGCTTCAGTTGATCTTTTCTGTGTGGAATCGTATATTCTCTCTGTTTATAGCTCCTCCATGTGCTGCTGCAGAGATCCTCATCGTGATCTCATTTCTTCCAACACTGAAGTCAGGTTGATTTGAAATTTTAAACAGCCTGTTTTTATCAATTTAAATGAATATTTATGTCAACCCCTGCAATCGACTGGTGGTGTTTATCAGGTTTCCTCCCGTCCTCACCCTTACTGCCTCCCGTCCTCAAACCACGACTCTGAACAGGATTCCTATCTGACGAATGAATCTTCTTCATAACCAGGGGTGACAGTAAATTTAGGTAGCAGAGATTGCCCTGGAATGTAGCACTGATGATTGGTGCATGCATTGCTGAGTCGCCCATACAAGACATAACTGCTGCCCTGCCTCCTTGAAGCTCAGGTTTTTTTTTTTCATATGGAGTTCACAAGTTTGGTGACACGGCCCCTAATTATCCTTGAGTGCAATAGTGGCACGGACCTATTTATTTATTCATGGAATATGGTTTACATAATCCTCATGCTAATTTAATCACTTGGTGTCCATTTGTGTCTTGTGGATATTCATCGTGGAAGGATAAAACCCTCCGATCAGTATCGGAACAGACTGCAGCTTCACCACAGCAGAATGGCCTCCTGTCATCTGCATTGACTCTGGTCTCTGGGAGTGAGCCTAAAAAACACCAGGAGGTTACACAACTAATTGCTTCTATCATATTTCATATTCCTGATGCACTCGGCTGTTTTCTATTTTTTTTCAGCTGTAGCCTGTGCACACATCAAGGACCTCCCAATAATATGTGGTTAGCCAAAACTACAATTACTCATAGAGGATTAAATGAATTACACCCCTTACTGCTCCACTCTCTATTGTTAATTATCCATCTTTCACTGGATGACACCAAGGTCTCTTCGGGTTTTCGTTCCAAAATGAGATAACTACTGTTTGAAAAATGTGCTGCAGTCTTTGACAGAGCTGCAGCACAAAAATAGTGTCACCTCTGCCAAGGAGGTCATGTTTTCACCCATGTCGGTCTGTGTGTTGTTTGATTAATCAGCAGCATGACACAAAGACTCTTGACGCGACCTCATGGCCACCTCATTAAATTGTGGTGTGGATCCGGACTAATGGCCACATCCAGGATTTTTTTTTCACTTTCTTTAACATTGCAAGACATTTTTCCACATTTTCCCTAATTACATTAAAAAAAATAAACAGAGTCGGCTTGTTCAGTCTTGGTGGAGGATATTTGCTCAGATTAGTGCCATTCTAGTTACACACTGCTGGCTCCTGTGACACCTATGAATCATCAGGGATGCCCATTACAGGTTTTTCTAAATCCTAAGAGATGTGTAGTGAAATACATCTTTTCATTGTTGATCAACCACATTAATCATGTATAAACATCTCGTTGCTGCACTGGAAGAGAAGAAAAATGTGTCTGATAAAAAGAATAGAGTTGATTGTTTTGTTTTGTTTTTACCTTTGTTGTTCGCAAACCTTGAAAGCTTTTTGAAATTTCACTTCATAAATTCAGGTCAGAACCTGTGAGTATTTTCAAACACATTGCTTGATGTAATGTCATAAACCTAACAGCCTGTGACTTAGATTCCCAAATGTTATCTCCACCCAACAGTTAACATTTTCTACACTCTTGTTTCTTATCTAAAACATATTTTGTTTATGCATTTCTCCTTCCTTTTATTCCCAGGTACCACACGGCTTCCTCGAGATGGGGAGGTCCCAGGAGTAGACTACAACTTCATCAGTGTGGGAGACTTCAGGATCCTGGAGGAGAGTGGACTTCTACTGGAGAGTGGAACCTATGATGGTAGGTATATGAGAACCCTGTGTGGTATTTATATAACCTGTTCTCTGTCACAGCTCTCTATAACGAGCTGAGATAGACATCATGACTTACTGCTCGCCTTATTGAAATGTGACAACCAGGACCAATTGTATTGATCAGATACATCATGAAACATGATTAAAGGCTTGCTGGTCAGATTAGCAGCGGTGCTCTAAGCCCTTCAGATGAACTATTCAGGTTCTCCACACCACGTAGAATCGGCCATGAAGTGTGCAGACTTTATATGTAAATAGAAAGGGAAATGCTGTAGAAATCAGGACACGGTTGTAGCCTTTTTTGTCAGTAAGGATTAAAATAAACTTTAATCAAAGAGGAAATGTTTCACCAGCCAGCTTTTGAGAACCAGGAAAAAAAAACAGCAGAGGATGAAAGTCGTGGTATTTCATATTTTCTCATTTTACTGCAGGTTTTCAAACTTTTAATAGTGATTTACTAGACCAGAGTCACGATTTAGATATTGAAAATGTAAGATTGTTATCTACTATGAGGGGGTGATCGATAAGTCTGTCGCCTAAGGTAGAAGGAGATGACTCATACAGATTTTGCTCCATGCATGTGCAGTTCAACTCTTTGAGTGATTATGCAGACAGTTTGAAGCTGTAGCTCTTGTGGTATTTCTGTTTCGGGTGACTGAAAATTGCATTTGGCACTGTCTGAGAAATTTTAAAATATTAGCTTTCATGCATCTTCATCTACCACCTCGGTCTCAAGAGCTTATCACCCATAACTTCCACGAGGACACATTTAACAAAGGATACTAGGGGAGGCAGCCCTCATAGTACGACTGCACCTCTTACTGAGTCTGGAGGTTCAAGACACCAAATTCTACAAAGAAGTGATTCTATGCTCCCTGACATTGAAGACAGATGAGGAGACGGACGGATTAAAAGAACAGGCTCTACTTGTTGCCTTTATGTAAAGTCACATGAGATCCCCAAACTCCATTGAATTATAGGCGGAGAACTGTTTCTTCCTACATTTTTCTTTTTCCTAAATCAGCAGCAGCAGCAGCAGCAGCAGTCCACTTGGACACATTAAAAGCCCTTCCCCTACAACTGTGCCTATTCTTGCCGATATACAGTAGAAAGTAGAGCGTGAGCATGCAAGCAGCAGCAGCACACGATGATGACCTTATGTAAACCCACCCCTGCACAGAGGTCCCACTTGTGGTCTTACTCTCAGATCATGCTTTATTCATGGGATAAAACAGCCTCCTCCTGTACTTGAACTTGAGCACAACCTCCTCCACAGCCTCTTCCGTCTTAAAAAAAACTGGGTTGATAAATCTTGATCTGAGAGCAACTGGCAGCAGAAAACGGAACTTCTTTTTCAAGGAGACAAGCATGGTCATGTTCTTCCCGGTGAGAAGTTTACACAGCAATGGATGTTTCAGTTTGGTGAACAGCTGAGGTGTTTACCATTTCTAACACCTTACGCTACAATGGAGCATAATCACTTGCCCTGCATTGCGAGGTCTTGGAAAGTCAGACAGCCGCAGTGTGTCGTGAGAGGATTGGGATGGAGGATTTCTCTCGGGTTGCGTAATGATTATGGCAATAACATGATAATCTGCTCTCTCCCTTTAAGCTCATTCTTTCTTACTGCAAATCTGTGCTGCTGTGAAATGGGAGAGGATTTCTCTCGATGCTTAAGGGACAACCTCTGATCACGTGAATGGACCGTCTCTGCAGCCGTTCTCTCATTCACATTCAGCCGCGTCTCCTGTATGATGGGGAATTAAAAGATAAAGTCGAATCCTCATTCAGACAGCAGTGCCTTATGGCTGAGGGTGGCTGTCACTGGGTGTGCACAAGTGCGTTTCTGCATCTGTGCATTTGTTTGTGCTTTTATGGGTGCTGAAGTGCATATTCTAAGCTGCGATGTGCCCGTTGAGACAGGTTCTGATCCCTTTCATAAGGTGTCAGCCCCACTCCCCCAACCCTCATTCTCTTGGCACTGCAACAGCACACACAGACTGTTTGAGCACACACTTGCACATCTGTGCACATAAAACAAATACGTCCTTGTGTCTGGATAGATCATCTAAGAACTTGAAGATCAGGTTTTTTGATCTGCCGTGTCGCCCACAAGCTGCAGTTCATCTTTGAGCTGAAGCCAGGCAGGATTTACGCCTTTTATAGGGAGTTTGACCATGGCTAGAATGGGAGAAATGGAGAGCAAACTGTAGAAGTGCATATAATAGAGAGGGACAGTTGATACAGAGGCACGCTTAGCTCTTTTTGCTCCCAATCGAAAACACATTTGCAGTGAAAGCAGCATTACCTTGGCTCTCTGCAGATGTGTATTAGCTTTTCAAAAGTTACAGCATGCTATCCCTTAGAGAGGGAACTGAGTACTCTGATCGTGCCCCTCAACCCCACCCCTCTCCTCCTCTAAAACCCAGTCAGCAGAAGCGCTGCATGGCCAAGTGTGACAGAGTGTTGATCTCTCACCAGCACAGTAAGTCAAAGAGGAGCAGGATGTAATTGGATTGAGGAGTAGGATTCACTCCTTTTGGTTGTGCTTGAAGTGCAGCTTATTTTTTTTCCTCTGAAAAGAGGAAAGTAAACAAGGTCAGGCCTCCTCCTCTATAGGTCACATGGGTTGTGTTGCATCTCTTAGGAGCTCATGAATTGCCTTCACTTTGTAAGTGTACAGTAAGTGATTTTTGCTCAAGCTACTGAGCTAATGGGATTCTTAACTAATCATAATGGTCTTACTAATAGTCCCAAATGACTTGCCTGAATGCTCATTATATGTTCATTTATTATATGCTCATTATACGTATGTTCATATATAATGGGTTTCCACTACCTAGAAAATATTTGGAGTGAGTCATTAAACACATTGTGCACCCTCCTCTTTTTTCATTTTTATACACTTGCTTTTATGTAATATCATCCTCTTCACTTTTTCTTTATTTCTTCATTTAATCATTTTTAATCTTATTTTTATACTCTTATTCCCTTGTTTTTATCATTTTCAGCTGGCCAGTGGGATGCCTTCTTGTTTATTGGTCTTATTCTGGTCCAAGAAGTCATCTCTTATGTTTATATTCTCTTTTAATTGTCTTTTATCTTTCTTGATTCTCTTCTACCCTCTTTTACATTTTTGCCCCTTTGCTTTAGCCTTATTTATTGTTGTTAACCTTGTGGTGTGATGTCATCTTCCTATTATCTGTTTATTACCCTTATCTATTATTTATTACCTTGTTATATCGATTTACTTTATTTCGTCATCATATTCTTTCTCTCTTGTATTTATTGACTATTACCTTGACTTCGCCACATTTATTGGTTTTTGTCACCCGCTGTGTTTTTTGGATTTTTATATACAATTTGAACTTTTTCAACTGTGTCTCAAATCTTGTCTGGCCCTATGGTTTTGCACTAACATTCGTCATGCTACCTTGAGTTTTTAAAGGTGCTATATAAATAAAGATTTTTTTTTTTTTTTTCAAATTCATTGCTCTGCCGACCATGACCATGTCAATCCCCCTCCTCCTCCTCTCAAGAAAGGCTGATCAGAGGTTAGGACACAACACACATGCATACTATACAGAGTAACATTCTACCTGCAGCCTCTCTATGATGGGTAGGGTACATGCCGTCTGCTCAGTGTCGGTCCGGAGGGTTCCAGGTTGCCTGCCAAGCAGACACATCAACCATCTGTGCCAGGCGCTGAGAGCGAGGCTTTTTTGGGCTTCTGGTCCCTCTTCAGTCTGGGCGCCTCTGAGGTTCAGGTTGGGTCACCAATGATAGCAGAAGGTTACAGCCATACAAGAACTAAATAGTCCAGTGCAGGGAAATGGAAGCACAGCTGCTAGGAAGATGAAATTCTGCCAAATGGACATCCACTGTTGCTTTGGGATCCCCATTGTGATAATGAGTCATATTTTAATGAGGAAGAAAAACAGACTTTGCTATTAAATTGGTTGTAAATGCGAGTGTAGAGGTCATGTATTAGCAGCACTATGTGGTGGGTGGATGGTTTTGTGTCTCTGCGACGGCGTTGCTGTCTGTTCTGACGGTACTGCGCTCATAACCTTGTGTAGCTTATGCACAGCGCCCTTGTCACCAGAGTCTTTTCATTACCAGTGGCTGATTTCGCCACCATGAAATTGCTTGCGTGCACTTTGAAAAGGAAACTCACTCTTCCTGCCTCATCATCCCTGTGACACGAAGATCACACGTAACATCGGACAAGCTCCCTTGCTCGTCAGCTTATGCAGCTTCCCTCCATTTATCATGGCAAATGGTGCCACAAATCTTCCCTGACGGGCTGCTTTCACACACCTCTATATCTGCAACACACATTTATCTGGGGCCAGGAGACGTGTTTGTAACTAATTAATCACAGAGGTAGTGTCTGGTTGATGAATGTCAGCCCGTGGCAGGAGACAGGAGGGGATTAGCCAGCAGACCCAATCTCTCCTTGCTATCGCTGTGCCTCCCCTGTTAATGAAGCCATCTTTGACAAATGCGGATGAGTGTCTCTTAGTAAACATAGAGTCAAGCGATAAGGGGTGGGTATGTTTGTGGGTGGGGGAGGCAGGCTTTCATCCAACCTCCTCCTCCTCAACATTCCCACTCCTTTGAGGAAGATGAGCATAGCTGCATTAACCTAGTTTGCAGTGTATTGTAGTTGGCATGCTGTTGTGGTCTTACCGTAAAGCTTCGGGAGTGACTGTGATGTGTTCCTCGGAGCCCTCTGTTCTTGCTGGCATGCACGCTGTTGTCAGCTTTCCTTCTTTGTACCGCGCTATAAAAAGATCTGGAGCATATAAATGCTTTCCTCACAGTACGGCATTTTTGATGACTGCATGTTCGCGCTTAAATACATCAAAGTTTCATAACACTGTGGTCCCATATGCAGCTGGGTGCAAATGAAATAAGATCAAGTTTATGGACGCTAATTAAATAGCTGAAAATCCCTTTTTCCCACTGGTATCTCTCCCCCTCCTTTAATTAATCTAATTATAAAGCATCAGATTCAGCTGAGTAGGCTCAATCTGATGATGACTTTTTGTAAGAACAGAATACGCATTTGACCTTACAAATGGATTGACTAAAAAATGGATTGGATTTGAGCAGAGCACCTCTTGACAAGCAAATAATCATAATAAATGGTGGGGGTAGAAATTAGAATACACATCGTTTATAATCCTAATAGACGCTGAATAATTACTCCTTCTAGACATAAATTAAGTTCCATATACTGCTCACCAGACATTCATAGATGGATCACCCTATGAGCTAAATGAGCACACAAAGTTTCATACTCGATCCCCTCTCTCTTTATGGTGTGCTGTTATCCCGCTGAATATTTATAATCCCTAACACAAGGTTTTTCTTCATTCCGATGAAAGGCAAGCTGAGAGATAGATAATTGCTGTATTCAGTGATCAGTGTAATTAGGTGCTGGCAAATTCCAAGTGAAGTGATTTTAATGTTACATGAGTCATGACAGCCCTGTGGTGCAGTTATCGAGGGATAACAAAGCGGGGGGTTAAGAGACGTGAGAATCATGTAGAGGAAGCAGACCTCTGGTGGTTGTTAATAGTCAAGAGCGAGTGCTGATGTGTGAGATTCAGAGATTTAATGTTTGATTTAAATGCAGTGAATTGGAACTGATGTTAGACTTGTTGGATTCACATACGTAGACATTGTACAGTTTATGGCTCACACTCTTTGTACTTCTTTCTTTTACGTTGGTCTTCTCTGTTGCTTCTTATCTGTTTGTGGTTGCATTATTTCACAAGAGTCTTCCTCCTTCTGCTCCTCCCATCCTTCATAAGGTAACTACTATGGGACCCCGAAGCCTCCAGCGGAGCCCAACCTGGTGCAGCCTGACCTGGTGGATCAGGTGCTGTTTGATGAAGACTTTGGTGGCGAGGTCCCCAGGAAACGCACCACCTCAGTCAGTAAGATGGACAGGAAGGACAGCGTGGTCCCAGAGGAGGAAGATGATGATGAGAGGCCACCGCTGCTCAATGGATTACCTGGTCAGTAAATGTCAAAGCACTGAATGTTATGTTGTATGACAGAGATTCAGCTATACTCTGTTTGTCTTGTGGTGAGGGTAAGGGTGTCTTCTTGTCAAGTCCAAACACTGTCTGTGTATTTTATTAGAAATAAAGCGTTGTTGCAGATGACTGGCCCAGTGGGTGTTTAGGGGATGTTTGACTACATCCTCCATCCTCCTGTCAGAGTCTTTCTTACACTTTCATCCCATCCACTTCTGATCCATCAGTCCATTAAATCAAATCCTAATTCCTAGGTCGATGCCAGATGAAGAGGATTTGTTATATGGGAAAATGTAGCTACCGTTTGCAGATTCTTTAATACTCTGTTTAATATACTTTTTGTGTTCAACAGTCAACATGAGACCAAAATGATTCGACCTGCAAGAACTGAAATGACACATTAGTGAAACCATCTAGCAATGCAGAGAGTTTTGGTTGTGCTTGTTTTAGAATATCTTTGACATTTCTGCCACCACCACAACAAAAGGAAGGTGTGTGGATTTTTGTTTGTGTAGAGGGGATCCAACATTTTAGATCTGATCCTAGGTCTGCTAGTAACCAAGAGATCACATAGAGACTTCGAGGTCAAAGCTATGAAATATTAAAAAACATCAGCGGAAACGGGATCCACTAATTCTGGATTTGAGATTAGAGGATGAGTCGATTGATTGACAGAAAACAAATCAGCATTTTGCTAATCAGATAATAAGTTTACATTTTTCAAGTAAAATTGACTCTTATATTGAGCATTTTAAAGGGACATTTCATCCAAAAAAGGTAATGTAGTCATTATCTACTCACCCACATGACATAGTAAAGATGAACTTTCTTATTCCAGATTCATCACAACAGTCTTGCAGCATTCTCCCAAACATCCTCAATCGTCACAAAAGCAAAATGTCTCAATACAGCTTGTACAGCATAATGACAGTCTCCGGAAGTTCTGAGGTTTGAAAAGATGTTATTTACAACCTTCAAAAAACATTTTACTCTTCACAGAATCCTATAAAGCTGCATTTCCATTACAGGGTACCGGCTCTAATCGACTCAGCCTTAGTGTCATGTACTTTCCTGGAGGTCGTTTTCCATTAGACGATATTACCACCTCAGTGTAGCTGGTTGTCATAGCGACGCCATGCTAAAGTGTCGTGGCATAGTCTTCAACGCGACACACACCTCTCGTCCCCCTCTCGTTATCCTCTCATCAGCTCAAAGACAGGAACGTCTGCGCCTCCTCAGTATAGCGGCCGCAATAAGTAAGTTATGGACGCTAAAGTAGTTTGGCTGTTTGAATATGGCAGCCATTGATTTGTGCTGTGCGGGATATATGAGGATATGAAGGCACTACCGAATTACACTGTATTTACACTTGTTTAAAAAGACTATATTCTTAATAAATTACTGGAGATAATAAGAGATAGTGATCAGCAGATTAGACAATAATTTAATTTAGTTATTAGTTGCAGTGCTCACATACCTCCATGTCAACATTTATAGCTCAAAAGGAATCAAACTATATGCATGCCTAGATATCAGAAGAGAAAATGTGTTTGCTTGTTTTTTGTGTTAGTTGTATGAATATAGCATTCAACAATGATTTGATATTAAGCTGTATTTAGTGACTAAACATGGCTGACATGCTGTCCTGTGTGACAGGATTCACACACATTTTCAAATGTGCTGGCTGCAGTGTTGATGACGTTACTTCTAATTTATTGCACCACAGGTCACTTTGAGAAAAAGCAGGACACTGTGTGTGTGTGATGATCAATCAGGACAACTCCTCGGCTCTCTGAGGAACAAATCTGTCCTTAACGCTAACAAGGAGAACAGCACCTCCTTGCACCCACCTCCAACAGAAATGGGTCTCATTCTGTACTCCATATCTGGAATGAGAGAATTAGGGATAACACTGAGGCGAGTCCAAGCTGAAAATGGAATTATTTATTTTTTGAACGGAATGAAATATTGTTTTGACAGTCACGGCTCGAATACTGCTTGCTCAGCTGTACAATGGATTGACTGAAATCCAAACTCTGTTTACCCAACTGCTCCGTCATTTTGAAATCAAACAC
The DNA here is from genome assembly GCA_037577475.1 of Chaunax sp. Z400. NCBI lineage: Eukaryota > Metazoa > Chordata > Actinopteri > Lophiiformes > Chaunacidae > Chaunax > Chaunax sp. Z400. The sequence goes on from CM075185.1 coordinate 26,166,847, forward strand.
AAAATGATGCCCAGACATCCAGGATGTCTTTTTATGGAAAGAAAGCAGTCACAAATGACTGGCCTGCTGTATCCACAGCTGTGGCAGAGAAGTCTGAGACCAGCCAAAAATGGGCAAAATTAGAGTCGGATGAAAGACGTACTTAATGGAAAATATAAGCTCTAAGACTTTGAACTCTTGACTGCAGCTTCCACCCATCTTTGCTCAGACTGTCCTTATCACACACACCTCTCCCTCCCCTGCAGTCCCTCTATAACCCATCTGACTGCTGTCCCTCACCCTGCTGTGAACCTGCCTTAAAATATGAAGCACTCGAGTGTTTTTGATCAGCAAAGACAAATAAGAAAGTGCTGCAAATAAGTAACATGTTGATGTTGCTGACCCTGTGGTTTGCTTTGTAGCAATTGTAATATTCAATCTAAAAGCCACATGGCATGATCTTTAGGAAATATATCCTCCAGAAATGCGTTTTGTGTTGTGTATAATATCTTTTGGCATCATCCTCTGCTGTGATGAGACTAGCTCCACATAAAAAGAAAGGGATGAAAAGGACTCATGTTTCATCCCTTTATAACCATCTTCTGAGGGAAGGCATGGAGTGCTAAGTGAATTAACAGGGGCTTTGTTGTATGTTTCATGTTCATTGTAGACAGTTTCTCATTAAAAGCAGTGCAACAGCATATATGTGAAAAGCAGCAGTTAAGAGAAATTGCCCTGGAGCTCAAATGGACCTTTCTAATGTGAATCCCTGGCTAGATCATTGCAACCCACAGGGAATGCACATTTACACATAGGCATACACATTATAAACTGTCTGCACATGCTCATGCAAAACAGCCCTTTGGCAAAAAGCACACAATCAGTTAAATGCAAATCCTATGAGTGACATCAGCTCTCCCTCTCTCCTGCAGCAGGCAGGAAAACTTGAGGACAGAGGTTTCCCTTCGAGCAGAAGCTGTCTGCTTCTTTTTCCACCCATTTTATCTTTTAACCACACTGTTTCTCTCTCACCAGAGCACAAAGAGGGGGCAGACTGGAGGAAAGCTGTGCCCAGCTACAACCAGTCCAGCAGCACCATGGACTTCCGTACATGGAGCTCTCTTCCTCGGGATGACAGCCTGGAGCCTCTGCCCCTTAACTGGGAGATGGCTTACACTGAGACTGGCATGGTCTACTTCATAGAGTAAGTTAAAGATGAAACCCATGGGTCATGTGATCATTTAGTGCTGGAAAAATTAATTGGCCGACTAATTGCTCAGCATCAACTGAATTTCATCAGTAGTTATACTGAGTTATATTAATCGGGTTCCATCCTGTTCCAATATGACGAGAGATAGCTTATCTATTTGTTATAATAAACTTTGAGGTTTTGAGCTCTTCAATACAAGCAATTGTAAGACCATATACCTTTAGACTTTGGGCATTTGTAGTCATTCTCTGACATTTGAATTGATTGAAAACAATAATAATGATCAATAGATGACCATGAAAACAACCCTAGAATTTGGAATCACATTGGTATCATTACCTCCACCAACAAGAGTTGGAGAAGGTATTGTGATTGTTGGCCTTTGTTTATTTTGTTTTGTTTATGTGTTTGGGACCTGGGGATTAGATTTTGAGGTGTATTCAGAAAATGGTATGAATCCAGGGTCTTTTTTGTTTTTGTTTTTGTTTCTTATAAATCTTTTTACAAAGCTGATGAGAGGCAGAGTAGGATTCATAAATTCACTTGGAGGAGGTCTGCACTCTGAGTGCCCTCTTCTTATTAGTTTGTTTGCCCCTTTTTCCGGACCCACTCCGGGTTCTTCCGATGCAGCCACCCAGCTTCATGGTAATCCATGAAGTAGTTCATAAATAATTTCCAAAAATAGCCCAAAAAGGCTGATCTGTAATGTTCAAAAAAGTTTTTAAAAAAAAGTTTTTTTGTCCAGATCCTCTCCAAAATGTAATGGGTTCTTCCTTGTTGCGTGCCCAACCCCTCTACCAAGTTTCACCCAAATCCGTCAAGTAGTTTATCCGTAATAGACAGAAATGGAGAAAAAAGCCCTTCCTCACAATGTTAAAGAAAGTAAAATAATAAAATTACTGGACTGTGCCTTTATCTGGATCCATTCCTAAATGTAAGGGAAGTTTCATGAAAATCTGCCAGGTAGTTTTTGTGTAATCCTGTTAACAGACACATGCTATCATTCCCAAAATGTCACATGGTATTTCTCACAGTGAACATTTTAATTAGCACCTAGCTAAAACTAAAACTACTTTACATACAACAGTCATAATGGAAGTCATAATTCAGTTTTAGTTCACAGTTTTAGGGCGACGTTGTTACTTGTTAATCATGTCATCTTAAAACTGCAGCGTGATACGCTGCAAGATGCGATGTTAAACATTAAAATGTTCTCATATCTGATGTCTCACAACATTGTATGAACTGCTTTCTTCCTAATGCATAATTAAGTGCAGATAAATGTTTCTGCCAGTATCTAATCAGCCCAGCAGTAGGGTTAGGATTGATCCTGAGTCTGTAATGATGGTTTTGTGATATCATTCCTCATCACTGAACATCTGCGCAAAAACCTTCACATACAAGGGAAAGACCAAGTGAACTGGATAAAATATACACATCCTGATCCTTCCATGATAAACTGGACTGACAAGATGTGAGTCAACAAATGATTTTCGGCCCTAAACTAAATATACTTTCAGGAAGGTATAAATACATATTATTCCAAGTGATTACTTCAGTTGTTTCACTTGTTTTAAGCCCCATAATGAAGAGAAACTCTCCCCAATCAATATTTTATTCTTAAAACAGTCAAGTAAACAAACCTCTCTCAGAGGCCGATATGTGTACCAGTGTTTGCTTACATGCCCGCATATGTGCACGCATGCCTGTGTGTTTTATTCATATTTGGCTCTCAGCCACTTGTGTCTGAAAATATCAGAAGGCCATTGTGATTTTTCCTCCTGATTACACACCCCAGTTCTTCAACATGTTTGAGAATAAATGACTATGTCGTGTTTCACATTCAGAGGATTTTTTTTTCTCCCCTCTTTAAAGGCCCCCTAACCAGGAATACGGTGAAGTGACAGCTGAAAGTAAACTATTGGATTAGAGTTGATGAATCCAGTAACCCCTTTGAACGATTACATAGATGAATATGGTTGTGATTTTTCCTTTTGTTGGCCGTGTGTGCCTCAGCGGCGGTCTCCCATCAGGCTCAGGTCTTTACTGGCTGCTCTTTGTCCTCCTCAGTCATAACACGAAGACGACCACGTGGCTGGACCCCCGCTTGGCAAAGAAGGCGAAGCCCCCTGAGAAGTGTGAAGATGGAGGTGAGATGATTGCACTACTCAAACATAGTCATTCCATGAACCACTGCACATGCATTTACATTATGGTATACACATTTAATGCATTAGAAACCACGGTAGAATATGGATAATATATGCTTGACCTCTCTTTTGAAATGATGTCACCTAACAATAAACCGAAGCATCACAGTCACGTGACCCAATTTTTAAGAAATCTAGCACTGGGGTATATTTCAAGGAAATCCAGATGTGCCTTTGTATCCCCAGGATGTTAATGTGGGATTAAGTGCAAGTAGAGACAGAGAGAGGCCAGAGCTGAAAGAGTGGGGGCCTTCCGGCCTGGTTTTAATGGATTTTTATAGGGGGACAGAAAGCTAGTCAGTGTGTTGCTTCTGAAAAGCAACTCCAAAGCCCTCTCTTGCGTGAAGAGCCTTTCTCTCTCTCTCGCTGTCTCTTTTCTCTTCCTCTGCCTGATATGCTCATCAGGGCATGACGTGCATCAGCCATTCCAGCCGGCCTGCTTGTTGAAACCACAGAAATGTTCACTAAATTATTGCAGCCAATTTTCATGGCTACTTTCTTATGCTAAACATCCCAGTCAGGGGGAAAATACACTGGTAACTGCTGCTGTACCTCACCACCATGGTGAATGGGCTACAACTCTCAGATGATCTGCTAAACATTGTGCCTGCTGTTCTTCATTCTTTCCTCCTTTGTGTGATTTTTATGTGTGCTTCCTATTTGTATCCTTCCACAACACAATGACACACTATTTTCTTTTTGCAGAGTTACCTTACGGCTGGGAGGAAATTGACGATCCGCAGTACGGCACATACTATGTTGAGTAAGTTTTATTGATTTATCCAAGCGCTCCAGCTGTCAATATCATCATTTACACTTGTTCCTCACAGATGCACATAACACACAAACACATTCAACCAGAGGGATCAGCGCACAAGTGCATATTACACTGCTTTGTGTACATTAGCAGTGGCCTGGCATAAATCAATACTGTCTAAAAATAAACAAGTGGATGTTGCACACCGCTCATTTTCTTCATCTCTGGTGAGGAGAATAGTAGAAGCTTCTGATCAGGGTTTTCCCATCATTCATCAGTGGGCACCTAAATGACTTTCTGTGGGTAACATTGCAGTGACCTGTATGTGAACACAACTGTGCTCTCCTAGTGTTGTGTAATAAATGTGTGTATTGAACATGAATCTGCATATGGGTCAAAATCACCATTAAGTGCATTTGAGACTTCAAAATGTTCAAAATAAAAGCTGAGATTTTCCTTTTAACTTCATATTCATTGTATCAAATAGACCTCTTACTGTTAGAGATGCATGTTGGTCAGCCTCCCACATTTTTTTTCAAATTAACTACAAGCAGAAAATGTATGAGCAAACCGCAAAATATGTCCTCCCTGTCACGGACAAATTCAAAGTAGAGTAAATATGTTTTAATTGCATAGTGATAATAAAATGTACATTTTCAGAAAGATATTTTGTCCCTTTCTCACAAATATGTCATAGTTAATGGAAAAAGCCTTTTGATGATGCTGAAATTACTGCAAAGTATTTGTTTTCCTATCAAATCTGTGATAGTTGCACTTTCTTTTCAAAATAAAATCTAGCAACAACGATATCTGGTCAAACTTTCACACAATACAGTTTGGCTCTCATTTGTTTCCAAAGAAATCACACAAAAGGTTTTTCTAACTTTTGAGAATAATTTGTTTATTTTCATAAAACTTGAAGATGACAGGGTGGACAAAGACTTTAATGGGTGAACTAGAAGAGAACACATCATTTATTAAGCAACAGAGAACCCTTAAAGATCCCCTTCACACACGTATAATATCAAAGTAGCACACAAATAACAAATATATATACCTGTATATATATACAGGTATATGTATGTATATATAATGTCTTTTTATCATGCGTTTTCATGCTCACCACCCTGGCAGGAAAAATCTGTGAAACATGGCCATTGTAGCAGCAGTAGAGAGAAGTGGGGAGAGGCAGCAATCTGCTGTGATGAAAAGAAAATGGAAACACTTGCGTTGCTTTATTGCTCATATTGCAGAAGGATCCCTCCTTCCCTCCTAGGTAGAAGTGACACGGGAGAGAAACTTGCGCTGTTTGGACAAAGTGAGTCAATGGCATGTAGATGAAACGTGTGGCTGCCAGTGTTTTACCTTGAAATGAGTTCACGATGAAACAATGGCTGTGGTTTTATGCCCGAGGGATAACAGACTGTTTACCTTGTCGTGGAGGAACAGGATGTTTCTGGCAGTTGGGAGGTTCATTTCCTACAATATTAAATAGCTAAAAGCCATAGCAGTTTCCCCACATAAGGAGGAGGCAAGTCAGCCTTTACTGTGTTTATGAATGTAGTCGTAATGGCTCCTCTATACCATCCCTCCCTTTGAAAGTCATTGTTCCCTTATAGGGCAGGTGCATACATAATTAATTGCAGAAAAAAGGCGCAGTAAGTTCAATATGTCAGAGGTGTGTGTGTGGGTGTGTGTGTGTTTGAAAGACTCTTAAATTTGAGCCTTTTTATGTTGCAGCCACATCAACCAGAAAACCCAGTTTGAGAACCCAGTCCTGGAGGCAAAGAAGAAGCTGAGCCAGGAGACTGCTGTGCTCCAACAAGCTGCCGCAGCACCTTCACAAGGTAGCAACAGCAACCCTGTCCACTCTTTCTCTGTTTGGATAGTTGGGAGAGAAAAAAAACAACCTTCTGGGTTGACGCAGATGAGTCAAGTATAAGGGACTTAAAAGAGAATTAGAGTTTGCATACACGGAGGCTTGCATGGCTGCTCGGACACATGGAGCAGTAAACTTTAAAAACATGAGTTATTGCACCCTGATCTGTGCATCTCCCTCAGGTCTATAAGACATACATGTCTAGCGATTCACTAGCTTTCTGACTTACATGGTCATTATCTGTCTGGGTGAAAACAATATCACAAGAAATTCTAGTTTGTTTGGAGTCATCTAAAATCTCTTTGTATGCTCATGCTTTCTTTTGAGCTCTTATAATTGATCTAATATACAGCATCCGTCCATCTGGAAGGCTGATGGAGCAGCGCTGGGATGTCATTTCCTCACTTCCTGGAATGGTTGTACAGTCCTGTCACAAATAACACTTACGTTATATATGATATTCACAAACAACAGGATTAGTAAAAGCTGTATTTGAGTTAAGTTTTCTCTGTGCATCAGCTAATTGTCTAAAATAGCATAGTATAGTTTAATTACTTTGGCCTATGCTGTGTGCAGAGGGCAACACTTTCACCTCAGTCAGCGTGATGTGATAAATATCTTTTCTGGGAATAGAAAGCGGCCATCATTTCAGACAAGGTCGGCTGAACTGGTCAACCTCCAAGTAGCCTCAAACAATAAATGATAGTTAAAATGAGCCTTTTCTCCCGTAGTTCGCTCATATAATACACGTTTTTGTCAGAGCTGCAGAAACGGCCTGTTCTTTATGTTGACAAGCCATTTTTCTTCCGCAATAAACATTATGAATTAATGTATGCTTCCTTTACAATGGATGTATAATAGATTACGGTGCTGCAGCAGTGGAGATAGGCCAGTAGCGTTGGCTGGGTTTCAGGGAGAGAGAGAGGGAGGGCGGGGGAGGAGGCCAGCTTTTAACGGTGTATGTGGCAACAGCTGGTGAAACAGCACATCAGAGACTCCAAGCGTAATCAGACATTTCTCTTTTCAGGTGTGTGGGGGACTCAGGAAACCGCCATCTTGCCCCTGATTACAGATTACACATCCTAGTGAGCTGTCAGATGTTTGCTATGATGAAACCAAACCATCATCAGGCAACAGTTATACCTCAGGCTACAATTCAGCATTTTGCTTTGCAAGATAAGAAACTCACAGGGAGATTTATGTCATGAAAATTACCACCATTAAAAAACATAAATATGACTGATGAATACATACAGATATCCATATAAAAGAATCAATATGTTGTGAAGTGAGCAACAGATTTTCTGAGTTTCAAGGTCCTTATGGAAATTCACGAATATGGATTTCTTAGTTTTCTCTGGACCCCTGCCAAATCTGACCATATTTATGCACCTGACATGTTTAGTTCATCGTCCAATCACTGGCTGTCGAGGTGGTGTTGAGAAAACGATGTGGGTTTTGTCGACTTTCTGGGGAAGACCTGGTCTTATTAGGAGAGATGGCATTCACCCCACTTTGGATGGAGCAGCTCTCATAGCTAGTAATCTGACCAAGTTCATTAGTGATCCAACATCATGACATCATAGAGTTGAGACCAGGAGGCGGAGTCTCAGTCCTACACACCTCTCTGCGCTTCCTTTAGAGTTACCCAGCCAAAAACCCATAAAGACTGTCTGTCCCCCAACCAATGAAATAATTTAAATCAAATACAAGAAGAGTTTCACATAAAAATAAATAAAAATTAACACCGCCAGTGAAGTAATTCAAAGTAGCAGGAGAATAAAATGTGGACTCTTGAACATTAGATCTCTGGCATCCAAAGCTGTTTTAGTAAATGACTTCATATCAGAATATCAGATTGATTTATTCTGCCTAACTGAAACCTGGCTACGTCATGAGGAATATGTTATTTTAAATGAATCCACCCCCCTTACTAATACTAATGCTCACGTTCCTCCAGACAGCGGCCGAGGAGGTGGAGTCAAAGCAGTTTTTAACTCGTCTATTAATAAACCCTAATCTTAAACCTGATTATAACTTATTTGAAAGCCTTAGTCTTAATATTGCACATCCAGCCTGGAAAACATCACAGCCAATTACATTTGTTATAGTGTACATACATAGTGTCCTGGTCCACATACAGACTTTTTAGCTGAATTCTCAGAGTTCCTTTCAAGTTTAGTCCTTAAAACAGATGATTTCAATATTCATGTAGACATAGAAAATGCATTCATCTCATTAATAGAGTCCATTGGCTTCTGTCAGGGTGTACATAAACCTACTCACTGCTTTAATCACACCCTTGACCTTGTTTTGACTTATGGTATTGAAACTGAACACTTAATCGTCTTTTCAGAAAACTCTCTTCTGTCTTCATATTACTCGATTACACGCCGCTGGAAAAAACATTTCTGTGTCCCTGTCCCTCACTCCCTCTCTCTCTCCACTTATCCTCCTTATCTCTCTCCCCCCCATCTATCTCCCAACCTTTCTCTGTCTTTTTCTCTCTCATGGAGGATTGTTGGGTCTCTGTAGAATAAAGAGTCCGTCTAGACCTGCTCTTTTTGGGAAGTGCCTTGATAAAACTTTTGTTGTGATTTGGCGCTATACAAATAAATTGAATTGAATTGAATTGGACTGAATTGAATTGAATTAGGGGAAAATATAGTTGATGCCCACTTTGTCAAAAACGTCTTTAAAAATGTAATGATTTTTTTGCTACTTTTAGTGTTTAATTTAAACATTTGTGTTATTTTTTATTATTGTGAAAATCTTAAGGATTTTCAAGTCAAGTCTTAAAGGTGAGCATCCAATAAGGTTGACATGCTGCTTGGCATCGTTCTTATTGCATTAAAGTGTTGTTATTCCAAAATGTTTATTTTATGGAGAATTATATTATTATATCATGTTATTATAGTATATTATTAAATAATATTGGTAATTTTGAGGTCCGTATTACAAATTTGGTGGTGCTGCTGCAGCAAACCTGCGAAGGAGACAGTAGTGTGGTTTTTGTCAGCTCGCCAACATACCAGGCTTTGTGCCCACACATGTTAAATGCCTGCTTTGCTCTGATAGGTGGAGGAGAGTGTGTACTTGGTGCATTCCCTGTTAGTCAATGGTTCTTTTTCAATTCTGATCCATTCTTGGAAACAGTAGCTGCTGTGCTAATTATGCTGAAAAATGCCGGTGGAAATTTACACATAATTGAGTCACACACAAATCAAAAACTATGGCTTTTGATGCAGTGGATCTGATGGTTTTGTCTGCCTCTAGCTTTCAAACTCTGCCCACAAACACTGGCACAGAGACCTTCCATGGACTCTCCCACACAAGCACAGGCTCACACACACGCCATACTCATTTCCTTCCTTGGTTTCATTCTCCCTCCTTTACATCTGCGTGTTTCATGACACGCAAACATGCAGTGAAATGTTTATTTCACCACTTAGTGGGGGGGTTGGAGAAAGCGTTCCATGTTGAGTTTATCAAGCAATTTGGATGTGATTATGTAAATGAGCTTTGCTTGATCCATGCGGCAGTCTGGACATCTGGAGTCCACACTGGCTGTGATAAGTTACACTCATTTACACAGGTTCGTGTCTGCAGCGGATGTTCATGATTGCTTAACCATTTGATAGCATGGGAGTGTGTGCATTTCAATTCATCACACACATCTCTGAGAGTTAGGGTGTTTTCTAAACTGAAGGAAAGCTGCAATTACTATCCAGCCAACCTAGAGAGCTGCTGTTTTGATCTTGAAAATATGCATGGAAATGGGCACATTGTGATTGTAAGTTGCTGTCCAATCACCGTGTGCAACAGAAACAGATAAGAGGTAGAATACAGCTTTAGATCTGTAGATGCACACAACAGTTGTTTTCAAGTGAGGCATACACATACATTGATACATTTCCTCATAAATGTTTGGTTTTGGGGCTTCTGCTCCATTGGCATATCTCTACTACTCTTAGAATATCTCTGAACTTATTCAATGCTGAACCACTTCGCTTAAGGTCTAAAGGCTTTTATTTCATCATCAGCATTCTCTCTTGTATTTAATGACCATTATCTTGACTTTGCCCCATTTCTTGGTTTTACATCACCCGCTGTGTATTTTGTATTTTGTATTTATTTTGTTTTGCACTTACAGTCATCTGGTTTCCTTGAGTTTCCCTTCTTTGTTTTGTCTGTCAAAGCACTTATATAAATAAAGATCATTAGTATTATTCTATTACTATTATTATTTAAAAGTGTAAACGCTGTGGGCATTTTTAAAACACATTTATTTTTATTGTTGACACACAGACATGATAAATAATAAATCAATAGCAGAAATCAAAGTATTAGTGAGGTGGGAGCTTCTTGAGAAAAATGACAAAGCATAAATGTACAGCAGTACCTATGGCATCCCGGAGCAGGTCTCTCAGTACACAGCACAGTTGCTGGAATGTGGATCATTTGTCACCAGCTGGCTTCAGTTTTAGTATTTTTGAGCTGTAACGTGGCCGAGGCCAGACACCATCAGGTAGCAAGGAAAAAATGGTGTGTCCATGATCCAAAGTGCTGATACCACAGTACTGCCAGATAGGGAAGCTGCTCAGTTTAATGCAGTGTGACCCCGACAGTCGGTTATCTAGTGTATTGTGCGTGTCACAGACAGGTTGCTGGTCCATACTGATGTTGCCACTGACCTTAAGTTATTCCTTACTGAAGTTATAAAGTCAACACTGACATACCTGTTTTTTTCTGAGTCACTGACTGCAGGATGTAGGGTATAGAAGAGGACATTGGGCTAAATTGGATACTGTCAGAGGTGTTATATCACTGTTCTGCTTTATAGTTTTGTAATCTGAGGAAGCATATTACAGATGACGTGTAAATTTGCCTCTAAAGCTAACATTCCATATGATTTTATCTGTCTGTTTGTGCTCCTTTCTCATCAGAGTTGTAAAATAGGTGGTGGGTTTATCTAGTTTGGGCATGAACATCATGCTTGTTAATTAGGAAAGACTAATTACTGCGGTGATCATCAGCGCGTAATGCGTATAATTGACGTTCAGTGAAGACATGCATGGATTTTCCTGTCTTGCAACAGGGATATGAATTTATTTAATAGAGTTGCTGTGTTTCATGTCGAGCTCTGTGTGGAGATTTCACGTGCCGTCAGCTTGTCATGCATTCTCTTTGTAGAACAACCCCTTCTCCGCTCGCTTTTTACACACTTAACACATGCTCACATGTGCACTTCACTTGTAGGTAAGGGAGGAACCTCTGGCTTCACTGCAGACCCCAGCCAGCTGAAAGGTGAGATGTACCACACAGCGCTGAAGAAAAGCTCCCAGGGCTTTGGATTCACCATCATCGGAGGTGACCGCACGGATGAGTTTCTGCAGGTGAAAAACGTGCTCAGCGACGGCCCTGCTGCCCACGACAACAAAATGGCATCAGGTGAGCAAAGCATCTGCAGATCTACATTATTTCACTCTTTTAGAGTTGCCACACGAGTTTACAAGATAGTGGGAAGCATTATTTTTCACATGAACACTGAAAATCACATTTAGCTGGCAGGAAGATCTATGTGTTAGAAATGCTTATTGCGGAGATATTACACAAAATTATTATGCAGCCAACTTGCGTCCAGGGTGCTTCAGCAATGCACCTGGAGGTGTTAATTTTACTCCTGTGTGTTCACTTAACCCTTACATTGTTAAACAAAGCAATAACAACAACTGTAGCTATTTCAAGGGCGTCGTTTTATAGCAGACAGTGTCATAATGGTGGGTGAGAAACCATCTAAAATCTCTGCTTTTCAGTTTCTCATCTTGCCATTGCCTTGTAGCTGTCCACAGAAACCAATAGTTGTGAGCTCTGTGGGCATGTGTGTGTGTGTGTGTGTGTGTGTGTGTGTGTGTGTGTGTGTGTGTGTGTGTGTGTGTGTGTGTGTGTGTGTAAGTGTGTGTGATGTTACAATGGTTCAGTGTGACAGAAATCTACACCCATCACCTCGCCGTGTCGCTGAAGCTCAGAGTGCTGTTCAGGCCTGTTCAATGGAGCAGCTGAGTTAGAGATGGAAATACAGTAGGAATGAATGATGAAGGCTGGAAATAAAAAGACAGGGAAGATGTAGAGGAAGCTGTCAAAATGGAAATATGAGAGAGTAGTGACAGGGACTGCAGCTTTTTAGAGGGAAGATCCACCTGACAAAGGAGGGAGGAAGTGCTTTCCAAAGAAATGTAGAGAAATTGACTAATCTGGATTAAATACGGGGGGAGAAACTCCCCCTGCTACTTCCTTTCTTTCCTGCTTCTGTTTCAGGTGATGTGATTGTTGAGATTAACGGGATGTCTGTGCTCGGGAAAACTCACCCAGAGGTGGTGCAGATGTTCCAGTCCATTCCCATCAACCAGTATGTGGACATGGTTCTTTGCCGTGGGTACCCACTTCCTCCAGATGTGGATCTCAACAACGATGACCCTCTTCCGCCTCCTCCTCCCCCACCGGTCACCCAACCCCCGCAGGCCCTTCACGGTGGAGAGGTGGTGACAGCCGTGCCGCTCATCAATGGGCAGCCGCTGCTCGTGAAAGGCGACGTCCTCCACGGCTCCTCTCAGGAGCTCCACTATGTCACCATGGATGCCAGCGGCCGGCCCGTCGTGGCGGCTCTTCCCAACGGGAGGCAGGGGGAACGTGGGGAGGTGGTCGCCGCGTTGCCAGAACTGGTGAGCGTTCCACTGGTCAAGGGGCCTGGAGGATTTGGGTTTGCCATTGCTGACTGCCCACTGGGGCAGAAGGTAAAAATGATCCTCGATGCCCAATGGTGTCGTGGCCTGCAGAAAGGAGATGTCATCAAGGAGATCAACAGGCAAAATGTCCAAACACTGAGCCACGCCCAAGTGGTGGACATTCTCAAAGACTTACCCGTGGGAAGTGAGGTCACCGTTCTAGTGCTGCGAGGAGGTAAGAGACTGAAAGATGGTTACCTCTCTATCCATGTTATTCTAGCATCATTTATTCTCATACCCTCTCCTGTGTGACATCATATCTTATTGCTGTCAATACAATTCCAACAGCGCTCATGGGAGGTGAGGTCAGCGTGCTGATACTAACAGGAGGTGAGGTGGTGATGCGGCTGGTTGGGGGCCCACTGCTAACCACACACTGTTGTTCTGCAGCCTGCACAGACACAGTGATGCCACTGTGTCTGTGGCCTGTAGAATCACAATAGAGTAGAATCACTTACACTTCTGTAGCGGTTGCATACAATGATCAGACTCCATCCGACCGAGCCTTCTTTCTTACCATCACGTGTCGCACCATCTGTATTTCTCAAGCATTCTCCTGTTTATAATGACTGCTACTGAGGTGTAATGCAATCTGTTACAATTCTGAGAGCAGGAATTACATAAGTGTGGGGATGTGCTTGATTCTGAGGGAGGGAGGGAGGGAGGGAGGAGGGTAGGCACCCTTCAAATGTCTCCTACATCATCCTCAGCCACCGCAGGGATTCGCTGCATAAGTCGATGAACCCCGGATTGGCTTTGATCATCAGCAGAGCGCAGGCCATTTCTGCATGCCTCTACATCCATGGCCCCTTAAAGAGCCATGGCCAAATATCTATAGAGGGAAGGTCCCCAGGGGCCTCCTCCCCATAGCCCTCCTCTTTTTTTCCCACACTACTCACCCTCACTGTTGTGCTGCCGTCACCATGTCCTACGCCACTGACACACTGCATGACTCCACAGCCGTAGCAGAGCTGGGCTCATCCTCACCCAGCCGGCCCAATTGAAAAGCTAACGCCAGCTCTAACCCTCATTAGATAATCCCTGTGTGTGTGTGTGTGTGTGTGTGTGTGTGTGTGTGTGTGTGTGTGTGTGTGTGTGTGTGTGTGTGTGTGTGTGTGTGTGTGTGTGTGTGTGTGTGTGTGTGTGTGTGTGGTGAGCATCACTAAACAGAGAAAGGAGGAAAGGGTGGCGGTGTGTTTCAGGTGTGTGCACAGCACACTCGCCTTCTTTCTTGCCTCTGAAGACTCCGATGTTGGATTGGGAATTTTGCAGCGAAGCAGAAAAATCCTGCTGTGTCTCCCCCTATTACCTCAGGCTCCATTAACCCCTCATCAAGCCGAGTGTTGGTCCGGCCCCGTGGGGCTGCGGGCTCCAGAGGAGTTTGTTAATCCAGTTTATGCGGGGAGCTGAGGGAAGGGGAGGGGGCTGCAAGAGATGATCTGTAGGGAACAATCTGAACTCCTGAGCTGGAACGTGTGGGTGTACTGTACAGCTAACAGAGGGAAGAGAATAATCAGTCATTGAATTATATGCATGAATCTCTGATGCCCTCAACCCGCTTGCCTAGCCCTGCATTGGGCTTACATGTAGTCAGTAGTCCAGCACATGCACTGCCTCTGTCTTCCCTATGTATCCTTAATCACACATGGATGTATATTCCCTAATGGAGCATTCTTGAGTGAAAACACCTCTTGAGTTTAGAGCAGCTCACTGCTTTATTTTTATGTTCACTGCTGCTGTTTCACAGTAAGAGAGGCAGTGCCATCTGGTGGTTCCGGATTTGTTGTTCCAAATGATATTTGCATTTCTTCCAATATTCCTGTTGTCTATCTCTGTCTCTCCGTAGGTCAAACCTCCCCTGTGAAAAGTCTAAAGCCTGTGAGTAGAAATGTATCCCTTCCTATTTCTGCACTATTGTTTCTCCATGGGGCCTCATCCCTCAATTTATTAAAAAGCTTTTTGTCCTTCAGCTCAAGCAGTAAGCCTCTGTTGCATCAAATTAAATGATAGCAATAAATTTGAATATTGATTATGTTTCCGAGCGCCTTCTTTTGTTTTCTCTGAAAAACGTTCTTAATTACTTCCATTCTGTATTCGTATTATTAGTGCTATTGTCAGGGGATTGCAATGGTAATGAATAGATGAGCCTCTTTAGATGTGGCGGTATTATTAATACAACAGTTTTAGATCAAATAGTTGCCCTCTCTGTCTGAATGTCACATCCATTGGAAATCTTTGTCTTTTCCTGTGGATGCTCCACTGCATTTAAATTCCATTGCTTAGCCTCCGCAACACACAGAAGGATGGAGAGGCAGTGAAGGGACCTTTATTGCTTTGGGTAATTTATCACTATTAGATGCTCAGCCACTTGTCTTGGATAATGAGCTGTAGAGATGATCAATGAAATATGTCTTTCATAGATGAGTAACAAAGCAGATGTGGTCGAATGAAAATCTGAAATTGAAAATGTAATTATATTTTAGATAATGATACTTACTCACTTAGCAATAGGTGGTCTTGATGGTGCATATATTTAAATTCAGAGACAGGAAATGACGGCCAGTACAGAGACTTTGGATGGTGCCGCAGACACAGTCCCCCAGGCCCTGCCTTACCACCCCAATACGAGCACCCTGCGCTCCAACGACTCCCCCAAACGAGATGCCACAGAGATGTACCTGAAGTCCAAAGCCCTGCTGGAGAGCAGACGTAAGTGTGGAGTAATGCAAGGTCTTTTTTTATTAGCTAAGATATCTACAACGTCATTTTGACTAGGCAGAATGAAAGTTAAAGATATCTCCAGTTTGAGATATCGCTTATCAAAATTCAGTTGAAGATATCTTTAACTTGTTAATAGATATCTTCAATTAAATTATAGCTAACCTAATTCCAGTTAGAGATATCTACTATGTCATTTTGACTAGTCATAATTTCCATTAAAGATATCTATAACGTTATTCAGACTAGTCAAAACTTAATTCAAGATATCTAAAAGGACTATGTAGATATCTTGAATTGAGGGGAATTAGAGATATCTTGAATTGGAATTATAACTAGTCAGAATTCAGTTGTAGATCTCTGAAACTGGAATTACAAGTAGCCATAATTCATTTGCATTTGAAAAGGAATTGTAGATATCTGTAATGAGAAACCACATACACATGAATGGCAAATGTAGTTTGAAGCTTACTAGTCAAAATGACATCATAGATATCTATAATTAGAGTTTCGACTGGCTGGAATGAAGTTGCAGATATCAGTAACGAATATCAAGTCTAGCTAATAAATGTTAAAAGGACTTGCCATATGTAGAGTAGATGAACACACCTTCAGCTCTTCTCAGAAGAAGCTTTTTAACCATTTGTCCGGTTCAAATTCTCACCTTATTTGTGATCCGCAGAGCCTCACACCAAAGACATTGATGTTTTTCTGAAGAGAGACATTGAAACCGGCTTTGGCTTCCGTGTTTTGGGAGGAGAAGGTCCACAACAGCCCGTAAGCATATACAGTATAACAATCCTGTATGCACATTTTTAATATTTTCATTTTTGTAATGAAAAGATTATACAACACAGAAACTCCACAATGTGTACCTTGCTTTTCGAAAGGTTTCATAAATTTAAAACTATCAGAATTTCTATTTCTTCCATGGCCAGTTCTCCTTGATACTAACCCTCTATCAGAATGTATTTCCCCAGGTGTTCATCGGGGCCATCGTGCCCTGTGGCGCCGCGGAGAAGGATGGCCGTCTGAGAGCGGGAGATGAGCTTATTGGCATCGATGGTGTTATGGTGAAAGGTCGCTCACACAAGCAGGTGCTGGATCTGATGACCAACGCTGCCCGTAATGGTCAAGTTATGTTGACGGTGCGCAGAAAGGTCATCTACAGAGGTGAGTAACACATAATTTAGATGAATTGCATAAAATTAAGTAATAATCTTATATGGATGAGTGGAGACTTCATTCTGCTGTCTCTTGATAAAATAGCAATGACTCTTCCTACGGTGTATTTAGATCATGTAGATCATCATCTGGATCAAGTGATGCAGTTTATATTTTGACAGATGTAATAGCAGTTTGATGGTTACAGAGCACAACTCAGGGAATAGAGGTTGTGCGCAGAATTTCAACAGCCTCATTCTGGAGATAATAATGCTCCACTGTGACTTTGTTTATAATATTCACTCATTTGCATATTTCTCATGCATGAACACTCAAGACTGTTGTGTAAAAACACTGAGGAATCCATACGCCCACCCACAGATATGCAAACAATACTGCACCAAATGCATATACAGTAGATACATTAGCATCTGTATAATTTCAGAAGCGACAGAGGAAGAGAGTCAGGAAATGACCCCAGTACTGGTGAATGGCTCTCCTAAGCTACCTCGTCTACCGATGCCCAGCGCTCTGGACCACGAGTCCTTTGACATCACACTCCACCGCAAAGACACTGAAGGCTTTGGCTTCGTCATCCTCACTTCCAAGAGCAAACCGCCGTATGGAGGTGAGTCTCTTAAATTTAGTATCTTTACACCTGAGTTTTAAGCTTATTACAGTATATAAAAAAGTGATTTATAGATGGAAAGAAATGTTTGAATCGTTTTGCTCCTTCTAGATTGGTATCTATGTTTGATAAACTACAAGTCCACAATAACCTAATCATCATTAAACCATTAAGAGAATAGAGCACTATATACACTTATAAGACAACAAGAGAAATACTCAGTATCTGCTTGTTTTCAGGTGTTATGGCAAGATATAATATGTTAAAGTTAATTGCAGGTGTAGATGGGTAAACCGAGTGGAGTGAGTACATCACTAAAGAAGGATACTGTGTTTTCTGTTAGCTGCTGTGCATTTAATGCTATAACCATTTTTAAAAAGGCATAAAAGAAAAAGCTATATGGAAGTAGTGGCATGTGTCCTTTATGGAGTTTATACAAAAATCATGAAACAGATTTTAGGTAAATCAGGACACATCAGTATTGCTGGCCTTTATGTTGATTTACTAAATATGCTGAGAATGCATCATTTAAGAATCCAATATTCTCGTTTCACTTGCCCGAATCTATTGAAACTAACAAACAAACGTGTCACATAGAAATTACTTTTTTAACTACTCAAAACCAAAACATGTTAAATCAAGCATAACACTATGGAACGTTATCCTGCAGCATACATCCAGGAAGTGGACTATTTTGGTGGTGGTGTCATGATGTGGGGAGCCACTCATAATGGATGGCGGTCAGACCTTGTCCACATCCACGGTACACTGACAGCTATCCGTTAATGAGATACGGTCCTAGGTCCACATGTCATTCCCAGGATACAGCAATCAGGCATCACCTTCATGCATGACAATGTCAGACCACATGTGGCTCATGTCTGTCAGGAGTAGCCTACCTGGACCAGAACAATGTCACTGTCCTTCCTTGGCCAGCATATCCACCAGATCTCAACCCAATAGAGCATCTGTGGGATGTTCTGGATCACCGGGTGAGACGGAGAGATCCTGCTCCAGCAACACATGAACAACTTGTCACAGCACTGCAGGAAGAATGGCATGCCATCCCACAAGTCCAGATTAACGTTTTATCCATTGAGGAGGTGTAAAGTAGTGATAAATGCTGGAGGTGGTCACACGTCGTACTGTCAGTTGTTGTTCGCTGTCTCACCATCCACACTTTTTGACTTGTAAACAGCAGCTTGTAAAGACAACAACCAATCATTTGTACAAACTGATTTTTCTGTCCCGTTAAAGTGTGGATAAAGATGTGTCAACCATAATTTGCCTTTGATTTTTAATATGAACAGGATTGCATGAAAGCCTACAAAATAATGCGTTTTACTGTTGCTCAGTATATATTTCAAGATTTTAGAGCAGTCTCTCCATCTGGGTCTTAATGTCTCATTTGTCTCCACATCTACAATTTCAGTCATTCCACACAAAATTGGTCGAATCATTGAAGGCAGTCCCACCGACCGCTGCGGCCTGTTGCACGTCGGAGATCGTATTTCTGCAGTCAACGGGCGCTCCATCATCGAGCTCTCTCATAACGACATTGTGCAGCTCATCAAGGATGCTGGCAATGTTGTCACCCTCACTGTAGTTCCTGAGGACGGTGAGCACACACATCTTCATTCATTAGTGTTTTAGTCTCAGTTTCATATGATTTATGAGCTTTAACTTTGGAAGGGGGAAGTCATTCTTTTGGCAAAGAAATGAAAGCAATCAACCATGCATATATTAAGAAGTACTGTATGATTATAATAGTGTCAGTATTTATAATTTAGCTCCAAACTAAACTATTCAAAGGATATACTGAATGGAAATTAATGAAATCCCACCTGTAAAGCTAGTTGATCTAGTCGTATATCTAAGTCAGATGATAATGCCTAGAATTTCGCAGACTTAGTTTTCCTCTTTGTTAAAGATAATTTAATGTCAACCATTTTAGCTTAAAGTTAATATTAGACATGTCGTAGGCTGATTTTACATTGATTCCTGTAACATTAAAATGCGTTTTAGAATACAAGGGCCCTCCATCTGGAGCCAGTTCAGCTAAACAGAGTCCTGCTCTTCAGCACAGAGCCGTTGGGCAAAGATCAGCTCTGCAAGATGAACGGTAAGGATCTACACTCACAACATAAGAAAAGCAAGAGAGTGATAAAACAAGGTCACCAGTGGAAGAGGGGGCCTTTAAAACTGTCCTAATATCTTTTGCATAATTATACTCTAACCTACCCTGTGCATAGATGTCCCTGGGTCAGAACCCTTTAGAAGTTAATTAAAGGTTTCTTGCAAGTCAGTTTTTACATTCTTAACATTTGTGCCTTAAAAGTCCAAAAGGTGCCCAAATCCATCAAAATATACCTTTACAAACATGTTACATGTGATAAATTCTTCCTGAGCTACCTTTTTAAATGTTTTTTTTTTCTCTGTTTGACTTGCTCCTCCCTTCGTCTGAGGTGATTTTACACTGACGTAGATAGAAAATGCAGCAAGAAACTCCTACAATTGGAAATAAATCACATTATTTCACGGGCTATTAATAAAATGATGATACCTAGGAATTCTTATGAAACAAACAAAAAAAAGATGTGTGAAAATTATTTATTTAGAATTACATGATGGATTGTGGTGTTTTTGGCCTGCAGCATGATTTTTTACAGGATCCATTACTGAAGAAATACATCTGTTGTTTGTTTTAGTTATAACCTGGATGTGGAGGAGAAAAGAGAGGGAGTTAGCTGGTCTGACCGCACAACTCTTCCACTTGGTGAGCAGGGAACGCTGTGTGTGACGGGACCCAACCAGGTAAGAAAAATCCTCTCATTCCCTCCACCTAATCTTGTCTTAATAATTATCTGAAGGTTCAAGTGACTCAGGGCACAAGTTTTTACATAATAGGTAAATAAGCTCCATTCTTAATAATTGTATGTGGATGTTACATACTGTACCAGTGTTTGTGTGGAAACATTTGTTTTTATGAAACTGTTTTATGTTGCTTTATGTCTCTGTGAGTCTTATGTGACTGAATTAACTGAGTGACTGAGTGTTACCTTTACGCTGTGTAGGGTTGTCTGACAGTGGAGTTAGAGAGGGGTCCCAGGGGCTTTGGATTTAGCCTGCGAGGGGGAACAGAGTACAACATGGGCCTGTACATCTTGAGACTGGCTGAGGAGGGACCTGCTGAGCTTGATGGAAGGATTCATGTGAGTGCAGTGGACCAAACTAAGGCTAGAGGACATCTGAGGGACTTAAAAGTTATACTTGTTGATATTTATGTAATATTTCTACCTGTTTTGTCTTTTTTTTTTGGATTTTTTTTTCATATACGAAGTTGACCTTTGAAAAGTCTGAGTTATGTGGCCACATGATACTATCTCAAAGGGCCCAGTCTTACACCCAGTTAGCATTATTAGTTTCCGACTCATGCAGGTGTCATTTTTAGGTCCAGCGCCTACATCGTGTGAGGAGCAAACATACTTGCACCCACAAATGCACCCATGTATGAGGTGTGGTCAGGCTAATTGTTGCCACTGACACAGACTGTGATCCGTGTGTATCATGAGGCCTTACTGCACACACAGGGATGTGCAGCGGTCCCTGCTTTTCCTCATCACATAGATATCAGTACATGTGTTCTAATGCAGTAAGATTTAGTTGATGATGGGACAGAGGATTGAGAGATGGCAGAAGCAGAGCGTCCACTAGCCAGTGACCACATAACAGTCCCTCAGCGAGACGAGTGCCGGCCTGGCACATTGCTATTTTTTTAGGGAACTCTGATTGGTTAAATTTATGTAACGTTAAAACACACCTAATTAAGAGACTGAATACAAGGCCTTGTCATTTTGCACCTTACTTCACACCCAGGTAACACACAGTTTAACTAGCAAATAGCATTTGGATATGCCCTAAATGCACTTGCGCCATGCACATCGACGTATGTACTATAGATCTTTTAAATTGGGCACAAAATGTCTAAAGCTCTACTAATGGGACCTAGAGGTTCCAATATTTGTTACATCCCACAATATTCATTGTACTAACTATGCTATTTTTAGAATCTTGACAGTGTTGGGGCTTAAATTTGCCTTCAGGGTGGTGCTCAAAGAAAAGTCATGGGGACATTAATATCTGAGGTCATCGTCCAAAAGGCTTAATGAAATTACTCAGTGTATTTTATTGGAATTAGTGTTTCAGATTATCAGAGAAAGATGTAGAAAATTTCTACAAATAAAATTGTGATGGGACTAAAAGAAAGGTCAGAGGGTTACCAAAACAATTAATTAGAATTAATTCTGTGTGGACACTGAAGATGCACACCAAATGTCCTTAGCAATTAGCCATTGATGTTGAGATGTCTCAGTTTGAACCAAAGTTTTAGACAGACGGACCAAAGAACAGACCAACAGACGGATATGGCTTTCCACAGGGCCCTCATCTAATCCACAGGGCCCTCATCTAATCCACAGGGCCCTCATCTAATCCACAGGGCCCTCATCTAATCCACAGGGCCCTCATCTAATCCACAGGGCCCTCATCTAATCCACAGGGCCCTCATCTAATCCACAGGGCCCTCATCTAATTCACAGGGCCCTCATCTAATCCACAGGGCCCTCATCTAATCCACAGGGCCCTCATCTAATCCACAGGGCCTTCATCTAATTCACAGGGCCCTCATCTAATCCACAGGGCCCTCATCTAATCCACAGGGCCCTCATCTAATCCACAGGGCCTTCATCTAATTCACAGGGCCTTCATCTAATCCACAAGGCCCTCATCTAATCCACAGGGCCTTCATCTAATCCACAGGGCCTTCATCTAATCCACAGGGCCCTCATCTAATCCACAAGGCCCTCATCTAATCCACAGGGCCCTCATCTAATCCACAAGGCCCTCATCTAATCCACAGGGCCCTCATCTAATCCACAGGGCCTTCATCTAATCCACAGGGCCCTCATCTAATCCACAAGGCCCTCATCTAATCCACAAGGCCCTCATCTAATCCACAGGGCCCTCATCTAATCCACAGGGGCCCTCATCTAATCCACAGGGCCTTCATCTAATCCACAGGGCCCTCATCTAATCCACAGGGCCTTCATCTAATCCACAGGGCCCTTCATCTAATCCACAGGGCCTTCATCTAATCCACAGGGCCCTTCATCTAATCCACAGGGCCTTCATCTAATCCACAGGGCCCTCATCTAATCCACAAGGCCCTCATCTAATCCACAAGGCCCTCATCTAATCCACAGGGCCCTCATCTAATCCACAGGGGCCCTCATCTAATCCACAGGGCCCGCATCTAATCCACGGGCCCTCCATCTAATCCACAGGGCCTTCATCTAATCCTATGGGCCCTTCATCTAATCCACAGGGCCTTCATCTAATCCACAGGGCCCTCATCTAATCCACAAGGCCCTCATCTAATCTGAAGGGCCCTCATCTAATCCACAGGGCCCTCATCTAATCCACAGGGCCCTCATCTAATCCACAAGGCCCTCATCTAATCCACAGGGCCCTCATCTAATCCACAAGGCCCTCATCTAATCTGAAGGGCCCTCATCTAATCCACAAGGCCCTCATCTAATCCACAGGGCCCTCATCTAATCCACAAGGCCCTCATCTAATCCACAGGGGCCTCATCTAATCCACAAGGCCCTCATCTAATCCACAAGGTCCTCATCTAATCCACAAGGCCCTCATCTAATCCACAGGGCCCTCATCTAATCCACAAGGCCCTCATCTAATCCACAGGGGCCTCATTTAATCCACAGGGCATTCATCTAATCCACAGGGGCCCTCATCTAATCCACACGGCCCTCATCTATTCCACAGGGCCCTCATCTAATCCACAGGGCCCTCATCTAATCCACAGGGCCCTCATCTAATCCACAGGGCCCTCATCTAATCCACAAGGCCCTCATCTAATCCACAGGGCCTTCATCTAATCCACAGGGCCTTTATTGAGCAGTAAATATGAAGAACAAAATGATACTTAAGTAGAAAGTAAAAGTCATTTGTGAATATTGTTACATACAGATTGATGTACTGTTATATAAACAATTGCATTGCCGAAATCAATTTTTTCATATTAACCACTTTATGAAGGAAAGGGGTGAATCAGAAAATAATTTTGCTGAATGCATCAGAGATTAAACTAATGAACTGTTTCAACAACAGCCAATGTTGAAAGTAATGCTGCTTTCAGCTACTATGTGTTGTTTTCTGTATCTGTCTACCCTCCTGCCTCTTCTTTCCTCTATTTCTGTCTGTGGAAGAGGTTCAGCAATATTATGTATAATTTGAATTAAATGATCACATTATTAATATTTGCATCAGATAGTGAGTAAGAAGGTGCAGTGAGAGTACAGAATCTAAATCCTTCCAGACTAGTCTCTGGACATGACTTTGCCTATCCAAGGGAGGAGAGAAATGTCGACATTGATTAGATCCTAACAGACTGACATGTTTACACATTTTATCCTGAGTTATTGTGTCATCCTCAATAATAGATTGTACCTCCAGGGCATTACAAGACGTGTTGACGGTGTTTGTTTGTGTGTGAGCACACCACCTTGGTATGTTTGAGTGAAAGTGTGTATGCATACACACCAGAGTATGCTATGTTTTGATCGGTGTGTTTCTGTTTCATATTGTTTGCATTGCTGATAGGTCGGAGATGAGATAGTTGAGATTAATGGGGAGCCAGCACGTGGCATCTCCCATACACGGGCTATTGAACTGATCCAGGCTGGAGGAAACAAAGTAGTACTGCTGCTGAGACCTGGGGCAGGCCTGGCTCAAGATAGCAGTAAGTACACACAATGATAGTTTTAATTTACAGCACAGAGAGCTTTTCACATTTACTTCTACGGGTTTAGTTTAACTACATAACATAACTATGTTTATAAGTTGCAACACTAGCACTTATTTGACTAAATGACATTTACCAACATCTTTGTTTCAGAAAAAAAGTCACAGTCATTCATGTGAGAAATATTTTCAGTGTTTTCATTTCTGTCTGTTGAATATGATCCTACAGCCAATTAGCTTAGCTTTGCTTATGAGACTGGAAGCAGTAGAAAACAGCTCGCCTGGCTCTGTCCAAAGGTTCAAAAAACTTTGTGATCTTCTGGAGTCTGAGACAAGAAGTCATTGTTTCCTCTTTGATTTTTGTTCAAATTAAACAAACAAGATGCTCTTTTTAAAAAAAAAAAAAAAAATCTTTTTAGGTGCTGGGAGGTAGATGTTCTTATTGGACAGAGGCAGGCTAGCTGTTCCCACCTGTGTCTTGTCTTAATTCTAAGCTAAGCTAACCATACCCTGGCTATAACTTCATATTTAGAGCAGAGCTACAGAAGAGTCTGATCTGAGCCTATTCGCCAAAATTAAAAATCAAACTATTTGTTTAAATTATGCATCATAATTAAGTTTTAATTATATTTTCACATTTACAACACAAAAATGTGAGCAACCAGACTGGATTTGTTTCATTTATGTACTTACTGGCGGAGACACTGACAGCAGTTAAATACATGCTGAATCCATAAATCCAGCTAATTTCTAGCTAATGAAAATGACTCTAGCAGTTTGTTAATTGATGGAGTCTAATTTGTAAAGTGTGTATTGATTTGAATGTACCTTCTTTTTATTCATTCATTTAATCTCCAACCCTCTTCTTCCTTGTGGCTCTTTTTTCTCTTGCCCCTGATGCAGGTAGTACAGCTTCTTCTACTGTGTGCTACTACACTGAGCACCAACACTAACATCTTCACTGCTTTTATGGCCTCTTCTCTTTTACCTTGGTAATTCTTCTCTCTGTCAAACTTTCAGTATAATTTATTTTTTCTTCCCTCTCTCCTTACATTTCAGTATTTTGTGTGGAACAGCTAATATGTTTGTGGTCAGGGACGTGTCCAGAAAGGGGGGCCTTGGAAATCTACTTGATCACCCTGCCTCATTATCCTAGAGTATGATTGGCTATCTTCCCAGTGTGTTGTTTTCTTTTGTATGCTGTCTTCTTTTGGTACTTCTTTTAGAAGACCTACAGAAGAAAGTATGAACCCTTTATATCATATTTGTTTGGTCCCACTCTAATGTGTTGTGACTAGCAGGACTATTTATCTTTCAAATCTTTAAAACACATATATTGTAATTCACTTTGGACAAAAGCTAAAAAAAAAAAAAATGTAACAAATTGTAAGAAACTGTTAATATTGTTAATTAAAATTGATAAAGAAATTCTGAGCTAATGCTATTTGTGTGTATGCACATATTAAATGACACCCAACTTTGGACACACTAGTCAAAACAAACTTTGGACACGCCCCTGCATGTGATGCCTCCATGTAAAATCTGTGCTTCTCTTACAGGTCGACTCGATCAACCACTCATTTCACCCACAAGTCATTTCAGAGATGTGTTCTCTGACACATCATCCTCTCCATCTCCCACTGGGGCTTCCATCTTCGTTTGGTCTCCCTTCTCCAGCAGACTGAAACATTCCCACAGCTGGAGCGCCGTATCCCCAAAAGGCCTCAAGCCCCGCAGCAACAGGGCTTTAAGCTCAGTGGAGGAGAGTGGTGAGTGGACAGAAAAGCAGGTGGAAAGGCTCTCTCCAGCATCTCATATGAAATTTTACAAGAGGACCAGGCCCACAAACGACTACAGAGAGCTAAGCAGCCCAAAGAAAACGGTTGTGATGTTTCCTAAAGCCAAAGAGCAACATCACACTCTCAAAAAGAATGAGGAGGAAACACAAGGCAGGCGCAGGACTTCTCAGACAGCAGCACGATCCTCAAACTCTAGAAAGTCTCCTCAAGATGGACAGCAAGTTGCTTCAACCATGCAGCGCACAGAGCATCAACAAGATCCTCAAAGGAGATTAAAAGACTTCTCAAGCAGAGAGAGCTTGGATCATGAAAAGAAAAATGGCAAAGCGGCGGATCTTGAGATCAGACGAGGCACACAAGGAAAGGAGATGGAGGGGAGAGGAGAAAGGACCGGGCCTGATCGTGAGCAGGAAGGTTTTAAAAGAAGGGAGGCGGGTGAGTCCCAACACCACATGACATCACCTCATACAGTAAGAGAGATCAAGAAAAGTGCAGGTAAAGACTCAAGGCAGAGAGAAACTAATGGGAAAGCTGCAGAAGACAGGAATACAAATACAGAGCTCCACAAAGGAGAACTTGTGTTGTCGTATAAAGACGTATGGAGCAAAAAAGGTCCTGTCGTTTCTCCAAGAGATGCAAAAGGAGGAAAGGAAGAAGTCAGTAGGAAGGAAGGTGTTGTGGCCGCTATAAACAGTATTTCAGGGCCCACAAAGAGCCCAAAGGGACCTCTTAGCCCCGGCCCTTGGAAAGTGCCCAGCACAGCCAAAATCCTCTCCCAGTCAGAGGTCCTTCGTGACTCTTTGTGATAATTCAATCACCCACAGTTGAGCTGTGCCATGGAAAATTTAACAGACCCCTCAGTGGATTTCGAGTTCTTCCATAAAACAGAGAAGTGCAGCATGGTACCAGATTTGTCTTTTGACAAGGTGTTCTTTGGGAGCCCTGTAACATCACGTGTGGCATGTAGCATCTCCCCTCTGCCTTGTCCCCTGCTTCAGCATTTTTGATATGGGACCCCAGCATGTGCGCCATGCTCGAGGCCTTGCCACACAAGATATTTTGAAATGTTCATATGTGCCAATCCTGGGAGCCTCCTGTGGGATGACGCGTACCAACAAGCACTTCACTCATTACAATGCAATGACCCATATGCAAAGAAGTGGAGAAAGGCCTTCGCCTCTCTAGTACACACCACATGTCTGTCATCCAGGATTTAATTTTGCTCTCGATCTCATTGTGGGATATTTTTGACTTGTCTTTTTCTTAAGGGTTTGCTCAGCTGCATGCAGTCAGTCCCTCTGTTTGTTTTAGCGCACGCGTTCTACACATCACCGAGGACGATCCTGTTTGTCGTTTCTAATTCTCATTCGCAAACACCAGGCAGATTTCTAACACAATCCAGCAAGCATTCACCTTACAGGGACTCTAGACTGTTCTGTGGTTACACATGACCCTCCTTCATACAAACATCATCATTAAAAGACCAGAAACTTGTGGTTTGAGAACTTGTTTACCATGTGTATGATAGCCAACCTGTGTGTAACTTATTGCGATAATACATGTGTATATGTAGCTGTTCCAAGCCATTCCACATTTTTATATAAACTTTAAAGATTTGTCCCATGTTCTTTGAGCTTTCACCATCCCTCCAGTGTACTTCAGTGGTAGGAGTTATCATGGAACTTGTAGTTCATGAAATGTATACTGCTACCAAATATTTGCAGTCGCTCAAAATGTGTCTCATTGTGAAAATATAATATTTGAATGTGTCATGTTTTACAGATTCTAACGCTTAAATATCTATTGAATTCCATTGCACTGCATCTGCCCTTGTAGCATAACAGAATGACCATGAGTTGTATTTAATTTGTGATGTTGACTTGCTACCAACCATTTATTATTATGTTATAAAGTGTCTTTTTTGTTTTGTTTTTTAAGAATTCAGTGTTTAAAGGCCAAAATGGCAATTTAGATAATCCTGTGCAAGTTCTGAGTCGCATCCCTGATGGCTTTATTGAAAAAACAAAAATGAGGGTTTTAAATATATGTATGTGATGATCCTGATGTGTGAATATATGACAGGGTAGCTTGAAGGATAATGGAGTTCACAGAGTGATCTGGTGGTTTGGTGAGATAAAGGATAGTTGAGCTGATGTATTTTTAATGTGGGGTCAGTGAAAATGATTTAAAAAAAATCTAATTTCACTGTGACTTTATGACATTTATGGAAAATGAAATACATTTAGGTGAGGATACATGTATCCTCAACATACCTGCTAATACAATTTAAGAATTTAAGACATATTCAAATGAGCTCAGGAAATGCAGTATAGTAGCAAAGGTGATGATGGTTAAAATCTGTGGTTGATTGTGATTAGAGAGTATGATTGTATGCAGGTTTTCAGGTTAGAAATGGATAGAAGGTTTGTTATGAGCCAACCAGTGGTTTTTGTGCAATAGTTTGTTTGGCTGGATGAGTAAATCCAGCCATGAGTGTCAGGTACAGGCAGTTAAGTCTGGCGAATCAGATAATGCCCTTTTTATTGTACGTCTCCTGCACTGTTTTACTCCTTTATTCCTTTATTTGAACCATTTTGTATCTCATTTCTGTATCATACTGTGGCCTTGCATCGCTTCATTAGAAAACCAATCCTCGTGGTATCTTCTACATTCTGTAGGAACAGTAGATGTAAATGTTTGTACATTGTACAGCACCTTTATAAATACTTGCTGAGTGCTCTTTCTGGGGGAAAATAGAGGTATATTAAATCGCTCCATTATTTTTTTATGTAAAAAAAGAGAAAATATTTAAAAATGGATGACGAAGGATAGACTATGACCTTGACATGGTGTTCCGTTCATGCACTGAAAAATAAAGTTTTACTGAAAACACCTTCTGGACTTCTTGTCACATTTATGTTGCTTTTTCTCACACCACACTCCAACAATATTTCCATATGACACCGCAGCAAAAGCCGTTGTTGCAACACGTGAACACGTGCAGATTTCCAGTTGTCATGGCAGCCCATTGCTTTTCTCAACAGAGCTGGGAGAGAGCTCGACAAAGTAGATGCTTTTTTCAATAACGAGAGAAAGCTCTGAGGCATTTTTACCCAGGTATGTGTCGTGTCCATCAGATATCCGTATTTTGAAAGCAGGGATGAATCATAGGACCATATTTGGAATAAGCACACAAATTAAATTTGTGCAGAGACCCAGAGCAACTATGAGACTGTTTTCAAAACCTAA
Organism: Chaunax sp. Z400; assembly: GCA_037577475.1. NCBI lineage: Eukaryota > Metazoa > Chordata > Actinopteri > Lophiiformes > Chaunacidae > Chaunax > Chaunax sp. Z400. The sequence goes on from CM075185.1 coordinate 26,196,047, forward strand.
AAGGAATTCAAGACGCTTGACAGATTAAGGATTACATGAGATATGAATCTGGTTAAGTACCCTACTGTATAAAGATGAACACAGGCATGAATCACACATACTGAATTAGAATCAGCTAAATCCAGTGTAACTACAAAAAACTCTTTGTCAATAGCTTTACAGTACATGTTTGTTCTTGTTCTTCTCTTGTGCAGGAACACTTTCAAATCAAAGTTGGATTAGCTCCTGGCTTCATCTACAAGTCAAGGTCTCTGACTGATACAAGTTTACTTTGAAATTTTGAACATTTGCAGAAGCACTGTCTGTGAATGAAGGGAAAAAAATGTTTTTTTTTACTTCTTCTGAAGGAACGTGTTTTTTTCTATGTATGCATAATGATCTTCTGCAGTGTAATTGGAGATCCACACCTGCAGGCACCTATAGCTGATCTCCGACCAGCAGCTCCAGCAGGCCAGTTAAGGGCATTATAAGTGTTGATGTGAATGCTTTAATGATGTAGATGCACCATTTATCTGTGAATGACTGCTAAGACTATACCTCCATTATGTTAGTGACTTTGACCCTGGTTTGAATGAGACCTGCTTAGTCATTCAGAGCTTGTAATGATCATAGAAGAGCAGCCTCAGTGGCTACAGAATGACTGGTAATTAACTAAACTGCTCATACATGGCTGGAATGTGACATTTGTGATGTTGTACCTCAGGCTTGATGTGTGGAGCTAGCATGTACTGACAGTTTCATAGCAGAGGTAAATTGTCTAGAAAGACCTATTTATCTCTGACCTTCCTCCTTTGTTTTTAGAAATATGCATCATAAAGACAATCCATTTCCATTGCCTTTTCTTTCTTAAAACAAATTCTGCACTGTAGAACCTGGAGAGTTTGTTCACGTCAAACTGTTTGAGGAAAGCAATCTCCTTAAATTATTTAAGTTAATTAACTCAAACAATTTAAATATAAACAAATAAGTAACTCAGGTGCTTATTGTTTAGGTAACTTGGTTAAGTTATGGTACCAATTACGTAAAGTTAATTAAACTTAAATCAATAACACACACAAATTCAGAGTCATCATGTCATTACATTACATACTACATTGCATTTTTTTGGACTGGAGGAGGAAGCAAACCCACGCAGACATGAGGAGAACGTTCACCACGACTTTAACTGAAATAAAAACAAAAAGTAAAATATTCAAAGCCATACTTTACAGAAGTCCATGATCATGTTTACATGTCTCAAAATTACAGTATATAAATTAAATTAAAGAAAATGAATGGATGGAATGATCTTGAATTATGACAGCAGTATTTAAAATGCTCCAGAAATTGAAGCCCACTCCAAACAATATAATTATAATATAATATATATATAATATACTGTATATAATATAATTATAATTTTGACAGCTCATTTTTGAGTTGATTAAATTAATGGAAATGACTGGCTCCAATATTTTTAGAGGATTAGGTTGTTTGAACTTACTTCTTTTATTAAGATATGCTGATAGGTTTTACACTCTGGAAAAAATATTAGATATGTCTAAAATTTAATTAGAAAAAATCTTTGTTTTGTTCTTTGAAATTGTAAATTAAGACAGTAAGACAAACTTGGTGACATGTAGTACTTACATTTATGGAAAGTTGGAGATTTGAATAGTCAGGTCACTTTTTTTTTTGCATAGCACGTCATACAGAGGTAAATGTGCCCTGCAGTGAAACAGAGAAAGCATTGAAGGAATAGGATTCATATGAACACATAATAAAATACCACATAAATAAAATAACATTTCAGCCACCCTGATACATTCCATACAAAAAGGCACAAATAAATATTTTTCCCTTGTCAGATTTGCTTCATGATCAACACCTTTTCACCTAAAAAACACACACAGGCTACAAAGTATGTTTGTTCACTGTTTCAAACTTCAGCAATACAGTAATTTATTTGTTAGTCGGAGCTTTTAATAACGTTTTAATATAGTTTATCACTACCACCACTAGATGTCACCAACGTGCTGTAAAGTGTGTAGGTTAAAGCGGGGCTCTCGTTTTTTTTCTAGGATAAGGTGTAATTGTTGCCTGGGTTACTTGCAGTTGTTTTCTGAGCAGATCCTTATTATAAGAGTACGTACTGTGAACAGAATATATTTTTATGTTATAGGTGCATTTCATTGAAGACAGACAAAAGTCTATTACTGAATTAATAATGATCCCGTGTCCCTGAGTCTTCTTGCAGAAAATAACGTAAGTGTTTACTAGTATTTAACAATATTATTCTTAGTCAAGAATCATCATGAAAAAAACAAAAGCCTTCTCCATAGTTAGTTAATATAAAATACAAGCATGGAATTCTGAAATCCTGGAATCAATATGTTGTCCCTGTTAAGTACAGTTCTTGTTCCATATTGTGCATCTGAGAAAAAGTTTAATTTTCAAATAAAATGAAGTTAATAAATAAAATGCTTAAAATTACGAAATTATAAAAAGACACCTCAAAAAAAAGAAGAAAAAACCCTCAAGTTTTTGGAAAACCTCATGAGACAAATCCTATTCATTCAAATGCATCTTGTAACCACGGAAATGAAAAATAATAATAATAATAAATACAAATGAAAAAGTTCCTAAAGAACAAAAGGCACCACTACTTAGTTGGTGTGTGTAGAAAGTTTCAAGAAAAAATAAACTGTTTTTTAGTTATGCTCTGTAAACGAAACGTGACAGACATTCCCCCACTTTTTCCATGGCGGAGGATAATTAGCACTGATGAGTCATGAGAAAGCTTTCTGCCCTGCAGTTTTGTAAAATATTAATATTATTAATTAATATTGTGAATGAGAGGGGAAAAGTTCCCCAAAACTTCTCCTTTTCACAGACACAAATGCTTCATAGAGAGATATGTGTGAGAAGATATACAATGTAAAACGTTCTCCTATCCTGCAACTCTTTACATCCCACCCTTGGTATGCACGAGAAAGGCCAATGAAGTATGCAGCAGTGGACACATATCAATGTTTGGATGGCAGCCTGTTCTCTATCAGACTTTACATGAGCCAGATGCATTCTTCTAGGTTGCTAGCTGAGAAGGGAGGTGTCTTAATCATTCGTTCCGACAGGGTGTTAAGACAGATAAGAAGTGCAGGTTGGTTGAGGAAATAGCGTTACCACCTAATGTAAGTTTTTTTTTAACTCCTTAAAAGGACATGAGGTACACTACAGGGCACATTTCATCAGCTTTACATCAGGTCGAGTGAACTGGGGCAGGTTCCACACACAAACCAGTGAAATGTACATGTTTTAATGATGGAATGTGCATCACCAGAAGTATTCCTTATTCGGGTGTTTCCCCACTAAAAACACAAATTAATACAGATGGGGCGACTGAGCCTTATTACTGCAGCTCTGTGTTGCCAGGTTTCTATGTAATGCGTCTGTACGTTTCTTAGGCAACTGTGGGTGGAGGAGGCCCCTGTCAATAAAGGTCTGTGGTGGAGTGAACTCTCTGGAATTTACCCCAGACTATGTGTGAGACAATGAGGCACAGCCCTCTTGTTGAAGAAAACTGTGGAGAGTATCCATGACAATAATCCAAACCCCAGAAAATGACTCAAACTATTGAAACCACAATGAAAAATATTATTATTTACATATTCTGAGATCGACCATGTCCTCTTAAATGCATGTGTGTGTTTATCATAACAAAAAAGAATAACAAAGGAAGCCCCTTTTCCCCTAAGAGAGGGAATACCCTCTTTTTTCCAGGACACACCCAGAATATTTTCACTTCTTTGCCATTGCAGCATTTGAGGAGACACATTTTCCTCAGAGGTGGGATTACTGAGCTGCTCAAACTCGTAGACACACCAGGGGTTTGTGTTCGTTAAAATAACACTCATGTCTTTTAATGAAGGTGTTCAAAGGTCACTGATTGTATGTATTGGTCTCAGTGCACCCTGAAACTTTTGTCAGTGCTTGTTGTCTATGCACTAAAAATAAGTGTTACAGTTTGAGGGTGAAACTTCCTTTCTTACCTTTCAAAATAAGATGACCATAGTGACTGCACATATATGAAACCCATTAGCTGTTATTTCTACACAGTTATGCACATGTGTATGATAGTAAATGCATGTTAACTGTGAAGTCTCTGCCTTTTTATATCTTTATATATATATATATATATATATATATATATATATATATATATATATATATATATATATATATATACACACACACACAAAGTAGTAACATCGTTAACATTAGACAGATAGATAGATAGATAGATAGATAGGTAGATAGATAGATTGATAGATTTTAAACATCAATCACAAAATATTATCGATAATATGTGTTTTATTATGTTATGGATACAAGTAAAATACCTATACATCAACGAACCTTTGATTATCTCTACTTTTATTGTGAAGGCATTTCTTTTGTCACTTCCGGTCTTTCTGTCTGTCAAAGTTAACTTGACCGACAGATGATAGTAGTGGTGCGTTCAGCGGAATATGGGTATGGCGAGTGTCAGCATCGGAGCGAGTCACGTCAGCATCGCCTCTGTGAAGAAGTGCGGCTGAGAGAAACACAGCGTCGGGACCGTCTCTCTCTCCTCCTGCCGCCCAGCATGGACGTTTCACTGGACACCTGTGGACGGCGAGGAGTCGGACCTCTGCTGTTCATATACCTCTTCGTCGTGAACGCCGCAGGTCAGTCATAACTTCTGCAGTCTGTTTAATGAGATAATATTTATGAACGAACCAAGTTACATGAGGAGATCCAGCCACAGCCAGGCTGCGTTTACTGTCAGCTCCTCAGAAACAAAGCTGTCACCTCTGTACAATTATATTGCTCAGATTATTACACAGATTCCCCATTGGTGATTTTAAAACTTAAATAATCTACATTTAAGTTGTTATGTACTGTCTGAACATAAAGATGAATATAATTTACCTGTGATTGTAAAACAGTGCAACAGTGGATACACCTGTACAGTAAAGTTTTCATTTAGTTATATGTTTTACAACCCAAAAAAGTTAGGACGCTCTGTAAAACAATAATAAAACAGAATATAATTTCCTAATCCTTTTTAAAATTCAATTAAAGAAACAGTACAGAGTTGTACCACATCAACTTCATTGATTTTTTTGTAAACATATGCTTACTCTGAATTTGATGCCAGCAACACATCTCAAAAAAGTTGAGACAGGGTCAACAACAGACTGGGGAAGTTGTAGAATGATCAAAAACACCCGATTGGACCAGGTAAGGTAAAGAGGTTCATTAACAGGTGATAGTATCATAATTGATTGATCCTGGAGATGATCAGTCATTCACAAACAAAGATGGGGACAGGTTCACCACTTTGTGAAAATCTGTGTGGGTAAATAGTCCAACAGAATAAGAACAGCAGAGAATCTGGAGAAATTTCTGCACCTCAGGGGCAAAGATAAAATCAAACACTGAATGCTTGGACCTCCAATCCCTCAGATTCTATGAAGCATATTATTACACGGGCTCAGGAGCACTTCGTAAAAACCATCGTCATTAACACAGCTAGTCGATGCATCCGCAACTGTTAAGACTACCATGTGAAGCACCAGATATCTGTGATGGTATCAGGGTGTGTCAGCACCCATGGCATGGGTAACTTGCACATCTCTGAGAGCAGCATTAATGCTGAAAGGTACACACAGGTTTAGGAACAACATATGCTGCCATTCAGGGACGTCCCTGTTTATTCCAGTTAGACAATGAAGCCACATTCTGCCGGCTTACAACAGCCTGGCTTTGGAGTAAAAGAGTCCACATACTAGACTGATCAGCATACAGCCCAGACCTGTATGCCGGTCTGGGCTTTCCAACTCTTTTGGAAATGGGGTTGTAGCATTGAGATCATAGTTGAAGGTGGTGTTGCACTGGACTGTTGTTTATATTCTTCCCCCCTCTTGTATGTAAATGGGAAGGAAAAGAATTTGAAACAGCTTTCCACGTAATGCAGTCCAGTGTGTCAGCCACACCTGTGACCTCAGTGATAAACACACACATTGCACAGGTGTGTGTAATAAAGTGCAAATGTCTTCAAATTAAACATTGAACATTTTTGTCTGCCTGGATGAACTGCGAGTGAAAGAGATGAATCTTCTGCCACAAAGAGCACTCCTCTAAATATGTTAGAAATGTTTCTGAGATAAGACAGTTCTTACGCCAGGATCGACTGTAGACTGTAGAAAAATGACCACAGACTCATCACTTTCACCTTTTTGGAAGAGAAACTCTGAGATTTGTTTGGCACAATTTTCAAATAACCCACCTTTTACACTTTCTATAAGCTTTAACTGGCTTTAGTCCTTTTAAAGAATCCTATATAAGTCTATTTGTTTCTTTTTTTTTAAATGACGCAAAACTTCTGACAGGCTGAAATGATAAAAACATTTACTTTATTACTCCAGACTCAGTTGATTAAAAGGCCTTTATTAATGACTTATTATAACAGACTTGTTAACTTATTAGAAAGTGAGAAATCCAAGAGTATTTATTAAATACCAACATTTAGAACTATTAGAAGCACCGAGCAAGTCACATTGATATAACCTTATAACTAGCTTATAACCTTAAAGCATTAGTTGACAGACATTTATTGATGATGTACCTTACAGGTAGGTACACAGGTAATAGGTAGGTAAGAAAACATGCAGACTGATGACAAAGAAACAATGAGCTGACAAGGGGTGAATGAAAAAAGCTGGTTTAAGGATTGATGAAGACTGCAGGGACAGGGGAGCAGGTGGAAGATCACATCCGTCACTGCAGGGCTGAGCTGAGGCAGAGTCCTCGTCTTTTCCTAAACATATTTTCTTGACCTCATCAGAGAACATCATGACCTAATGGAAATATGTGAAGGAGAAGGTCACGTCATTATACAACAGCAGATGATCGGTGTGCTGCTTTGAATAATGTTGCAGCTGCAAGGATTTGTGATACGGTGTTATCTCCTTTTCTTTAGTGAAGAATGGTTCTGTGTTCCTCTACCTAAGGAAGATAAGAAGCACTGAAGCACCTTCCTTTCTTTAGCAATTAGAGAGCTCTTATCACACTTGCCACTTATAGGTTCTTCAGGATTATTTCACTCAGGCAAAAAAAAAAAAAATTCAGCTGCAGCCATGATAAGAGAGAAGTAGAAACAGATGACTAGATGCGTATAGGACAGTCAGATGAAGGCAGAGGAAGGGAATGGTCAAGAGTATGTGTCAGAGAAATCACTGTATCTGTATGTAGTCTTATATTATATTTATTGACTACATTACAATCACATTACAGTCCCTCCAGGATGTTGCAATTGCAAATATTAACGCAAATTCAACCAATCCCTGCGAATTCTGTAATTCGGCCTGCAGCTTATTTGCAACTTTTGTCCAATCATCGTAGCTTGCCGTGAGTTTCACCAATCAAATCAGTCTCACACGTTGAGTCATACTTGTACGTCACCAAACTCACTCCCTTGTTTCTGGTCGTGAAGATGTTGACATGATTGTCTCACATTTAGCAGCAAAGATTACAGCTAAAGACCAAATGAGGTCAACATGGAAGTGGGGTTAATTGTTTTGCAGTTGCATGCAACTTTGTGGTGGAACACAAATGAAAGTCATCGACTGACAAACTCATTTATACCACGAAACGCACCTGGAGAATGACTGAAAAGGTGTGGACAGACTAAACATATCACCACAACGGAGGTTGTTGCATCCAGATCTGTTGCAAGTGCTGACAGATTGACATGAGTCAGATTAAATTGGCCTGGTTAGTGATAATGTCTGTGTTGTATAAAGTGATTGTAGTGTGAGTGCCTGTTAGCACGACAAACTGTGCATGTCTGCGTGATAAAGAAAATAGTTTAGAGATAAAAAGTCTCAGATGAAATCTTTACATTAACATCACAGTTTTAAAGCTTCATTCAACATAGTAACTGGATATGTAATGAAATCAAAGCTCGGGGGTGTGTGTGTGTGTGTGTGTGTGTGTGTGTGTGTGTGTGTGTGTGTGTGTGTGTGTGTGTGTGTGTGTGTGTGTGTGTGTGTGTGTGGACTGGGGGATTTTTAAAAATATATTATATATATTAGAAATGTTACATACATGTAGCCACACAGGACACAATTACTGGGATTCTTGCAGCAATTTCATTTTGCAGATGTGATAAAAAGAAATAAATGAAAGAAAATACAACCCAAGTGGGCTCTGGCTATACACAGAAACAAACACATACAAACAAACAGCCGTGTTAACCCAAAATCCTCTCAGCAGCTGCAGAAATGTACAAAGTATAATCGTTTTAAAAACACTTACATTTCACAGCACTTAACTCACGTTGGACACTCTGGAGATTGCAGTTAACTCTTTGTCTTGCTACACATTCAAGGCAAATGACGGGCTACAACCTGCGCCACACATACAGGCCACGAACGTCAGCCACTATAAAAATACACCATCCTGTTAGAATAATGTCACTCGACTTATTTAAACTACTTACAGAAGCTTATTTTAACAAGTTATGTGGATATTTACCTACTAGTTTACCTTTAGTCTCAAAGTCCGTCCGTCATGTATCTCCAGCTCGGTCCATTAGCAAACAGAATGATAGATTTGCATCTGGCAAAGTTTTGGCGGAGTACCTGTTACCTTACTGAACACTTGTGACCAAAAGTTGTAACAGCAGGTCAATTTCTAGCAGACCATTTAACATGTACAACACAGTATGAATGAACCTCTAATAACAGCTTTACATTATAAATGAATTATAACAAATGTAAACAAATTCATAAAGAACACGCTCACCTGCTTTTCCTATACAAGAGGTATTCACAAACCTAAGTGGGAAATTACTATCAGATTTTTTTTAAAATTAATCTACCACCCTGCTACATACATATATAAAATGCCTGAAAATATCGCAACATAAATCGCAACTTTTGAGAAAAGCCGGCGCGGAATCAGGCATTTTAGGCTGCAACAATCACAAAAAAGGCCCGCGAAATTATAGGCTTTCAGGTTTATGCTGTCTCTTTGTCTATTTTCTCCCCAGCTGACTGTCCTAAACCTCAGGGAACCGGAAATATTGTCTTAACCGATGAAGCGCTTCTGATGAATGATTTTCCAGAGGGTTCTCATGTCACCTTAGAGTGTGCCAATGGGTATGTAAATGAAAGTGGCTCTGGGATTACAACTTGTATTGCCGGGAATTGGAATGGACCAGATCTCATCTGCAAAAGTGAGTTTTGGCTACTTTAATCATAACTCTTCTTCTTCTTCTTCTTCTTCTTCTTCTAGAAGTTCGGCAGCGTTGTTTTCTTGTTTGTTTTTTCATTACAGAGAAGGACTGTGGTCTCCCTAAACCTCAGCCCAATATGGGCTTCAACATCAGCACTGGTACCCTTTTTGGTGATGTCATAAAAGTGGTTTGTGATAAAGGGTGAGTATAAATGTTTGACTGATGTTGAAAAAAACATGAAAATAAAACTATTTATAAGCTGTGTTGACATGGAGCGGCTGTGGTGTCAACACACAAGGAGCCTTCAGCGATGATCATGTCTCAGTCATTGTAGTCATTTTGCTGTACCAGACAGTGCTGCTGACAAATTTGCAAATGGAAAAAGCTCATTAAAGAAAACAAATAGTCCAAAACACCCATCCATGACTGTATTTGTCTTTCCAGACTATTCCACGTGTTACGTCATGGTTTCACTGATTAGAAGCTTGGCTCTTGCCCACAGAGAGAGAGTTGTTGATACATGATTCTTGACGAAACCAAATGTAGTTTCAGTGATGTCATTGCCTTCCTGTGGCATTACAAAATCTTGGCTCATCAGTATTATTCACCTTAAATAAACAGTTCTGCCCTATGTTCCGTCTTTCTTCAACAGTTACCAGGTGAGTGGATCAAGCTACAAACAGTGCTATGCATCAGGGTGGACAGGAAGAGCCAAGTGTGAAAGTAAATGTCTCTTACTTTGCATTTCATCTACCAGACCTTGGTTTGAAATGTTCCTTATACAGCAGTGGTTTTCTTTTCTTTTTTTTCTTTGTGTACCTCCTTTTCCCCTGTTTCCAGACTACTGACCTCTCTGTCAGTAGTTTATATGACAACAATATCTGTTTTTCCTCAGTTGTAACATGTGACAGACCTGGTAAAGTAGCCAATGGCATAAGCTCGGGGGATTCTCAAGATGACCCAAAATATGGAGAAATCATACATTACGTCTGTAATGAAGGATACACCCTCATTGGGAACAACAACATTATGTGTGGCGAAACTGGTGAATATGATTCACAGCCTCCCGAATGCAAAGGTGAGCACAGTATGCACACCAAGTACTGTCTCAGTACTTTAAGGACCACACTGGTACCTTTCTTTGCATGTTAGAATCTCTCATAATACTCGTTACCATTTTCAAACCTTTCAGTAAACCTTTCAGTAAACTTGTTGATAGATCTACAGTCTCATGCAGCCACCGGTTTCCAGTCATTTCACTGCAAACATGAAAACCAGCTTGCAGCCACTGATAAAGCAGTTATCAGCAAACAGCTCACAGCTGTCAAGGTTAGCACATTTAAGGACACTCAGCCGTCAAAGACTTGGCAGTCAGATGATAAAAAGTATTGCATTCTACCCCAGCATTCAATGTATTAACTATGTTCTGCGATTAAAACCATTGCTGACTGGCAGATTAATCTCAAGTCGCAGATGTCAGGATATTATGAATACCCTCCCAAGTTTTATGCAAGTTTCAGAGCTCTGTCAGTATATTTTCATACTGCGGTGAAATACATTTCAAACAGTGGCTGCCAGGAATGTAATAAATCACTCAGAAAACTGAAAACTTTGTATTTAATGCACTAAAACATGCAAAACCACAGACCAGGTCTTGTGATAACTTTCCAATTCTGCAAGATCAGTGGTGACTTTGGAGTTCACTTCCATGCATGCAAATGAGATGTTTATCCACAAATATACTGTTTTCAATTAAAGTGCACATACTCTAGTTTGCAAAGATGTCGCCGAGCATCCGAGCCACTAACTGCTGCACTCTTAACTCTCTGTAACAACCCAACGGTGTATTAAGTTAAGAGTAAACTTTCCTTGAAGAGTTGATAATTGGTCAAATTTCACCAAACACAACTTTGAGTGTAGTTTTCTCCAAGAGGATGGTTAAACATCTGAGTTACAAGGATGGTATGAGAAATAAATGCTGCTATGCATGAAGTACAACAAAAGGCATGTTACTGATGCATAAATCTGCATGTGAAATGGAATCTGTACACATGCTTCAATACATAGACAGTCTCATGATTATTTATTTTAACCTAAGAATAATTCTTTTTCTTGTTCTTATTCACAGGTGTGACAAAAGATGTTAGAATTACTACAAAAATGGCAACGCCAACATCTACGCCTCCAGAACAAGGTATAGAAATATGAACAGAAATCATTCAAATGATATTTACTCTGAAGAATCTAAAGATATTTTAGGTAGATCTTATTTAATGGTCTTCTCATCTTCATCATCATTCAGAATGTTAAGGAGATGTCCCTCTACATTTTGACAACATCATTATTTTCTGTGTCACAGAGGTGCCCACATCTACAGCTTCATCTGTCACACCCACAGCTCGCAGAGATAAAGCTATCACAACCAGTGCAACACCGACCGTCTCACTTTCAACACGTACAGCTACAGAAACAGGTCTCAGAACCAACTGATCAGCATGTAATACAGCTGGAAATCTTTCAGACACTTAGCTGCATTAATGGATTATGTGCATGCAGGAATAGCTTCTCAGCTTGATGAGTTACTTTTTTATAATTGAGGCGAATTAATTATGTTTGTTCTGTTCAAAGGTGTCAGAGAGGATTTGACTGCTGAGGATAAAGCTAGAGCCAGGTCAACATCGACAACATCATTTCAAGGTATTGGACATTATCAAGAAAAATGATTCAAGCTTCTTTCTATTTGGAGGTATCATGATTAAAACTTTAAAGGGACTGTTCACCCCCAAAATCTCAAATACATATTTTTCCTCTTATCAGCTATTTATTTATCTTGATTGTTTTAGTGAGAGTTGGCACATTTTGGAGTGCAGTGGGAAGTGGAGCTTTAAAGATGTCTGCTTCCTCTCAATTATAATGGAACTAGATGGCACTTTGCTTGCGGCTCATTAGGTTTGGAAAACTCAACAGCAGTGTGTTTTTCCAGAAATCTTAACCAGGTCACTCAAATGATCCACATACCTTTGAGTGAGCAGTTGTATGTAGGAACTATTTTCTCTCTTCAAGTTGCAGGAGGAAAGTCTACTCATGTACAAGTGGCTATCTATCTAAGCTAACTAACGTTACAGCTCAGCTGAGGAGGACTCTCCTCTAGAAACAGTTACCCCTTTCACACTATGCAGAGATATGCTGTAGTTCCATAAAAATAAAATAGTTCCAACATGAAACTACACGCAATTCTGTGGATGATCTTCAGTAACCAGTCGTGATCCTTGAAAAATACTTTTTGGCACTTTGGGCACCACAAGTGAAGTGAAATCTAATTCCATTATATTCGAGAGAAGGCAGATATCTTTGTAGATAGGTGTGTGTAACTTTGGGTAATTCGATTTCGTTTCAAAAACAGATATCAAAAAACGAAAAATGAGTGGTTGTTTGATTTTTCGTTTTAAAATACAAAAGCTAAAATTGAAATACAAGGCGTTTTCCTTTTCGTAGCCAAAAAGGGAAGAGTGAAATTAATTTTAAAAAAGATTGGATTTTAATTTTCTGTTTTCAGTAAGAAAAAATAAAATCAACAGAAAACATAAACAAAAGACAGTCATTTCATTTTCAGAGACCAGACGTGGTCATCTGGCTATAAGACAAGAGCGCCCAATGCTAATGTGGGACTGCTGGTGTGCCAGAGTTGCTTGATGAATGAAATTAATTCAGTATTCTCATGATAGAATGTTCAGTGTTCTTAGCTGTATTGCATCTTTACATCCATGCTAACACTAGTTTCACTCCTCTGCTCGCCACCGCTACTCTGACATGGGGGGGTCACTATAGTGGTTATACCCACTACTACCATTTGTTTTTCATTTTTTTAATAAATGTTTCTGAAATAAAAATCAAATCGCCAAAAGATACACGGACTCAGATGAAATATCGGCAGCTCACACCTAAACAGTCTGTAATTTCTTGACTTTGGGGTGAACTGTCCCTTTAAATGTAATTACAGACTTATATTCCATTGGTTTTCCCTCTACCTCCTGTGCCATTGTGCTTCCAAAGCAATCCTTGGAATCCTTGTGTTATTTGGTGTGTGATTGTTATTTCAGTGAAATTAACTGGTTGTGTCAGTGGATGGAAGAAGAGAGGGTTGATTAAAAAAAAAAAGTATTGATTTTCTTTTAAGCCAACTGAAATGGATCTGTAAAGATCATAATGGAAAAGTAATGGATGGAAGAGGAAAATAGTACGGTAGCAAAAATTGAACGACTTCTGTGCTTCACTTGGATACACGAAACCATTTAGGAGGAGAATAGAAGTTATCAGTGTGGACGGCTGATCCTAAATCATCAGACGACTCAGATATAAGCTTACTTGGGCTCACAGCTCACTGAATGGTTGTCCTATTTATAATGTTCCTTTTTTAGACATTTCCTGAAATACAGGACTAGGAAATGTACGTCATTTTTTTTTAATAGGCTTATTAGCTTCCTGGCAGAGAGTTAGATGACCAAGAATTTGCTGTTTTATGAAGGTTAATGTGCAACAAGTGGAGACTCCAAGAAGCTATTCCTGACAATGAAGTTATGATCTGGCACCTAATCTCCCTTAAAATTGGAAATGATGTTTTTGCGCTTTTGAACAGATTCTACAAACAAGATATAATGTTTTAATTCATACAGTCAGTAGGGGGATTTTCTCATGCTAGCTGTTTTCTCCTGTTTCCAGTCCCTATGCTACCTGTTCTGACTCCAGCTTCATATTTTACAGAGACAAATGAGAGTGTATTATATTCTCATTTAACACGTAAACAGAAACCGAATAAGCATATTTCCCAAAATGTGAAATTGCTCCTTTAACACTGTAATTTAAGGCTCAAAGTTTCCCTTTTACTTCTGATTGTTTGGTATTATTTACTGACTGAAAGAGAACTAAGATATACTATTCTCAGACATGTCTCCCTTCCTAAGTCCATGTCTTAATTCATATGTTAATGTTTTTGGTCTTCTTCCCTGCACTGATCCAACACTGACACTGACATGATGGGCTCAAAGCATCGCATACGACGCATAGAAAAACATGCATCAGCAACATAACTTGACAGATCACTTAATATGTCACACATAATGACGTTAAATAAGCAATTGTGATGCTCAGTTTATCATTGATGTAGTCAGTCTGTTGTCCATGGTTATTTAAACAGTTTTTATACTGATGATACTGTCTTATACTTGCAGACAGGCATGATGGGATTGCAGATATTAACAAGGATATTGGTGAGTCATTGAATCCCCGTCCTGTCAATATGTTAACATGAGTGATTATTTATGCCCTGCATTTAACTTTGCCTGTTTCTTTCAGGATATATGCCTATTATAGTCAGTGTGATATGTGTTTCATTAGGTAACGTACAATTTTCTCTTTCCACATCACACTTAAGCTAACTTTGTGGTTGAAATGCAATAAACAATAAATCTCTTTTTTCTCTACAGCTTTTTGTATAGGTGCTCTCTTTTTAAGAAGGTTTTTACTGAGGAGAAAAGGGTGAGATCAAATATTTTACTTACTCTTTGATGCATGAATCTTGATTATGCTTTTTATCCTCCTGTTGCTTTTTCTCTTTACACTTTCTCCTCTTGATTGCACGGTAACACACTTGTCTTCAATGGCACATATTTCTGTCAACAAATATAATGAAGTGATATGCAGTTAACTTGTAAGTAGCTAACTGCAGCAGGTTGAGATTCCTGCTGCATTTTAGATGCTGAATCATTAGCAAATCTGGAAATCTGTGTTTCCGGACTTTAGCTTAGGAATGAGGGAAGTCAACAGGAAATCCTGGAATTAAACCGGCTGTGACATAGAATCAGCATCAGGAAAAAGTTCCACTCAGGCTGCATTGAATAAGAATGTCTTTCATAATCAATTTAATAAATGTACAGGAATATGTGTAAATCAGAACCATGCAGAATCAGGGGGACTTCTTTTGCGACTTATGTGACTTTGTTTGACGCATGAGCTGAATTTGACAAAAATATGCAGAGCTTAGGTGGGTTTAACTGTTAAATCAACTTGATAATATTAATTTTGTAAAATTCATGTATAATCAAGATAAATCAAACACCAGATTCACCCAGAGCCTCTATTGTTAATCACAAATCTGTCATTAACAATATAATGATATGAAAGCTTCACATAATGCAATTACACTGATATTACAGCTTTACAAAAGCCCGTTATTCTCTCAAAGTGACTATGACTAACACTAACATTGCAGACTGCTAATGAAATGTGCTGCAAAAACTTTTAACAAACAAAGAAAATTTGACAAACTAATAACATAATTGAACAGTTCTGACACAAATTCCTTATTTGATGACACTATAGCTCATATGACACCAGAGAAGACCTGAAGCCGGAGTTATTACAGTTCCAAAATCTTTAGATTGCCTGCCTCACTAAGGTACCTGTCAACTCCTGTGTATTTACTGTTATTAAGAGCTATCGATATAAAACAACCAAAATACCTCTTCTTCTTTCTCGTCAACTCCAGGTTCTAAATGGAACCGGGTCTGTCTGTTAAAAAGCATCTGCAACCGAAGTGGGACGTGCCAGCAAACTATAACAGTGCAACAGTTGGACTCAATGGAGAAAAAGAGAGAACTCACTTTAATGTTATTGCACTTCAAATGGCAGATAATCAAATGTAAAAGCATCATTTAATTTAAATCAACATCCAATGATGAAAGCACTTTTTGTAATGATGTATTTTTTTATTGCCACATTATTTTAACAAATGTAAATAGTTCTGCCAGTATAGTGTTACTATTTTATACATTATTTATAAACTGGAATAAACACTTTATAACAATGCCTCTATTTGTGATGAAGTATTGCATTATTTATGGGCAAGCTTTTCAGAAATCTTGCAGCCATACATTTACATGTTATTAATGTTCTGTTTTGTGAAGACAGACTCGTGAAGAAATGATTCAGGAGGCATACAATGGGGTTAATTCAGTTTGCAGACTGTAATGGCTATTGATAAAGACACAATCAGCTGCATTCTTTGCCTCCAGACTTTCTTTTCCTCATTGTCTATTGTTCTGGAGCTCTTTTTGTAAGCTGTGCAAAATAATGGGATGAAAAAAAAGAGCCCAAGAGATTATCTACCCTCAAAGATTTATGTAACACAACCTACCATATCAATGGTGAGAGGAATTTCTCAAGGGAATGATCAATGTTTTGACTTTGAATGTGCAACTGAATGTAAACTTGCTCAAGACTGCTAAGCATTAATATGATAATTGGAGAAGGCTGATTTCATCAGTGCAGTCATTGCTATGTATTGTATTTTATATCAAAATGCATGATATTACAAAGAAAATGTCAAATAGAAGTCGTTTTTTGTGCCGCGACATGTTATAGAGGGGAATAGAAATCCCTTGAAGCACATATTGAAGCATTGTTTACATTTTAAGGAGCAGTTTTTGTTCCTTCAATGTGAAACTTAGTGGTTGGTGAAGGACCAAGAAATTATCCTGGTAGGGGTGTGAACCAGTACAAAGAAAAGGCCCATAATAAAATGGTTTCAACATGCTCTGGTTTGCCGTTGTGCTAGAGGCTTGAACTGTGCCCTTTGGGATCAAAGGGGAGGCTTTCCTGTTTCTACTTCAGAAGCGTTTACAAGTTCCAGTGATTCATTTTTGGTCAGATTTTATTGTTTACTCCAGTGTAGCGTATTTGGTGTCGGAAAATCTAGAGAATTAGGCGGATTGAAAATTTTTTTTGATGAGCATGTGAACAGGATATGCATTGTAACATTGTAGTTATTCATCTTAGTTAAGTGGACAGACAGTGTGTTACCAGAGAGGAGGGGGTTTCCAACAACAGTGGTGGTGTTTGTAGCAGTCATACCACCCTCCAAACCCAGCCCCTGAAAGAAGAAAAAAGCATTTGTGTTGCTGGCTGTTTTTACCTTAGAGCCACATCCGTTCTTCTGTGGACTTTAAATGATATGTTTATGACTTAAAGATAAATTCTTGTGATATTCTATATGTTTCTTATTAGCAACGATTCGCAAAACCTACAATGAATTGATCTCACCTTTAAGTATTTTCTGTGATGCCATTATTAAAAACACACCCCTGAGCCGGATGATGTGTTCCTTGTTTACCACGGACACAATTTATTTTGTTTTTGTTTTTAAGAGCACATAGGCTGACATGGTGCCGTAAATACCCGACATCTGGATAAATCCACAGCTGAAACCAGTTCCCCACAAATCTACCCCAGTTAAATACTATTTGCTAAAAACTTGTTCAAGTCCATATGTGTGACTGTTTTTGCGGATTTATAGCTTGGAATGAATGGACTTGGGGCTGAGAATAACAGATTGGCTGCAAATGATAACAAGTGAGAGCCAGCTAACATGGAAACAAGAGTCTACTTCCCTGGCAGAGGCCCTGTGAGACTGTTAAGTGCTGAACACAAAGTACAGCTGAGGATGTAGGGAATGGCATATTGTTCTGCAGGTATTTGGTCATAAACCAAAGAATTAAACAAATTAGGAATATGACCTAATGATGGTGCGAGGTGAAAACTAAAGGGCTCACTCATCCTGAGCGAGATTCTTTTTACACAGAGATGGTGCAACTGCTTCGCAATGTAGTCCCTTTTCTACAACGCCTTTTGTTTGTTTGTACTTACATTGTTGTGTATATAATTCAATTAGTGTACCATTTTCATTCAGTAGTATCATGAGTAGGCATCTTTTCTGGACCTATTTTGCACTTGCAACACTTCTGTTTCAGATGTGGCATCCTCACAGGAAGATGAGACAAAAAAGCTGAGTCACAGCAGGAAATGTGCTGGGTGTCCTCCCTGTCTCAGTAAATTTTCCACTAAAATCACAAGAATTTATTCCTCCTCTTTCTAACCCAGATTTTCCTCTGCACAAGCGCAGTGCCACACCCGTCCTGGCTCAGCATCACTGTCTGGAAACCTCCCAAACTTTGTTTGTTATGGTGAAGGCCATTCAGGCATTTTAAACATAATAAATTGTCTTTTAGAAGGCTTTCTTAAGCTTATGGCATTTGCTGTCTTTGGTGCAATCCTTCAATTCAAAATAAGATATGAAAATATGGAGTTATGAGGCTTTTAACTGACAACAGTAAGATGTTACTCAGCATCCGCTGGTTTTCCTTTGGACTTCCATGAGTCCCTATCCTGTTTGTGAAGGACATTAACATGGCAATGACATGTCTGTCTGTCCTCTGTGTGGGATTACAGGATTTTACACTGTACTTACTGTACATAACAACAACATAACATGACATAACATAACATAACAACATAACATAACAACATAACATAACATAACAACATAACATAGCATAACACAACATAATATAACAGAACAACAGAACATAACATAACAACTTAACAACATAACATAACATAACAACATAGCATAACAACATAACATAACAACATAACATAACATAACATAACATAACATAACATAACATAACATAACAACTTAGCATAACAACATAACATAACAACATAGCATAACAACATAACATAACAACATAACATAACATAACATAACATAACATAACATAACATAACATAACATAACTTAACAACATAACATAACAACATAACATAACAACATAACATAACAACATAACATAGCATAACATAACATAACATAACATAACATAACATAACATAACAACATAACATAACATAACTTAACAACATAACATAACATAACATAACATAACATAACAACATAACTTAACAACATAACATAACATAACAACATAACTTAACAACATAACATAACATAACATAACATAACATAACATAACAACATAACATAACATAACTTAACAACATAACATAACATAACATAACATAACATAACATAACAACATAACTTAACAACATAACATAACATAACATAACATAACAACATAACATAACATAACATAACAACATAACATAACTTAACAACATAACATAACAACATAACATAACAACATAACATAACAACATAACATAGCATAACATAACATAACATAACATAACATAACTTAACAACATAACATAACAACATAACATAACAACATAACATAACAACATAACATAGCATAACATAACATAACATAACAACATAACATAACATAACATAACAACATAGCATAACATAACATAACAACATAACATAACAACATAACATAACATAACATAACTTAACAACATAACATAACATAACATAACTTAACAACATAACATAACAACATAACATAACAACATAACATAACAACATAACATAGCATAACATAACATAACATAACAACATAACATAACATAACATAACAACATAGCATAACATAACATAACAACATAACATAACAACATAACATAACATAACATAACAACATAACATAACAACATAACATAACAACATAACATAACAACATAACATAACAACATAACATAACATAACATAACTTAACAACATAACATAACAACATAACATAACAACATAACATAACAACATAACATAGCATAACATAACATAACATAACAACATAACATAACATAACATAACATAACAACATAGCATAACATAACATAACAACATAACATAACAACATAACATAACATAACATAACAACATAACATAACATAACATAACATAGGACATGATAATAATACATTTTCTCATATACCACACCACTATATGCCACTATTCAAAAACAGAGTTACAAAGTGCTTTACACAGATCAAAACAAGATTTAACATAACAGGATGGAGCCAAATAAACAACAATAAAATATATAGAAACAATTACGAAATGTTGACAATAAAACTGTAAGCTGGAATTAATAAAAGGCCTCTTTTTTAAAGAAATTCTTTACAATGGTTTTTAGAAGTAATATGTGTTCCTGATTTTGCAAGCCTCAGAAACTTGGGCAGGGAGTTCCAAAGCTGAGCGGCTTAAACTCCAAATGTCTAGTCCAATTTTGTCTTGAGCAGGGACTCTTGAACAGCCAGAGGAGCCCTGGCTGAGGATCTTAAGATGCACCCTGGCTCATAGTGAAGCAGCAGTTCAACAATAGCTGGAACCTAAACCATAAAGTGCTTTAAAAGTGATCAGTAAGACCTTAAAGTCAGTTCTAAAACTGGCAGGAAACCAGTGAGGAGATGTTAAAACAGGGCTGATGTGACCTTGTCTTCTGGTGTTTATTAAAAGCAGGGCTGCTGCATTTTTTACTGCATTTGACATGACATAACATTAATCTTTTATGCTGCTGTACAGTATAATTTCCATACATACAGAAGTGGACTTTCATACAGTAAAGCATTCATAAGCCATGCTTTAGTTTACATGCCTTATTATTTTTATACATTTGATGTACATAGAGAGGTGTGCATCTTTTAGGCAGTTATTCAAAAATTTATGAAGACTTGTAACTCCTCTCTTTAAGCATCTGTGCACATAAATACACATAAGTTAAATGTACTAATTGTTAATAATGAACAAATGCTTCATAGGGTGTGAAAATAATTAATTCTGACACGTTGAATCACTAGCAGCATGTCAGCCTCAGTTCCATACATTCCTGTTCATTCTGGCTCTTCAGTCACATTTCCACTTTCCCATGCCCCTCTGACTTCTGACTTTTCCCCTTTCACTCCAGATCCTCCATCCATCCATCCATTATCTATAACCCCTTTATCCTGTGCAGGGTCGTGGTGGGTTGGACCATATTCCCGCTGACATTGGGTGAGAGGTGGGGTACATCCTAGAAAAGTCACCAGTTCATCACAGAGTCGACATACAGAGAGAAACAACAACCAGTCACACTCATAATTCACACTCTGGCCACTGTGGGAGTTACAGTTACCAATCCAGCTGTATTACACATTTTTGGACAGTGAGGAAGCCGGGGTACCTGGAGGGAACCCACACAGGCATGGGGATAACATGCTAACTCTACCCAGAAAAGACCCAGGTTTGGATTAGAACCCAGAACCTTCTTGCTGTGACTCCTGTCACTCCTATTTGACTGCAATCCCATTATCAGCTGCTCTGATGATCTGGGTGCAACTGGTGCCTGTGCATGGTTAATGTTGCAGAACCAATGTTACTATATGTCCAGATCCCCTGTTCCAGTTCCCATGTGCCTCATGCCAGTGAGGGCTAGCCATTCGTGTCTTTGTTTGTTTGGGCTTGGGGTTGACTTTTGCCCACCTCTCAGTGCTATAAGCCTATATATTCTGTCTCTGCTGCAACACATCATTTTACTCTCCAGTCAGTCTAATTTGTCTCTGTTACCCCACACACACCAGCCATGACAGATAATGATGCAATGAGAATATTATTATGACAAAAATGAAAAGTAAAGCATTCAGACGTAACTAATCAAACAAGTTTTAAACTGCAACACAACAAATTAAAACCATCCAAATGAGTTTCACCTTCCATAAGCAGCCTTTTATCTACAGTAATGGCTGATGCTAATAAATACATATAACCACATCTCCGTCTTGTTTTCTTCATGATCTCCAGTGAGATTTTCCCTGTTAACTATATCATTTCAGTGGGATAAATAAAATGGCTATTAGATATATTAGATTATCATAATGTGTTCACTTACTGCTAATAAATGTATTAATAAGACAAAATATATCTGTAAATGTGCTTAAAAGGAAATTTAAGTGTGTTTCAAATCATTTGTTGACAATATAAAGACATTTATACGTATATATGGAAGGTTTTCTTGAGTTGGATGAATCTGAAGTCATTGCAATGTCAAAAAATAAATCGTTCTCTTACAGGAAGTTTCAAATCAAATACAATACATTATAGCCGGACTTTTATCTGCTTCCATGAAATTAACTTTTCCAGATCATGATCTGCTGATCATCCTTCATAGAGTGTCAGAGCACAGAGAGGAGGAAATTCATCCATCAGCTCTGCATGAAACTCTCTACTTTAATCCCATTCCAGTCAAGAGGTTTAGCATTTACGAGAGGGGGAAATCTCAGAGGGTGTGATGCAATTTTCGCAAGGTAAACAAGAAAAAGAATTACCCAACACGCATGCTCATAAGGCATGTTGACGTGGTGCTGCAGAATAAGCCTCGCTCCTGACTGGATTCACATATTGTGTCATAAGTAGCTTTCTTTATGATTCATGTACCCGTGATATGGTTACATTTAATGCGGTAATTGTGGTGAGAGTGATTATGGCACGCCACACTTTTCTGTGGAGGAAAAAATGAAAAACAAAGCAGAACTTGGTAAAAGACTTGTAAGTAGGGCGGATGAACATCTTTCAGCTTAAGACAAACAAGTTATAAATGGTTCCCACTGAGGCCTCAGCGTTAGACCAGAAACAGATGTTAATACCCGACCATCAGTGTGGCAGGGATCTCAAAATAAATGTTTACAGGCTTTTAATAGAGCTGCTTTTAGTGTAAGAACCTTCACCAGTACGATGATTATTTTTACTTGTGTGAAAGAGTTCAGTGACGAAATGGGAACGTCAGGCCATGGAATATCGCTGTACATTATGTGAGCCTTTATTTCACCCAGCTTATACTGACACTGGTGATTAACACTTCAGTAACAAACTGTTTGTCTTGAGCTGTGGTCGGCTGCTTCTAATTTTCAGTGAACAAAGTCTCAGTTTAAAGCTAGTCACTGCTGTTGAACAGCAGCCACTTCAGCTGGGAGCACCGATTATGTAATAATGACAAACATAACATAAAGCATGCTAGTTTACTTCAACAGTGCTTATTGGATGGTCAAACAGCATCAAGGCATTGGAGATTTGAGAAACTGACAATCTCATGCAGCCTTTGACCAGGGATGAGGTTAAAGAATCTTAAATGTACTCTTTTCATTCTTTATTTCTGTCTTTGTGCATACAAACGTGTGCCACACCATAAAGGCCGTCCTCTGTGACAGCCATCTTTTCACCTTGCCTTTGAGTATGGCCATTTGGAACAACAAAGCACTGTGTCCTTCCTACATTGGTTGATGACATGGCATACAAATGTTCTTTACCTCTGTTACCTTGGTAATGTGTTGGTGAGTCTTTTTGCAGGATGCTCAAAAAGTTATGACCAGAGTTTAATGACATTTAGTAACATTTCCTGTAACTGCTTATCCTGTGGGGTCGCAGGGGGGCTGGAGGCTATCCCAGCTGACTTTGGGTGTGAGGCAGGGTTCACCCTGGACAAGTATCTCAGGGCCACATAGAAAGACAAACAACCATTCTCACTCACATCTATGGGCAATTTGTAGTCATCAATTCACCTATATAACATGGGGAGAACATGCACACTGAAAAGTCCCAGGTCCTCAGGTGGATTTGAACCCCGGACCCTCTTGCTTTGAAGCAACAGCGCTACCCACTACGCCGCCACGCCACCCAATAGTGTAACATGAAAACTATAGATACAAAACTGCCAGAAGAGGTGAGAGATTTGCAACTGAGATCACATTGTAGCTGAAACTGTGTTAATTCAGTTTGTTGTCAAATTTGATGTATATCTTCAAAATTTGCTGAGCTTGATCCTGAATAAAACCACTATTATAGTAAAATGCATTTTTTTTCTTGAATAACTATCAAACTAATAATGATACCAATGTGATTCCATATTCCAGGGGTAGCTCTTCATGGTGAAAGGAGTCATAGTATGAGGGTCAAACTATCATGGGACTATTGCGTTAAGGTGCGTTGACATAGTGGGGAAAATGAGCTGCCATCTGAGTGCTGTATAAGTTCAAATATACCATAATCTTCACAGAAGCACAAAAAGAGATGGTTAAGAAGTCAGCAAACTGACTCAGTAACATTTAATTAGCTTTGCTAGCATTAGCCACCATACAGGCCAGCAGCCACAGCCTCTTTAAGTGTTGAGTAGAAAGCTCAAATTCAACTTTTCATTGGTAATAGAGTGAAAACTATTTGTGAAAACAGAATAAGTCACAACACTCTTTAAAGTTTCCAACCTATATTCTAACAGTTCTTCCAATTTTCACATCTGCTGTGACCAAGGCATATTTTTTAATGTCCTCCTCCCACATCTGCTGAGGTTAACAGATGATGGTAGCTCTGACTGTAGCTTTATGATACCAGTCATACGTGACATATCACACTGAGGCAGGCCTGGACAGTCAAAGCAGGGCTGGGCAGAATCAAGATGTGATGATGCTGCTGCTGATGTAAGTCCTCTTGGCTCTATGAGTCACCACATTAAATAGATTGACAAATGTGCTATGTTCTATTTAGCTGTTGATATAGCAACATACTCTGCTGTTAATATTAATCCTTAGCCGTTAGGCCTCTTGGAGACACCAGAGATAAAAATAAGGTGTTGCCGGGGGCTGGAGATGTGTACCCTTTTCATGGCTTGCATTTCAGTATTTTAAGCCTTTTGAGTTTATCTTTGACTTAGCACCACAACACTTATATCTCTGTTTGAGAAGGTTAGGAGGGAGTGGGGGTTATTATAGAGGGCTGTCAGGTACGAGACGACTTAGCAGCTACTCCCATGTAGAGAGGAAATGTCAGACAAAGATTTGAGAATCTGTAAGTAGATTCTTCAGTGTCTTGTGGTCCAGCAGTGTCAAATGTAGCACAAAGTGATGTGAGAACTGAAAGTAGGACTTAGCTGATAGCATGTCAATCATTACTTCTTTACTAGGTCATCAAGACAACTATTGTTCTCATACATGTTGGGAGAGTGGGTGTCTCTACCATTTTGTACACCCTCATTGATATAAATGGGGTTAATGCCTGTCGGCATTATGCAGTACAAACAACAGCAGCACTAACTGCAGCCTCTAACATGATCAAACAGGTCAGCGATCAGCTCTCTACACCGGAACACCACAACCTTCATAAAGTTATGGGTTTATCTCAGGACTGTTGTGTTAGACAGCTAGGTTTACCTAATAATCTGCCACCTGAGTGGATGTTCATTGTTCCCTTTTTCTGTTGGCCTGCTGTTAACCTGTAGGTTAATCACTCACACGTTTTAATTAAGAATTGTCACCCATGCATTTAAAAAGACGACTGCATTAATGTGTGTTAGCGATATGACAGTGGAGTTTAAGTGGGTTGGCAATTAGAGCTTGAATTCTCAGGTTGATATTATTCCTGGTCTAGACTCCATGTAATGACACAAGAGAACATCAGGCAGGCATGTATTGAAAGATTACATGATATAATTAATTTGAACTTAAAGAGCAAACCCTCAGAAGAATTGCCTGTATGGTCTTTGGTAAGAGAAGGTGACTGTCATGGTTCTGTACTTAGTTATTTCCTGTTTTATTTTGATAGTTTAGTTTTCCAAGTTGTCTCTCACTTTACACTTCCTGTCTTTGTTTTTTTTCCATCCATTGTGATCGTTCATTGTTTGCACCTGTCCCAGATTGTCTCCTCCTCCCTGTGCCACCTGTTGCCAATCTTTTTTGTTTCTTTCTTTGTTTTTTATTAAACTTTAAATGTAGTACAATGTACAAATCAAATAAGGGGAACAATTTACAAATTTAGGGTCAGAATTATGACCTCAGTGGTGGACAACTTATAAAGGAAAATTGAATACAAAAGCAACGCACACACATACTAAAAAACAAAAGCGTGTTTTGAAGGAGCACAAAGGAGCAAGGTGTTGACTGATTCCTGTTTCCAATCTGGTCTCGTCTCTCTGTGTGCTCAGTCTGTGTGTTTCCCTCTTGGAGTTGTCAGTTCGTTGTGGTGTGGATTATCGCCTACGTTCCAGCTTTCCTTGTACTTTTCCCAATGTTTCATGTCTAGTTTACCGAGTGTTTTTTTCCGTTTATTTTTTCTGCTTTTTGGGTTCTTCTTGTTTTCGATTTTTCCTCTTGCCCTTTTGATTTTGGACTCTAGTTTTGAACATTTTTGGATTTGCTTGTTTTTTATTCCTGCTTTGCTTCAGTAATTTCTCCATGGACTTAGTATGCCTGCTTAAGTTTGAACCTTTTCTTAATAAATCTTTAAACTGCTTACTTTCTGTCAATGATTGAGTCTGCATTTGGGTCCTCACTGATTTTTTTTTGTTTTGTTTTTTTGCTGAAATGTGACTGTGACAGGTTGTAATTAGAATTGCTTCAATGACAACTTCTGTCCCTCTTGCTTAAAACTTATTAGAGGTGACACGGTGGCAACAGTCAAATGAAAAAAACATAGACTACTGAACTCAAATATGAATTGTTTTCATTCATTTAAACAATGAAACTTGAATAAATTAAATTCTGTACAAGTTCAAGTGAAACAAGTTTGACTTTATTCATGGAAATACAGTATGGAGCAATGGACAACAGTGTTAATTTAACTCAAATTTAATATAGAGGTATAAGTTCACATACTTTTGACAGCTCTCCAGCGGGTGGAAATGCAACATATATAACCAGATAACCTCTGTCTTTATCATCTGTTCCTGGAGGAAAAGCACGGGACAAGATAATAGTAGCAGGATGATGATGCACACAGCACAGCTGGGGTTGATGGTTAAAGAGGAAAGTGACTTCATAAAGCAAACAGAAGGGAAGACATTGTCATAAAGCTGTTCTTCCATAACTCTTAAATGATCACACTCAAACTTAAAGCTAGATTTAAGGCCTGGAGTGTTATGGGCTACAATGAAAGAAGACACACTGTTTAATTTTGAAATGATGAAAGAGAAGTTCTCACAAGGAACACAGGATTTTTACTGGTACCTGCGGTTCTGACTTTATGATAATGGGAAAAATGAAAAATATAACAGAGGCAAGTATAAATGATCTGTTTAGAAGAAATCAGTTGCAGAATAATTTCATTATTATATTAGTATCCTAACTGTTTGATAGAGAAATTACAGGAAAATTAAAATAACTTAATAATAATTTGTGATTTCCCTGTTATAAACGAACGTTTGAAGGGGATACACAATGTCCTGCAAAACAGCTTTGAATGTGAAACTCCTCTGGAAATTAATACCATATATTTTGGACATACGGTGTACTTCAAGAATGGTTGAAAAGAGACAGATATTTAATGAACATACTGCTGGTAGCTGATGAAACATTAAATCATTTGTTATTCATAAATTGAAACACTTTTCTTCACTATAGGAAATATAGTTTACTATCTAATGCTCCATAGACCTGGTTTTATTTTCACAAATAATTCATTATGATAAAGAAAAGATCGCTCCCTGCCTGAATACTTTCTCTTTCTACATGTGGATACCTCTGAGTTCTACCTTGTAAACATGGATAAATGATCTGTGCATGCAGTATCTGAAAGATGTCAGAGAAATGTTTGTTTCATGCTGTAGTACTGTACCTGTTAAAGGGCCACAATCTTCAATAGCGACAGAAGTTCAATGCTGCCATCTTCTGGTACGTTTGTGTAACTGCTGAAGGAAAAGCTTTGTTGACAGTCCCTCCACATTGTAACCGATTTCAAATGGTGCTAGACAAGATGGAAACTCTGAACACCAGACGAAAACGGTCAGCCTTGGTGAGAGGGGGCATCAGCTGGTCCGGACAATGGACTCATCCAAGACCTTCTTTTCCTCTGAGGATATCCTCATATGTTCATGGACTATGTGTGTCAAAAAAAATTGCAATACTAAACATTCTGGCATCTTGATCGATTAGGTTTTCATTGTCGTCATTCATGATGTATGTTCCTGCTCAAGGACACCGATTTCAAATGGTGCTAGATGGGACTTTATACTCTAAGACACCACCTGAAACCAGTTCCCTGAGGAGGGTGCCTTTAGAAAAAACACTTTAGGAAGTCATGTCCGCTTGTCTCTGCAATGAGAACAAATATTACTGTCAAACTGTTGCATGCATTTCACCAACTAAATTATTCTACCATCAGTAAAAGTTGGTTATCTGATCAGTGGATAACATTGATTTGTGTGAAGAAATTTGATCATATTCATTTGGATTTGTTCTTTTCCAGTGTCTTTACGACCTGCTTTATACACTCAGAAATAATGGGCATGTTTCAGAGGACTGATACATCATCTGCATCGTCTGAAGATGGATAAACATGGACATAAGGCAATAACAATAACAATGCTCTGCAGCCTCTTAAGTGAGTCACCGATTTGTTTTTGTTCTGGCTGCTTTTACGGATAAGAACAAATACCAACTTTCAGAACAGAGATGGGCTCTACTCATGGATATTTGATGGGGATTTCTTAGACACACACAAATGTTTTTGCCTTCCATGTGAAACTCTGCAGTTCCTTTGAGACGCTGCCTTCAAGTTGAAGTATAGTGATGAAATTGCACGACAGAATGTTTGATAATCTGAGTGTCTGGTTATTAAATAAGAAACAGAAACTAATACTAGCTACAAACATCGAACATTAGTTCATTGATTGATATGTTTTGAGATGTTTCCAAATGCTCATATTTGAACTGATACATGTACGCCTTGGAGTTTCTTGTAAAAAGACAGACAGAGTTGCAGACTCTTCCAATGAAAAGAACCCCTGAGTCATGGCCAGCGCCTCTAAGAATGACACAGCAAGAAAAGGCATGGCAGCATTTTGGCACAGGAGATGAACCCCAACAAAAACTATGAATCATACTGGGGACAAATAGATCTCTGCAGCTCCCTGTTGACTTACAATAGGATACTGTGTCCTCTGCTGAGTCGGCCTCAGGCATCCAGCCCTGCTCCTGGTCCAAATAGGGTTGACTGTAGAGCAACATACACAAAACAGATCCTGAAATAGGTAAGGATTCATTAGCGTGAACCCCTTTTGTCCATCCCCATGAGGCATGCAGTACAGTCTATCTACAGAGAGCGTTCTATGCCACTGTTACTGTTCCTATCTTTTGAAATGACAGCACAAAACCAAGACAGTTCACATAGAAAAAAAGCCCACTGGGATCCATTTGTGCTTCTGACATTTAAAGACAAAAAGCAATATCTGACTTGTCAGTGTTTCAGATGCTGTTGCGCTGTCGATGAGAAAAGGTGACGTTGCAACTAATCCAAAACCTTCAAAACCTCTTTCGCGGACAATTTCCCTGCCTGTCACTCCTTAATCCTCTTCACTGCTGGTTTAAGGTCTCTGCTTCTAAAACAACGGCAGTTGTCCTGATTTGTTATATTTTCACTGACATGTGCTCCCAGTATTTACAGGAAAACAGAGTCAGCTTCGGGAATAAGTCAGGCAGACAGTGTAGTATGAAGGCCACAACCCTGCTTTCATCCATCTACTCCTTGTCTTTGTTATTCTGGCTCGTCCTCCCACACTGTTAGTGAACTCTGCATCTACCTCTCTCTTGCTGTCGACTCTTTACTACAAGCTCTTCTCGCCATCTACTGTGTGTGCAGAGGCTGCTCGCCACTAAGCATTTTTTCTGCCAAGTCATCTGACCATCTTCTTCTTGTTAAATGTGCATCGGTGCATTTTCAAACCGAGATAAACATCGATTGGTTTAATTTAGAGCTACTATATGAATGCACTGTCCATCTTTAGCAAAAAGAAATGTCCTGAATAGATGCTTGAAAAAAGTCAACGACGCAAATAATTGATCAAATGTGAGGTCGTAACATCCATCTGGTATAAAAATATTTTTTTTAAAAGAAACACATCCGTCTGTGCAGCAGGCAGAGCAGACTGAGGCTAAATTACGTCACAGGAACAGCCACTTTGGGTGGGTCATATCAGATGCTGAGTGCCTGTATGTGTGTCAAAGTGTGCATGCGTAATAGATGAGGGTGGGGGCGTGTGCATGTTTGCATGTGTGCATGTGTGCATGTGCAAACACAGTAGGTGGTTAATCTTCTTACAGATTAGAGGTCCTAATTTATCAGGAGTGAGGAACAAACTCATCGAGGTAATGTGTGTTCAAACTACCTCTCAACATTTGCGTAATCAGGGAAAACCGACAGTACACCTCAGCTCGGAACTCTCAGAGCCCTGTTAATATTATAATTCTATGGAATACATAGAGATTACTGGAGATGAAAGTGTACATATAGATTTAAAAGAAGCCCTGCAGGGTCATGAGATGGAACAGGTTTCCAAGGAGACAGAGGAAGCCTGTTTGGTGTTCCACATTGACTAGCAGTCATTTTGGAGAAAAACGCTGAAGCAACAACAGACTATCTCACTGTTCTGTATCTTCAAGAAATAGTTACGGACGTTTAAAAAAAATAAAAATAACAAGGCCATAAATGAGGGCAGTAAGGAGAGGTTCCTTCTTGGCTTCAGCTCATCTTAGAGTATGTTTTCTTTCTCCCTCCACCAGCATGTTTGGTGTCAAGCTCCTAATGATACCTGCAAATGAATGCTGTCTCACACTTGTCTATTTATACATCATCCAACGAGACCAGCAGTGCTCCGAGTTTAATTTTAGCACCGTCATCTCTTGGCTCTGTGCCGCCTCCTACGCAATAAGCTGTGTGTGGGAGGGACGTGTTTTAAAAGGCAGTGTGTCGCTCACCATTGTCTCTGAAGTTCGCTACAGGTGATGCTGGATCCTCTGCTGTGAACACATCCATCAGTAGATTCACACTGCCCCTCCTAAGATGTCTTATTTGCTGCGTCTAGTCTTGGCCCGACAGCAGCTGCTGAATTGCATTTGCTCCAGCTGAAAAAACAAAGACTGTTCCTTAGTGCTCAGTAAAAGCAGTATTGTGAAAATTCTTCACAATAAAATAGGTTGATCGCATCACATTTAACCCACTTGCACTGAGCTCTTCTGTTTGTTTGACTTGAGAGGCAGCGCCCCTCCCTGAAAGAATAGAAAAATAATAACTATTGGGGTCACGTTTCCTCTATGTGGAAGTGGGACACTTGTTCTAGTGGTCAGTCTAAGAAGACATGTAAACATTACGACTGCACAGAGCATGATTACAGTCGGTAAAATATTCTGATGAGAAGATTTTTGCTTTTCAAATTTTCTAAATAATGCAAATAGGCACAAAGGTTCTGCTCTGAGACCATCTCTGAAAGTCTTTCAGAGATCATCTTGTACATTCTCCCATGACCTTTACCTGTTTGTTTCAAACTACCATAGTGACATTCCCTCAGGAGTCAAGTTTCTATTCAGTACACATAATTAAAGTTCTAAAGCTCCCCTTCCCTCCACTCCCTTTCTCTTTCTTTCTGTCTCTCTCTCTCTTTCTCCATTTTCTTGCCAATGGTTTAGCAACTCATTAGGTGTACTGCTGATTCACCCATTGACCAAACAAATCCACTTGGCAGGATGCAGTTTGCTCCTCCTGTGTGTCTCATTTTCACCTCCAACACTGAGAGAGGAGAAAGAACTTCATTTCCCATCAGGCGCATAAGCAACAGAAGGCACCCCACCCTCTTTTACTTCATGAGAAAGGTACGAAAGGCTAGCTAGCAACCATCAGGTCAACAGCAGTGGAGCATCACATCAGGCATGTCCGTGTCCTATTATATATATATATATATATATATATATATATATATATATATATATATATATATATATATATATAATAAATCATCTGCTGGAAGGGGATGTTGATGTAGTCTTGACCCGACAGCAGCTGCTGAATTGCATGAATATATATACTGTGTGTATATATATATCTATATATATATATATATATATATCTATATATCTATCTATATATATATATATATATATATATATATATATATATATATATTTGCCATATATCTGGCAGGTGTAGATTACAAGCTCTAATAAAGGGAGACAAATCCTCTAATTGCCTCTCTCCTCGCAACAACAGTTCAAAAGACTACAAAATACAACTCATTCACAAAAAGGTCATGGATCTGTGTACTTACTGGAGATACGTAATCACATCTTATTTATGAATGTCATCAGAAAAAGAAAAGAAGAAAAGGTAAATAGGCCCCAGACACAAACAGGGAGTGTTCTGGGGTAGATGAGGAGTACCTGTATGTCAACACCCCCTTCCAGCAGATGATTCACCCCAAAAAGTGTTACTCAATAGCGCCCCCTATCGCGGGGAAACAGAGATTGTTTTCATCACATCAAGTGCGCACTAAAAGCCACATCACTATTATGGACCTGATGAAACTTTGTGACGCAGCAAATATTGTTGTTTGTAGGAAGATGAATAATACTGCGTCACTTCTCTCACTAACTTGAACCTTACATTTTAATTTGTCTCAGATTACACGAACAATCCTCCCGCTGTGCGTCAATTTGTGAAACTGCGTGAAAGCACCTTCATCCTGCTTTATATCAAAAGTGTCGTTTCTCCCATATAACACTTAAAAGCCACGAGGTATTAGATGATCGTGCCAATATGAACTGCGTAACATCGTCCTCTCCCTCACACGATTACGCACTTTTCATCTCTTGCGCAGCATCCTATTCTGAGGTCTTCCTTCACATGCCACCCCCGCTGATTCCAAGCTTTGTTTACACCGCCGTTTAAACATTAAATTCGGACACAAGTTAAGTCGTAAACCGCGCACAACTACGGTGCCATGTCGTCGTAAGATGTTTCAACATCGCAGCGGAAATTCACTCTGGATTTCATGAGGCTTGTCGGTCCTTCTCGCTGACGCAGTTTAATTTACCTGTTATCATGTCGATGATTAGAAAAAAAAGTATTAAGAGGTCTTTTCATCATCAAGCCCTCGCGACCTCTTTGCCTTTAAATTCATGACTATTATTTTCTTTCTTATTTATTCTTTGTACTTTTAAAACAGTGCCTCTGGGCTTTTAATGTTCCCTTTTCACCCAGTACTCGAGTGGTTATGAATTCCATAGTGGTATTCTCTACGCACAATACGCAGTAAGATGCCGCTCTAGCCCTATAATAGCATAAATAACTTACGTGTTTATCCCAAGCCTTTTCCCCTCCAGTGCGGAAGGAGTCTTACAGATTTCCCGGCCGGTGCCACTCAGACCTGGTCCTCGGTGAATGGGCAGGTCACCATGCTCCCGTTTCAGCCTTATTGTCGCTATTATCAATCTCGGAGCACACGTTTATTTCAGTGTATCCCTCTAATGATTTTCCATAGCGCAACACGGGAACCCCGCCCCTGACACTCCCCCAGTCGCTGATTGGTCGGACGGCTGGAGAGTCTGTTCCCGTCGCCAGAATCACATGTGGCTGACGCATGTTTACAAACATCGGTGAAATCACATGGTAAACTAATGGGTGCCGTTTTACCGTAAACTACCTCATTTTGACGCAGCTGCCAGATGTCGTGCCGAGGAACAATGTTGTTTTTTTTCAGTGGCAGTTCTACAAATGAAACAAGCATTTGTATGTACAAGGTCACAGACAGTGAGTAACATACCACACCCTGTCCACAGCCATACAGGTTACATAAGGAATATTAAATGACATTATAGGGACAGCCTATAGAGAGGAGAAGCCGCAGACTCCTATAGGCCAAATTAGAAAACAGGACATTCTGTGTGTCGTGCTACGCACAAAGTCCCCGAGCACAATAATCTATTATCTACTTTCTCACATCTTCAATAAATAAAAATGATTTCTGAATTATTTCTTCATTTTTAAAGGCCGTTGTAAAAATGTTTTGTTACCCACAGGAAGATGTTTATGAACTGTCAAATCTCCTGAGATGCAATGCAGTGTTTGTTCCAACAGATGGCAGTGTAACATAACAAAAAATGGATCGGCAGCGTGAACATAAGAGGCTTCATGTTTTTGTTCAGCGTCCTTTAATGTCACCACATTTCCAACGGAGTCGTTTATAGTATGTCTGACTCTAGACTCTCAGAATAAAGTGTGGGTTGTAAATTACTAGAGTGATGAATTTTTAGCTAAGACTAAGTGGTGCTATTTTTGTTCGTCTATCTTCTTTTGTGTTAATATCTAATAAACATTCTAGAATAGGAAATAAAAGTCCAGAAATGCCATAAATTGAGTTGTTTAACTTTACCCTCTGAGTAAGTACTGAGTCGTGCCTCAATGTTTGCTCTGGATGTAATTTATGGTAAATGACTCACTGTCCCCTACGGTAATTGGCGTGATTGCGTCACTTAGGTTTTGGCTGGATATCACCTCTGAGTGACCCCTATTAAAACAAAAGGAACTGTGTCACATTTCAGCGGCACGTGTGTTCACGTATGTACACGTATGGTGAGTGAAGTGTTGGCCTGACAGGTTTTAAATCACAGCTCTCAAAGCAATTTTGGTTTGGTTTTACCGCAGAAAATACATAACTTTGTTGTTTTTGAAAAGAAAACATGATGTCTGTTTTATAGTCGCCCAGCACAAGTGGTCTTATGATGTAAACATTAAGCATACTGTTTAAATGGACACCTCAGGAGTGGTAGATGTCAACAACCTGTCCGGGACCGCTGGTATGTGAAATGACCGAGGACTCCCCGTAGGTGGAGACACAGTATTGGTCGTGCTTTACTGGAAACACAATGGACACACAGATGTACTAATGCTCTCTCCCCAAATCAGATTCTCCTCGGGTTGTTTATTCCGTTCATTCAATAAAATCTAAAAAATAATAATCACTCCCAACTAGATTTCTTACATCTAGTATGATCAATTCCAGATTTATTTCTTAATTACTTTCATTTAGATGTTCAGTTCCAGATTCAAACATTATATTAGGTATTCATTACTTAGTGTTTGATGTTTGATGGTCCTATTTTATTTAGGTATTTTTACTGAGACTTAATTGTTGATTTTCAAGTGTTTCTAAGTCAAAAATTGTCCATTTCCAATATCGTTGAATTTTTATTTCTCTGGGGTGGAGGGTGGAGTGATTTTGGCTGATTAATTGTCTCTTAGCTTTTTCCTACTACAAACTATCATTATTATATCAGCCTTTGAAAATCCATTATCTGTCGGCCTCTAAATGCTTTTAAATCAGTATTACTACCGCTTATGCTCTTCTACTTATTTTTGCCTCCGCCAAGGAGGTTAAGGGATCGATTTGGTTTGGTTGTTTGTCTGTTTGTCTGTCTGTTAGGAGGATAACCAAAAACTACTTGATGGCCTTTGATGAAATTTCACATCAGAGTTAGGCATCGAGGATGAGAGCAGGTGATTACATTTTAGGAAGAATCCAGCCAGCAGTAAACGATGACCCTTTAGGAACAGCTGTTCTCCCTACACCAGATGTTATAAACGGATCCAGGTTCTAGGTGTGTGTTCTCATGGTGAAATAATCTGAATACAGGTGTGGCATATAGGTAGGAACCGAACTTGTGGGGAGAAGGGTGCCTTTGGAGGAGATGCTCAGCATCTGAGGAGGTTTGCAGTATCCAAACACTCTTGTTTTTACAGAGTGGTATTGAAACTTATACCTAAGTAAAGGCTTTCTTCCACCACTACTTATAGGTCCGGCTTTTTAAAACTTGGGATTGAAGGATCGATCCGATCATTTCTATTCTTTTTCCAATTTTGGGGTTGTAATTCAGATGGTAGAGTCGACCATTAATCATAAGAATGATGATCGTTGGCTCCATCTGCCCACATCTCAAAGTTTCCTAAAGCTTGAGACTGAATCCCAAATTGCACCCAAAATGTCCCTATAAATAGGAACCATAGGTCTGATTGTGTGACAAATAAATAGATTTGATGTTGGTGTAAACACACGTTGGGATATTTGTATGAGTCATTTTCAGTGATGGAGTGACACGACCTTGTTTAGAGTGATGTTTACCAGCAAACACCACACCGACCTTCACACCCACTCAACTTTACAGCAGCAGACAGCGGTAGCTTTGAGCCCAGTGGCCTTGGTGAGTGAACCATTGCAGCAGGCATCTATGGGCTGTTGGACCGTAACAACAAGGGCTGAAAAAGGCCACACCAGCAAGAATGACAGCAGTGGTTAATTTGGTGTGGCTACATCAACTCCACCCACACACACAAACACACGCAGTCAGACACGCATGCTCCCTCTCCAGAGTATGCACACCCAGAATGACAGATGACTTTCTCACCATATGTTGTGTGACTGAATCATGGGCCCATAGCTCATTACCTTTTCGCTTGAAAACTCTCCTGACCGCCACTGTCAGTAACAGCAATAACAACCATGCTGCTGTTGTTGTTGTTGTTTTGTTGTTGTTAAGATACAGGTTTAACACCAAAAATCTTCAGTTTTAAAATAAAGGAGATACAGATATCAAACCAAAGTGGAGTGGAAGAGTTATGACCAAATAAGGCATTAAAAAAATCCAGATCAAAAAATGCAAATCCAAAAATACAATTTAAAAATTTTTTTATTGTTGTTTTTCTATTGTCCTTGTTACTTACTACTGTCAGTTTATCATTCTTAGACATACATAGAAAGGCATGTGTTTGTAGACAGCTTGTGTGACTTTCTTAATTGCATCCTATGTGATGCCCCTAGAGGCCAGAGAGAGAATTAACCATATGCTCACCGTTGCCCCTAGAGGCTGAAAGAAAATGATGCATGCACTCAGTGTCACACCACAGACAGTTTCCTTGAGTCTCTACACCCTGAAGAAGGCGTAAGCCAACACGCATTGGTGTTTTTAATGACTATAGCTCATTGAAACGAAGGCCTTTTAACTTTTCAAACTACCTTGAGTGCCTGGGCCTGGATTTTTTATGCTTTTGTTGGTCATAATTCTTCATAAATCTTCTTTGTTAAGTTCCCGGTGGTTTGAGGGACACCAGTAGTGCTCCAGTTTTCTCTCTTTATTAAACCAAAGTGTTGGAAAGTTGCACTGTATCAGGGAGAGTATCTTTCCCTTGATTATGGTATAAAAGAGAAAATAATTCAATCACTGAATCAGCATATGTTTATAATTTATTAACACAGTCTTCTCTAAGATTCCACTCATTATGTTGTACAGTAACACAAGTTGGCCATCATGAATATTTAGCATGTTTTTACTCTAAGCACTAGTAAATTGATGATCTGGAAAGATATATAATATCAAGCGTGATCAACAGATAATGACTCACGATAAAGCTTTTTTAATTATTAAATAATTAACTAATTATTAAGGTGAATCAAAGTCATGTCACAATTTCAGCTTTTAACATTTTTGTAAATAATTTTAAATAACAGTTTTAAATAACAAGTGTGGATTATTGTTGAAATCATTTTCTAATGGCTTAGGGAAAAAGTTAGTGTATTATTGGTACCCTATATTTTCCTTACAATTGCAAAATTCTATCTTCATTACTTCACTAATCAAATAAAATATAGCATACCGTTGTACACAAGGATATCAACGCACAATTGGATATTCAATAGCAGATGAAATTGAGTTTGTCTGCACAGTCCCAGCTCTCCCAGTGCTGTCCAACCAGTGAGAGGGCCCCGCAGTGATGATTCCTGGCTGAGCAATGTGGCGTCTCCCCTCGTCTCCAGACCTGGTACTTCACGTCATCCCCGTTCACCCAAAACCAGGTGTCAGCCAGGTAACGCAAACCAGTCCACACATGGTCTGTCTGGGCTTCCCTGCTAGTGTTCAGGGTTTGAACCAGCACAGATTCAGAGAGCAGACTGACCAGGTCAGTGTGCTGGTGGCGGCACTGCTTCATCGCCTCCTCCCACGTCTTGTTTTCTTTCATCAAAACCAGTTTGTTTGTATAACAGTGGAAGTATTGCTCAGTGTGACAGTATGTTTGGCGCCAGCCAATTAAAGTGAGTACCACACATCTTTTTTGTTCATCTTTGTTCCCCAAGACTGACCATTTGAAGAATGATGCATTTTCCCCTCCTGGCCACTTCCACAGATCATCGGCGTTCTTCATATTCTGCCACGTTGCTGACTGAAGACAGATCAGTGTGATACTTCCTGCAGTATTCTCTGGCCTTTGACCATGTCATTGATCTGGGGACATAAATATTTTTCTTAAAGAGGGAACAAGGAGCCACATCAAAGAGACATGCAACAATGAGAAACCTCACAGCACTTTTCTTCATGTTGAGTCGATGTAGATGTTCCCTTCTGTGAAATGATCTAATCCTCTCATGCGTCTTTACTACACCTTAAGGAGCGGCAAGCACACAATGTTTGTGCTCCCTTGACTATTATGGAAATACAGTGCACTTGCGTGTAAGTACTTAAACAAATTGAGGGCATCCAAATGTTTACAAATGAGTCTTAATGGGAGGGATTAACTGAAGATTTTCTTGAATTTGTTGGCAAATATCCATGCTGTTGCCCAACATCTGTCAGGAATTTCTATTTGGATTTACTGTATTTACTGTACATACAGAAACCAAAACTGATTTCCACAAATCTTTGTTAAGACAAAGTGACTTAGATTTATTGTGCTCTTTGTATAGGCTAACATTGTGGTGTAGTGGGTAGCACTGTTGCTTCACAGTAATAAGTTTTTTATGTTGAAATCCACCTAAGGACTTGGGACTTCTCATGTGTGCTGTTTACAATTTATTAATCTAGGATTAAATTATACATTCTTGAAGTTCGCTCAGACATTAAAATACTCATTTTAAATAAGTCTATTGTAAATAACTGAGTTTTCATCGCTCGCAATAATCATTTTTGTCTAGTTTAAAGGCCCATTATGGTTTTTCAGTGGCTGGTTTTACCCCATTGGCAGATTTGTTTATTGCTCAAAACAAGACAATTTGATTAGACTTAAGAATATTTGGCTTCTTCATAGCAGGGCTGTTTTAACAGTGTAGAATTCAGTGTTACAAAAATAAGTGGCTTTGTCTTAATTTTGAATTAAACAATAAGAACTCTGCAACATTGCTGCTTCACTGAGAAGTATTTGACAGCACAAAGTCCATCATTCAGGACAAGACAACTTTCTCGTGGTTCTGTTTATAGTAATAATGTGAAATTTGAAGCAGCAGCTCTTTTTGACAATGAATACAAATAGACAAGCAAACTTAAATCATAAGATTCTTAAATTGAGAAGTTAAATTAAGGAAAACAATCTTGTTCCCTTGCTGGGATAGAATGCAAACCAGTGTTGTACCTTGTTGCTGGGTAATCTAGCTCAGAATTAGCTAGAATATCTTATTCATAGAAAATTTGATTATTTTCTTAAAATGAGATTACTTTTCTAATGCAATACATGCTTAACAAGGTTAATTTTCTTTATAGACACAAAATAAGACTATTTTCGTAGAAACAAGGCTTTTTTAAAACTTTGGTCTGTTCTTATTGAAAGTGCTGCGATATAACTTTTGCTGTGATTTGGCTCTATACAAATATAATGGAATTAAATAGAATTCTTGACAAATATTTCATATTTTGTATTTTGCTGGGAGTGTCTCCTGCTTGTTCTCTATATCCCAGGAATCAGTATTGCTCAGCTGACTGCCCTGAGTCACATCACTAATGGAAACTTTCAGATTCCATATTTGCACATTCAAATTACAGCCTTCATTATTACAGGATGTTGTCAGCTCTGCCTTAGTCAAAATAGCCTAATGATTTGCATTTCAATAAAAACAGTGACTAATGACTGTATTCAGGATGACTAGTATACACAGCTGTATATATAGCTGGTAAACAAGAGATTTTAACAATATGCAATAACTTTAAGAGATGTTCAGTTCAACTGTATGTTTACAATCCTGCCCCTTACTGTACCATCCAGAATCAAACCCTCATGCTGATCACCTGTTTAGCTTGTTAATGCTCCACAGCTGTATATACAGTATATACAAGTACTAAAGCTGCTTGTCAATTCAATCTCCCCTTTGGAGAAATGTTTGTGAATGTTGACTAATAGATGCTTTCCTGACAACATTTTCTTATTATCTATATGTGTATTGAAATGTTTCGGTTCATCAATCAAGAACAACAGGATTAAGCTGAAGACAATCCACAAAGATATTGTTAATAATCACAGTTTATGAGTCAGGAACAGGTACTACTAACAGAGAAAGCAGGCTTATTTACACATTATGACATCATGAAAGCAGCCAGTTGTTTAAAAGAGAAGAGATATGTACCACTGATATAGAAAATGTTTTATATCAACAAGGAGATACAGGCACCTTGGGAATGCTGAACCTGCCATAAGTTATGTGAACATGACATTCATGGCAGTGATTTATTTTACCAGCTTGGTAACTTGAACTCTTAATTTCTTGGCATTTTAATACATTTTAAAATGCTTCACCATTCCCAGAGAAAGTAGGAAAAATTATAATTTGTTTAAAAAACTGTACATCAATGCCATTAGAGAAAAATCACAACACACAACCATAAAAATACATGCAGCTTGCAACCTATCCCAGATAAGCTTTGACCAAAGGTCAGTAATTATCAAGGCTAAGTTGATTATTATTACCGGTCTAAAGCATTGAGGCAAATACTAGTTTTCAGCAGACATTTCCATGTTATGAGTTAAGTAGCATTTTTCCATTCCTCAGAAAAACCAAACATGTTTGTAGCTCGCTTTCTTTTAACTATTTTGTATGTCACTACTTCTGGTCTTCGGTTTCTATGATGAACATTTACAACGATAAAGAGTAATTGTTTTGTAGCATTTTGACAATTTGAGACATTTTAGCTAACTCTTTTATGCCTGTGTCACAACTAACAGGACTTCACAAGGTTAAGGCAAATGGAGATGCTATAAAAACAAACATGTATCACATAGGGAAAAAAAACAATTAAGCAGTGAGCGTCAGTCCTCTCTACAGCAATACAAAAACTGGTCATCTTTCAACTGCCTGGCTTCATTGGTTTTATTGCAGTGGTGGATTGAAGTAATAGAGCGTTCTTTGCGTCTTCGTTTAGGCTCAACAGCACATATGTGGCATCATTTGGTGATTCTACAATGGTTGGCACAACTGGACTAAAGTCAGGGGATCTAACAAATCCCAGTCAGTGCCCTGCTGTGGAGTCCCAAACACAGCATATGTACTGCAGGTTCCTCTTGACACCAGCAAAGGCCAGTGATCTCCAACTTTTCACATTACAGGCATTGTCATTATCGTCGTCATACTCGTGAGCTTCATCGTTGTCGTCATCATCTTCTCGGGAGGAGCAGGTTGAGGAGAGGGGAGGTGGATGTATTTAGTGGATTCTTGTTGAATTTGTCTCAGTGTGTGGACAGTCTCTGAGGCAGCAGAGGGGTTTGTGGGTAGTGTGTTCCAGTGGGAGAGGAGTAGAACTTGAGGTCAGGGGTGTCACGATTCACATCTCCGTGTCAGCCACTGGGACTTGGGTGGCAGAGTGTCCGTTGGTGGTGAGGGCAGGGCTGGTCCCATTTTCTGGGGGAGACTCGCCATTGACAGTTGGCTTGTCGAGGGGCTCCTGGGGCAGGGGAGCCACAGACACCAGGGTATTGGCCTGGTTCTCCTCATCCACCTGGAAGGATTCGGCCTAAAGAAGCACACAGACAACACTGATATCAGACCTCATACAAATTTAAGATATTTAACGCCAAAAAGTTTCATGTTACGGTGGCTATTGTTTAAAAATATGGAATGCATTCTTTGTTGGTGAGGTATGTGGATTCCGGTGTGTGTGCACTCAGAAGGGTGTTTTAATTAATCTAATTGTGTTATTGTTGGGAAGTTAACAATTTGCTTACAGGCTAGTTGTTTTTCTTAGCTTCTAGCTGATAAACTTGATCACCTAGCACTGAAAAAAATTCGGAGTGACATTAACTTTAAAAAAAAGAAGCTACGTAACGATTTCCACACAGAAATTCTTTGTAATTTGTAAGTTTACTTGAGAATAAGAATTGTTTTAATCAGAAACACTCAAGTAAATGTTACTGGCAATATTCTTCTTTGGGCACATAATGTACTCACCCTTTCAAAGTAAATTTAACTCAGACTATCTTTCTATCTAATTACAAAACCCCTTTAAAACATATTTGCTGTTTCAAATAAAATTTTGCATTTTTCCACTTTCTTTTGATTAATATTTAAGTAATATTTACCATCATCAATTGATGTGATACACCAACACTCATCACATCCCTATCAAATGGTAAACGGACTGTACTTATAGGGCCTTTCCAGTCTGACTGACCACTCAAATCGCTTTACAACACAAGCCAGCATTCACCCAAACATTCATACAGTGGTGTCATTTGTACCATGCAAGGCGCCCACCTGTTCATTAGGAGCAGTAACCATTTACACAATCACTCACACACCAATGGAACAGCCACAGGTTCAGATCTTGCCTAAGGACACTTCAGCATGCAGACTGCAGGGGCTGGGGATCTTTTTTGTTAGATCTAAATTTTGTTGTTAGAAAATCAATTTGTTTTATTTTCAACATGGGCTACTTTTCATTTCATAATAATAATTATCTTAACAAGCTATAAAACAAGAAAACAGCAGTACCTTTATTTTTTGCCAACACTGATGCAAAAGGTATCCCACTGTAGTTGCAACAATACATCCTGTTTGGCATTTCCAGACAAAATATTTCTAAAACAATGCTGCCAAAATACAAGAAAATCTTTTATTAAAACTCTGAGCCTTACTTTTACTTGATTTTGCTAGGTTTTTTTTATTTGGCCACACGTTTCGAGTTATCAAAAAACCTTTGATAATCTTTCATCATTGACTTGTTCAGATCTCACCGACCAAATTTCAAGTCCACAGAGCAAAATCCCTAGGAGGAGTGAAATGCGTAGAAATGGAACACAATCTGACATTTGATTCAAAATCGTGGACTTCCTGTTTGGTTTAGGGCATAGCACCAAGAGGATTTTTGGTAGATCACCATATCCTTAATATGCCTACCAAATTTCAGAAGTCTAGGTCAAACGTCATCCGCGGGCTGCTTCTTAGAAATTTTCAAGGGGGTGCTATAGAGTCGTTTTGCCACACCCAATCCGGACTGTGGTAAAATATAAAAGAATTTCACCACTTCTGATGAGTGTGCAAATTTTCATTTTCATGTTTTCATGTATGTTAAGCCCCCCAAAAATGCATTTCATTTGTGTGGAAGAATAATAATCCTTTCAAAAACAACAGGTTCCTGCACCTCCTGCATTCACTACTAATAACAGGACCAGGACCATTTTTTTCAATGAAAATGGACTTATATGATGTGATGCTTTGCCAACAATAACTTTGAGAATAATATTCAATGCCAGAAACTTTTCAGTTCAGTGATCTATTCCATCCACACCATCACATGGGCGTACCCCCATATGTAAACACTTTACTAAATGATGTCATGTGCAAGAGACAGAAAAAAAGAAGCTAAAACCATCTGTAGACCCTGGCAAGGGGCTGAAGTTAAAAAAGCAGAACACAGTCAGTACTGCTTTGAGTTAAGTGACGTATGAATCAAGCATGTTCTCCCTTGTGTGAGGAATGGACCGCAGGATTACGATACCTTTGACCTCAAACCATATGTACTTCCTTCAAATAAACACTAACAGTGTACGGTTTCCTCAGTGAACTGGATCGTGAGAGGACGAAATATCTTAAGCCCCCTTCACACAGCATGTTCGAGGCAGGACTGCTGATGTTTCTGTATGTCTTTCTGTGGTTTCATAGGCAGTATGGGGTGTCATTTTTGTTCCGCATCTGAGCCCACATCTGAGGTAGTAACTGTGCCAAATGGACGTCTGAGTAAAACAAATGAGCCGAGTTGAGCAGGAAGGGAGAGTGGTGTGACATTTTGACATGTTAAAGCGCATTTATGCTCCCTCTACACACGTAAATGAATCCGTCCATCCATAAACGGTCTTTCTGTCAATGCCTACATGCTTCTGTACATCTGTTAAGTTGACATCGATACAAGTTTCAAACGTTTCGACAACAACAAATATGCCGATTGTCGTAGGAGGTTGTGATAAAGTACCTAGTAAATACAA
This sequence comes from Chaunax sp. Z400, assembly GCA_037577475.1. Taxonomy (NCBI): domain Eukaryota; kingdom Metazoa; phylum Chordata; class Actinopteri; order Lophiiformes; family Chaunacidae; genus Chaunax; species Chaunax sp. Z400. Next base: position 26,240,119 of record CM075185.1, read on the forward strand.
AACGGAAAATATTTTGAGGTGTAAATAAATTTTGGATAATTGTTTATAAAACTTAATAAGATTTAATGGAGGAATTTTGAGAAAAGGTAAAGTATACTTCTTTCTGCTTTCTTTTGACTCCTTTTCAAACATTCATTCATTCATTCATGGGAGCAGCTGTGGCTCAGGAGGTAGAGCGGTCATTCACGGAATGAAAGGGCGGTGGTTCCATCCCCAGCCCCAAGTCGAAGTATCCTTGAGCAAGATACTGAACCCCAATTTGCTCCCCATGTGCCACAATGTAGTGGCTGCCCACTGCTCCTCAGGGATGGGTCAAATGCAGAGAAAGAATATATCCCTGTGGGATTAATACAGTATCTAAAAAAAAATTTTTAATTATAAAGAAAATTCAAAGCGGAGGTAACGATGTATTCGGCGGCAGTCTGTGAGGCCATTAGGTACATCGAGACTTGAGGACGGAGAGGTTTTTTCCACTTTTCACGTCCCTTTTTTGTTCTTCATTGTGTCTGTGCCTATTTGTTGTCCCTTGCTTGAATTGTAGCTACACTGCCCCTGACCATTTTCCAGTGGTATTGCTCCATTTCGTCAGTCTCGTCTATATGTGTAAGCTCTCTGAAAACATGCCTAATTACGTACAAAATGAGCGCAGAAGAAGTAAGGAAGGCTCCATCCATCTCCTTATCTGTCTTTAGTGTAGAGCATGAATGGGCCTTAAGGCGTGCGACCCACAACCAGGAGCAGCAATTTGAAGCTAACTCAAAGAAGAACAGCAACTAAAAACGTCTGCAATTTGGGAAACAGGGATGGTAAATAATTGTTATTGCCATGTTATGCCGTTGTCAATGTGTATGTAATGCATCACAAGATACCCAGGCTTACTGCTTAGAGTCTGTGTGACCCAACTGTCGTATCAGAGGGTGTTTGCATAGGTTTTGTCTGGATGTCCACGTGCCTCCAATTTTTATGTCCACATGTCCACCATACTAAAACGAGCTATAGAATATTGCACATGTGTGGAATACAGTAGTATAAATAGAACTACGACAGGCCTGTCCACACCTGTTCATGTACACGTCCGTCTGCTAGCATGTGTCTTTTGTTTTTGCAGATTGCTGGCATGCTATCTAGAATCACACTCTAGGGTGACATTATTCACTGTGAAGACTCTGTCTTGGGACTGTATTATATGATCTTTTATTTCAGTAACTTAATGACTGCATCTAAATGTAAACAAAATGAGGGCAGTGAAGTCTTTGATGAGAAAAAAACACTCAAATGTTTCCTGACCTATAAACATAAGCAGGTTTTTGAACCATTAGCAGCAACAGTGCAAGACAACTCCTCTCATCTACTCACCAGTCTGACTCCTTTGGAGTTCTTGCGGTGTGTCTTGAGGCAATAACCAGCTACCAGAAGTGCAGCCAGCAACAGGCCAGTCAGCAGCAAGGAAACCAAAACCAGTTTAGACTTCTTCCCCCAATGAGGAGCAGCTTCCTCCACGTCAGTCTAACGAAACAAACAAAACAACATGAGTCAAATGTTGACATCTGTCTGTACCATGATATGACACACAGGCCGACATGAGATACAGTGTTAAAGGTGTATGTTGTGTGTAATTGTCATACTGACAGAAGGAGATTTTCATTATCCGGTTTCTGGTGTCTATTACTGAAAGTTAGAAAAACAACCCCACCCATAGCCTTTGTTTATGTGTCAACAGGATCGGCAGTTTTTTTCCTCTGGCTTCAAGGTGGGGTCACAACAAAAAGATGCCAGACAATAGACTGTATAATAAAGACCGACTGAAACACTTGTAAGGTGATAATAAGATTACTCAGTACTGTATATGCTTGGAGTAAAGACGGAATGAAGTGTATGTCAAATGCAAAGGGACTGAGGGATGTTACAGGCACACCCATAACCCAAGATCGTTCCAGAGGTACTTAAAAAATGTTTTGCAGCTGACTGGTTTGTTTGTGGGCATTTTGTTTTTCACACAAACCGTCAGCCTGGCAGTTTGAAGCCTTTGAAAAAGTCTGCAAACTTTGTTTTTCTTTTCCATGGTGTATTTTCCCTGTCTAGTTTCATTATGAGCCGACTAGAAAATTTATGCTGGCTGAGTCTATTGGATCTAACTATTTAATGTGTATTTTACACCTCATGGTGGATGTTGTGATATTGGCTGGACTTCGGTGACTTGAGGACCAGCTTGGTTAATGTCTTCATGGTCATAGAAACCCAAAGGTGAAGCCAAAATATCTTCATCACCCAACGGTTGACTGGCTAAAGTTACATAAAGCCATCCCCCTCCGTGTTATCCGATGAGCCATGGGCTACTTCTTCTTCATTTCTATTTTTGTGGATTCATCCTCAGGAGGGAAACACTTTTGAACTTGTTTCTTCTTGGGAATTTTCGTATAAGTTTGGTTTTAATTAAGTTACTTGATGGGAACTCGATAACACGTCTTCACCAGCTCCTAATGACGTCACCAACACAAGCTGGAATATCATGGATACAGTGGGAGGATGTGGAGATGCCTGGTCTATCTTTACATATGTCAATAATCCCAACTTGGTATTTAATCAATTATATAATACTATACTGCTCCCAGTTATACAATAATCATAACAACACACACATATATATGTACAAATATATATAAATGCATAGAATACAATACACTATAAGTGGTACCTTATCTTTGACGTTGTCATTGTTGAACTTGTTAGCCATGCCGGAAACATCGTCTGCAAACAACAAAAACATTTTTGTATTCACAGAGATGGGGAAGTAGAAAGACACTTATCTAACTGACATGCATTAGTGATATAACAGATAATCTATCATAACCACCAGTAAAGTAAATAGAGTAAATAAAGTAAAAAATAAAACAAATTCTTTTTAATAGTTTGGAGCAAATGAGGCAACATTAATGCTGGGTTGCAATCATTAAATATCTGAGGCTTAAGATGTACTGTATATCATCGTATAATATATCATCTGAATGTGATAAGGTGTAACAATGTGCTCTGTCCATCTTTTTTTTATCTCAGTTGCAAGAACTTTACTGACCTTCAACATACTTTCCGGATACAATAATTTCGTCAGAGTTGTCCTCCTGGAAGATTTCTAGTTTACAGTCTTCATCACACAGCTCCTGCAGAACACTTCCAATCTTCACTTTGGAGTCTTCCTGCAAGAACAAAATAAAAGTTTGTTCGTATTGAAATATTTTTCATTTCAACATGTGACCAGTTTAATTAACTGACTTGTAGATGACATGACTTTTGACATTGCCTTAAATCTTTCGCTGCACCTGTAAAACCATCATCCTCTGTCTCGTTTCTTTCTCTGTCTTTAATTCAGTAAGGGCCATCACACACCTGTGCACAACTTCTCCCTGTAATGTGATCCAAACATCAGAAATGTGCTCTACTGTAGGAGCCCTCGATCCCAGCTCAGGAGTGGATAGATGGCTTCTTACAAGACTCTGTAGCCAAAATTGGATACGTTGAGAGACTAAATGATCCTCTCCATCACTCGGCCGGATGGAGATAACAATAAAACCTGCTCTAACTCCATCATTCTTCCATACGGCATCTCAAATCAGGAATACCAAATTCCATTATAGAACTAATCAACTCCTTAAACAACCCAGGAGTCGAAGCTTTCAGACCCTCCTCGGTGCTTCACTCCTCTTCTCTGAGTAATATTACATTACATAACTAGATAGCACTCAGAGAGCACAAACCTCTGCCATCACTATACTGAAGTACAATGTGCAAGCACCAGTTTAAAAAATAAAGGGCACCAGGAAGCAGCCGTGCAATAATAATAATAATAATTAGAGTAGTAAAACAATATGTGCTGAGAATGGCATTGCTTTTGATAAACAAGAGAAGCTTCACAATCTTAGATGGTCAACATCGAGACATGAGACTGTTGGAAATATGGAGGCTAATACCTATGACCAGAGATAAAATAAAATTTAATGAATTAAATTATTAGAAATAGTCTATTTTAGCCATACTTGTTACAAAAGATAAGTAGTAGTTAAATATAAATTAATGCAATGCAAATGATAATATGTGTTGTGTGTTTTAATAAGCCTATTACTGCGTGTGTGTTTAATGTTTGTATGCTTGAACCACCTCTGGGGATAGTGGGGGTCGCAAGTCTATGGTACCGTTATTTTGGGGGTCGGTGGGGTGTAAATTTTGGGAACCCCTGACCTAAAAAATGTCTGTTTCACGCAGCGCAAAAGGTGAGCACTGAGCAACATCTTCAGGTGCTCATTTGAGAACCAGACCAACCATTTGGTGTGCTCCCCTGACAATATGATAGCTGAATAATGCATTCTCTGCTCAGGCTTATTGAGAGCCAGAGACATCTCCTGGGTTAGGACCTCCACATTCCTGCGTGATTCTTGCAGACCTCAAAGCTGTGATGCTGGGAGGATTTTGTCTAAACACCCACACACACCCACACTGCTGCATCAGGCCTCAATACATTATACTGTACATTCCAGTGTGAGCCCACCTATTGTGATCCCCTGACTCATATGGAACCGCAAACTCATGGACTTTACTCTCCATCAGTGCTAAAAAGATGGACACAGGTTTTCTCCAGTTTCACTAACTTATGACCATGGAGATGTAACACTGTCTCATAAATTTAAAAAAACTTTGCTGATAGCTAACTGGGATGGCATCAAACCCTACAAAGAGGCTACTGTATTTTCATCTCTACTGCAGTTTATTGGTTTATCTGTGCAAGCATATTTTACAGTTATGGGTGGCAGAACTGAAAAATAACTAAAAAAGACACTTTGCCGCCTTCTCTTCTGTATCACACTTTATTCTACAGCACACATAAGCTGATGCATCAACAGACATAATGAGGTGTTTTGTGAACTTACACAGTTGGAGGCAGCCTTGAGCTTTAGATTCACAGCGTTTTTGTCCTGGATCGCCTCTTTGCCGACACAAACAACATCATCCTGTGGCAACGGCTGCAGAGAGAAATCAAAACCAATGAATTATCCCATGGCTTTCCCTTTGTGAGGTCCTGCATGTCATCTGCCAGACTGAACAGAATTATTAGGTTTGTAGCCAAAGCATTTAACAGTTCCAGTACACAGTGTGGTGGACACTTACAATTGAGTGCCTGACGCCCTCCCTCTATTATGAGCATGTTCTTTTATGTTTTAATTTAACATAATACTTTAACAAACTAGTTTGGCCTTATCTAACGTTCTTGTGTTTTTCTAAGACTGTTTATGGGATTGAAATCAATTATTTATACTTGACAGAATTGTATCCAGTTTCATCTTGAAGCACATTTGTAAACAAGGCCAAACAAATGTGGCCCGTGGTGACACACTTCTCCCTGCATCTTTTTTTCTTATGCAAAACCAACCACTGATATTCCTTCTTTGTTTTCACATCATTTGCAAATAGTGGCAGCGTTCAGTCCAAATCAAGCACTTTCGGAGAAAAGCAGCTTCACGCTGCAGTGGTCAATCACAAAGCCCAGCGATCAGATTGGCTGGTCAACAGTATTGTTGTTCAAGCTTCAGTCTACAACTTGCTCTGAGTTTCTGTTATGTTGTTTTGTACCTCAAGCAACGTGTGCTGTCAGGAGACTGCACCGGCAGAGGAGGAGCAAACTTTTTGCTCATGCAAAACAACTCTCTGGAACAGTTGTTGCATTCGAGCCAGGAGCCATGAAACCGGGCGCTATCCAGGTGGGGTTTCCAGGTTTCATTAATTTATGACAGAATCAGAACTGACTTGTTATCTTACCATTGGTTTGTTGTTCGGGCCATCTCCTCTGGCAGGCATAGATGCTGGGGTCTCTGCTTCCATGATTTTTGGTGCATCAGTATGTGCCTTCATTGTGGAGTCAGCTTCTTCCTCTGGAGCTGCCCCATCCTTCTGGTCTCCCGCCTCTTCTGTATCTGCTGCTGCTGTAGTCGGATCAAGAGGTCCAACAGTAGGGAAAACCACTTCTTGTGGATTCTCTGGCTCTGCAAAAGTAATTTAACTTAAACTGTTAGTTTTTAAAAGTTAGTACACTGTAAAAAAAAAGAAAGAAAACTTGAAACTGCTGGCCTCAATGTGATTTTTAATAAAACTGAACAAAGATATTTACTTGAATCATAAAGGCTTTAATCTCCCTGTTCTACTTTTCAAGTGGCAACTTGTCCCTTCTGTTCTCCTTTTAGTGAGACGTGACGCCCTAAGGGTGAGTAGTTTGGTTAAATTTAGAATAGAAATTCTGGATTTTGGCAGCCATTGGCTTAGTGGGTAGCAAGGAGGTCTTGGGTTCAAATCCACCTGAGGACCTGGGACTTTTCTGTGTGGAGTTTGCATGTTCTCCCCCTGTCTGCGTGGGTTCCCTCTGGGTTCTCTGGCTTCCTCCCACCACCAAAAACATGCAATATAGGTGAATTGGCGACTTTAAATCGCCTGTAGGGGTGAATGTGAGTGTGAATGGTTGTTTGTCTTTCTGTGTTGGTCCTGTGATGAACTGGTGACTTGTCCAGGGTGTACCCCACCTCTTGCCCAATGTAAGCTGGGATAGACTCCAGGCCCCCCACAACCCGACACAGGATAAGCGGTGACAGAAAATGGATGTTTTGGTTTGGCTTGTTTGAGTTGGCTTAGTGTGTGAAACTCACATTTTTATACATATGAAAGATAAATTATCTGAACGAAACACAACAAGTTTTGAGTTGGCCTCAAAACTCAAAAATAAGTTTCAGCTAAGTAAGCTGCCCTGAAAATTTTAGTTTTCTCAACTTTTTAATTTTCACAGTGTATGGGCTCTTGGGTGTTGGCAACTGAAATACTTTCCAGTTTATTTGTGAATTTATAGGTTTGGGTTCAAAGTTGATATGAATGCAAGGTGGATATGAGGTTATTATACACCAACAATCCATGCAACCCAGGGCCTCAGTTAGACATGTTGATTTAGTCTGGACCACATTAATGGGATGAAATCTTATGCTGTTAAAATGTATGTATATTTTTCTCCTTATCATCCTCCACCTAATTAACTTACTCTGTCCTGCTTTTTCCTTTTGTCTCTGCAGGATAATGCAATCTTGGAGTATTTTACTGCAGAGCCTTAACCTGGTGGTAAGAGTTTGTCTGTTAGCAGGAACACAAGGTTGAGCTTGGTTCTGTTTACAGAAGAAGAGTCGGAGGTTTTCATTAGTCAATTCTGTAGTAAATTAAATTCTCTTGGCTCAGAGATTTATAGACCGTCAAACATTTCATATTTTTATTGGCCCAAGAATGTGAGTAAAATAGCGTGCTTGTTTTCATCAATGAGACCTTTGTTCTCGCTGATTAATAAGCTCCTATAACAAACCCACAAAATAAATTTCTAAATGAATGGTAGTGCTGTTATACACAAGTTAGTGTTTCTCACCAGTCGTCTGTGGGATCATGTCTCCTCGTACGTGTACCTCTGCTTCCACAGGTGGCACCGTCACCGCAACAACTTCCTCTTCCTGTGCTGTGACTCCTGCTGTAAAATCAGAATAAGACTTTATGTCACGCCGCTTAAAAAAATTACAGATTTCAACGTGAATTGCCTCATTTAAGATTCAAAGACTCAATTTTCTTTCCACTCAGCCGTGGAGGTAAAGTTTTCACTGGCACTGGTTTGTTAGCAGAATTACACAAAAACTATTTGATAGGTTTTCTTGAAACTTGGTTGGACGGTTGGTCACGTAGCAACGAAGAATCCAGATAAAGGAGCGGATTCAGGAAGTGGACTGTTAGGCCTTGGTGGGGGTGTGCACTCCATGCCCTAATAGTCATTCAAGTTACTCGTATCGTCTTTATCACATTCTGATTTTGTGGATGTGCAATAAAAACATTTCAACAACTCAGGATGTGGCCTTAATTCGATGAGTCTCAGCACTGAGGAACTGTATGTACAGTACCGGCCAATTCTATGCCACTAATGAACTAATTCCCCCGCTCAGCTTGAGCAAATAAACTGACAGAACAAGACATGGACTTTTTAAAGCTCTGACCTCCTGTTCACTCCCACAGGGACAAATGTTGTGAGCTTCTCAGGGAAATCTGTCGGTTCATAGAAAACATGCTTTCAGCTACACGATGAACTCGTGCCAAGTAGTTTATAATGTTTGATTTTATAAAGATGTGCTGTGCAGCTGGGGCATACTGTTCACACTGGGTGGATTGATGTGAAGTGTCAATCACAAGACTACTGTTCAGCTTTTAAAAGTCCCTTTGTAACCATCTGTCGGCCTCTCCGGTTCATTATTTCTCCTACACCGCAAAAATAATATGGTATTTTTCCATAGAAATTCCAAGGTATTAAATTTCAAGAATATTGAATTATTAAATGTTAAATTTAAGCACGTTTCCTACATATTGAGAAAATAATTCTTAAATCTCTTCTTTGTATCTAGGCAAATATACTTGTTTTAAGTGTAGCGTTACTTGTTTTACGATATACTCCCTAACATATAGCCTTATTTCATGCACTAGCATTTGTTGATTTTATTTTAAGCAGATTTTCCTACAAATTGAGAAAATAATTCTTAAATCTTTCTCTTCTTCAAGATGGACTTGTGTTTAGTCTGGCCACACTAGTTTTAAGATATCTGTGAGTTCTTTCAGGCTAGATATAAGTAATATATCCCAATTTTATTATTATCCTTCCTTGTTTTTGAAAGCTGAGTTTTTGCAGTTAAAGTGTTCATACCCACACCAAGAGGAGAGTGATGTTTGACATCTTATGACAGATAGACATGTTGTCTGTGGCAACTCATTTTGTCACAAAAGTTTATAAAAAAATTGTATTTTTAGAGAATAATCTTGCCTAGTGTTTGTGTTAAGTACAATCACTCAGAAGAATATGAGGTATTGTCCTACATCGAGTCATCATTGCTCAGCAAGCATGATTGGATAACTCTGTAATGTGAGATGATCGGTCACAGCTCAGACGGTATGCAGTTTTCACCTGTGTGCTTGATGTGAGGCCTTTGCACTTATGGAAGATTAGGTAATAGATTTTACTGCAGTAGATACGTAATGCTCTGAGATCCACACCATGAAGTCATTTACTTTGAAATGGAATTTTTCTCATCATGAGGTTTTTGAAAAGCCCCTGCTGTCACAGCGACTCAGTTTAGGTGAGGCATAAATGGGATATAGAAGATTTTGAAATACATTAATATGAGTGGATTGATTTTTTTTTTTATTCCCTGATTAAATGTACTAGGTGTCAGATAATGATACCATTGAAAACATAACTTTCTCCATATTTTTGATTAATGTAATACGTCATTATACCATTTTCCATTTTCAGGGCATCCTATGACTTTGGGGTAAGAGCCCTTGAAAAAACTCAACACTAAATCAAAGTCTTGATGAGATATTTCTGGTCAGGTTCTTTCAGCTGTAAATTAAGTTGTGATAAGCTGGATAACATCCATGGCATGTTTTATTCTCTCTGCTGATAAATATGCTACTATAGCCTGCAGTCACTGAGCTGCTCTCATTTGCTCTGGTAAAATTGCAAGGACAGAATCCAAAAGTCAAACCAGAATACCCAGCATGAGCTCCATTTACACAAATTTCCTTCTCTCTAACAACAACAGCATGACCTCACTCTCAAAACATTCCCATAATGTCTTACCTCTGCTGCAGATCTGATTACCTCTCACTCCCCTCACTGGGTGCCAGATTGAGTTGGTGATTGATTTCAGGTTTATAATTTCTTCCTATTGAACCACATCTTTCTGACACTCATTCCTTTGTTTACACTGAGATTACATTTAATTGTTGGCTTTGCTTTCAGTTTGGATGCATGACTGTAAAACACTCACTGGGAATATGTCATATGTAATAAAAATATGTTAATAATTTCTGAACACTGTGAAACTTTTTTTTTACCATAAATTATGGGTATACTCAAACTTTAATTTGATAGTGTTAAATATAGATAATGAAAAATAAATAAATAATGAATATAGATAATAATAACCATTGTGACATTTTTAAAATGTCAATAGGTGAAGGAGATGCTATGAAGCAAGTTGAAAATAGCCAGGCTTTCTTTTCATGAGCTGGCTCCACAAAACCTAAAAGTGCCTTCAGAGTTAATAAGAATCACAACTTTCTTTGTTAAGTCAGGCTTTCAGCTTCAGACTCCCTGTGCTTTCCCAGAAAATGTAGTATTTGGTGCATCGTTTAACTCTTCGGCTGCACAAAATGGACTCATCGTGTTCCGCCTACTTAACTTAAATAAAATCTATGAAGGTATAAAGAATGAATAATTAAAAAAAGAAAATTACAACAAAAAGCTACAGTGTTGCTCTACCTTATTATGTTCTCAGTGTCCCATTTATTTAAAATGTGACAACAGCACATTGTAGGGATCTTAAACTTTAAAGTTGATACAGAATATTTAAACATAATACTCAAGAACTGCATTTAGATTTGAAACTTTCCAATAATGAAAGATATGAGTTTTTCAAATCAATGCGAAACTAGAGCAACCGCCAAAGCAACAGCCCCCTTTAATCCAGTCAAGCCTTATCCAAAATCACACTCAAAGCCGTGTCACAAAACACAATGTTAAAGAAAATGAAGAAAAACATCCTGGATACACCCCTTAATCCACATCCACACCACATTTTAAAGGGTTCTGTTCTGGTCTAAGACCCATCCTCCCACCAAGTTTCATGGAAATCCATTAGTAGTTTTTGCTTAATCCTGCTGACAAACAGAACATTACCTGTGTAAATACAAGGAGACTAATCGATCTAAATTTTCTATAGCAGCAGTTTACTGACCCAGCAGAATCCCAACCAAGCATAAAGACAGAATCCAAAGTAGTTTATTGTTGACACGCCTTCATCATTCTCTTATAATATGCTGTGCAAAGTTTAAAGAATTAATATTACCCATTTATAAACATTTTTGCATCTTCATTTTTGCAACTAAATGCATGTAGGTTTATATAGCAGAGGAAACTCTATGAGCTGTATTTCTATTTATTTATTTTTATTTTTATTTCAACATATCTCCTTGGTCTATAGGTAATATCATAGGGAAGAGAATAAGTGAAAGGACAGCAATGTTTAAAGACTGTTTTAACCCAAAACTCTGACCAGAAACCTCCTCTGAACCAGGTATGGTGTGCAGCATATGTTACCATGGTAATCTAGTCAGGTTAAACTAATCTGATAATTGACTGTCTGATAATACATGTTCCAACCTTAAGTTTTAGACATTAAATTATTGTACTTTTATACTTTTACAGTGGTGTAATAGACTAAAATGCATTTAAAAACAATCTGAGGGGCAAGTTACACTAAAACAGGTCTTGCATCCATTTGTTTACATGACAACGGCCTTTTGTGGGCCTGAAAACACCCCCGTTTCCATCAACTCGTAAACGGGCAAAACACAATTCTTCTGAAAAATGTGACGACACAGCCCCACTTTGCACATGGCTATTATGTTTTCAGCCTAATAAACATGGACAGAAAAACAACAGAAACAATGGCAAATTGTCAGATTTTGTTTGTGCTGCAGACTCTGTTGACTTTATTAACTCTCCTCCATTGTTGATTTGCTGCACCATTACATGTGATCTTATTCTAAGGTGTTGAGTTTGAGAAGTTACACACTAAGCTAACTACTACCCCTGCATGTAGATGCATACTACAGTGTCTTCAGTCATTTTTACGTATCAGTGTGCACAAGAATCAAATCCCCAATGTTGTCGTGTGAACACAGAAACCCAAAGGAAACACGTATCCATATCTCCTCCTTTAACACTCAATTGTCTCCTCATGGTCGTCTCTGTTTCCTGTCATTACATTAGGTTTCATCACATGAGGCACATACTGCATATTCACACAGTGGTGTTATTGTCACACACGTCCACTGACTTCTGTTGATAAATCATTGTGACAGACAGGTGCCACAAGCAAAGAGTAAACAGTGCATGTGCCGTGCTGGCAGGTGGTGTAGTAATCCCCATGGAGGTCTTCTGGTATGCTTAGTGTTGGCAACTGTCCATTGCAGCTGTCTGTCATATAGTATCTAAACAGAGGGAATAAACCCACTCTTAGTAACTGGTTCAAGTAAATGAGAAAACAAGTCACAGTCACTGACCTGTGGTCAGTTTTGTACTTTCCTTACTGAAGTCAATCCTACAATGAATAGTGAGAGCGCTCTCTTTAGAGGTGCTCAAGTTTCACAATGGAGACCGAACGTTGCTGAATTTATTGCCTCATCTCAGTATCCTCGGCGTCTCCGGTAAACCATTAGGAGCATTAGCGTGGGTGTGGACCGTTGACAGGTCAAGGACTCCCTAACCTTGTTAAGTCTGGCTTTTAGACCCTGGTCTGCAGCCTGCAGTCTATACAGCTGCCAACCCTCACCTATCTCTGGGTGGTCTGTCTGTTTATTTTACCGGAAAGGATGAGGTCCAACTGGGGGGGGGGGGGGGGGGGGGGGGGGGCTGGGCATTATTCAAGTTGTCTCATACAAATGTGACACATAAGTGCAAGAGTACAGAGGTTGAAATGCATTGTTTCAGCTCTGTGGTCATTTTATGTTGTGTGGTTGATAAGAGGGGGGGTGACACTGTGGCTGATGGGTGAGTAACAGTTTGGGGTTTGGGGCTGTGGTGATATTGTGGTGAATGAGTGAAAAATTGTACTTCCTTTTTAAAAAAGAGAGAACCACAACAGAATTGACATTATTTAAACAACTAAGCAGGATTTTACATCCATCCTGTAAAAAGTCACTGTTTCACTGGTCTTGTGCTGATGATGTTACAGCACCTCAAACACACTTGTAAAACTTACCTGCTACATTTTCATAAGGCAAAATAAGTGCTTAACAATTGTTCACTGTTTTCTTTGCAACCAGGCCATTAAAGTCTGTCTGGTTCTGTCCAGTTCTCTGACCATCCATCGCTCATTACACACAAACCTTCCTAACACACCAGAGTCCAGATGGAATGAAACCTCTGCGTTTAATTGCCTCTTATGACCAACATTCACAGAAACAGCAGGGTCTCAGTGACTGATTGTTATTGTTTTGTGTTACTGTCGACCTAAAAGTCTTGCTTTTAGACCAACACTTCTGACACAACAACCACAACTGATTTGACCAAAACCATTCCACTGATGCATACTGGACATCAGAGATGTTGACAGCCCTTGAGCCTCACATAAACACACAGACTTGCCATTCATTCCTTGAGATCATCCATATCATGAGTCTTGCTATCATTGCACAAACACGACAAACCTTATCAGCCCTGACTACATGTGTTATGCAGCTCCGGGCCTGACTTCATTGCTCTCTCGAAGATTTTCCCACCATATTGCTCTGAGTGACGGCTGCGGTCTGGAAATGTTCTACCCCCACACACCCCATCTCTTGGGACTCCTAATGGAGGAATGGGGCAGGATTTAGAAGACAAGCCTGCTGCTCCACGCCCTTCTCCCTCCCAACTGCTCAGCCTCTCCTAGTCACGCACAGCTAATCTCAGGAATACATCGAGGTGAGATGTATAGGCTTCAGCCATCACACCTTCCAAACCATTGTGTAATGTAAAGTAACGTGCCAAGAATCACAAGGTAACAGCTACTTTCTGTCCTGTGGCCTCAGAAAGCTCTACCTTCTTTATCATATATGTAATGAATCGGCATGCATGAGTTCCAAGTTTGCAGAACTATGCATGCCTGTGCGTGATGCCCTCACTGTCCTCATATGTTCTAGTGGACAGAGAAGGTTTTCATGTCTCAGGTTTTGTCTTTTCAAATTCAAGATATTGTGCAACTTGACACACCCACTTCTAAATGCAGGCACTGCGCCCATTCCTCTGCAACTACTCCACATCTTTCGCTGTACACCTTTCATTGTGTGTCTAAATACATGAATCATGAACCAGTCGGCTTTGACATCCAGTCGCAGTATGACTTCCACAGAAGTCCTGAACTACTTTCAAGAGGGACAACACCAAAATTACACTTGTACCCCACTGCTCCCCTCCTTTCTCCGCTTCTTTTGCTGAAAACCTTTTGCAGTGTAATGGAGCATGGTGAGCTGATAATGGTCTGCACACATTACTGCACCACCATGCCAAGATCCCGGTGGTTGAGGTTCTACTCGCACCTTTCCAGCCACATCCTTCCAGCATGTAATAATCAGTAAATACTCAGTAATCAGAATCAGGTTTTCCACCATATAGATTTAGTCATAAAAAGGAATTTGCCTTGGCATAGCAATAAAACAGAGTATGAGAAAATATATAATGGCACATGTATGAAAACGTATTGTATGACCCTCTGCTGAACCACATCATCCTGCAGTGTTTCAAAGACAGTGTTTCCATCTCTCAAGTCACATAATTTATCTCAGATCTTTCTATTCACAAATGTGGTTTCCAGCTTTGACCAGTGCCAACACCCATTTCTTCTACTGGTTCTGAAGCTGTTTTGGGTCAGAAATAAAAACTCTCGAGATATTTGTCAATGCCTCTCCTCTTCTATCAGGCCTCTGGAAATATTTGTTATGCATATGTTTAAAGGATTCACATGGATGCCTCGCACAGTGTTTTGCAATGTATGCCTTTTACATAGTGTAACACAATACATTCAATTATTTCAGCATTTCTGAGCAATGAAATATGGAATAAATATTGCAAAATTGCATAATTGAACTACCATTAAGTAAAGTTTTCTTTCTACTGTTGCTTCTGACCATGTCTAAGACTTGTAGAACCACTTCAGAGGTTCTCTGACATCACTCTGGCATCAGTTGAAGAACACCTCCTCCACCCCACAACTCCCTCACTCACCCCAACATGGATTTTCAAAGTAAAATACAAAGTGGAGACAAATTCCACTCAATCAGTGAAATGAAAATGTAATACTTTTTAGTAATACTTTTTAGCTCTAATGTTTGTATATCTGGCTTCTCATAATTCTGCTATGAATAGAATTTATTAATCAAAATTAAATCAAAAGTACACAATAAAAGAGTGCAGAGAAAATAGTTGGGTTTCTTTTGATTCAAATGAAGTCAATCAAGTTTATGTTGTGAAATTATTAATACAGATTGCAACTTTTTCTCTCATCTTGTTCAGTCTCATTTTTGGCATTTTTAGCATGTTTTCTTAAGAAGGAGTGTTTTCATAATTTTATATCCTGCTGCTCTTAAAGGGATCTGAATTTTGAGAGTTAATAGCCTGTTAAAGAATGTGACATTGGAGCCCGAGTCCCTTAGGGTTAGACATGGTGTGCAACTCTACCCTCTTTGAAACAACAGACTGCTGACCCCACCGTCTTGACTCCCCCCCCACCACTACGCCTCCTCCCCTGTCGTTCCTGTCACAGCGATTAGCAGCAGAACCCAGCTCATTCTTCTCTCTTGGCAGAAAAGCAACTGGATCTCATGGTTTCAATCAGGCCCGTGGATGCAGCACTTTCTTCACCCAACAGTGCTGCAGCGTTCACCCAACCCCACCCTGAGGCTGCTGCAGCTCCTTATCGAACACACGATGCCTGTTTCTAGGGACCACAATCAGGAAACATGACATCTGCTTTCAATTGGGAACATTATATCACCCCGCTCCCACCCAGCAGACACTCACAATTGCCCACTACAGTTTAACAGCCTTGTGCATTACCTTGAATGAGCCTGTTAGGTTTCAGTTCGTGCAGGAAGACTGTTGGGGGATCCTGTTGCAGAGTGAGGCAAATCTGAATGTCAATAGCACAGAGGCTCAATATTGATTTTGTCCAGAGAGAATTTGAAACATCTTTCAAAAAAAATCCACCCGTAATTACTTGCACACACACACATCAAGCAGTGATATTGGAAAAACAGCGATAATTGGCCTGTAAATCAGTGAACTTGAGTGAACGTAGTAAAAGGACTGAGCACATTTCCTCTTTAGTGGCCTCTCACTCTCACACACACACACACAAATGCTGACCTGTCCATCAGGTACGTGTCTTGATAAAGGACACTAGACATGTGGACAGGAAGAGTCGGTGATCGAACTGCTAACCCAGAGATAAGAGGATGCTGAACCAAAGCCACCCGAAGTCCAGACGTTTATTCTCCTGTTTCCAAACATCGCTTGGTTTCATTTTGCTTTCTTACGTTATGTGTAGCCATCAGATACTCCGGCTTTTACTTCCCCTTTCCTCCCATTTATCTAGTTTATAGATCAGGGCATGTGCTGGTTGTTCTATGAGGCAGCCTGTTTGGCTCTACCATGTCAAAGCTTATTGTAAGTGAAAGTAAATAGAGTCCAAAAGTACAGAGGCTGGAGAAAAGTTCAAAGACCCACTGACTCACAGGGCTGAGTGGAGGAGTAGGAACTCTGCTTAGTGGAGGATGAAAAACAATATCAGTGCATGTGTGACTCTGGGGTTTGACTTGACTAAAGGCCCATTTATGCTCCTTCTTCGTACGTAAATGGATACATCTGTCCATAAACGCTCTATCCATCGACCCATACATACTTCAGAACGTCCTCTACATCGAGGGAGCATAAATGGGCCTTAAATTGGCTTTTGCTCTGTGCCATCTTATTCATGGCATGGGTGTTGTGTTGTCGACATTGTTCCTGTGGTGCATCTGTTACTTCACTGGGGACTACACAAACAATGATTTCCATAATTAGATGCTATGAGGTTTGCAGGGAGGTTGCTTAAGTAGAGAGCCTCCTAAAACCACTTCACAGTGCAGACTGAGCTTAAAGGGCATTACGGAAATTGTTTCTAAGTACAGTTTAGAGATATTTGCACTAAATTTTTTTTCAAAATGTGAGACATTCCTGTCATGCCACCGACAACAAAGTAAATCCAAGCATCTTTCACTCCCTGTGCATTGCTTCTTTCCCAGCAGGGGTTTTCCCCCTGGTGTTTCTAAACTTCTCCTGTTTAGCATCTGCTGCCACGACCACCCCCCAGGTTGCCTGGGTAACCGCTAACACCTGTGTATCTGCTCTGACCTCATCACAGTAAAGCTGTACAGTTAAACCATCTTTCCTCTGCGTGCATAACTCTGCCCCGCTCCACACTTTGGGGTTAACAAGACATCTCAGCAAGAGGTTTTGGTCCGACTCAGGAGACAGATGCTTCATCCTGTAGATGAAATATAGTTAAACTTAAGTGTTCGCCTTTGTCTTTGCTCTGTTTCCCATCTGTGTAATATCTCATGTCTGCTCCAGTGCGATTCATCTTTTTTTGACATGCATATTTGGCACAACTGCGGAGTCATTTTGAGAGACGATGACCAGAAGAGCACATCGTGAAATGGATCTTTTTCACCAACACCACCAAAGCAGTATTAAAGTTTTACTGCTTCCTTTTCAGAATCTATAGGATGAAATTATGTCGAGGCAGTTTCATTTTCCAAAGCAGCTGCCTCTCATTGATAGTGATCTCATTCCTCTAAGCTATCGCCCATGAGCAAAACATAAGGTTTGAATTAAACAATCGTGTGTGATTCGTTTCTTGCCACAACTAAACTATCATACAACTGTATGATAGTTTAGCTTTAGTTCATTCTTAGCCCTATTTCTTTTGACATCTTGGACTTGTGTTTATTGTGATTTGAGCTCAGCATAGCTTTCTAAAATGTTTTACAGATATGTTTTTCCTGTCAAATCCGACTATTTAATGGGATAAATGGGATTCTTTTGCAATCACACACCCAGATTGATTTATATCTTTTCCATTTCAACAAACCACTAATGGGGTGAGATGCTTCAAGTTAAAAAATAAATCATGAGTGATCATTTTAAGCAGACCTCATAGTGCACAATTTGATTTTATCAGAAACAAACAGCCTGAGCTTGAATTGTCTGCACTCTATTGATTGTATAAGAAGAATAAGATAATGTGAAGACATTTCTGAAGAGAAATAGATGAGATCAGATAAATAATTGTTTTATCAGCTCAGCCTTATTTCATGTTTACACAACAGGATTTGTCCTCCTAACTAGAGTCACTACCACACACTACAACACACATAACCTAACTGTTAACTCTTCTCCCACACACACTTCAACTTGCCTCACATTGCAAAGCTAAAAATAAATGCACATTTCTCAAAGTCCTGAAGATGGTGGGAATCAGGTCAATGAAACAAGCTCCAGAGGAGGACGGTTCTCCAAGGGCTGAATGACGGTAAAAAGGATATTTATGAGAAAATGCACAAAGCCCTCTTTTAGTGGCATACAGTAAATTCACAAGTTCAGAAAAGAGATTTTATCTTCAAACCATAATTTAGAACATTTCACCATTCCTTTTAAATGATTCCTTTGTTTGCCAGGGTATACTCCAAAGTTTCCTGTCAGCATAACTGAGAAAAAATCATTATCGAACCCTTTATACGAAACCTCACATGTTATAGATTTGTTTTCAGTACGGAGATATGATAGCATTTCAGAGAAGGAAAAGGTTGTAGGGTTAAAACCTGGATTCAACTCAAAAACCATTCAAACAAACACTCCTCCACCCAATCCCCACCCCTCCTGGCCCTCCCTCCCTCCCTCCTCGTAGCTGCCCATACTAACTAAAAACTTGATCTCTTTATGTTAATAATTTCCTCCTACTCACCATTTAAGAGTGAACCGGCGAGAAGCAAAGTGAAAGCCAACATTTTGCAAGGCCCGTTAGTTCTCTTCACAGATGATGCTGCCATTCTCGTCCTAAGTGTGCACACGTCCGACGGGTGTGAGTGAAAAGACAGAGAAAGAAAAGCTGGTTGAGTCTGAGCACTTTGGGGTTTCCTCTTACCCAGAGCAGGACAGGGTGGGTACAGCACCACTTGTGTTCTGTCAGGTTTTATATAGCCCCCCTCCTCCCTTACTGAGGCCCAGCCCTACACCCAGTCCTCCACTGGTTACTTTAACCCTTCCTCTGTGCCCCCACCCATTTAGAAGAAGCGAGCCAGATGGAGGGAAGAAGGAAAATTGGGTCTTGTTGTGTGTTTTTAAAAAGAAAAAAAAAGTGCGGCATTCTTTAAATTCCCACCAGTGTTTATGCTTAAATATGCATTTCCATCGCTTTAATCCACCAGAATCTGGCTGCAGCATCTTTCTGTGTTGCAGCACTAGAGAAATAAATTTTAGTGATCAATGTTCATGCCTTTCTTTGCTCACAAGGGTGTGTTTGAGCAGTGAACCCCGTCTGGACGGGAGCAGTAATCTACTGCACAATGAAAGGTGATAGCTGACAATAGGCAGTGGCACTCTGGTCCTTAATAGGCTTATGGAGATAGACTGTGGAGGAGAATATCATACTCCAAACAAAAGTGTGATCCACTGTTATGCTAATGTTATTAATCCATTTCAATGTCCTGAAACCCCCGACAGTCAGCAAGGCCATCAATCAACAACAGCCTCCCCACTAGTGAAGACACCAAAGGGTCTGCTTAAACCTTTCACACTTCCACCGAGGCTTGAAAGCCCCCAGCCCCCCTGCAACTTGAGGATCTTTTGCTTTACTTTTGTTGAGTCTTTTGCTAGAAGTTCTCATGCTCTCTGTAAGTCACACATCTGGAAACACTGGTGAAGTTATGCTAAATGACTTCTTTAAAAAAAAACCTCCACCCTCTTGGACAACGAAAAGTAGCAGCAACAGAGAGTCGAGAAAAGCAAACTGGACCACAGCTACTAACATGCTTGGGAAACGGTCATGTAATTTGATACCGTTCCTAGAGTCCCCCTGTCCCAGGTTTGGCCCCATTCTTCCCCTCATCACCCCATTTCCTCCCTGTTACCCCTCCTTCCTCCTTGCTGGAGCCCTATCAAACATTCAGCTCAAACAGCGGGACACTGAGGTGGGCAATTGGCTCCTCACTGTGACTCCAGATGAGCTTAGCTGAAAACCTCTAGAGAAAAAAAAAAGGGATGTGTCCATTACAGCAGACACAGCTGGACATAAGCAGCAAAGTAACCCCTGTAAAACAATCATTAGACTGTTAGCTGGTTAAGTATTTCTGCTACTTGAGTCCTCCTGAATCACAGCTTCCTACCTGATAGTAGGAAGGCAAAGAATAAGAATTCTACCCTCAAAACATTGTGTCAGTAAAAACCCTTGGAATTCTTTTTCCTTTCTTTCACTTGTGCACAAAGTTTAGTGCATTTTGACTTTGAGGCAATAATAAAGCTTAGTGTGCAGTTTGTGACAGTGTTTGGTCATCAGTGTCACAGAGCAGGAAACCAACGCATCAAGTAAGTGCATTCCTTCTTACAGTCTCTATAGAAAGCCAATCTGGAAGACATTTCTACCTCTGGCTTGCCGTGATTTACAGCCTAAAGGCCTGGCTTCATAAAGCT
Source organism: Chaunax sp. Z400 (assembly GCA_037577475.1). Taxonomy (NCBI): domain Eukaryota; kingdom Metazoa; phylum Chordata; class Actinopteri; order Lophiiformes; family Chaunacidae; genus Chaunax; species Chaunax sp. Z400. The sequence goes on from CM075185.1 coordinate 26,260,496, forward strand.
TCATTTGTTTATAGCATATTGACTGTTATGCACATCTGTTGCAGCTTATGGAGTTTGAAAACACGACCCCCCCTTTTGCTTGTAGTCGTTGTGCTGTTTCTTCAATAACAGTACATTGCGATCATCATATATGTGCTATATATGTGTTATAGATTATTCCTGACTGCAGTGGGTCTTTTGGTTTAGGTTGCAAATGTGTTTGAACCAGACTTGAGCATTGAGCCTTTTAGTTCCACACATTGTGTGTGTATACACCTTGGAGCATGTGTGCTAAATGCTTTCTGAAGTCTGATGAAGTGTCTCGGGAGAAGAGATGTTGTGCTTTTACTTTCTCAGGAGGAGTCTCTTTAAGATTTACAAGAATCCTGAACCGTTACATTTTGTGGACATGCAATTTTTTGACTTGCATACATGCTTCAGTTTCCTTTTTCTCTACAGCCAAAGCATGCATTCACACGCCTGTTTCTGATCTCTAATAGAAACACAACTAAATAAAGCTTAGAGGGACAAAAAGGTCACATATGCATATTTTCCTCTTATTTGTTGTGCGTTGTATCCATCTAGCTTGTGTTTGTGTGAGTAGCAGAGTTTTGGACATCAGATTTTTTGCGTCTCCACTAGGTAAAAAGTACCTGGTACCTGGTGCTACTTTTTTAGTACCTGCTCTGCTGTGGCTCAAGCGAGCAGAGCAGGTACTAAAAGGTCACGTGAAACGTTACAGACCAGTGATTGGTCAATGCCCGGCAGACACGGAGGACATGCACAGCACAAATCAATGACTGCCACACTCAAACAGTTCAGTGACCATAACTTTTATTGCAGCCGCTATTTTGAGGAGGTGCAGACGTTCCTGTCTTAAACAGCTGATGATAGGATCACCAGATGTGGACAAGAGGTGTGTGTCATGTTACGCCACGGCAGTTTTGGTCACTATAAAGCAACAAAACAATGTAGATAGATAAATAGCACGACAGGTAAGAGGAAAAATATGTAGTTTTGATTTTGTCTTGAACAGATTACCTGAAAAACCACCAAAAACCCCCCCAAAAACATTGATGCTACAATCTGTTTTTTGAGAGCATGGACACATTTATAATGCTCTACAACACAAGGAAATAGGGCACAGCAACTGGCATAATTATACACCTATATTTAAGTTAATTTTAAACATATTGATGATCATTACAAATGACTTTCTGGAATAAAACCAGCCAAATTGTACTGTTGATGGCTTGAGTCAGATCTAATGTCTAATATTATATTTCTTGGATGTGTTTTAGGTAAAAGGTCATTGGTGGTTGATTGAAAGAAATCTTAATTTGTGGTATTAAAGTATAATCTACCAGGATCACTTGAGTTTTGGCCGACTAATCCGTATGTTGCATGGAATGGCAGATCTTATCACCAAATAGAGGGCTTATTCAAAGAATGAGGCATGGATTTTATTCTCAGAAAACTATTTTTAAGTGTCCAGGTAGATAATGTGAAGCTTTACTCATGCAGGTTGTACAGCGGTTTTAATTTATGGCTTGGTGTAAAATGTAAATCTTCAATATTTTGCAGTTGGTTGCTGTTGCTGTCTCAGAGCAACAGATCACCAGCAATGGATTGTTTGTAAGAGCCTCAGGCAGAGCTCTGAACAGGAAGTTGTAAAACAGCCTCTCTTCTAAGGGGTCTTTTGTGAGAGGAAAACCTTCCTATGATCCATTCATAATTTATAACATTGTTTTAGAGGTTCATGGTTCTGTTTTGACTCAAGTCAAAGGAAAATACAAAAGCCACTGACATGCACCACTAAATTAATGGTTTGGACATTTTGTAAGCCCTCATTGAAATGTTCTTCTCAATGTAATTTGGTTTAATTTGTGTGGAAACACACCTAATCACAGAAACACATGCATGTTGTAATATACATTTTATTGAACTTTGAAAATGGGAGCCATAAATCCAACAAAGCTCACTGATTGGCTACTTGGAAGGGAGCCTGTCATGAGTGGAGGAGAGGGAAGCTGAGAAGGAGGGAAGCTGAGAAGGAGGGAAACTGAGCGAAGGCTTGTGAGGAGGAGGAGTAGTGGGAGGGGATTTCATTTCAAACAGCACCAAATGTTGACCGTTACACCTCCGGGCTGAGCTGAAAGGTCTTTGCCCTCAAGTGAGCGGGAAGAGGAAAAAATAAGGAAAGGAAGTGCAGTATTGATGTCATGTCTTCCCAAAACAAAATGTGCATTAAGGACGTTTCTGTTTGAGTTCCCTTCACAGTCTCAGGGTAGAGTCTGTCTGTGTCATGACCTTACAGGATATCTGCAGATGTTCAACCCCCTGATACACACTGACACAGACACACACCCTCAGGCTGCAGTGCAGAAACAGATAGGTTTTGTGACTGACATGCTTACCCTTTGGCCTCTTCCTGAATCACATTTTCACAGCCTCTCACATGATGTAAGCAGTGAGTGAATGAAGAAAGCCCATTCCGTCTCAATCAGCCCGCCATGCTTGTGATAGCGACTTTGTCCAGAAGATGGCATCAGTAGACTGGTGTGCTGTCCAGATCGACCCACTGTAGGGACATTAGTTCCATCAGCCCATTGTTTAAACCCAAATTTATTGCCTCTTACGGCATATTTTTGTGGAAATGAACCAGCTGTGCATATTGGAAGAATCCAGCTGTTAGTGTTAGGTGGTGAATGATAAAGGCAGTTATGTCCAGAATCATTACGAGTGGCCATGTCATTGCCAATGGACAAAAGAGAACTGACTGCAGGCAAATTGAAGAAATAAAATGTCGTCATGGATTTGCTCATCCAATAAATCCTGGAACAAGTTGTTGAGAGATGCTGGGTTGTCATTTGCAATAAGGGACTCTTTTATTTCCTGCTTTAGCCTTTTGTCCTTAGCAAGAACAAACTTATCAGTTCCTGTTTGATTGTGCTGCATTAAATTAAATCAGCAGGAGGCTGATGTTCGCAGACCTCAACAGCCTCAAGGCTGCATTCGGGTGGCGCTTAAGGGAATTTGATGCTTGATTGTAGAATAGAGGGAGATTATATCATGGAAAAGGGTACAATTTGTATTCATTTCCACTTATAACAGCTGCTGGGTATTTTCTCAGTGCTCATCAAGAAAAATCTGTAAAGTGTAAAAAGATGTATGCATTTATCTGTTCAGGCAGTTATGCAATGCTCGACAACCATTACACAACACCTCTCTATTAGAGCTTATGCAGCACCGATCTTTATAAGCTTTAATCAAGTAGTATTTGATGAAGGGATCATTTATTGTAATGAAAAGCTGTGATTATTTTAATTATACATGAAGATTTTATATTTCAATCACTTGAGCCGCCAAGAGCACAACATGCCCAAGTTGTATTATGATAATTGAAGAGATCAATTCCTCACACTGGATTTCTTGAGAAATGACTAAAACAATTACTCTGTGAGACAAAACTATTACTTGATAACATCACAAACAATACAAAATACAAAGGTATTCAATTTACAATAATATGGAATGGTGAAGACCTGGGCTTTTGTGCTTAATAAATGACGTAATTGTTGACTGTTGTGCTCCAATCAGTTCAATCAGGAGAGGCTAGTGGTTGAAGTAAATAAGAATGTTTATTATATCAAATGATATGTGATAATTAGTATGCTGGAAAGTATTTAGTGTCAGAAAGTCTTTACTGTCAGAAAGTCTTTGGTGTCAGTAAGTCTTTACTATCAGAAAATCTTTACAGTCAGAAAGTCTTTAGTGTCAGAAAGTCTTTACTATCAGAAAATCTTTACTGTCAGAAAGTCTTTAGTGTCAGAAAGTCGTTTGCGTTTAGACTCTTCAGGGAGACTGAGATAGAAGGGCATCTGTCCTGAGCAGCAGCAAGATATATATCCCTCCTTGGAGTCCAGACACTGCGGTGGTGGTGGCCGATGACCCTGGTGAAGCTGCTGAATGATGAAGTTGGTGAATCTTTGAAGACTGGGTGGTGATGGGTAGGTGGAGGTTTGTGCAAAACAGCAGCATGAACGGGTCTGAATTCTTCATGGAGAGGGTGCTGCGATGGCATAGGACAGATGCAGCATGAAAGGGGTGCCAGCAATAGTGTTGCCCGAATGTGCAAAGGTTTAGTCTTTCTGACTAAACTTATGCTAGAGCTTCATTAGTCAATATAATTAACTGTCTACTGGTTTCAGAACAAGTATTGTAAAAGTGTTGCTGTTATTCCTTCCACCTCATTTTATGTACATAGAAATTGTGTCATTTAAAGGTGCAATAAGCTGTTCTTGATTGAGTCTCATTCGCATGTCATCAAGTCAGAATGCTTTGAGTTGGTGACTCGTCAGACCTTTACTGCAGCTTTAATTTATGTAATGACGTGATCACTCAGCTGGTGCTCCATCCTGCTTGAGGTACTTTCAAGGACATTGAAGCACAGCCTTGTCCATTGACTATTAAAACAAACTCTGCTGGCTTGTTCAAGTTGCATTGTGAAGTTCAAGGCCCTTTCCATTCATCACTCATTCCACAGTCGGAGACACAGTCTGAATTATTCTCCAAGATCTGCAGTCAGTGTAAGGTCTGTTTTCTCGTGAATCAAACGTTGTGGGCAGCAAGAGAAGCTGAGCATCCGTACCTTACACCGAACAGCTCATGATTTCACAGAAATCAAGTGATGCGCTGTTGTTTAACTAATAGTGTACTTGCATCCTTGCATCAATCTTTACTTAAATTAGAATTTATGATATAGATATTATGACAGTCGTCAGGGGCTGATGGAGGAAGATGAGTTTCTAATGGCTGTAGTAGCTCCATAAACCTGTATGGTGCCATCCAGCTGCACAGGCCATAAGGAAGCTGTCCTGCAGCTAGCTCAGCTGTCAGTAGAGGAGGCTTCAGTCATAATGACGTGTGTGTGTGTGTGTGTGTGTGTGTGTGTGTGTGTGTGTGTGTGTGTGTGTGTGTGTGTGTGTGTGTGTGTGTAGTAAGTGAGGAGGAATTGCTGAGAGTAAGCACTGTGACAAGTAAAGAGAGAGGAGAGGAAAGATGAGGTTCGAGCCTGGCAGGTGTACGGACGACCTTACGATCGGCTAATGAAACCCTCTCCTGGATCTGATGGGTACGGATTCGGAGGCCTGAATATTCATACATCCCTTATTCTCCTCCCCCTCCTCCTCCCCTCTGCTCTGCTTGCCCAGAGCCCCGAGGGTTAAACATGAATTATGGATTCTGGCTCTTTAAGGCGAGAAATCGGGAACCCCTATATGCTGCTCACATGCCATACCAAATAGTGTCACAGTATGACTGCAGTGCGAACTATTCTCCAGGCTGTTCATCACGTTTGCTTTAAAAAAAAATCAAATTCTAAGGTAGTCATTTTCTCTAGGATATTTCTTTGTTGTTTTAAACGCTCAGCTCCTCTTTGGTATCAAATATGCTACTCTTGTATGGAAAAATGTGTTTAAATGGATCTATCTGCTGCATTTGTGCACACATTTGTGAGATTTAACAATAGCACATTGTTAAATATCTGCTAAATGAAAATAGTACTTCATTTTCTTGAAAATAATCTTATTCTTTTCCGTAATTCACTATAATGCCCTAAAATCTATGGTTAACTGATGTTAAATGATCACATCAGCATATTTTCAATGTAACACACTGCACTCAATTCAAAAGCTTTCAATTAAAGAAAAAAGATGCCCGAAACTCCTCATTTAATTTAAATCATGATTAATAATGCACTTATGTTCGGGGCTCATGATGTTAAATGCTGCAGCTGAGTCGTATGCAGGCCTATTTGGGGTCATGGTTTTATTAGATAATGAATTTCTCATTGATATGTTGAGATGTCAGAGGAGGGCTGGCATCATTTTTGCTTTGGCCAACGATTATGTTCATTTCTAAGTAGAAAGGATCAATGATAGATGCTGCATCCCTGGGATTTCAATTAATCTGACATCATCTTGCATTTAGAGCCCTCTCAGAAAAAGCCAATAATAGGTTAACTATCAAATTAGCATGCAAGTGGTCCACTTACATAATAAGAATATAGATTATCCAGTTATGTGCGTCAGAGTTCAGACTGGCTTGAAAATGACCTCCCCTCTACCAGCAGCAGACACTTGGTTTATACGATATAAAACATAGAAACTCATATAATAGTTCTTTGGACAATTAGCTGTTTTATGAAACAGTATAATAAGACAAAACTGTACAGCATGAAACATACATTAATTTTCCACATGAAAGGAGATTTTCATCAAGCAGGGCTTCAGTTTGAGATTTAACCACTATAAATATGGAGAAACTATGTTTAGCATTCATTACAGTTTATGTTTAGCATCGCCACAAAAGAAACCAGGCGAAAATGATTTTCATCAGCCGCGTATTTAATGTATAACAACAGTACAAAGTGAATCTTTTGCTTGTAAAATAGGAGTGTTTTTTATGTACAATATTTATACAATAATATATAGTTTAAAAAACATTACAGATTAAACGTTTGACAGCTTATTGCACAACACATTTATAAATTATCATCATCAAATCACACATGAAACAGAGATTTCTGTCATATTTCAACACTTAACAGGAAATGTAATTATCATTTATTTTATTTTATCTTGTTCCTCTGGATTAGCATGAGTCAAGGTCCTGTGGGGAGTAAAGAAACCCCTCTCATACTGGAATGGTAAAAACAAAGAGCAGCGCTCCAGAATGACACCGATAGACGGCCATGACGACGAATATATGGAGCATTTAAACAGCCTCACCTACAGGAAGAAGTTTATCTCGCACCATTGCAGCAGTGAAATACAAACAATCCGAACTAAAACCCTGAATTAACGCGATGCCTCAGGCTGAATAGTTCATCATGATAATCAGTTTACAGCTTAGATATGGCACTCTATAAATACAGCAGCAAGGAGACAAGCAATCAAGTCAAATGTACATTTGAAAATTAAAATAGTGAATTATAAGCATATAAAGTCAGGATGTGAAGCGAAGACGCACTGAATGAACTTTATCGAGACCAACAGCTGACCTAAACACACATATCATTAATCATACATCCACACTGTAAACCAAATATTAGGAACACCTCCTTTATACCGAGCTCCAGAATCATCTCACAGCTCAAACATCCTCAGGGTTAGAAATACTGCTCCGGCTTGTTTCCTATCATCTCCTGGTGAGGTTCAACGTGGAATTATTGTGAAAGTCAATAAGGCATCAGAACCTTCAGCTAACTTAGTCTGACCAGATTAGTCCTCAGGAGCAGCAGGTGTTCTTAATATCTCCAACACTGTGAGCATTTCAAGTATCACGCTAAAATGTAAACAATGACGGATTAGACGAGGGGGTTGGGGGGGGGCAGCTGATGGTCAGGGTGAATCTGATCACACTTTTAAGCATTAATCCTTCTTTCTGCCATCGATTTGATCTCCACTTATCGTTGAATGGTTGAATGGTCTTCAATGGGATCTTTTTCACACGGCACGTATCTTTTACTTCAACGGGAGCATTTAACATGAATGAAACATGAGAAACTTTATATTTGGCACAAAAGTGACTGGGTCTGGAAATATCCCTACATACATTTCACATTTGAAGGCAATGCCTTCTCAGTGTTCTGTTATTTAAGAGCTGGACCATCATCTTGTCAGTGACACATTTTATGTACACTGTTCAGAAGAGTTGTCCCTCATAAAACCTTTATATAACATAAAATAACTTATGACAGGGAGCCTGAAGAGGAGAAATGGAAACTAATTATGCCAAAGTCTTTAGTGCTCTTCTTTTTAAGCCTTAAAGGCGAAAACAGGAAAAGGCTTAACAAAATAAAGATACGCATCTCTACTCTGAATGACTCCAAATGTCACCGCAAACCCATGATATGTAGTATGTCCTTCATCTTTGATAAATCAAAAGCACTTTGAGTCCTCTCTCACCACATGTGCCCTCCCATTAAATTGGCTCCTGTCTTTGTCCAGCTCCTCCAGTGACTTTTCAAGTTGAGTCAGTCTTTACTGAAAGAGCTCCAGCCACGCCACACACAAGACGCTTTGCTTAAACAGCCACTGCAAAGACCAACCAGTGCCCAGCGGAAAAGAATTGGTGGCAAATTCAGCCACTGTGATGGCCCAAATACACCCCCACCCCCCACCCCCACCCCCACTCTCTCTCTCTCTCTTCCAGAGCCTCTTTAGAAGATGGATGTTTGCGTGGTGGAGCTTCCTCTGAAGAAACGATGACATTGAATTGAAAAGTCGTGCTTTGGGACGATCTTCTGTTTGATTTGTCCAGTGGTTTATGTATGTACAATGGTGTGTGTGTGTGTATTTATATGCATGTGTATGTAAAACTCTGATTTCAAAAAAGGTTAGATGTTGTGTAAAACATGAATAAAACTGTCTATTTGTTTCTTTCATAAGATTAACTGTGTTTAAACAGTCTGAATATCTTACTGCACTTTAGTTTAGCCTCTGACTCAACTCATCACTCACCACAGACACTTGTTATTTCTTCTCACCCCTCTCCTCTCTGTGCATTCATGAAGTACACTTCCGCTCCACTCAGCAATCAAATAAGGGAGAATTACAGTGTTTTACAGTGGATTTCAGCAACTCCATGTTTGCTGCTGCAGAAGTTCAGAAGCGAGAGAGAGAAGTTAAATCCTCTTTTTGAACCCACATAATTAAAAAAAATAAACACCGTGCTCTCCGACTCTAGGTGTCATCTGTCCCTTCACACCAGACAGTTAAAACAATTTACTGTACAGCAAATCATATTATTATATTATATATATATTATATATTATATTATACTTTTGAGATTTACTGTAAGTGACTTACATAAAAATTCACCTTCAGTTTAGCTGTCCTGAACAGAGAAATTATCTTGTTTAATTTTAAAAAAAAATATTTATTTTTTATTATTTAATTATTATTATTACTGCAGTTTATGACGCTTGACTTCTGACTTCATTTCTCATCCAAACCTTTTTGAAATCAGGGTGGTATCTCTCTGTGAATGTAATGTATGATCAGTCTGTTTATGTAGTAGGTCCATTAAGTGTGCTCTGTGTGTGTGTGTGTGTGTGTGTGTATGTGTGTGATTGTATATCCACATATGTGTATCTAATGTGTTCCTTCATCTGCACATCAGAGTGCCATGCATGTTGCCAATCAGTTTATAACTCCTCTGTTATAGTCTGTAGGTGTAGTCTGTGTATGTATGTAGGTGTGTGTGTCTCAGCTCTCTGCAGACATGGCTGAGATGATCTGCTCCACTTTATATGCCAACTTCTGCTTCTGGGCTTGTTCATCCTGCTCCAGTGCCTCGATGATCTAAAACACACACGGGAAGAGACTGTGACACCAAGTACGTGATGCATAAAGTTTGCGTGAATCATACAAATATGCACACGGAATTTATGAATCAAACAAATACAGATGACCTACAACACCAGCAGCTACTTTGATGGTCTAACATTTTGGACATTTTACTGCATTTGATTAAAGTTATGAGTCTGAATTATTTTAGCAGGTCAATCTGATTCGATTAATTAGAATTCATATATATAAACACTGTGGATGCAAGTTAAAACTAAAGCTTATCAAGTAGGAAATGCCAACATTTGCCTCTCAACTGCAGCCACCATCCATCCTCTCATCCAGCTATGGTCCATTCAGCCTCCAGCAAACCAAGATAGAGAAGGCCATAAGGCCAAAATCTGGGGTTCAAACCAATGGGTGAAGCCCATCCATGGCCTCCACCAATTCCTGAGGGAACTGTCTGGTCCTTTAGTGGTTACATCATCCCCTTTGGCCACCAGCTAGTCACTACCTTTGTCAACGTTTTGATGGACATGAGCTAAACAGAGCTACGAGCACGCAACTGTTTTCAATAAAATACTCATAAAGCATTTGAGGAAGTGCAGATTCTGGTATGCATTCATTCACCACAATAAGCGACACCTTTTTATGGCACACAGTCATTTTATCCTTTGATTATATAAAAAAAAATGGTCTGCAGCTGCTGTAATCAACAAAAAATGCTAATTGCATTCTTCTAAGCATTGCAGCAGGAGAGCTACAGCAAACGTCTACGGTCCAGTGTGATGCTTGGGTCTCACCTCTTGGCTGTACTTGCTGATGTAAGCGTAGATCTCGTGGAGGGCACTGAGCATGTTGAACTCACTGGAGTGAAGGCGGGCCTGTTCAGCCAAATAGGCATTCATATCCTGATCACTGATGGCAGGCAGGCGGTTGACATCTGCGTAGTACCTGAGAGGAGAGACACACACACACACACACACACACACACACAAGCATGCAGTCCCATTTATATAAGAGGATTCTTCCTAATAGCACCAAACCAAACGTGCCCAATTTGTTAAATTAAAGATGCATCAACAAAGGATGAGACTCCATTTCAGCAGAGATATGAAAAATGAAGCTGACAAAAAAAGATAATACTTGAAACAAACAAGAAGAAAAGACGTCAACATTAAAAGTCCTCTCTGATGGAAAGCAAGAGTAAAGAAATTAATTTGTCACTACTGTCAAAGGATTGTATAGTAACACCACAAACAGAAACTCCCACTAAATGCAATATGATGAAGCTATCAAGGCTACAAAAACATATTATACACAGTGCATCATCACAGCTGACAACCCCTCATAGCAACAGGGAGATTCTGAGTGAGACATGATTCTCATTTAATGCATAATTTTGCTGCTTATATATCCAAATAGAAGCCACACCTTACGCCTACATAACCCTACACACAACAAAGATAATCCTACATAAACATCATCTATTTATAACATTAATATTTGGGTGACTTTGAACATTTGTCTACTCTTGTTAAATGTATTTGTCTTTGCAAGAGTGGACACACACATAAAGCCGTGCACACAAACGCACCTTTCTACCCAGCTTTTGTAATGTGGTATGTCCTTAGCATAGAGTAGTTTGGTGGAGGGCGAGTCTTTGCCCAGACGGTGTTCAGAAGTGGAGCAGGAGTCCATAAAGGTTTGGGCCACAACGGACAGACAGGCGTCCGTAATGCTGCTTTTATGGATGTCAAACACAAACTGGGGATTCTTGATCACGTTTACCCAGAAGCGCAGGGGGAGGCTGCAGATATTGAAAGAGAAGAGGAAAGATTTGAGATATTTTCAGACTTCCTTTTCTTCCTTTTTGCTCCCTATTGACTTACTTCTGATCAATCCCATATTGACTTTCATACTGATTTTAGTTTTTCAAGTTGACTTGAGCTATAAGAACAAGACGTAGATGAAGTTTAGAAGATGACTAGATGTCATTTTAAACTGGAGTTACAGATTTTGCGAGGAAACTTCTTCAAAGAGTCTAAAGCAGCTGCAACTGTGCAAAACACAAGAGAATAAGATGAATTGGATAAGGGTGCAGTCAGGCTTTAAGGGTTTTTATAAGTCACTGAGCAAAATCTGCCAAAGACATTTTTCTAGGAAGCATTGCAAGCAAACTTCTTAAAGACAGTGAGATGGCTCTACAGTCAGAGTGAGGGTGACACGTCAGGCTCTCTGTCTTTCTCACCAGTTGCTCTTCCAGGTGTGACGAACGTCCATGTCATGGATGCCGTGCCGGTCAGCCTGCTCATCCAGGAAGTCAAACATGTATTTGATTGCTAGAGGCAGGGTGGTGCCCCGACACACAGTGCTGAACAAGGTCTCAAACAGGTCATCCACAAACTTCTGCAGCGTGCCCTACACAAAACCATGCAGAGTATATGAGTATATGTTTGTTATTTATGTTGTCTCCCATCATGATTTTCATTAGATATCAACCAATCAGGTTGTTAGAAGCAAACATTAAATACATAATTATGTCCAGCATATCTTCACTAAAATATATGCACCTTGGTTGCTAATAGCCTCGTCAGGTAGATCTCAGACACCATCTTGCTGCCCCGCTCGCCCTCTTTCTGGTCCCCGTGGTCGTGGTTCTTGACTAAGTGCCAAACTTTCACCCCGCTCTCCAGGTCAGGGGTCAGCATGGGCACACGAGAGTGGGGGCTGTCTGGGCTGGTGGGCGTAGAGCGGAAGTGAACGTCCACACCTAGGTCAATGTGAGATATATAGAAAACATGATAACAATTTCTATGAAAAGCACATCTATACTTTCTGATGCACTACATGAACAGTCATAAAACATGGATGTGACTTCTAATGAAGCATTGCATTAGTGATTTTACAACTAATCAGTATAATAATCATTGTAAGTGTTAAGTAAAGTGAAGTCCATAGTGATGCATCTATGATAATGCATGCTACATCATGATGTTTCATTGTTGGTGGTAACCAAAGTGTAAATACTTTATGCTTTTCTTTTGAATTATGCATTGAAACTTGACCAAATAATAAATTATATTCATTAATTGATATGTGGCATTTTAGGTGGAATGCATTTTGTACGCCTAGGCTGTTAGTTGAGTGGGAGTATACCTTTAAAGTATAAAACCTACGTGTTCTATTCAAGGTAAGAAAGTGACTAAATACGTTTGGTAAAGTTTTATTTGTAATTATAGGAAGAAAGCAATGAGTTAGATACTGACCGTATCTGCTGATGCTGTGTGAGAAGCTGGCTGAAGAAGGAATGTTGAACAAGGACATCTGTTTGGGCACCAAGGCCAACACACAGCGCTCAGACACCTGGAAGACAAATGTAAAGCATGCAATGCAAAGGTTTCACTCTACTTTAGAATGTCATATATTATGTCCAATGTTCACTGTGAATAATTGGACAATATGAAAATATCAATACACTTATTTATCGTGATATTATGTTGTGTGATACAGCTAGTTGGCAGCCAACTGACTCTTCTACTCTAATGTAGCATCATCAACTGAGATAAGAAGAAGAAAGCTTGGTGTAAACACAAAGAATATACGTAGACCTGTTACACAATATATTGCCTCGCTTACATTATTGCATACATATTGAATTGTAACCCCTGTATCGTGATACGCACCATATCACCAGATTTTTGCCAATTACTCAATCTAGAGAATAAACCTCCATAAATCTGTTTGGATAAAAGACATTCGTTTTTGCTCCAGCACCTCTTTGACAATCATACCGTTTTGAGTTTTCTTTAGTAACATCAGAATCCTGCAGGAGTTGGCTGTGCAATCATGAGTACCTTGCAACAAACAACTGCCACTAGCTAAATCAGCCTCATAGTCCTTTATGCAGTGTTGTGTGCAGTTGTCTCAAGCATCCACAAACAAACACAACTCATACTTAAATAGGCTATGTATGTGCTTGTTTGAATGCGTGGGCTTATTGCAAGTGTCAGTCTACCATATGGTCTGTACAGTAGTTCCGGGTAAGTAAATACTGCATATTATAGCTATGCATGGCAGACATGACAAGGTCATCTGCAGCATCAAAAAATTAACACTACCATTCTGAATCTGTTGCAAATTTTAATTCAATTTATTTGTATAGCGCCAAATCACAACAAAAGTTATACCAAGGCACTTTCTAAAAAGAGCAGGTCTAGATTGACTCTTTATTCTAAAGAGACCCAACACTCCACCATGAGCAAGAACTTGCAGCTAATACAAATCCATCTTAGCAACAGAACACCAGAACAAATGGATCCACATGTGGAAGAGGGTTTAAGAATGAAAGAGTATAATAGTTTATCTCCTGGACATGCCTCTTTTGTCTAAACACATTTCTAGAGCAGATTTCTCTCTTTGTTTAAACAAATATATGCTGCACTGAAATATATGCGTGGTACGTTTGGATCAAATCTGATAGTCAAGGCAAACGTCTGACTGACAAAGGAACAGGATGACTCATCCGAGGTTGGTGACCTTTGAAGTCGTATTCATGAGCTGAAAAAAGATGTTGTGAAAGACTGAGGTATAAAAGTGAATGCTTTAGTTGACTAAACGCGCTCCAGACGAGTTGAAAAGTGTCGGCGAGGGTGAAATGAGCGACAGGAATATGAATGTTTCTCTGTCCTTCATCAACAATATCTACCAGAACGCCCTTGAGCAACTGATGATTTCAGTTTTTAAAAAAGGTTGAAAATGATTCAAGGTTTGCAGGAGTTTGTGTGCAATAAGAGGGAAATGGCTTTGTAAACTTAATATTCATTAGAATTGAAATGATTAGTCTTTTGACAGAAGATTCATCTGAAACATTTTTGTTCATTTTTAAACATCTGAGTAAATAAGCCTAACATAATCTTCTTTAACATACTTTCTGTTTTACTTAGATTTGATAACAAAACAAGCATTTAGAAGCTTTCCAAAAGTATGGTGGACATTTTTAACTGTTTTCCAAAATAATTGATCCTTTAATCAAGAAAATAATCAGCAGATTTCATTGACAGCACTCAGAGAGCACAAACCTCCACCAAGGAAGCTCAGTTTCCTCATTATGTCATTGCACCAAAAGCAAGAGTCCCCTGAAAGTTTGACACTCATAATATGACTTATTTACCATTAAATTACCCCTAGAATTCAGATTCACATTGGTGTCAATATTTGTTTGATAGTTATTCGAGAAACAACAATATTTCACTAATGGCGGTTTTCTTCAGGATCTAGATCAGTAATTTTTTAGGATACATCAAATTTGACACCAAAGTGTGGGGCCGTTTACACGACGACCGTTTCACCCAAAAACAGAAACCTTTTGTTGTGTTTTGGCTCCGTTTACATAAGAAGTGCATCTTTGGGGACTGAAACCACAAATTTTTGAAAATGGGCTCCAGAGTGGAAACTTTTCAAAACACCACCATACCGCTGTCGTATAAACGTGCAAAATGCAACTCTGGCTGAAAACGATGACGACACAGCCCCGCTTGGTGCATACCTGTTACAGTTCCTGCCAGCCTTATTCACGTACAGAGACAGCAAACAGCCCACTATGGCCAGAACAACAACAAAGACACAATTTCAGATTTTCCAATTTTGTGTGTCCTGCAGACTCCATTGAGTTTATTAACGCTCCTCCAATGTAGATTTGTTGAAGAACCCCTGTGATCTTACTCTGTAATGTTGATTTAGAAAAGTTGTACCACCAACTACTGCCTTGTTTGGCATACATACTTTTCAATCGTTTTTGTGAATCCGTGTGTACGGGGATCATTTCTGAAACGATGCCCTGTGAACGCAGAAGGTTTTGAGAGCGCAAAGAAAAAAACTTCTCCGTTTTCAGCAAAATCATTGTCGTGTAAAATGGGGCCTGAATCAGCACAGTTTCAGCGACAATTTGACCTTAGTTCAAGTCTGTATTAATATTATTTGTTTTCTCACTGTAGTGAATTTCCCATGAGCTCTATTAATATAAACATTCTAGATCAACAGATGTGGAGTATTAGATCAGACTTTGATGTGTGGTAGATCTTATGGGGATGTCATTGTGTCATTTCTGTCCAAGCATTGTAGCAATTATGCATGAAGTCAGAAACCAAAATCATGTAACTGTCCATATCCTGCAATGGTAAAGAGTCCATTAAAAAATTGGATCCAAGTGATGATCTGGATCACCACCAAAATCTAATGGCTTGCTCTTCAGGCCGCACACTACCTCTACAAAACATTTAATCTAAATCTGGTCATAACTTTTTGAGCAATCCTGCTAATGGACACATAAACCAAAAACATGACCTCCTTGGTGGAGGTAATAAAAATAATGTTATTTGCAGTGCAAGTATTAATGTTATTAACAGACCTGGTAGTGCATGAGTGTGTTGAGTCTCTTCCAGTCACTCTCTATCTTGGTGGTGATGTCCTCATCCTGCAGGACCACGCGAGCTGTTCTGCCCTGCCTCCACTCTGTAGGAAAATACATTCCGTAGTGATATAGTGATATGATAAGTGGCATATGACATTTTGGGGAACATTTTTTATCCCAGTTGCCTGACAGTTATATATCGTCTTATGTTCACCGTTCATCGTGCACTGTCCCTTTGTGCTCTTTTCTTTGAAACTCTACAAGTCGTCAAGCAAGGCAACCAAAATGTCACCGAGACAGCTCCTTGTACATTTATTCCTTGACAATTAAAGTGATTCTGCAGACAAAAAAAAACAGATGACAGTGTCTTCGCGGGGATTTTAGCTGCCCAAAGCAACAAGGAGAAACTGATCCTCTCCAAATCCTCAACCTGTGAAAGCCCCTTAGGGTGTAAAACTACAACTCAAAGCAATATCAGTCACTACCTACAAGGTATCTCATTTAGTCCCTTTGAAGGTGTGTGTCAGCTGGATTTATGCCAAGACAGCATTGGATGACATGCTGTGGGCGTAAGCCTAGGTGTAGGTGAGCTGTCAGTAAGGTTTATGTCAGCGTTGGTGAGTTGGGAGGGGGCTGCTAACAGGTGAGGGGAGGGGTTGACTCCCCATCTGATGTTGAGACTTTTGTCGATGTCCTACGGTGTCTTAACTCCCCTGATATCATATGTGTCATGGCAAATTTTCAGTCTGTTTTATCCCTGAAGGAATATTACTGAACACAATGCAGCCTCACCCAGATCCATGTCTGCAGCACTTGGTCGCTGTGAGTAGGGCATGTTCTTGTACACTGCATCCAGGATCTTCTCCTTCACCTGGGTAATGGTGTCACAGTTGAGCACCTTGACAGGGATTTCTGGGCTCTTCTCATTGTCTGGGTTCACACAGCTTAGAGTCTGGGGACCCAGGATGAAGCGAGACGGAGAGGACAGGGGAGTGAGAGAGAGCGAGAGAGAGAGGGAGATAAAGAGCGTTGTTGCTTGCTTGGAAAGTCCTTTCATTACTTACTAGTCACCAAAATGTCCGTGGATCTTGGCAAGAAATGTAATTTCACTAGGATTTGGCTGTGCAGCTCGAGCAGAGGCATTAAACAAGTAATGAGACACAACCTCTCAGACTCTCTGACATGGAAATCAGAGCGATGTCATCGTGTCGCTGGCTGGCTCTGCGTTGGAACTAAAGCTTGGGGGGGGACTTATACTAACGGACCTGTGGAGGATCCCAGCCGGCTCAATATTAATGAAAATAGAAAACAAAGAGGCACGTTGGTGTCATGCAGATGGTTCTACCACATCACTCTTTATTGATTACCAACCACAATTCTGTAGAGTCTCCTTTCAGTTTATATTTATCATTTAAAATGTGTATGTTTTCATTCTAATTTATCATTTCTCCACAGATTTAGGTACTCAGACAATTCAAACTCCAGCAGGGCTACAGAATCTTAAACAGAAACAGTAGCCCCATTCAGACAGGTTTTCATTCCGGGCCTATTGCGCCTTTATTCCCCCCTAACATCTGCCCGGTGGTGTCATTTTATTTCCACCTCTGTGACGCCTCAGGAGGTAGTAACAGCATTGAAACAAGAGTCTGTATGCATGGCGTTGCAGAATGGGTCTGACGTTGTAGTAATATGTTCAGGTGTGCAACGTACCCTGGGGATTTAACTATGCGGTAGCAACAGGAAGTCCATTATTTGAAGAACAAAGACAGAAGATGACCCTTAAACTGGGGAGATAATGAAATATATCAGCTTTTATGCTCGCTGTTGCGTCGTATGTCACGCCTTTTAACGTTACGGAACGCCGGCATACACTGTGAACGCACACAGGTGGCACTGTGACGCCTTGGCTGGTCCAGTTTGAACACACCAAAGGGTCACAGAGAAGGGAATTCATTTTGGTGCTGTTGCACAACGCCTGTCTGAAAGAGGCTAGTGAGAAAAAGCTGAATGTTTCTCCCTCTACAAACTAACAGTGAGGGTTAACAGTGAGAAGGACTGCAATAGACAGGGTCCTCAATATACTGATGTTTAATATGTGTCAACATTTTAAGGCCTTATTTTCTCAATTTGTTGTGATGAAATTTCGTCTAGAGCTCAGAGATGGAAATCTGCCTTTCCATCATGATGATCTGTAAAAAAAAATGAATAAAATGATGGACTTTTTTCTCTCTTTCTTCATCTTCATGACTCACCAGCATCTTGTATTCAATTTGCTGTCGGATGAGTTTATCCTCACTGAGGGAATAGCGTGCCTCTCCTGTGATGGAGTCTATGGGTCCCTTCTCCATTTGCTGTTTGATGGCACAGAACAGCATGAAGAGAGGCTCGCCAGCACACTCCTTTGTTTTGGAAGGGAAACCAGGGATTAGAGCGAAAGGAGGGAGAAAAAGAAAATAAGACATAGGATAGAAGTGAAGGGAAGCACAGACAATGAGACTAAGTAAATGGAGCATGTTCATCAAACATAATAAAACGGAGCTTTCTCTCCTTTTGAATTGCAAAGCTGGAAATTCGTTTGACCCCACAGGTAACCATTATCCTTCCACAACGTCCATAAAGCCGTCAATATCCGACACTTAAAATGAGGGCTACAACAAGAACATTCCCAGCAGTCTCTTTCAAAATCAATGCTTATATATTAAGAAGCATTGTCGTAGTCGATCACTTTGACACCCATGGCGATAAGGTGCGAGAGAGATTTCAATTTACCTTGAGGAATTTGTGGAGCAAGAAGGCAAACCAATTTGTCAGCATCTTCTCCGCCACTGACTCTGTTCTGCAAGACGAGAGGAAAGCACACACATTTGTTAGTGAGACGCGTCCCGCAGAGAGCTGCAGTGCTCTGATGATTCTTTTATAATTTAAGACAGAGAAGAGCCAGACATTGTTGAGACCAAAAAAACATGACATGGGGAGTTTACAGCCGCTCCATTTCAAAGGACACATACTCCGACATACTGTAAGTTAAGTGCTGCTCGTGCAGGAGATATTTGGGTCATGACTAGGGATGTTAGGATTAATCGTTTTTTGCAATTAACCGCGATTAATAATGTCACGGTGTTATAATCGTAAGAGTTCTATAAACTACGGTATCTCGTGTGAGGCGCTAGGAAATCTCGTCTCGAGTCATGTTGTATATGTCTGTGTGTGTGTGTGTGTGTGTGTGTGTGTGTGTGTGGGGGGGGGTGCCTGTGTGGAAATGGCAGAGGGAATGGCAGAGCCGCCCAACCAGATTCCACCCCAGTCGGCCTGGATCAAGGGCCCGCCACCAGGACGCCAGAGTTCAGTGCCTCGGAGGAAGAAGCCTCATTCCTCCTAGCTCCTGGAGGCTCCTAGCTCCTTTATTCAAATGGAGTTATTCCGGTGTCTGTGGTTAAACCCTGCATCCCCTCATGGGACTTGGCTCTGATATTTGAGGCTCTTTGTAGTCCTTTATTTGAGCTAATTGAGTCTGTAGATATGAATTTGTTTCATACAGGACAGGCGGAGGTCTCGCCTTGACCTTCGCTAAACGGGTGGGGGACGTCCTTATCCCTCCTGTACCCAGTTCATTTAAGATGGTTTCAAGGTTACTGTATGGCCGGATGCGGCATATTTGCACCAGGTTATCTCTGCGGCATATAGCTCTATGGCATTTGAGCTCTTGAGCTTCTTTCACCCCCCGTTTACATCTGAGGAGCGGAAGTGCTTGCCTGTGTCCTGGGCATGAGCTACACACAGATACAGTATAGATCGCATCCAAAGTGTGTGTCTTTGTGACCAGTTGTTTGTATGCTTTGCTAATACAGCTAGGGGCAAGGCCTTGTCTAAACAATGGCTTTCTCTCTGGGCTGTGGAGATTATCTCTTTGTATTACAGCAGCAGTGGTCTCTCTTGGGCTTTATTTAAAGGGGAATCCATCAGTGATATCTGTGCTGCTGCGATTTAGTTTTCAACACATATTTGTGTTCGGTTTTACTGTTTGGATGTGACGGCCCCCTCGCTGGCTCACTCTGTTCTTTCTACTGGGTCGATGATGCACTAGAGCGCTGGAGGATTGACCCTGGTCCGGTGGCTGCTCTGCGGGTCGTGTACACATGTCCCACACTACATGTGTTGTACTGAGTGAATCGACTGAAAGGGAACGGAATGTTATGATTATAACTTCTGTTCCCTGAAGGAGAGGAACGAGGTGAAGAGCGGCTATCGAACTGAAGGATGACTGTGGTGAGGCAGGTATATATGTGCGGGTGGGACCTCACATACGTCACCACAGGTCATCTGCCTTTACAGCGTGAATAGAGGTGTCTCCAATAAGGACATGCGAGGGCATGATATCCCATAGTACATGTGTAGTATGGGATATCACCATTTAATGAACATTTATCAACATTAATATACTGTAGTTTAATTAATTTGGACTGTGAACTCTGTTCTGTATTTTGACAGTTTATTACATGTAATTTGGTGGGATGGTTATTTACTGTAATTAGACAGCATCCGTCTGGAAACTTTTCTGCCAGACTTTTTACCTTTAACTCATCTAACAAAACCCTTTTCTTATGTGAATTTAATCCAAAGCCTGCAGCTGTACAGCCACCAGTCAGTTGCCCTCCCTAACCTTGTGTCTCTCTTTTACAGTTCCTACCTGCATTTCAACTCCTCTATTGACGTCATCTCAGCAAATTTTGAAGTTTTTCTCTCTTTTTTTGGAAGAGCAGCATGTTTGGCCTAACAACCTCTTGTTGTACCAGCTCCCATATGAACACATCCTTATATTTAATGAGTACTTCAGATTGAGAGAGCCAGAAAAAAAAAAACCTCATGAAACATTCAGTGGGCCAGCCTCAGCATGGAGAAAACAACTGACAGATAACCAGAGGTGGAGGAAAGAGGGAGAGAGGCGAGAGAAGGGTGGAGAGGAGAGGTGAGGTGATGAGGGAAGAAACCTGAGCTGCAGCTGAATGTTTCATGAGTGGCAAACAGAAGATAAGTCAGACTGACACCTCCTCTGCACTCACTCTTCCCCATTAGGTTTGCTTCCTCTGCCAGTCCCTCCCAGTGTCTATCACTTTCACCACCGCTGTCTTTCACCTGTCTGCTCAGACACCCTGTGTCTCAGACTCGTAGTGGCTGTTTCAGGCCGCTGCACGAAACAAAGCTGAAGGTGGGCTTTCCATCTCTGGTCTAGTTACTCATCCATCAGAGGTGTGGTAACTAGGCTGGACAGATTCACAATAGAATGATCTATATGCCTAGAGATAAGCAGTGCTGCTCAGAAATGGTCAGGTTTGTGACAGAAAGTGCCTCAAGTTTTAAAGCTGGAAAGTGGTTTTATTCCAATTTTAAGTCCAATTTTTGGTTCCTGAGATTCAAAAGGAACAATTACACCATCTTTGTGTCATCGAAAACTTCTGACATGTTTAATATTTCTCTTTCTTCATCATCCAATCCGGATATTCTCCAGTGAAGCAAAAAGATTTTGACTGTACAACTCCCTGCAGTGAATGTGTACCTTTTCTGTTTTTGGATATTCTCAACTTACATTCTCTTAAGTTAAACTCTAACATGAATTATCCAATATTCAGCTGAACAAAATGACCCACTTTTTCCAAATGACTGATAACACAAAATTAAAACATGAATTTAAATCTACATCATCTTGTTATATTCATCAACCTTGTTTTCCATAAATGTATAAACAGCTTTTTTGCAATGCGACCTTTAGCGTCAGGGTGGCTCTCCCGGTTTACCTGCGGAGGAGTAGTTTGGGGTGGTTCTTGCTCTCCAGGTTGCGTTCGATAAGATCAGAGAGCAGGTGTTTGAGGATGTCTGTAGCGTACTCCATCCGTCCCTGGAGAGCGGTCATGATGAGCGAGGCGACGTAGCCGCGGTCACGCATGGAGAAGGAGCGCTGCATCTCCAGCGTCCGGATGAAGGTCAGCAGAAAAACCTTGTTATTCACCAGCTGAGCAAACTGCTTCAAGGCTTTCTCCACGTTCACCTGTCTGCTCCCCAGCACCTATATGCATCACGCGTTTTTGCACACACACACACACACACACAATGACACACATGCTTATTAGAAAAATACTCACTCAGGCATAGATGGAGTTAATATAAGTGGAAATATGCACAAAATTCTCTTAAGCTTTCTCAAGGCAAAAGTGCAACTCAGAACCACTGATAAAACTGGGAAACTGGGAAACTTAGGACTCCTAGTTAAATTATATTAAATTAAATCTAAATTTATCAAGAAGTTAACTCTTAAAATGAATAATAATACTAATGTCAATGTTCTGCAAAAATAAAGGGCTTGTTTCTTTAATAAAAAAAAAGTCAGGATGTTTCAATCAGACCGGCTCTTCAGAACAGTGATCTACTGTAATCATGTTGACCATAATAACAGCCTGATGAAGACAGCTATAATTGGCAACACTGGCCCAGCTTTGACCTTAAACACAGCAAATTGTTCTGTACTTGTCAAGATTTAAAATCTCTGATCTGGAAACATGAGATAAATTATCTTGTTTGGAAAGTTATTTACCATTTGTTGTTTTTTTTATCTGGCCTACTTATTTCTAGCCAACTTATTTTAAGATTTCTTGACAAGTAAAATTATCTTGCTGCGTGGACAGATGAAAAAATCCGATCAGCGTCTGAGAACAAACAGATAGACAGACAGACACGGGTGATCACATAACCTCCTCCAACTCTCTGGTGACCTTTAGGTTTCATTTTACAACCAGGTCCTTTTGAGTTTGAGAAAAGATGAAGAAAAGACCATAAAAAACAAAACAAACCCAACAAAAGACCAGCTCAAAGCAAGCAATGAAGACCACAGTGGACTATGTGCTTCTCGATTAACTGAGATGCCAGCCTATTTGCAGAACTTCCATAATGCATCCTTTAACATCCAATTTATCGATGCAAAGGATTTTAACAAAGAAAAACACAAACGTTTGACAACCACTTTACAACACCCTGAAGTAATCTTTCTGATAAAGACATTAAATCATGGGCAATCAGACCTAAAAAGAAAAATATTTAGGAAGTTCTGGATTTTAAAAAGTTTGACCAAAGTTTGACTCAAACTGGTTGCATGACTTGGACTTAAGGGTGAAAACAAACTCGCTCACCTCTGTGATGGGAATCACAGAAGCTCCTTCCAGCTCATGAGGACACCATTAAACAAACACACCTCAAACTGTTGGCATTTGCTCACACTGTCTGTTCGACAGCAGCTTGACAAGCTAGCCAACAAGCCAACAAGCCAAAATCAATGTCGTTTGGAGTATGCTGCAGGCTTAAGGTCAAGATGTCAGTAAAAATGGTTGATTCGAGTGCTTCAGAGGTTACTTACTTCCAGCTCTCTGAGTACAGGGTGATCATCGATACCCGGGAAGAGAACCCTCATGGCATAAGTGCGGTAGTCCAGGTAGGGGATGCCAGCTCTGTCCAGATCGCTTGTTAACTCGTTGATGTCTGTCTGCAACTCTGCAAAGGCTACATGAGACAGAGCTATGGATTCAACATTTTGACAAACATTTCATAACTTCCATCTTTTTGTCTGTTTATCACAGCAAACCTAAGACAGTATTCATCTCTCTGTTCCTGAAAAATACATGAAACGTTCATACAACTGTACAACAGTCAAACGAGGGCAGATGGTGATTGTTATGAGTTTGAGTCAACAGAAAATCTAAAGACTATATGTTAAGTGTGTCCTCTTGATTTTCAATTCACATGTCTCTGTAAAAGTGATACAGCTCATGATGTACAGTTTCACTAGATACAGGTAAAAAAAAAAGATACCTTATTAAAACTCAAAATGTTAATATCTTTAATATAAAATTTCTAGTAATGCCCTTTCATCTTTTAATTAGTCTCAAGCCAATAACTATGACTAAATAATAAAAAATAATCTTCATTTGAATAGATAGTTTTACAAACAATGCCACCTCAAGCATCAGTCAAAGCAGGACTTCTCAACAGATAAATATTCAACTACAAATGAGATTTTATGATTTTTTTGGAACCTTTTGGGAGTGTGAGTTTGACTAACGAGGATTTACGATTAAAGGCAAGGATTAATCTCTCAGATCAGTGTCACTCACCTTCCTTGCACTCCAGAGCCACTCTGGACTCCAGATTGTCCATCTGCATCTGCAGCCGTTTCAGAGTGAGATCGTTCTCGTGAGACTTCCGCCTGTAAGCCAGCAGGACTATAAAGACGATGATGAGGAGCAGCCCTCCTCCAGCTGTGATGCTGAAGATGGCAGGAAGGGTGAGCAGGCTGTCGGACTGGATGTGAACTTCCCCTGGGGAGATGTGGAGCCCGCCTACTTGGACCTGGATAATAATAATGATATAAGTATTATAGCTATACAGGTCCAAGCACAGTATTTCAAAACCGTGTTGAAAATGCTCAATAACAAACATATTGTAAAATAATTGCCAATAAAAAGGCTGGCCATGGATTCAAGACAACGTTGCAAAAATATTAAATTGTTAATCACAATGGAGATATGGTCCATTTTCTCTTTGGGAAGTAAACAGTGTTTTAAAAGTTCCAGGCACCACCAGCTTCTCTTTCTACAGCTCTTTTCTTGTTATTTGCAAGAGTGGCTGTCAATAATTGCGGAGAGTGATGTGCGGCAATTTGGAACCTAACAGACCATGAGTGACAAACAATGACAGAAAGCCAGCGACTAACTGAAAGCCTGTCACTGACCCACAAACACAGACAGGCGCTGACCTACAGACAGTGACCCACATCCGCGCAAACAGTCAATCAGACGCACAGATGAACAGAAACCAGAGGCAGAGACTCTTTTAGACTGACCAGGACTTTGTGCTGCCCGGTGAGGTTCGGCGGCTCACAGAGTAACTGGGTGTCGGACACGGTGAGAGAGCAGGGCGTATCTCCGATCAGCACCGTGTAGTTCAGTCTGGCTCCACCGGACGCCGCTGGCACCAGGTTACGTCCCTGCAACACAACGAGGAGCACGACATCACAAAGAGCACACAGTTCTCACAAAACAGAGAGTAACTGACTGAGATCCTATAGCTAACAAAGGGCTGATGTATCAGATGAGGATATTATACAATGTAATATAATGTAATGATGTCACCACATTGCATTGTTAAACTCAATACATTATTACCCATATCATTATGAGGCATTAGTATAATTTGCTGTAATCAGCCATCTTGGAGAAGACTGGCAGTCAGTGCATTCTACGCTCAGAGCTACTGAGTCATATTTTGCAGGAAATCTGCTAAATTATTTAACCTAACAAAGACAGATTGCTTCAAGATGCAATCCAATCTGCCGTTGTGCTCCTCCACGACAAACCGAGCTAAAGATGTGTGATTGCACATGGTATAAAAGTGAAAGGCAGATGGGACAATCTGTTCCAGAATCTGTCAGATATAGTCATGACCTCCTTGTGATGAAAAGCACAGGAGTTATAGAAACGTGATACAGTAGAAGCCACCACTTCTATCCACTATAGTGTCTTTAGTTTAGCAAAGCATTATAATGAACTTCATAATAGAATAATTATTTTAGAAATGTAGTATGTAGCAAATTATAGATTTATTACTCGTTGAAGGGACGGCAGGGATGACAGGGTCTAGATACATTGGACTAAATCATGCAGCAATTATTCACCATAAATGCCTCTGTGTCTATTACAGTAAAATAAATGAAAGAGAGGTTAAAGGCAGGTCAGATCACGTACTTTGAGTATGATCGGAGCGCCAGGCTTCTGCTCCAGAACACCTGACAGACTGAGGGGCTCCAGGTAAGGGTTGGGGTAGTAGACAAAGCTCGTGTTGTTGTAAGTGAGCAGAGCTTGGACATTGTTGAAGACGAAGCCAAACTCATCCACGTGTTTGATCGTCTCCTGGTCCGCAGTGTAGTCCGCTTTCAGAGAGGGGGCGAAGCAGCTGATGGTGGTGGTGTTCAGCACTTTGCACACCTGGAGGAGTCAAATCAGGTGTACATACATACATATGTATATACTGTACATACATATACATACAGTCTGAACAGCACCTACAACCAGTGAGTCATATTTTGGAAACAAGACTATACATATCAGATTTAATGAAATAATGGCTCATGTTGTTGTTTGATGCATGATTAATAAGTGTAAATACTGATAATTAATTTTCTCAATTCTAAAAGCTGTCCTCTTTGAAACCCCCAGCAGTAATACACAAGCCAATATTTTATCCTCAGAAATGTCTTTGAGATTTTAGCTAACTTGCAAATTAGATCTGAGCAGATGTCTCATTTGATGCTTACATTGATCAAATTCTCATTATATCATTAGACAGATATGAATCTTAAAGAACCCTGTAATGTTATTCCACTTATACATAAACATACTGGTGGTAGAGTATCTGTGGTGTCATACAGATATAACCTGAGATTACACAGATCTATATGTCTGACTGTTATTCATTAGTCGTTACAGCACTCCCATCATCTCCTCCCATCCATATGTTCACCTTTCTATTCTGGACCCTCTGTCTGGAAAGCAGCTCTGCTATAACAGTACAACGTAATAATGAACATCTCTACTGGCCTGCAGCCACTTTTCCAACATGTCTATCAAATACTATATTAAGCCAGTCACTTGCTCCATTGCTGGAGTTAATACCAACCTGCTCTGTGTCTGTGCCACTACTGCTGCTAGTTATTGATGCTTTATCAATAACCATTAGTGCTCCATATTCTTACAAATCCCTCACAAAATCAAGCAGATCCCTTAAATTCCCAGAGTTTCAGGGCGATTTCTAAGCTTCAGTTTTTACATGAAGTTGTTTCAAGTCAATTAACTGCTTTTGTGATTTAAAACATTTCTAAGCAATTTCAGTTATGTTTTCGAGTTATGTGTGATAAAGAGGCTGCCCTCATTACATTTACCCATAACCCTCTTTTAGTTGTTGATTCGGGTTAAACTTCAGCTGTCATCCCTTTAGATTTCAGCGCTGCCGTTTTAATCGACTGATTCAAATACTGGGCTGGAATCATTAACACAACATTTAATTGGCTCAAGGTATTCCTCTCACACGTAACATTGTCTACAGAAGAAAAACATGTACTTCAAACACATTACATTTTAAAGTTCCTACATTTTGGTGGCCTCATCTTGGTTTTCTTTAAAATGCTGAGCTATATTATGATATTGCATGAAACGTCCCATGATAGAAAGAATGCTTGTTGAGTGCATGTGTTTTGTGCTGTTAAATAAAGAGTTTATCTTCAGACTGATCTCAACTTTGCTCCCCTTTGCTGAAAACAAACAATTTTTAAACACTTTCACAAACTTACATACATTTAATTTATTGTGGTCAGTCTTAATTTTGGCAACAGGAAAAGAAATGTGTTAAAAAATCTCTATCTCAGCGAGCAGAATATCTTCCCATCCCATGTCAGATATCTCCTCACAGGCAACCGGTTTGGAATTGATTTTTAAGATTACATGGATCTCTTTCAAGGTCGAGCTAAAAGTTCCATCCCGAGGATTTGGCCCTGCTTGCCATCTCAAATCACCAGGCAATTCCTTGACAAGGTTCAAAGAATGAAACTTAAGGCTAAAGGGAGGCTAGACTCCTGCCATCGGGGGTCCAGCACTTTGGAAGAATCGATCATTTTGAAGCCAGGTGCCAAAGGAGCTCAAGCCAGCAGAATCAGCATCATAAATCACCCCCCCAAAACATAGCCATACATTTTGGGGTTTTTCAATCCCTTTCTTTATATATGGCTTTATTTTTACATCCATACCAACACTGACATTTTACAAACTATGGCTCTGAACAGTATTTAAAGCTATTGTTACTTCATTTGGACTCCATCCTGCAGGCTGTTTGTTACATACACTGTAAAAAAATAAATAAATAAATAAATAAATATTACGGAAAATATCTTTCCATAAAAATTTCTTTTATTTCATACAAAACAGTGTAATGCCAATAATTAGTTGTCATTCTTTTTACCGAAAAACCACTGTATTATTTATACGGTATTTTTTCTTCTTTCTTAAACTACATGCAAATACATGCAAATTTACAATAATTAACTGTAATTTATAATGTAGCTTGTTATATAAAGATTTATGTCCATAGTAAGAATTTAACTTTTTTCTTTGTCATTTGAAGTTAAATCTTATTAGTCTTATATTAATGTGTACTTGTACATTCAAACTCTAATTCTGAATGCAAATTTAGATTTTTTTTCATTACATCAAACATAACGCACAGTATTTTTGAAAGATTATCCATGATGAGAAGGCACTGCAAGGCAGCAGAAAGTTCTCTGGCTGCCATACTGTAGCTGCCAGTCATTTACCATTTTTTTCAATGATTTTGTTGTTTTTTTTACAGTGTAGACTGGTTGTTTTCCTTCCTTAGTTCACACTTTGGTAGCATACAATATTTTAGACCCAAATGAAACCAGCTTGAACTCAACTTGCTTATGAGTAAAACACACAGGGTTGTGCATAAATCCTTAGGCTCCAGTTAATAAAAATTAAACGTACTAAGTCGACAACAGTACTGACTCTGAAATCAGCTTTCTGTGACATTTGCTATCAGCTGGAGGAAGCAACAAACATTCAGTGCAGTATATAAGCAGTTGTCACACTTACATTGACAGATTCATGGCCGCCATATTTGACTCTGACCCGCGGCTCCTGAACGACATCCAGGTTGGTCCCAGTCACTGTCAGGGTAGTGTGTCCACTGTTTGTAAGAAAGTTTAGGAATGAGTAAGAAATGCTGGTCAAACACAAACACACACATGAAGCCTATAGATAGAAGGAAACCGCCTTTTCTTCATGATTTAATTATAGTGACGACTGCAGAAAGATCGATGTGTTTAAACTTGCAAATCCAATATTTTCCAGAGAATCTGCTTTAATGCAGGTTTGAGGAGTAATACCTGGCACGGTAGCTCACTCTTTGTTATTGGGCTGGAGAGACAGATCAAACGGCAAACCAGCTGGCTGCTATTTGATATTCATCCATGACTGTGAGGCTGTCATAGCATGAATACAGGTGCTGCTTGTTTACATATGTGTGAGAAATGTGATTAAAATAAACAGCGTTCTAATCTTTGCATAACCTGTGCTGCAGTGTGTGCTTAGAAAACTAGTATGAAAGTATGGAAATAGAGGTAGAGGAAAGACAAAGAGGAGAACTATTTAAAGCGAGAAATGCAGAAAAATGGCCTAAAAAAAAACCTGGTCAGTCTAGTTAGGCTGCCAATCCTTCTCTTCTTTCACTTCAAAGGGTACCTAAGCTTGTAGGACCGAATCGTGGGGCTGCACATTCATGATGAGGGCTCTTGATTGCAGCTCCACAAAGCTCCTCCTGTCACTAGACTGAAGGCCAGGGTGTCTCTCTGAAGTCTAATCTGCTGGGACGTAGTGCTGGGTAATCCCACCCGAAACCAAATGAAGTGCCATCTTTTATTTAGTGCAGCACAGGTAAGGCACCTTTCAGTTTTGATAGAAATGTTCATGCAGCAAATTCATATTTAATATTAGCGACGTCGCACTCATTCATGTGAAGTATATAAATTGTATTTCTATAAAATGTGGCATAATGTAGGAAGAGCACTGCTCCCCCCAGATCCTCCCTGAGGAGCTGGAAAGTATAGGCAGATCCAAACTGAAAGCAGAGATCCTTTAGATCTTTGAAGTGTTTCACTTTATTATAAAGCTCTCAGTCTGTCTGACCTTCATCAAAGCATACGCAACTCAACAATGGACAGGCAGGCAAACCAAAACAGATCCCATTCCAATCATTAGCAGTATGCAATGCACCTGTGAACACCCAGGTGGTAAGAGCACCACCTCTTGGGAATTGTAGTTTGTAAAATACTGGAGGAGTAGTGTGGGCAGGGGTATTCCAATAGTGTAGAGATGGTCCACTCTCAGAACTTCTGGGTTGTGTAGGGTCTGCTCATGAGGTAGTTTATATGAAAGGGGGAAAGGGGGTGAAAATGAAAGGGGGTCTAAGCTAAAGCCCAAAATGTAATGTTGGTAGTGGAAAAATTATTTTTTCTTATTATTAATTTTTCTTTCATTATGTTTTTGATACAATGGGTAAAGACAATACATATAAGTCCAATACATAATTTTTTAGCAGCTTCAATTGTTGTGAAATACCTTTCTGGAAGGTAATACCTTTTCATTAGCAGAATGCTAGCGTTTCTTGGCAAAATCGCCTTCCTTCTAAGAAAAACAAAAGGACATTAGTATGTTTTCATTTCACTTCTGATATATAATCAATACTAAATTTGCACAAACTAAAAAAACTAGGGATTTCTTGTCTAGAAGTAGGTGAAAATAATTATTTTAACCATTTAGTTCATTCACTCCCATTCATCGAGGACTTTGCTAGCGCCCTCTAGGTGAACTGCAGCTGATTTCGGTACAATGAAATTAATAGGGAGTAAATGGCTGTGTGTAGAAGGGCTGTGGTGTGAGTCATACAAATAGACACCATGCTTATTCATAAATACGACAAAGGGGTGGAGCACAATGAATATAGAAAAATCAAACTCAATCAGGGAGGACCTTATAGTAAAATCAAACAGATAAATAGTAAATGGGGCTTTGAAAGGAATCAGACATGAACCGTCTCTATAACTCAAAGACACTGAACACATTGAATTACCAAGAAAGGGAAACATAGAAGAAAACAGAGAGCTTTTTTGGATTGACTTTTCACCTTAAGGGCCTTAACATGGATTTTTTATGAGTGTTATGCTGTAATCCAAGATGTTTCTTTGCTCCATGTCCTTTGCTGAATTTGGTGTCTCTGGTGCTGGATGGCCCTTTGCTTATATCCCTCCATAGCTCTTTATTCTTTTATTTATTTCCTTTAATCCTTTAGCACTTGGAAACTACAAATCCCAAGAGGAGGACTTTCTACTTCCAGGGTTTACACCGGTGTATTGCATTAGTTTGGTTTGCCTGCCTGAAGATTGCTGAGTTGTGTTTGCTCTGATGAAGGTCGGGTAGGCTGAAAGCTTACTGTATATAAAGTGAAACACGGTATTGATCCAAGTATGTGGAAATAAAAGCAGGTCCCCTTGTTTTGATCACTGATAATTTATCAACCTCGTAACTGACGACCTCGGCACCGTTGTGCTTCAGTTCATTACATCACTATCCCTGTAAACGTGGCTCACAGATTGTGTGGCACACTGATGTGATCTGTGCAAGCCAGGCCATCACATGTGGACAGGAAGGGTTTTTCCTATTAGCTGATTTTTATTGGGAAACCACTATAATCTATAATAACTTCAATAGACGAGACAATTCCCTTGACTATGTTAAGATCAACACACATTCATTTGGGTAAATGCTAAAGAGCACATACTTCACGTACAAAATAGAGTTTATGTGCTGCAATGGCGCAATTTGCAAAATGAGATTCTTTCCTCTGCCATTGAATACATCTCTGTAATCAAAACTAACAACATACAAACGTTACAGCCCTGCAGGACTGCCAAACCTGGCCACAATTTTCAAGAGACAATCTTTAATTAGTCTTCACACTGCTTCCATCTCCAAAGTACTCTCAAATCTATTCTGTGAGACAGGCCCAACACAAGTTTGCTCGTGACCGTACGAGGAAAAAAGATCCTTACAAAACCACATGAACACAGGGCAGAGCTGCAAATTCCCCACAGAAAGGCAGCGATCCTCCACCCTCATGAGGTGTCAGCACATACATGTGGCTGGGAAATGTGTAGATGCAGTACTGCTTTGCTTAGTGTTACCTGGTGATGCTCCACAGGGGTTCAATACGCTGAATTGTGGGGTCTTCTATGTACTCGAAGGCCAGACTGCCAGGAACTTTGGCCCGGTCGACACTCAAACTGACCTGCACCGGTCCGGCTCTAGTCACAGATGGCGGAGAGAAGCACACAATCTCCAACATGGTCCTCCTAGAGGGAGTACCAACAGAACCATTTATTAATGCCTTCCATTGTGACTCTGGTCACTTGATGCCGCAGTGATAAACCCCTGACTTCATGCAGTTATGTGCCATGAACATCTCGAAAAAAAGGAGAGGATTCATTATTGATTGTTCCATCTCTTTGTCGTTACAGACACATTAGGGATGGAGCGCTGTAATTAGAGGATGCTCACACTAATGGCTTTCTCACCTCAACCCCCTGACTCCTACCATCTGAGGCATTCTGAAGGCATTAAATAGATATCTATAAATACAAAGAGAGCAATACATATGTACTGTGGCTTTCTTCACCATCTCACAAATCATTATTAAGACTTTTCATTTAATGCATGGACACAAAGCAACCTCGTACTATGTTTTATAGACTAAAAC
Source organism: Chaunax sp. Z400 (assembly GCA_037577475.1). Classification (NCBI taxonomy): domain Eukaryota; kingdom Metazoa; phylum Chordata; class Actinopteri; order Lophiiformes; family Chaunacidae; genus Chaunax; species Chaunax sp. Z400. The sequence goes on from CM075185.1 coordinate 26,292,659, forward strand.
TTTGTGTGGAGACATCAGAAGATTATGTTTTCACCAGACTCACCTGTACAGCTCACAGGTCTGACTTCCAAAGTAGACATTAACAGTGCTTCCAGCGCCCAGGTTCTCCCCAACAATAGTGACCTTGGTGCCCCCAGATTCAGGCCCTCTGCCTGGGGTGAGTGCCAGCATCGAAGGGGTCTGTGGAGAAAGAAAAATGTATTATTTATAACTGCTTACAGAATACAGTCTGTCTTACTAATTGACTGATTCTTAAAAGCTTAGTTCTAGTGGCCTTGGCTGAGTAAACCAAATTAAAAAGTTAACAAACTGTTAAAAAGGTTTCAGAAGACTACAACGGCCATGGTTGCAATTATCTTTTTTAATGTTATCATCTCGAGATCACAAGCTTTATTATCTTGAGTGAGATAATCAAACCATTGTGAGAAAACAAAAAGTTGTTTCCTCTTATCAGTTATGCTTATCAGAGATCAGTAGTTGCCATGCCAGCATGCATAGATGGTATCTTGACAAGTGAAGCAAGCGATTTAAGATGAAAATGTCAGATCAATGCATGAGACGCATCAGACTGTAGGTCCGTTTAGGTCTAACACAGGCAGGAATTCCATTGTGTCTGTCTGTGAGAGATAACATGAAGATCAGCCTTTGTCAGTGAAAGAAGACTGCGGCTGCAACATCACAGACACCTCAGTGATCCTGCTGATCGCTGAAGTGCATGTTGTAGCGCAAGTGTTCAGTTATGAATCCTCCCCGACAGAAATAATCTAGAAGGCTGAAATCAGGTGTGATCAAATCAACCAGACCCTCATTTTTGAATTCTCCATCATTTTCTGTGATCAAAGAAAACTAAATTTGTTTTCTCATGATAAACTAGGTTAGCACTCACTCAGTAGAAGGCATACCTCTGCAAAAGTCAAACAGTGCTGCATATGTCTGTTTAGTTCAGTCATTTTTTGTTTTTTTTAATTAGAGAAATTGTCTTTAAAAAGCCTGGATTCACCCTCCTATTCATATTTGCATCAAAATTGTGTGGATTCTTTTTGTATGAACCATGCTGCACCCCTCTGCAGAGTTTTGTCCCTTTAGCTTACTGGCTCATGCCCTGCCCTTCACAAAGTTTCGATGCAATCAGTTCAGTAGTTTTTTAATTAGGGAAAATGTCCCATGGCCTATGTAGCAATGATAAAGAAAGTGGAAAATAAAATTTCTGGATTTGTGCTTTTTATGCAAATCTACACCAAAATTCAATGGATTCTTTCCTGCTCCATCCTTCTACTGAATTTCGTAGGAATCCGTCCAGTTGGTTTTGTGTAATCATGCTGAAAAACAAGGCAACGACCCAATGACAACATAACCACCTTGACGGAGGTAATTATCTTATTATATTGTGAAATCAGCCTTATATTTTTCAAGATAGTCAGATAAATTAACCCACTATCACAAGAAATGACCTTTGTTATCCCGAGATAACAACATAATTAAAATGTCATCTTAATGGCATTAAAAATAATTGCAAGCACAGTTGTGCTCAGCTTCTGTAATACTAGTGCATCTTCAAAAGCAAGCAAAACATCTTGGCATGAGTGAAATAAAGCACATCTATTGTAACGGTGAACAAATCATTGGAAACAACAACATAAGCTCGTCTAATGTCGATTAACCCTCTTACGCACATATATGTTGTACTTGACTGCACCAACTAAATTGATCAGATTGGTTCAGTTCAGCCTCATTTGACAATTTCATCCTTAAACTATGATCTTTTATGGTTGTTACAGAACTAATAGACCAAATTAATGTCTGTAAGTGTCAGAATTACCACAAAGGAGTAGAGCTGGGAAGACTGCGCTCGTAGTTCTGGTCTGCATTCACCAACACACAGCTTAACTGGACCAGGAGCACTTCCTTTAGGAGCCGAGGCCATCTCACACACGATCCTGTCACGACAAAACACACAAATATGTGGGCGCGCAAATAAAAATAGAATACAATAGATCATCATGCAAACAAGCACTAACACAACGCAGAGTCACGTCACTGTAACACATTTGTTATGAAATATTCTGAAGGAAGATGGCCTCTGCTGGCGGCTGTGATTGAGGCAGACTTTCATACAAGTTGTGGGTCAATACAGAGGGCCATCATTCTTCTTAATGGGAAACCTATAACAGCAATATAACTCAAATGATAAAACACACCCCTCCTCATCTCCAGCACGATTGCCACCCACCATTACCTCTGGTTGCCATGGCAACATAGGGGCTTCTTCAATAAATCAATATTGCCTGTCAGGTCAATAAGATAAAGTGTGCCATGAATAAGTCATTATAGCAACTGACCCCATGCTGGAATTAATGGTTGTAACAGTGGTAACGCCATGTTTTAAAGCAGTGTGTGAGCCAAATGAATGGCCTTGTCGGATGTGCAAGGAACTCCGCGTACCTCGATACAATAAAAGCAGCCAACCCTGCCAACCCTTCTATTCATACATCACAAGAGTTTTCCAATTTTCTGCTGGCATGTTCCTTTCTATGTTTTTTTCTTTTTTACAAGCATATAAACAGCTGTGCCGACAGGCTCATAACGACCACAGCACAATGACTGTCTCTTTGTTTGGCTCTGACTGCATCAGAGAAATGCAAAGCTCCCCACACAATCCTACAACCTGATGAGGCATCAGGGCTCCAGCTAATTCACAGACTCTGCTAGTGTCTCAGAGATAAATAGTGTGAGAGAAAAAGAAATTGCACGTTTATTTTCATGTGTGTGAGTGTATGTCTGCATCTGTACTTGTGTGTCTGTGTGCTGCACAGTATGAATCTATGCATGCCTGTGCAGTGGAGGGGAGGAGTCCCTCTTACTTTTCTGCAGTGATGTATCCGCCCTCCTGTGGCGTGCACTGCACACCCGCCACCTCCACATTGCCCTCCAGCTCAGAGAAGGACAGACCCAAGTTTAGGCCCTGGATGGTGACCAGTGTGCCCCCCTCCAGAGGTCCCGCCACTGGGCTCACCTACATAGGAAGGAGGAGAATGTGATGATGAATATATAATTTTACATACAATTTCATCCATACAATTTCATCCATCCTCATATAACTGAGCACAGTCTCATAATGTTTACTACTAATTGAAAACTGTAACACCTGCAACACGAATAATATTTCTGAAGGATAGTGTTTTTATGAAAAGATTACACAAAGTGTATTGTCTTTAACTGAATATTTTTCCATATATTGGAGAATAATGTGACGTAAAGAGAGTTCAAGTCCAAAATCATGTAATTAGTTTTAGATTAGAGACACAATTTCTGTCTAATGTAAACATCAAATATGATCAAAAAAATATAAATGCAGAATTTTGGTTTTTGCTGACATTCTTTGCAAATTAAAGTAAAATATATTTATAATAATAAATATATTATTTTTATGCACACAAAAGACTTTCTTTTGCACAAGATTTTAAGCATGAATTTGTTTAAATCTATGTTAATGGTCATTTATTGTTTGCCAAGATAATTGATCCTTCTGATCGGTGTAGCATATCACGTTTCTGATGACTGATTATTGCAGGTGTGCCTTGAGCTGGTAATAATAAAAGGCCACATGCACTAAAATGTGCATTTTCTTTCATCGAAGCATGCAGTTGGCAAACTGTCTGTAGGAATGTCCACCAGTGCTGTTCAATGTTCATTTCAATACCATAAGCTGTCTTCAATGTCTTTTCAGTGAATTTGACAGTACATCCAACCAGCCTCCCAACCATGGACCACATGACACGCCAGCCCATGACCTTCACATCTGGCTTCCTCACCTGCATGATCGTCTGAGACCAAGTGAGAACTTCATGTTCTGGTCTAGATAGGTCATGTTTAATAGACATGAAAATGAAAAATAGAAATGAAAAAAAAAGAATAAAGGCAGTGGGAGTCAAATTCCATTTGATTCCATGTTTATTTAAAAAATGTCCTTAAAATCTGAAAGGATATCTTTTGAATGCATAAAAACTTTTTTTGCTTTTACTGTACTTCAACTTGTGAAAAATGGTAGCAAAAAAGTGTTTTGCTACATACTTGTATGTATATATTGTTGTTGAGTGTACATTCACCTTCGGTTTGCATGAATTACATAACTCATACAGGCAGGGTTTACTTGAAAAGCAAAACAAACTTAAATGAATAATGCAGTGAATAACAAAACCTTGAGAAAGCTATTCACATTCCTTTCCTGGTGAAGTTAACCATCCCTGCAGGGAACCTTAGGACCTGCAGAGCAGAAGAGGAGCAGCCCTCCCTCCCCTCCTGAGCAGCAGTGGGTAGTGGATTCATTCTGCTGCAGCTCCTTCAGAAACACTAATAACGGGACAGGGACTTCAAAGACTAGCGGCTCTTTGATGTGGAAGAGCCTCACATCTCTGTCCCTGACCCACTGCGCCTCATTCGAGAGAATGAACAGGAGATTGCGACATTACATATCTATCACTGCTCTCTAAACAAACTGAATTGGTTTAGCTTTCGAGCACTTAAGGCATTTAGCCGGTGTGGAATAAAATGGAAGATCGTCTCAGGTAAACAGGCACATGGATGGAAAACTAGAAAGGTGGCCACATATAAAAATGATGCATGTTTTTGACTACCAGTAACATCCACAATGCTTTCTAATACTAAGATGATATAGATAAGGATGGTTGAAAAACAAGTTGTTGGGTGGGCTTTACTTTAAGTCTTTGCCCCTAAACTTCTTCAGCTGCAAACAACAAATTATTACTATTAATACCCTATACAAGAAATTTGTTTGAAATTTGATCACCTGAATAATTCGATGAAACTTTGTAGAATATTTTGATATTTTTTAAAGCTTTCTTTAGCATTATGAGAACCCTGAGGGCGACTATTGTGATGGTGCACATGTCTTGATTTTCTGGTGTGCGATCCACTGAGTGTCCTTCTAGTTTCAAGTTAGTTTCTAAAGAAATAAATTCTAAGAAATACTAATTATGTTATTTCTCATGAAAAAAACATCTAACAATCTTAGCCTGAGGTCACTGTTACACAGGAATTGTACATTTATACACTTATTTACTCAGTTGGCCATGAGGATGGAGTGAGATAAAGAGATTTAACTAATGTAATCCTTGGTTTCTCTGTCAAATCTCACTCAGTGTGTCTGGCTTTTTATTGCCAAGAAGACTGGCAAGACTTTGCTTCACTTCCTTCTTTAACTTCAAAGTTTCTGAATAAATTACAATGTCGTGATTGTTTGAAAGACTGAGGCCCCGTTAACACGACAGCGTTTTAGCTGAAAATGGAGACGTTTTTTCTTTGCATTTCCAGAAAGTTCTGCATTCACATGCCATCATTTCCGAAACGACCCCCATACACAAGGATCCGCAAAAAGGATTGAAAATGTCGTAATATGTATGCCAAGGCAGACCTTGGTGGTGTAACATTTCAAAATCATCACCACAGAAGAAGATCACAGTGGTGGTTCAGCAAATCTACATTGGAGGAGCGTTAATAAACTCAGCAGAGTCTGCAGCACAAACAAAACAGTCCGATGTTGTTTCTTTGTTGTTGTTCTGTCCATAGTAGGCTGTCTACTGTCTGTGTACACGAATAAGGCTGACAGGAACCGTAATAGACACGTGCAAAGCAGAGCTGTGCCGTCATTGTTTTCAGCCAGAGTTGCATTTGCCCGTTTATACGACAGCAGTACCAAGTTTCCACTCTGGGGCCCGTTTTCAAAAGTTTGCGGTTTCATTCCCTGAAAATGCTGTTCTCATGTAAATGGACGGCCAAACACGACGAAAGGTTTTGGTTTTTGGGTGAACTGGTTGTCGTGTAAACGACCCCTTATTTGTTTGATTTTCTTAAACGTTGTTTGAGAAGAAATCCAGCCTTCTGAAACAGTTCAATTGGTGTGATGACTAAGACTGAGAATTATAACATCATATTCTACCCTTTCTTTTCTTTCTTTTTTTTAGGTAATAACTTGGATAAAGAAACTCACATCTTGTGTTTGTGTAAATTAAACACAGTTATATATCTCTGTGTTGGTGGCTTGACTAACAAACTGAGTAGGGAAAAAAAAAAAAACAGACCTCGGTGATGCGTGGATTGGTACACTTGACATTCCTGACAGACAGGTTCAGCCAGCGGCTAGCATAGGGAGAGATGGGAGGACAGTATTGCTTCATGGTGCATCGGCCCTCGCCGCTACACCAGCCACACTGGAACTTCCTCTCCGCCCTCAGACACATGCCACAGCTGTCCCGCTGGGCACTGCACTTGTAGAGGTGCACTGTGGGATGACAGAGGATATCAGGTAAGTCATATCAGGTATTTTCACATGTCAGTATTGATGCGTCGGAAGCAAAACACAGAATATCCCTGTTGAGAATAAGTTATGAAAGCAAATGTGAACCATTAAGTCTTCTATAAAACAACAAAATCCAGCAGGGAGTGTCGTTATTATTTTGCCAGCGGTTTAAATTAAATCAAACTCATTAATCAATTAGAACACATTCTTAACCGGTCAACTCCAAAAATAACTTGTGCATTCAGTAAATTTATCAGAAGCATTTTCCTGTACAAAGTCCTTCTTGAGAAAAAAGAAGTAATCCAATAAACCTTTCTCTGAAGTCCATCTCTGACATCCTCTGTCCTCTAAGTAGCCTACATTTGAGCCCATATGAAGTGACGTAACTAAGTAATGACAAGAAAATCAAATTAATTTAATTTATCTTCGGCTGCAGGGATATGTTTATTGAACGACCCACAATGACAAGTAACAAACAGCTTCTCTTGCATGGTGATGGAGAGGAAACCAAAAGCTAATCTTATATGAAGATTCACCCTTCATCATTCTGGGCACTCAGGTGCTTTTTGATAAGCCTCCCTGCTATTGTGAACTTTCTCTCAAGGCCCTTTGGAAGCATTAAAGTGATCTCTATGATCCATCTATCCCCTGTGGATTGAGTGCTTTACACTTCTCTGGCCTGGCAGTGATGGATGGCAGAGGCACCTTTAATCTTCTCGGGATTGTCGATGATGAAATTGCCGTTCCATACGATGGAGAGGTCCACTGCCAGGTCACTGATCTTCACCCCCTCATACATGTACTGAAAAGAAGAGACAGGGAGTGAGGAAGTGTATCCGGAGCCACAGAAAGTAAAAGGATAGAGTAAAAACAAAAATTGATACAGGGAAAGACAGAGTGGTGGAAAATGAGAGGATGAAAGGGCAGCAGAGAGATGAGGCTTTTAACCATCTGTCATTTCTGCCATGGTTGTCTGCTCCTCTCCTCTTTGGCATGTAGGGACGCACACCCTGCCTTGGGTAGCTGATCATCCATGTCTGAAGAAAATGGCCTTTTCATTCATTGTCCCAAAGTAGCAAGGTGTGCTTTGCATTGAAATGCTGCCTGTAATTTGCACGGTGCAAATCTAATCTAATCATCTAATTCATCGTATCACTGTCTGTTGGGAGCATCTTTGTGAACACCTAGATGTTAGACAGGCAAAATGAGGCTTAAGGTCATATTGAAGTCAGGGTCTCCATCCTAATCAGTTTGTCTTTCCTTTCCTTTCCTTTCTCCATTCTCTCACATGCCTTTCACTTTTCACCATCCCTGTCACTTTCTCTCTCCTCTACTTTCTCCTCGGTGTTCTCAACACTTCAGGCGGTATTCACTCATGGACCCTGCGCACCTTGCCTACACAGCATCCAAGCTGCTGCTTCATTTGACAGCTGGGAGAGTCCCAGTGGGAGTGAACGAGGTCATACCGAGCTGTTCTGACACTGCACGCTGGTGCTGTTGAAGCGCAGCGCCGTGACACGGTGGCTGACACCCTGCACGTGCACCACACACTCGTAGCCACGCTGGCCCGACTGGGGTTGGGGTAGGTTTCGGGCCCTCAGGGTGATGGGTCGGACCTCGCCAGCTGGGATGAGAATCTCCCCAGAATGAAGGAGCTGCGGGCAGTCCTGAGAAAACAACATACAAATACACATAACTGTATCATTTGCAGTCAGAAAACATGCTGTCCTCACTGTTGTGCTTAAAGATTACCCCAGCATGAATAAAAAAGCAGTGTTCTCGTTTTTTTTCCCATTCAGCGATTGAGTTCATGTAGCTTGTTCATCTATGCATCTGTGTCTGTAATCTGTGTTTGTACATACGGATGTGTTATACAGGCATGAATTATGTAGCACAGAGATTAATTGGGCAAGTAAATTGTTGATCCAAAGTTAACTTTGGATTCATATTAGATTATTTAGGACCATAAGTTTTGTAAATTCATTTATTACATCTTTGATTATATTATAAAATAATACTGATCATTCATTTTGCTGCATTTTAGAAGCATTTTATGGCAATGGCAGTGGGTTGGTCCACTGCTTTGAACCAAACTAAAATATCTTAACAACTATTGGACATATTGCCATTACTTTTCTTTCCAGTTCTTAATTGAAGCCTCAAGTTTGGCATTAAGACCGTTGCCATCTAAGTTTTTGGAGCCAGAGAGCTGACCAATATTTGGATCAGTCAAGCTACCATTGCTATGTCTCTATTCTGATTGGATCTAACTGAGAACCAGAGGACAGAGCATCCCCTGATTTATCATCTATTAAGATATAAATGAGATAAGAAGATACTTTACACAGGGAATTCCTGAGATACAGTAGTATATAACACATATCAGTACACACAGTTAAAGAGCAGCAAAAGTACTAAAGTATGGGCAGGTAAAGACCTACTGTGTCAGTAAAAATTACATGAGTTGGTTAGAGTGACCCAGTGTTGCAATAAATAGCTCTAACCAGCTCTATAAAATTATAAACAGGAGGTAGAAATATATACAAAAGATATAATGACAAGAACAAAAATGTTGAGTGATAATTGATTGGTTATGACTGTGACAGTGATGTGTTACACAGTTTGATGGCAGTGAGAAAGAATGTTCTAATATGTCTCTCAGTGGTGCAGCGGGGCATCATCAGTCTACCGCTGAATGTGCTTCTGCAGCCGTTCACAGACAGAAATAGTGGATGAGAGGGATTGTCCATGATGTCCAGACGTTTGGACAGTATCCTCCTCTCAGCAACCTCGTTCAGGGGAACCAGGCGGACCCAGAGGACAGACTCTGCCTTCTTCAGTAGTTTGTCAATCCTTTGAGCAACAGCAGATTTTTTACTGCTTCCCCAGCGCACTACAGCATAGAAAAGAGCACTGGCCACCACTGACTGGTAGGCTGGTGTTATCTCTCAATGGGACCATAATTTACAAAAAGAGCATCAGTCTGTATTGACGAGGAGTTGAACCAATCGACTCAGACATGAACCCATTAGGAAACTGTTTACTGAGGTAATACATCAAGAGACAAGTGAGGTCATTTTCTCATAAGCTTACATACAATCTGACTTCTTTTTGAAACCAGTGTTGTCGAAAAATCTGCAGGTTTAAGGCATTTCTTTATTCACGTCACTTATTATACTGTGTGTGTTTCATGGAGTGTGAGAGAAGCTCTGTGGATGCTCAGAGCTGGTAGCATGGCTGTGGACTCTTGATATGGTTGATTCTAGTGGACCGATATCTTTATTAAATCATGGATTGTGTCTTTAAGGTAAAACCTTTCCCATGGGAAAAGAAAATGTGCGCTTGAAACTGTGAATGTACCTCTGAGGCGTTGACTCTGCCCTCCTGGAAAGAGCAGCTGCTGGGGTCGTGGGTGCACAGGTTGCGGTATTTACACCAGTGGCAGCGAAATGTGCTGTTTACACAGGACAGACACCTGGAGGATGAAATGAACACGTTACTACATAATGCAAATTTAGAAAATTCCTCCAGTATACTGAGTTGCTCTGCATCTGCAAGGAAAGAAAAAAAGACTCCCTCTTTATTTTCTACCCTTCATCTAAATCTTCCTCTCCTGGGAGGGTATTGAGAAAGGGAGACTGATAAAGGATTATAGCTTTCTGCTAAATTTATCTGTCAGTGTGTTCATATGTCCACAGTTTCTGTGCAGAAAAAGCATGAATGATTTTTGTCATATAATAAATGACTATAAGAGAGATATCTTGCCAAAGTCATGGGAATGTCCTTATCACTTGAAGTACTCTTCATCAGTTCTAACAGTGTTGTATAAAAAAGATGCAGTATATGTGTAACAAGAAGACCATATGTCTGTGTTATACTGACATACAAAAACCTGAGCTTTACATCTCATAGTTTTTTGCTTTTTTTAAACATACCATTGCTTTATATTTCAAAATCCTGACCGTAATTAAGATGCATTTTTAAATTGACCCATCAAACTATGGATTATACACAAAATCTAGAATGAAAGTAACAACTGAACTGAATATTTGATGAGTAGAATTGCAAAACTTGTTTGGCTCTGATTCAGTCAACTGTAGCCAACGGTCAGTTGTGGATTAGAGATGCGCCAAGAAACCCTGTAGTAGTGCATTTTTAATCACATTTCAACAGGAGAAGAGATGACAGGGCATACATGGGTGACGCACAACTGTCAACACACCAAACAGAGCAAATAGAAAGCTGAAAACATGTTCTATTTTCCTTTTCTACTGTGTACAATAGAGGTCTATGCATTATCACAGTCAGTTCCCCTATATTTGGACATATAAAATGAATCATGAGGAAACCTTACAGCCCCTAGTGCCACTCCTGTACAGCAGCTCATATCAAGCTACAAATGCCAATGACGGTAATGTAGCACCATTAAATTTTGATACTAATCAGCTGCCCAGGGCCAAAGTGGACATAAAAACGTGTGTTTGGAGGGATGGGTATTAATAGAATTGGACTAGCAGGGAGCTGCAAACACTGGATAATTAATTATGGAGGGTGATGTGATGCTGAGGTGAGGTGCTGGGTAAGGAGTGTGTTTTGTCTGAAATATTAATCACAGGAGTTCACAGGGTCACTCTGCTGCTAATGAAGGCTGTACTGGTGTGGCCGGATGTGAGGAGCTTCCGACTGTTTCTCTCTAATGGCTTAATCTGGTTACATCGGGGCATTCGTGTCGCAGTCAAGGAGCATTTTGAATAGGTGGCACATGTGTCTCTGTGGGTTAATTTGCTTGGAGTGGCAGTGAATGCACCATCAATCAAATATTCCCCCCAAGAGGGAACTTATTATAAAAGCCCCAAATCCAGTATAATTCACAGTTAAAGGTTAGTGAAGTGTGCATGTGCAGCTGTCAGTTCAAATCTCACTAACACTAGCACTCACAGAAAGAGGACAAAAAACTAAAACTTTAATGATAAAAGTTTTTGAAGTTACTAATTTAACACTGGGGTTATGCTAACTGTGAAAACTCCAAGTTGCTATTTGCAGATTTCATTTATAGCTGATAAAGATCCACATTTCTAGCAATGCTCGTAATTGTTACTCAGGCAGAAAGGTTGACATTAGCGCAATGGCTAAAAATCAAAGTAGCTTCCCTGTCTTATATTTGCAGGGTGAAACAGATGAACATTTCAATAAAGTTCTCTTTAATTTGCATTATTTTATCTACTCCTCAAGGCACCAGAGCAAGACTAAAAATACAACATTTCTAATGTCTCATATCTTCCAACAAACACAATTCTCTGGTGGGCCAAGTCAAGTGAAAAAGGGGTGTGTGACTTTAATGCTTATCTATTTAGGAGTCTTTGGGGACTGCTGGCCTACAGCGAAGCATTCAGCTGCACCGGTAAAGCTGCTCAGTTATGAACAATGTGGGTTTAAAAGGCCGTTTCCAGGCATAAAAAGAGGATGTATGCTTTGCAAAATTCTATATAAAAGTGATCATAAAGAATCACTGAAAAATGTGCAGTCATTTGTGTTTAATTCTGTAAGCAATAAACTCACAAACTGCCAGTTTGAGCAAATACGGAACAAACATGCCGCGGCGAATGCATCCTGCTGATTTTAATGAAACCTGGCAGATAAATTGAACTCAGAGGTTATCTAACAGCCACATCTAAACTGCAGTTGTGAGCATCAGTACATCATTGCCCTAAATTAAGTTGTTCTCTTCTATCTATTGAACGCACAAAAGGTGGGGGCTGGGGGAGGGAAGGGAGTGTTGGAGGGTAGCAGCTGGACTCACGTTTTATGTGTGCTGCAGTTGTAGAACTTCACCTCTGTGCTGGCGACCATTTGACCGGTCTCCTTTGAGTTCAGACGAAGCTCCACTCCAGCCCAGTCTTCAGAGAGAGAGAGAGAGAGAGAGAGAGAGAGAGAGAGAGAGAGAGAGAGAGAGAGAGAGAGAGAGAGAGAGAGACCATAATGGGTTAAAGGATGGAGAGAGGCAATGAAAATGGGTGAGAGAAAAGAGTGTGAAAAAGAGGCGAGAGAGAGAGACAAAAGGGATGGGTGAGAGAAAGAAAACAATGAGTGAAAAGACAAGGTCAAAAGGAGAAGAAATTTTTAAGACTTTTATCACACTTCTGTAAAGAGCCACCTGGTGTGTGTAGCTGCTTTCGGGAGAAAACCTTCAGTCAGAGACTTCAATTGAAGGATTACAGTACATGCTCAGTGAAAAGGCGACTGCACCTTGGTACTGACGAAACTCTTTGGATGAACAAAAAATGCATGGTCAACCTGACAAGAAGGCTGTAGTTGTCTGATATGTTGATATTTACTTCCTTCAATTCCTGTAATATGTGATTTGAATTTTGATTTGTTTGTTTTCACACATGATATCTGAGCTCACCTTGTCCTTCTGCAATCTGTGGGACCTCCTTCCCAGCTGGGGACAGACACATAACCCTGTTCCCGTTGACGTGACCCTCTACTTGGGCCTGGTGGCCAAATGAACAGGTGATTCCAGCAGAAAGGTCTGGAACATTATTCACTTCCAGGAGGAGCTAAAAGAATGGAAGGGGGAGAATAAGTCACGTGCAGAACTTGACACAGGCCTGATACATGCATACATTTTATTCTTTTTCTTTTTTTTATCATGAAGTTAAAGGAATAGTTTCATATTCGAGGGAAAATGCTCATTTGTTTTCTTGTGATTTGCCACTTTTATATTGGTTTAATATGAAGCTGTAGGTGCAAGCACTCATTTCCCATTGAACCAGGGAGGAACACAAAGCATGGCTCACTCCAACGAAAACACAATCTGCCTATTTGCCTATTAGCACCTATAAGCTCAATAATTGGCGTGTTAAATTGTGTTGATGTAATGTGTAAAAACACCTGTAAAAAAAAGAAAATTAACACCAGGCATTTACTGCTACAGCCAAGAAATAGTCTGCATACCCTACATGTAAAAGCATAACTTGTTGTTTATACACTTCTATTTTAGTATAGAGTAAAAAACAACATATATATAATCTTAAAAAGTGAGCTTCAGGGTTGCTAATTGGCTGGGTTTGCTACATCTGGATGGGCAAAATCTAACTGGCTGCTGACTCCAGCTACACATTTCACAGATACAAAAGTGTTATTATGTAACATATGTCTATAAATGTCAACTTATTCCCTTAAATCCTATTGTGTACGTCACTCCTCTCTGCTCTTGGCCACTGTACAGAAATCAGCGTTTTGGCAGATGCACCAGATATGACAGAGTAGCTCACCGCCATAAAAACAATTCTCACCTATTTTTTCCCACATGTCTCCCACCCCACAGTGCACATGAACCACCATAAATAGAATGGGTGTCATCACCCTTCTGTCTCCCTTCACCTCTCAAAAAAGGTATGGTAGGTTTATGCTGTATACGTGGCCGTACAAGGCTACTCTCAGCAATTGCTCATAAATATCGGCATTGAGACTGGAGGGACAGAGCAGTGATTGGTGGACTGATAGCAGACTCACAGGGACACTATGTGCTGACACAGCAATGCTGTCCGGGTGAGCGATAAGCTTCACACAGCGGTCAATGTCAGTGGTGAAACGAAAAGTCTCCTCCGCCCTGTGACATCGACCCTTCCTCGAGCACCTGTTGAGAAAGATAGGAATTAAAAATGTATAACAAGGTGTTGGCCAGCAAACTGATCTTTAACCATGTTGGTCAGATTGGTCGGGACTGAAACACCTTAAAGTTTGCTACAGTCTCAGGTTGAATTTGAATCATTTGACTGATCACTTAATTTTTGATCTAGCAACATCAAATCAAAATTTCAATTTGTCCAAACTTCATGACTAAATAACTTTGCACCAGCCTCAGCTATTATGCTTAGTGTTGATTAATAAATGTTAGCATGCATGTAAACACCAGTGCTGTGTCACAAATCGCATTCTTCCATTAGTATACTCAAATGTAGTGTACTGCATGTGAGTATACTTACATGTGTAGTGCATGAATTTCAAAAGTGTAGTGTTGTCTGAAGTCAGATACTGAGATACAGATACATCACATCACTTTCAAATTTATTTTTATTTATTTTCTCTCCCAACTTAGTTTAACATTTTCAATAACAAAAAGGCATACATATAAAATACCTATAATGACATAATAATATCTGAGCAGTAATGAACTAAATAAAAATAAATAAACAAATTTTAAAAAATTGTTAAAACTTTAAAAAATATCTGCCGGTTTTTTCATTTGACTAAAATGAACGGCTCAATGAGCTCCAGGTTTCATCCGGAGTGGTGCTTCCTTTGTACCTTTGTTTATTTGTTGCTGTTGTTCTCCGCCATAACCATCCCTCCCTCGGCTGTAATTTTCACAAGCTTGATATTAGAGGCGTTTCACAATACGCATACTTGTCTGTACTTGTGTTCTCGTGGACTTGTGAAACGTCATCGGTCACAGCCCAAGTACTGTTCCAATTCAAAGTCTGCATTAGCCAAGTACACCCGGAAATGTTCTCGCTCCTCCCATTTTACCGATGATGCATCGGGTGTGGACTTGGGACAGCCAAGTATCCCAGAATGCATTTCGCAAGACATCAGTGGAATGGCGACAGTGGAGGAGAGATCTCACAACTGTAAGTTAGAACTCTGGAACTACTAAAATCGTTGTTGGGATGTACAGTACCAGTCAAAAATTTGGACAGTTTCCCATTCAATTGGATGGGAAGGTATGTCCAAACTATTGACTGGTACTGTAGATTTAAGATTTTTAGGCAAGAATTTATTAAGATAGAGCCTATTGGAAAATTTGCTCTGACGTTGTCGGAGATGTGAGGTCCTGCTAGCGGTACAGCCATCACGCCTCGCAAGCGAGCTGAATGAGGTTCAATGCCTTTGTGCACAACAGTAGAATACATTTCAACTCTAACAGGCAATTAAAAGTAAGAAGTGAAAGAGTTGGCCCCATGTGTGACCTTAGAATAATCTCGCGTGAGAGAAATTCATAGTAATAGAAGGTTACCTTTAAAGTTATAACAAGGATTTTTTTTAAACTTTTGCACAGTTTTAGAAATAGGGATTTGTTGTTGTAATTGAGATAGTTTTGATGTGATTTCTTTCATTTCTTTTTACATTGCATTATAGAAGTTAGGCCTCTGCAGGCTCTGATACTAACGTGCTGGCTGCATTTAGCTGTAGAGTTAAATTATAAAGGCTGAGAATATTTTGTCTGCACACCATCATCTCTTTCTTTTTAAATGTGTATTGCGCACAGCGAGTGTAGATAGCACTTAATACACTCTCAGATGCTGTTGAGGGGGTGGCACCTCCTGAGAGAGCTCAAAGAGTGCCGAGGTCTCTGCTGTAATTACAACACAATATACAGGCGAAATGGAAAGGCGGTGACAGCTGTTGCTGGCTCGGCTCCTCGAGGCGGACCAGAGCCACAGGAGTATAGACGGTCACCTTCTGACCGCTCATAAGATGAAGTGGCTCCAAAAAAAAAGAAGACGTCTTTCATCTCTCATCTCTTTTATTCTCAGTGTTTTTGTCTGGTGGAGCCATTTGTTCCTTTAGGCTTTGTATACTTTCAGCTACGATCCCCCCCCACTCTGTCAGATAGGTGCTTTGGTGCATCATGCCAGGGCTGGGAAAGTGAGAGCCTGAGAGACGTCTGTGCAAGCCATTCAGAGGCTAGAAAAACCCCAATTTGGATTTAATAGAGGGGAAAATAAAGTAGACAGGAAGGGATCATGATTCACTTTGGGTTACTTGAGGGAACAGCAGCGTATCCATTCATTGATAAGTGTAAGCATTCGTTTGGATAAACAGGGTAATGAGACTTGCGGACAAAGTCAGCACTAAGGGGAAAAAAAGGCAAAACAGTTTAATGATGCAATTTAGATTAAAGAAATTACCTCACTTCACTGACGACTTGATAACACTGAGAGCTTTAATTTAAAACAATCAAGATAGTGCTCGCTGAAACGCAGACGTCATATGATGAGGCAGGGGTAAATCCTTGGCTGAGGTCAGCTTCAAACACAGCAGTTGGTTCAGAGACACAAGGTTTTAATCTCCTGAATCCCCTTTGCTCCATATCGAGGTATTATGCAAGCTAACCTGGGGGCCACATAATTAAGATGGAGGAGATAAGCTTGCTCCATCAGGTCCAAAATGTTCCATGGGTATGTCGAGGTGTTGCTTGTACTCCCGCTGCGACTCTCGCTAATCCTTTTCTTTTACCCCAGCCGTCCTCCCGCCTGATAGACATTATAATCTGGTGGCCATGCAGTTCCTACTGTCCCTAAATATTGCTATTTAAGAGGGATCAACCACTTCCTGGTTTTCTGTTTGTCCCACCAGCTGTTGATAATGGTAAAAACTCATATCGCATGTTTGGCTTTATTTATAGCTTTTTACGCACTGCTTGGTAAACAGTAATGTCGTTTTAATCCCTTGGCTGCGATGTGTGTATGTGAGCATGGGAGAAAATAAAGGAAGCAGACTCACATGTTGTACAGGACACACCAGCCACAGTGTGGGTCACCGGAGCTCAGACAGCCAGCACATGTATCGTACTGCTCACAGGCCTCCACAGGGACCTGAGCCACCTACAGCAGAAGAATGACAGGGAGGGTTAAACTGTGGGCTGGAAAACACTGAGGAAAGGTTAACTATTAAGAAACGGACAGTTTTCACAGTGAGAATAAAAACAGCACTGCTCTCTCTTTGCATATCATATCAACATGTTTTGTCTATGTGGCAAATGTAAACTTATGGACATGATTCCAGTGGTAGTGGTGTGCAGGGACCACCAAGGGTCCTTGAAGGAGTTAACCAGCAAAGTAGGGAACAACACAATGACAGAATGTACGGCTATTTTGGTCATAGCCTCCCTACACTCTGCAATAAAACATCTAGAAGCAAAATTAAACTTTAAAATTTGTTTCCAAGGACACACACAGGAAACACTCAATCTGTGCTGATGTGGATAGACCATAACCCCTATCAGAGCTGAAGTGGGGGCATAAAAAAATCTGATGAGGGACACTGGGATAAAATCTCATCAAATGGGGCTCTCTGTCATTTTAGTGCTTGACATGAAGACGTTTGGGAACCTCAAACTCCAAGGACACTCCATAGTGTCTTAAAAGACATGCAAACATTTAGCATTTCACATATTCTTATACATTCATACATAATGAATAGGTCTGCTTCATGAGTCGGAATCCAGGTTTGCATTTTAGGCATTCGGGTTATTGCAAATACCTGAATTTATGATGGACATTAGGTGTACAATGGTGATTTAACTGTCCCGGTGCATTCAAGCAGTTGATGCATTTACTGTTACCAATATCAGCAGGTCATTTTATGTAGAAGTATAAATAAGGGACGTCTTCTCTTTGTTTCTTAAGTAACGCTAGTTTTCTTGACAAAGAAGAGGCTTGCCACACACAAGAAAGCTCACACCAACTTAAAAGATATTCAATGGCAGCTGGTTTAATTTAAATATTTATCGAGGAAAACTGCTTCCAGCCTTTGTACTTAGTTGTTTTGCTGGTATGGTCTGTTTTACACCAGTCTAATCATCCACACTCGTCCATATCCAGTAACATCAGACCTGGAGCAGGCCAGCTTTAACAGTAGAAATGGGTGGTTGCATTCCAGACGTTGTTTCTTCCTCCTTTTCCTTTCAGTGTACTGCTATTTGTCTTTTGCTTGAAAACATCTGCGTCTTTCATGTTTTATAACTGCTGTATTTTTTTCTATTCTTTTTTAATCCCCGTCTTCAACACTGTGTCTGCAGAACTGTTGTTGGTTGTGTGTTTGCTGTGTCGCATCCCTTCTAAAATAAAAAAAATAGCTGGTAATAAAAAAATCAATCTAATATGAATATGTTTGGCTTTCTGTTTTTCAGATTTGAAAATACATTTGAAGATGGGAAATTATATTACAACAGATTTCACAAATTGTAATATTTTATAGACGTTGACATATTTACAAGCAATTAATTGAGAAATTGAGAGAATAATCATTTGAAAATTGAGAATGGAAATAATAAATGCAACCTTATCCATCATTACACTCTCTCATCAGTTGTGTTTTACATATTTGAACCTCACACAATATTATTGTGTAGGGAAAAGTCAACAAAGATGTGCAACCAGAATATTCTTATGAACCATTTTTAAACCGTTTCAAACAGAGGAGAGACCAAAAGCCCATTTTATCATGTTGTTTTTTTTCTGGTATGTGGAAGCATCATCCCAGCTCACACTGCAGAATATGATCACAGGGGAAAACAACTTCTTGCTGCTGACACAACTTAGCAACATATAGTCTTGTGGTTCTGCCCACACATTTCAGACTTGTGCTTTTTAGTTGGATCAAAAAGGTCCCAACCTGGGCCAGGAAAAAGGTCTGGTCTTCTGACCAACACTTTACCAAAAAATCTTCAAAGAAAAATACTTGAGTCTTTACCAGAGTCTGAAGTGTTAGATTTTATTGTGCTCAATCAAAAAGCATACTATAAAAAACCCAGGACACAGCTGAATTCAACACATGTGTATAACTCCTCATACCCCTCCCCTCCACATACACAAGACTGGGAGAGAAACTGCATGTTGACCACTTGTTGGGGCTTTTTCGCTACATGGGCAAGCTTACTTTGAACTTTATTTGCCCTGCTACAGGTGTCCTTCAGATAGCCAAGCTCCTCATCCCTATAGTAGGCTGCCTGCCTTCGAAGGCCTTCTATCCTAGCTCTATAAGGGAGGGGGAGCGGTGCATGATAGGCTGATATTCTGACACTGCTTTCTGCTTCTTTTATGATGTAAGGGAGGAGGAAAGGGCATCTGTTCTCTCCACCTCTTTCCAAAATGTGTAAAGTGAGAACTAAAAGACGTGTATTATTCCTAACATGGAAAACATAATTGTAGAGATCCAAACAGACTTTAACATTAACGTTACTCATTTTTACTACAACACTTTCTCAGATGTCAGGAGGCACA
This sequence comes from Chaunax sp. Z400, assembly GCA_037577475.1. Taxonomy (NCBI): domain Eukaryota; kingdom Metazoa; phylum Chordata; class Actinopteri; order Lophiiformes; family Chaunacidae; genus Chaunax; species Chaunax sp. Z400. Next base: position 26,311,988 of record CM075185.1, read on the forward strand.
TGAAATGACACCAACCATTTAACAAGCATTTTTGCACTAATACTCAAATTGAACCTTTCTTTATACGATTTGAAAACAGATGTTTTTGCACTTCAACCAGCCAATTTGCAAACTCCTGCAATAGTAATTAAACTGTGTGCCCACAGCCTCGGTTTATGCAGTTCTTTTTCAGACATGAGAACATGCACAAGCAAAATGACACACAATCACACACTCTGATACTGCTGCCACTTCCACGTCTGTGAATGTCTGGCAAAACATAAGCTCTCCATTAGCTGCTGTGAGAGTCACTGCTGTTGCACGGCCAGCACCACCTCTGCATACAAAACCGGGTCGGTGCTGCTGCCTGAGACCACTTACTTTAAGCAATGTTATTATTGGAGGTCAATGTACTCTAGATGCCTCATACATCATTCATGACCAGACACAGTATGTGGTATTTCTCTTGTATTTCTCATCAAGCTTTTTTATGTCTTGTCTTCTCAGAGATAATGATCATTTAAAGCAAACACAGAGAACCAATGAAAGCCTTCACTGCCCTGTTTTTCAGCATCGCATCATGACAGTGACGGATGATCACATCCACTTTTCCAGCTTTGGGAATTACAAATTCTTTATCTTAACACGACATCTGGTATGCCGTTACTCTAGTGCTCAAACATATCCTCCCACCAGTTTGCTACCACTTTACCACTTTCAACCTGCTTTACTGGAACTTTACAAATGCAGTCGGATGAGCATATACAAGCTCTCAGCCTCTACACTGCCGTCATCATATATCCTCTGTCTGGCTGTGGAAAGAAAAATAAGAAAGAAATTATTCCAAATTGCTAAATGATCAGTTCCGTTATTTCAGTTTTACTCCAAAATCTGAGTTTATTTTACAGCTGCAGAAAAATGAACAAGTAGTTTTCCTGTAATAGAAAAAAACAAAAAACACTTTCAATATTTGAAATTGAAACACATTTAAATTAATGACATGAATTAAATTTAAAATGTCTTGGCTAGCTTTAATATTTCAACAGATAAGATCTCATGTAACTTAGATTACTATCATTTTTGTCCTGCTTTGACTTCTTGTACAGTACAAGCCATACAAACTACAGATACGTGGCATTTTAGAAATTCAGTCTTCAATTAGATAACTGCAAGCATCACTGCTTGTATTATTGTGCAGTAACCGTCATCAGTTCACTCAAAACAACCTGCTGTACAACAGCGATTCACAACCAGCAGTTTGTGTACTCACAAGTCCAACAATGAAGAATTCCTGGATCAGTAAGTGCTGTAGGAAAAATTACTGTAGCAATATCTACTTTAAAATCATGATTGATAACATGCAGTTTAAAATCCATTCAAAAGAGCACAGTTTGAACATGATGGATGGTGTTGGAGTAGCTGATCTGATCTGATAGAGAGGAGGTGTATCAGATAAAACAATCAAATGAGAATGAAACTGCTGGACAGTACATTCATACACAGGTTAGAGACAGACAGACCATCTCTAAGGGTTAAAGCGTTACCCTTCGTATTGCAGACTGACAGAGGAGTAACATTCAGTGAGGTTACTGTGTGTTTGGATACTGAGTGTGTCAATTCTTAGAAATGATCAAACTAAAAGCACACAGTGAGAAAATGGCAACTTCTATGAGATCTCTTTCTCATATCAATATTGGTTCCCAAGTGATGCTTTGATGCAGACTCAGACAAACCGATTCTCTCTCTTCTCTCCTCACTCACTCATCATCATCATGCTAACCCTGCCTGTTTCTCTCGGCAGGAGACAGAGAAGCTTATTGTTATTCCACAAGGGTCGGCTGATCTCAGCCAAATCTGTCTGTGCCTCGCTCCTCATTCCACATCATGCCTGTATTGTTTGGCTCCCAGGAATCTGAAAATCTCTCATCTCTGGGATCTACTGGAAATGTGGGAAATCTGTGAGCGAAGCCCTCTCCCTGGGGAATTCCTTACCTGAGCTGCGGGAGAGTCTGAGCGGAAAGCTGTGCAAAGATGGAGCGGGAGACAGAAAGAGGAAGGCTTTTCTGAGCTCCCAGCTCCTGAGTGCTACAAAGCCAAAGCTGTTCTAATATTGAAAGAAAACGCCTGGCCGAGCTGGGCTTTATTTTTGCTCGGTTATTATATGTCACTGGAGGTGGACTGGAAACAGTAGCTGACTATCTCCTTCAAGGAAGCACGTGTCTCTCCTTGAAAAGCCAGAGTTCATCAATAAGTGATGTCCTGTCTCTTCCAGTCTACAACACAGAAAGGAGAGGCGCCTTGATTTGTTTTGGAGGACAGCAGCCAACACAAAACTGTCTATATTCTCCCTCACTCTTCAGATAACATCCCTTGTTTGCTTAAACCTGATGCTTTTAGGCCTTCAGATTGTTTTTCAAGCTCCCAGAAAAGATATCCGAGCCTCTCTGATGCAACCAACACAACTGCATTTATCCCGATGCCCCTTGGCGTCTCTGTCCTATGACTCTGGTTCAATACATTCCAGCAGTCAAACCACAACTGAGAGCACTGATAGGGACTTTTTGACCACACTGACACCTAATCCCGTTTCACAGTGGCACGCAGCCCTGCCAAAATAATCACTTGATGGGAGTTGAAAGTGATTACCACTGTTCGCTCTTATCTCCAATGAGTACAGAGAATATCGTCCAACAACAACAGCAACTGCTCTCCTCTGTGATGCCGGCCAAGTGAGGAGCAGATGAGGGGGGGATATAGCCGTATGGCACCAAAAAAAAAAAAAAAGAAGCAGCTCAGGGTTTTCTATGGGATATGTGTGTGTCACTCACAAAAGATGCATGCACTGTAAGTCGATTCGCATGGATAAGTAATTAGAACAGTGGTCCATCCCCTGACACACAGCCTGCATATTTAACAATCACTACACTAGACGTACAGCCTGTGAATGAATAATCATCTGGTAGGATTCCAAATAAACAGCATTAATTCATCATTTAACAAAAATTAATATTTTTCCCGAATTCTAATGTTGAAATATCAAGAAAAAAGTCAGACATTTGTTTTTGCCATATCATGATGGTAAACTGGATCCAATTAAACCCTCAGAAAACAGGAATTAATTAGTTTTGTACCAAAGCACATATGTAAAAAGAATTTTATCTCACTTTGGAAACGTTTCTTGAAATGTACCCTTAAATTTCAAGTAAATTTTGATGCTACATATGCAGTATCTCGTTCAAAGATAAGTCAGGGCTTTGAGCCTATATCGCCCTGCGTTTCTCCTGAGAGCAGTGGCAAAATGAGGGCGTTTCCTCACCTGATTGTCAGACATGACATAAAGAGAGTTCCTATCCAGGGAGAAGGCCATGTCCCGGAGGATGGGGCTGCTGTCCTTCATCACAGTCACTGTCTCATACAGCGCTCCTCCCTCTAAAAGACCGTCCACTCTGATCTGTGGGGACAGAGAAACATACAGTGAATGCCTCGCCACAGGACAGCCTCAGTAAATGCTTTCACTACATTTGAAGAGTGGCATCTATTGTCTGAATATCAGCTTGTGTGATTTATACACATCTTTTGCATCTGGATGCACACACTGTGCCTCCAAAACACTGGTTTGTAAGAAAATAGAAAATATCGGCAATAACAAACATGGCCTCCTAATTTCAGTTTCATCTCACAGATTTAGAGTTTGAATGTTGTGAAGCCAGAACCCTGACAAATCGATTCAATTAATCAAACCGTTAAGCATTCATAAACCAATCAACCAGACTGTGTACTCTAGCATAAAAAGTTTCCTCTTCATTAAATTTTGTTTTCACAAACAGACTTATCTGATAATGACTAATATGTTGTGAATAAACTCTTTGCCAGCTTAGCAATCAATCACATCGTTAGCTCATTAACATAGAACCTGCTTGAAATGACACACTTGTTGGTGATATTATCTGTTAGCATGAAACAAGAAAAGGAATAATGTGCCTCCATTAAATGAAAACTTTTTCAGAAATGTTCCCATTTGCTTTTGTGTCAGGAGTTAACTAGATGAAAAGATTATTACCAGTTTAATCTGTGCTCATCCAGTAGAGGGGATCAGGACATGTTTAGCCTAGCTTAGCACAAAGTCTTGAAGCAGGGGGAATTGCTGGGCTCTGGCAAAAGGAAGCTTACCCTCCAATGTTTCCAAAATTAGCATATAGCTAATGTTGTGTCATTGTTAGTTTGTCTTTGGTTAATTACAGTATTGAACTGCTCATAAAGCCTAATGTCTCATGTTTAATCTCTACACATTAACCATTCAATGTGTAAATAAGAGATTTGTAGTTGTTTCGGCTACACTAAAGCATTTTGCTTGTTCCTGCTTCCATTCTTTGTGCTAAGCTAACATTTGGCTAAACTTGGCAAAGAGATTAAATCGAAGTTGATCTTCTGGAACAACTCTGAAAACAAGAAAAAATACATTTCCGAAATGTCAAAAATGAAAATAAATGTCACTTACATTTACACCTTATATGAGCCAAATTTTAGTATGTCTCTGGATTATTATTGTTAGGTCTGATGTGTGAACACATGCTTACACAATATAATTTTCCATGGAGGTAAGTGTTGTCAAGCTGCTACTTTTTAAAACCAAACTCTGTTAAATCCATATTTTTTATTCATTCCACCAAGAAACGGTATGTTTATTGTAATTGTGACTTAAAATAGGTCAGAGAAAAGACAGATGGATCTTCTGCTACTCTAACAGTAGTCCAGTTGTCTGATGTGACTCTGACCCAAATTCATTTTGAATTTTGAAATGCGAAATAAGTGAGCTGAGCCTTAATTTGAATGTGGAATGACATTCAGGCAGTAATCTTTTGGGGTTCATTAAATGCAAGAAGGAGAGCAGAACTGGTGAGATGCTTTCAGTTCTCTTCTCTCACCTCTGCCTGCAAATAAGACGTGCTGTTCCAGCGAAGCAAACAAATCTGTCTTTGTAATAAGTGTCTTACTGAGGATGGAGCCGTCAAATGGGGCCTAGTGTGTGAAACTTTTTTGTAAAGATGTAAAGTGGTGGGTAGGCTAAGATGAAAAACTCTATTCACTGCACAATGAAAGTGTTAAGACTTTTTATTTACTCACCACAAAGAAAATAGTCCTGTTTCGATTACATAGACTTTGCCCAATGTGTCCCCCACCAATGCTCCTATTTCCCAATAATACTTTTCTTTGCTCTCAAAAAATAAACCAACTGTATTTCACTATTGGTGTGGCATCTGAATTGCATCATGATAACTTGGCACCTGAAATAAAAGTCAAAAATTTGATATGATCAAAAAAGTCTGAATAAAGCATGACATCCAGATAGAAAAATCCTTATTAGCTATAGAAACCCAGGTTGAAGCCCTGTTTAAATCCCAGAGAGAATGTATCATTAACCACGTGATGCAATTACACTGAAGCTGAACTAATTTCTCATTCAGAATAATTGAAATAAATGCAAGATAATGAGGAATTGGAGTAGAGAATGGTGGAAGTGTTGCAAGATTTCTGCAGTGCAAGTATGCCGGTCCTACTTGGACAGATCCTAACACACGGATTAGCGACCTCACCACCCAAATCAAATTCAAGTGCTGAAGATTTTGAATACGTGCCAGCTCTAGCTTGAACACATGGTGGTAGAGCCTCAGCAGTCTCTCAATGGGGACAGTCAATCAATACAAACTGATTATGTGATTGGATCCCTTGGGCTCCAAAACTTCATCCATCAATCACGCCTCCAGCTTCCAGGCAGCTGAGCCTCTTCAGCCTTCAGCCAAAATAAAGGGAGTGAGAAAATATGTGCAAACATGTGTGTGTGTGTGTGTGTGTCATACATACTAGGGGGTATGGGGAGGCCAGGATATCATCTTCCACAGAGAAAAACACAAAAGTAATGAGAACAATAGTGACATAGGATCGTCTATTGATTCCAGATTATAAGAGGACTAAGAGTTTGTCCCTCACAGGCCACAGTCCCATCCTTCAAACAGTTATTTCATGGCCAGATTTCTCGGAGCTAAACTTCTTTCTCTCTTGCTCATTCTTTGGTTTCTCTCTCTTGCCCCGTCATCGACTGCTCCTACTCTTCCTTCTCCTCTTCATCCCGTTCCTCCTCTCCTGTGCCACGATCCCACACAGTAATTGAGCCAGTTTACATTACTTTTTCCCACAGTCCTCGTTTCAGAAATAGAACAGATAGAAACCAGAGCAGAAAGTGTTTCTGTGGTGAGAACATTAAAAAAAAACTTTAAAAAAAACCCACCCAAACCATCACGAAGAGAAGGACAGATAGTGAGCCACATCTTTTCTTAGCGGAGTCTGATGAGGTTGGCCGAGGACCAGAGGTGCAGGGATGAGCTCAGACAAATAAGGACCCATCATGACTGATCCAAGGTGTTTGATTTTAGCAGATTTTAAAGCGGTTTTATCTTTTAAACAAAGCTGACCAGGCAGAAGACCTCTGGGAATACAACAAGCCCCCAATCTCTCCTTAAGCCCCACAGCTCTATAATGAGAGTAGGGCTGGTATAATTGGTTTTATAATGAGTCTGCTTGTAGGAAACGGCACTCAAAGTTGCAAAACGGCATTCACATACTCACCTACACACACAGACATGCAAACAAAGACGAAAAAATACACTAGCATACAAACAGCACACTCACTCTTTTGTTGGTTGCTCTCATTAAATTTGTGGTTGTAAATTGAGTGCATGTTCACTTGCTTGATCAATACACCACCATGGATTATGGCATATCAGGAATCACGCATCCAGCATGAAAACAATATATTTATTGCAACATGAAGCCCCATTATGTTACTGCTTTTATATTAGTTATTTTATTTTCCCCCTTCTCTGTCTGCTCTGTTTTTGCTCTTTTATCAGATGCGGTATGTTTTTATGTTATCCTTGTCTTTGTCTGCCTTTGTGTATTGTATGAAAATCTGTTTTTGTCTTCATCATTTAAAGCGTTGTTGTTTTTCAATTCAAATGAATAAGTAATAAAGTTAGCCACATTGTTTTTCCTTTCTTGTAAATCAGGGTCACAACTACTCCAGTCCAGCAACGATTAGGTTAACTGCAAAAAAAAAAAATACACCAGGAAGAGTAGCTTCTGTGCTTCCAGAGGTTTAGCTTACAGCTATCCGTGAATAAAAACAAACAATACCTCCACTGCTATTGACCCTGTAAGTATGTACATTTCCACAGAGCAGTTACATAGTTACACATCCATCTAGTTAGAAGCAACAATTGGATTTCAGTCCACCTTTAACGGTTCATTGTTGCATTTGAAATGAGTAAAAACAAATCAATACATGAAGTGTTTCAGTCCATATTTTTCACAAACCACAATAAGCATCCTTTGAAAAGTCAAGCTGATTCCCCTTGTGTGGTCCATGTCATGGTACAGAAGAACTGCCATTAATCCCGCCTCCCATATGGCCTCTGGGAGCATCTCATTTTATTCTCTCTTCCCAGCATCTCACAGCTGATGAGGGCATGTATATATTTAACCCAGGCATCATATTTAAGCTAATAACAGAAATATCCTTTCCGCTGCTGAAATCCCTTTGCAGAACCTGTGATGGATACAAACAACACAGCTTAGCATGGCTTCCATAAACAGATATGCAACCTGAGCCCCTGTGCTCTTAATGAAAACAGCCTCCTTTTCATGTGGCTTGGTTTGCCTCTTAAATTCTCGGCTGTACTCTGATCCTGTGCGAGCCAAAGAAAACAACAACGACAAAAATCAGACTTCTGGGATATCACTTGAGTGGGGTTGGCTCCATTGTAAATCTGCTAGACTTAGCATTACATTCACACAAATATCTTTCCTGTGACTGTTTACATATGGGTTTCATTTTGAGATCCATTTCAGGAGATGATTTAACTTGTGATGAGAGAGGGATGCGTGTAAATGTCCCTGAACCTCTGCTTTTCCGCTGCAGATCGGGAAACTTTGTAAAGCAGATGATTGCTATGTTTATGTGGTAATGACGGTCCAACCTCAAAAAACTGTGTCCATATGTGGCCAGCCAGTCTGTGCCCTCCAAAGTCACCCAGCTAATCTAAACATATGGATGCTGACCCAGGAGGCATGCAGCGCTCTATTTAGCCAATCATTTCCAATCTGCCACACTGACAAGGTTTCATATGTCTCTGAAGACCGGACTGTCAACCAAAGGAGGAAGTTGGTTCATTTATTCATTGCATTCATCTTTACATGACATTTAGCTGGAAACCCATGAGTCATCCTGCATGCAAACATCTGATTTACTGTTGAGTATTGTTTTTCAGATAAACCACCAAAAGCATAGTCACGATCTGGTAGGAGACCACACATAAATCTTCCATTATACTGGGGGCTCAGAATGTAAAGTAGATGTACACAGATCTTGGCAAAGACTTGACACTGTGACATGGCATATGAGGCGACATAAGGTCCCGACACCTGGACACCTTTAAGGATGACTGGGTTCACACATGGTCCAATTGAGGATGACAGCCGTTAAGAGTGGGCATTGATTAGCCCATATATCCATCACAGTTGTGTGCATGCTAATGAGACGTAGCTCAGGGTACAGCTGAGCTGCAGCAGCTCATGAAAATTGAGAGCGTTGAGGGGAGGAGGGGTCAGCGAGGTGGAGATGTGTATTACAGGACAGGACTAATCATTCAGCCATCACTTTAACTACAGTCACAAAGAGAGGCGTATTGATCACAGCCACTATCCGCTGTTTGTTGGCAAGTGTCCAAACCTAAACGCGATTACCGAGGAGGCGAGGTCACGTCATCTAGAGTGTGTGTTTGTGTGTCTTTCTGAGGGTTATTGTTAAAAGCTTTCCAGTTGCAGCAGCCAGATTTTCGATTCCCCCTAACCTTCAGCTTCATGGCAAGCTTCCAAGTCGTCATAATTTCTACAAGTCGACCAAAGCCTCCTCTCAGTCTCTGAGTGTTTTCTTCTTTTCTCTCTCCTTGAGGACATGGTTTCCTGTTGTCTGTTTCCTGTCCTCCTCCATAGTCATTCCTATTGTTGGTCGGGTTCCCATGGCCCACCAGCTAAAGTAGTGGGAGGTGGACAGTGGAACAATTCATGGCACCCGTATGGTCTTCATTTCCCTGACTGCAATGCAGTCACAGTCTTCATGTGTCTTTTCACTTGTGTGACAGAGCAGGAGACGCAAAAGAGACAGAGAGAAGAAAAGATGAAGGGAGTTGGAGAGAGAGATGGAGTGGCTGAATAAAAAAGTAGGAAAAGATTGACACCTCTCTGTTTTATCACAAAATGTCCTCTCTTAATACCATTTACTGTTTCAGCTACTGAGACATCTAATGGCATTATGCTCTGAAGATTTCTCCCCTCAGGTTCAGCTTCTCTCTTGCACTTTTGAAAAATCTTTGCATTTAGCATCAGACACACCTATTCTGCCAGTGCCCCTCCCCTCCTCAGAGAGCCAATTCTAATGAATTCAATCTCTAAATCTCTCCTTTCCTCCCCCTTCTTAGAATCCGTGACTTTGAAAAAGTCCAAGTCATTTAGCCATGCACTGGAGAATTTGCCCCTGAGATTTGAGCGAGGCTCTGTTGGCTGGTGTTTGTCGAGCTTACTCTGATTTGTTCCAATCATCATATGAGCCAAACAACCAACATTACATTTGCATTTTTATTGCACTAACTGGTTAAAACCTTGATGTGACTGTATGGAGTGAAATGCTAATCTTTTACTCACTGGGTCCCACTAGCATTTTGCTAACAAGTGGAAACTGTGTCATCAGTGCCTCTGAAAGTTACATCTATTTTACTCCTCCTCCCTTGAGACTGGAAAAGATTTAGAAGGATGATTAAGGGATCATGGTGTTTACCTGGATTCACCTCATTAGAGAACATCATTCAAATTGTACAAACCTCTTTTGTGTTCAGCCTAAAGTTAGCCACAGGGTCATGTTACTCAGCTTAAACCAACCACCTAAGGCAACAACACCGTGACACACGATGACAGAAATGTCCTGTCATGTCCAGAATAGGAGTAGCTTAATCAAGCGTGGTTGAGCGACAAATCCATATGTTTGGAGTCTGGGGGGGGTGAGACTCTTGGTTATCCCTGTGACCTTTCACCTCGGTTACACCCTTCCAGTGGAAGGCCTGACCTTTGCAAAGGCCTTGCTGCTGGAGTGATCTGCTGATGTCATTTATTGTCATGCCCAATGTCCACTCAGCATGTCCATTTGGAGGTGATGGAATAGGATTCAAATGGTGTCCCTTGCTCCTTGGATGCTCCTGGGAGACTGTATCATGACTTCCTACTCTGTCAGTGTAATGAGGAAGTCTGGCCTTTAGACACTCAGCTCTTATAGCAGTAATGATGGATTTCCCTGTCTTTACCTGAACATGCTGCTCACTTCCTGGGGACATGCAAAACATCTTAGTCTAAATCTGACCCTTTTACCTTTTCTTACTTAATATATCTATTTTATTTTTAACCTCTGTCTCTATTGTTTCTTTCTAGATTTCTGTCTTTGTCGCTCCCTGTCTGTTCATCTTTCTTTTTCTGTGAGGCTATCCTGTATTTTTCCCCAATGGCTCATCAAATGAAAGAGCTGCAGAGATGCTATCTGTGCTCCCAATCTGGACTCGTGTGTGTGTGTGTGTGTGTGTGTGTGTGTGTGTGTGTGTGTGTGTGTGTGTGTGTGTGTGTGTGTGTGTGTGTGTGTGTGTGTGCTGCGTGTCAGACAGATTGCTCCTCATAAGACTGAGGCCCCCGGGCTAATGTCACAACAGTCCTCTCACACATCTCCTCAGTCAGTTGCATGCTGTACGACTTGCAGAACAGAGCCTGCGGTGCTACCAAGTCAATCCAGAGAGACATCAGAGAACGAGCCTATAGAATCTTGATTAGAATATATCATTGCACTTTGCATTTGAAATGAAACATGATGGACAACGAGAGAAATCAACTTCATGAACCTCTCAGAAAGAGGTCATCTTATGTCTGTGAGCACAGTGTAAGAGACCCAACAGCAGTAAAAAGAATCACTAGAAAAGATATGAGTGTTTGATACAGTCCTATAGATATCACACATCTACTGCATATTTTTGATTGTCTGCTTTGCTTTATTTGTCTACCTTAATATGTTAAGTTCTGTGACTTTCAAGTTTCCCCACAGATTTAGAAAACATTAAGGGGTCAGTATGCCCTTAACCTACAGAGCAGATCTTAAAGCAGCAGCAGATGATCACATTGTTCTTGAAGGCAGATAGTGAACAAGGGATTTAGCAATATAGCAACCTTGAAATTGATTGTAAATGCTAAAGGAAGCCAGTGCAGGCTATCTTGCCAATCTGCAGAGTTTTGTTTTTTTCAATTATTATTTTGGGCGACTATTTTGTGCCTCTGTTTGATTGGACAGGACAGGAAAGAGGGGATCACAAGCAACATAGGACTACGGGTCAGAGTAGAACCAGCCTCTGTGCATGAGGCGTATGCTTTAGTGACTGAGGCATTCTGAGCTTCAGAATTTTGACTAGGCAGAAGAGGATGGGTTTCTTTAAGAAGAAAAAAGAACAGCTGTTTTGAAAGTATCTGGGAAGATCCCTGCTTTGAAGAGATGAATTTATAATCTTCAGGACTTTCTGATTTGAAACACTGCTGAACACCTGCTTTAAAAATGCCGTAGTTACCATGTCAGTACATGAGGTGGAGGTGTTACATAGTAATACAGTAATGGTCAGTCACATGGTCACACTGTTTTTACACAGATTGCTGAGAACTTTTGTGTTGCATTGCTGACTTTAATAGAAGTTTTTTGTTACTGAAGACAAAAACAAATCTTTCACAATTTGATGCAGAAAGCTCAAATAGGTCAGTAGTGGAGAATAATATTCTACAGTATCCAGTATTCTCTGTGAAACTAATAATCCTGGGAAAGTAACCCTTTCCTGCAAGACACATTACTTTGTTGAAGCCAGTTGTCTTTGTACTGTATATACTGTATATTACACTGTGAAGTGTGAGCCTGGTTTTCCTCTATTTCTTTCAGCTGCTTGACATGTTCTCTTAATCACATGAACATCAATCAGATCAGAGTTGAAGCTATTGTTGACATTTACAACCATGTCACATAAAGAGCTATCATAGCTGTGCAACTCGGATGATCTAGAATTTTACATAACATTGTTTCAGCCTTACCTTGTAGGACTCTCTTTGTGTCCAATGTTTACCCTTGTTGATATAACTGTCCTGATTGTAACAACATTTCTATGCTGAGTGGCTTCATTTACATGAATATGAATATCTTGGTGGCTAGCACAAGGATTGCTCTGATAATTCTGCTTTGAGCTCAATAACAAGTTATTCAAATTGTGTAAATTCATCCAAGTCAATGCCATACACAAAGTGTGGATAAAAAAAAAATCTCTCCAATCCCAATTACACAAACACTGTCGACATGCTTGTGACACCACAGGTTCTGCCTGCATAACTCCTAGCTATTGTAGAACTTTGCTGCAGTCGACAAACTTATCTCCAGATTTAACAACTTTGGTATACTCAAAAATACAGAGAGATTAGCATGGCTGTCTAAATATGGCGGGCATAGATTTGTGCTGTGCATATTGATGACACAATGACACAGTGACGATTTTCACGGACCAATCAATGATCTGCAGTATTTTTACATCACCTTTTAGTACCTGTTGAGCTTCTTTGGAACCTCAATGGCGGTGATACCAAAAAAGTAGGTACCAGGTATCAGGTACGAGGTACTTCTTAGGGTTTTTTAGGAATAGTTTATGAGATAAAACAAGCACTTTTGGGGGTGTATGATTTGTCAAGTAATCAGTAATTACATCATTGGTAACAAGTAATGAAAATCAAGAATGATTTGACGTTTTCTCTCAAGCTCTGTTTTTTCACTCCAACTATCTTTTTTTATATTTTCAAGTGTAAAAATTCCATGAATGCCTTGTTTTCTGTCCAACTCTATGACAGCAGCCTTTCTTCATTTCATCCAAAAGCTATAAACCCTTTTGTGTTCAGATGTGGCCAAGCAACATGTTGTTTGAACCAATTCTTTTCAATCATACCATTGCCTTCATACTTGTGAGGAGTCATCCTCGATCCCTACACTTGATGATGCAAGCATGGCCCAGCAGCAGAGAGAGACTCCATGTCTTAACCAGATCAAGTTAGACACAATACCAGGAGAATCAAATTCCACACATAAAAAATTTATTTGAAAAGTTATGCTTGAAAGGATAAGGCTGGTAATATTCTTTATTTTTCTTAGTGTTAACAAATCCAGTGAAAAGATCAACCAACAGTGCTTCTCTCAATATCTTAATGCTTTCAGAATTCTCTCGCCCATCTATGGTACTGAACACCTTTTGTTCCTGCTGACTTAAAAACAGGTCAGGAGTATATACTTTGATTAGCTAAAAAGGCTTAATCTCCTAAAGCAGCTAGGCACTGTAAGTTTTAGCAAATGGTACCCAAATGAGAGTAAAAAATACATTTGTTGTGGACTATTTTCTGTTACAGATCGGGTGTTAGTGAGTATTTAAGGCAGCAAGCAGCACTGAATAGGCCCTCACACCCCGGGATGTGCGCCATTGGCCTCACTAACGTACACCTGCAGGTAAAACATGGCTCTGTATTTGCATGTATTGCAGACACAGAGGGAAGGATTGTGATTAGTCCTTTTTTGTCCACTATGTGGCGCTAGAGACACCTCGTAATTGTACCTCCTCTTTGATTATATCATGTGAATGCCACTACATGAAAATTTAAAGTAAATCAACTGAACTTTGTCGCAAGACACAACATATTTTTGCTTTTGTTAGCAGGTGTGATGTGTGTGTAGATGTGTTCAGGCGGGACTTTTAAAGATTGGGGGGCGTACCAAGATGGCGGAGTAAACGGTCACACTATCTGCACGTTCCGTAACGTAAAAATCTTCAAAACCTCCAGAAAATGAGAGCAAAAAGGACCAGAATCTACGGCAGTCGTTGTGAACAAAACTTTGAAACAAAAAAAAAGACCACGTCACGTTAACGTGTCTAAGCTCCCTCCCTCTTCTCCCACCATCATCGCTTCATTTTCATGTGTTTGTTTTTTTTAAAGTTTGGTAAAGATTGAACCATAGTGGAGTTATGAAAACTTCCTGTTTCATGCCCACACAGTTCAACCAACCAAGGCAAGGTTCTATCAAATTTTAATCCTCATGAGGTTAATAATAATAATAATAATAATAATAACAATAACAATAACAATAACAATAATATATTTATAAAGCGCCTTTCGTGCAAAATTGCAATTGCAAAATTGCATTGCTTAACAATGTCATAAAAGTACCACATATGAGAACCAATAAAACATAACACAGTAGGAGGCCCAGAGAAGGAACGGTAGCTCCAGGAAAACAGTGAGTGGTTGCATTATAAAAGTGAATGCTCCTTATCAGTGTCACTAAATTACCACAAATTGGACTTGTTGAACCAGTAAATGCATGAAAATTCCTGTATTTTCTAATCAGGTGGAGGATTTCAATGTGAAGCTACTACAAGATACAGAGAGCACATAATAAAGATGTAAAAATGAATGTCAAGTATGCAGGGATAATGTTCAAAATTAATGAAGTGGTTCTTTAAGTACTTTGCAATGCTAAAAGCTATTCTAGCAAAGGTCCACCAGGGCAGTGTTAAACAAGAGGCACCAGAGCTGCATAATATTCTGACACTAACACAACTAATGCAAAGGAGAAGGAGCTGCAATCAAGTGGTCATGGATGGGAATTTGCATTAATTTGTCCTCGTCTAAGAGAAGGGAAGTTGCATGACGTATAATAGAGGCTCTCATACAGAGACCAGTGCTGGTAGAGGGTTAGACGAGGGTCGTATTCAAAGGAGATCCTCATACAGTCCATGGACAGAGAGTTCTCCTCATCTTCGTTTCGGTGGTTATACCAGTCATGTTGATGCATTGTGTCTGTTATATATTTCATATGTGTGATTTTATCATGAACCCACTGGTCTGTCAGCCCAATGATGGCCCTCCAGAGCATGTCTTTGTTGTCTTTAGTTAAAACCCCTGCCAACTCAAAACACATTTTTGCAGCAGAAGCCCCACGATATAACTGAAGCATAACATGAATACTTCATCTTTGTTCAACTACTTAATGTCTCATCATTATCACCAAATACAAGTTATATTTGGGTCATTAAGTCATGAGGCCCGAAAGGGGACATGGATAAAAAGAAATTTAAATGCGGTGCATAATAGTAAAGTGTGTGCTCATGTTAGCAATACGCCTGCACTTGTTAGTAAAATGTGCATAGATGTTAGTAATACGCTTGAAAAAAATAATTTAAATGTGTGCGCATAATAGTAAATAGCACTGGCGAGCGTATTCGCACCCTCCTGTTGTATGTCGTGTTTCAGTGCACAAACTTTATGGAAGGGCAATACTTCATAGCTGTAATTTTACACTTTAGGTTTAGTTTAGTCAGACATATCATTTGTAATCAAATCTGTTGCATTAGCTCTTGCTTGATCAGATACAAAGAGCCCCTAACATCTAACGATGTCTATAAGCATGTTGAAGGTCGGTTGGTTGGTTGGTTAGTCACCAGGATTATGGTGCAGATCCGGATAAAGGGGCGGATCTGTTGGGCCTTGGTGTAGGTGTGCACTCAACTGAGTGCCCTTCTAGTTTGATTGTTCGATTTAACCAAATCAATCAGGAGTGACTGACAGATCCGTCCCACAGAGATAATTTTTAGTTGAAAACGAAGCTGCACCTGCAAGAGAACTTTACATTACGTTGTCACTTTAAGAGTTTTCATCTCTCTATGTGCATGCTTGATGCAACTTTATATCTTGTAACATTCTATTAATGGTACCTTTGTAGGAGAGGACTGCCCCACTCTTAATCAAACCTAATAAGATATGATTGGTTGATTGTTTCGACAACCAGCAGAAACAGCCACCAATGGGAACAACACCAGACCCATTTGAATCGCTGCAGAGAACTGAGATGTGGGCAGGGATTCTGAGGTCTGGGAGCAGACTAAAGTTTGCATTGGTATTGAAAACCTGAAACAGGAAGATGACAGAAGAGACAGAGATACCAGTTGCTCAAGAATAACAGCTTCAAAACAATCATTGTGTTTCGAGTAGATAAGTGATGTCATTTGTCATCAAGGGGATCTGGTTACATCTCTTCAGAATTATAACAATTCACTTCAAACAACCAAGCAATCAATGAATATCTGAGTTCAGTGTGGAAAATATGGCAGATGGATCTTGTCTTGCTCAACAGTGTCTCACCTTCTTCAGCTGTCCACTCCTGGTCCCCAAGAAGACTACACTGTGTCCATTGTAGACGTAGGAGGTGACAGAGGTCAGCCTATCCCTGCTCTCAGTGTACACCGTCTGGCCTGACACTAGCTGGGAACCCCCCAGGGGCTGGTTTATATCCAGGCCGCAGAAGTGATCATCGATGGGAACAGGCTGCATGGAGAGATGGGGTTGAGGGGTGAAGATAAAAAAAAAAGCATTAAGAGTGTGAAGGCAGAGTTTTTTTTAAATTTAATATGAGGGGAAGAAAATGAGAGAAGAGGTTAAAGGGGAAATGAAAAAGGGAGAGAGTGAAGGAAAGGAGGAGTGAGGATAACAGATATAAGGAGGGGAGTTGGAGGTGAGAGAGAGGAAAGAGGACTAAAATCGCTGTAGACATATGCAAATGTAAGAGGAAAACTCAAGCTGACTTCTGGTACTCGTAACATGCACAATTTCCAGGGTTAAAAATGGTTACTTCAAAGGGGTTTGGGCTGCTGCATTTATCAACAAGCCTCAGACCAAGCAAATTTGCGAAGCGGACTAATCGCTGATGGCAAACACGAGAAACGCTGTGCATTTTGCGCCGGTTTCTGTGATTTTTAGATTGCTTGATCTGACATCACACAAACACACAGCACAAGAGATGTCAGGTTGTGATTAAGCATCAAAGAGAGCAGTAAGCTAAGCAGTCCTGTTACATCTACTAACATGCACCTCAAACCTTGGCTAATGTCCTGTCACCCAGTATATAAATCTCCCTTTTTAGGCCAACTAATGTCAAATCTCACATCCCAACATCTTACTGTGCATTTTCTTCCAGCAAGCAGGGTGCCTGAGCTTTAGTGAATGTGACCAGTGAGGTGAACTTAATATCTCACCCCAACCTAAAAGGAGTCATTCTCTGTCTTGCTAATATGTGAGCATTCATCTTTTCTCTTTTGAACCTAAATATTGTACACATATGTGAATCTTTGTGACTTGGATATTTGCGTTAACAGTTGCATTTCTGTGTTTGAAATTCTGTGTGAATTTTTTATGTCATACTTATTATATTATAACTACTTCAAAGGAGCATCAGAGAATATAGGGGCTTCATCAATTGCACAGACATTTTTGGCCCTCAAATGATGAATTCTACCTCCTTTGGTGATGTCCTGACTTTGGATCTGGTGCCACCATGGGATTGATATAGTAGATATTTTTTACTCAAAATAAGAAGAGTTATCTTAAGATAACATAACACCCCGGAAATCCCCCCCATCATTTTAATGTCAGGGGGATAAAAATGTCTCAACAACTATTGGATTGATTAAACTTAAATTTGGTGCAGATAGTCATGTTTTCTCAGGATTAATTACAATTATGACATTACCATTAGCCTCCGATATAATTTGTGTAGTGCAAATTACCAGATGTTAGCAGGCTAACACTACAGCTAAGATGTTTGACATGGTAAGCATTACACCTGCTATGCATGAGAATGTTTGCATTTACACTGTGTGAATGTTAACATGTTGAGATTAGCATATAGCTGAAAGGATCCCAGTGACTAAGAACGGTCTCTTCAATCTTGTTTCCCGAGTAATTGGCAGATTGTGAAGTTGGCATTTTGTAAATTTCTAGGAACCTAACATTTAAAGTAACAAGGATCAGTGAAGAAGAGGAATAAAACCATAATGGCCTCCCTAGGTTATTATTTCCAGATAAAATCTAAAGAATATTGACACAGGAAGGAAATATCTGATTATCAGTATCATCCTCAAACGCTGTATCTATATATGCATCTCACACTTGACACAAGCTGTTGATCTTTCACTGAGCAATTAATCATGTGACCAAAGAAACACAGTGTATAATGACATTATAACAAAACGGTCTTTCTGCTATCTTTGTGATAGCATCGTGCAATCAATGTACATGCATGGATCCACCAAAGTGATGGATGTGATGAATATTACTGTGCTCATTCAACTCATTATGCAGAACCACAGCTTTCGCAAAGAAACAGACTCGGACATTTATAAGACAGCCCCTTCTCAAGATCAAGAACAGGTCTCAGAGCGTTCAACTACTGCTGATAGGGAGGAGAAGAAGGAGGGACGTTCGGAGAGCAAGAGGGAGAGAAAGGGGAGGAGAAGAATGTGGGAGTCGGTGCCCAAACCCCTGAATGAAATCAAAGCTCCATTCAAAACTCTGATTAGCATTGTGAAATTAATCTCCTCGAGCAATTCTGCTCCCGTGGGATCCTGAAAACCTGAATGCTGTCTTTAGCACACCTCCGGCTGCCTGCTTATCACCTATTTAGGCTGCAAACATGGTTGTGGAGAGTAAACTTTCAGTGGATCTACACTACGCTACTCACCACTATAAAGGTTTGAGAGTTGATCTAAATGTGTTTGTGTGTGTGTAATTAAATGCACCTTTTTCTTTCTATACTTACCGCTTTGGTGCACTGCACGTCCTTTCCCAGCAGCCAGTGCAGCTCCAGGTTTCCCTCTCCCTGGTAGCAGGACTGCAGCCGCTCCTTGATGCGTGTGTTGATGTCTTGGATGGTGAAGACGCAGAGAGCAGAGTGGTCTGGAGGGTCGTGGCACTGCTTCTGTCCCTTGGAGAACACAGCAAAGAGGACATCCTCCTGAGCACTGATGTTGAGCGACTTTGCCAGAGCCCTGCCGGCCTTGGACAGGTAGGCCGCCTGCAGCAGACGATACTCCTCGCCTTTGTGTACGCACCCTACAGGAAGCGACACATATGAGTGGAACTTCTTGTCACCTTTGCAGAGGCGGATGATGCGAGAGGTATAAAACAGGTCACAAGGGGAACCGCCAGCGGGCATCCCATTCTCAGGGGTCTCCGGCTGCACGGTCATGAAGTAGACGAAGTTGCCACTGGCAAAGCCGTAGATGTAGTAGATGTCAAAGTGTGGAACAAGAGCCAGTGTGTCTGAGGGTATTTTAATGAGAGAGGAAACAAAGTCAGTGTGAAGCTCGTAGTCCAGCATGGCAGAGGATTCTGGGTCGCGAGGCAGCTTACGGCTGGAGATAGTTGGGAAGTAGTCCTGTTTGCCACCAACGGCTGTACCGATGTACAGAGTGGCATCCTGACCCTGTGAGGGAACAACAACCCCGTACATCGTTCCTGTCTGGTTGTCACTGGACAGGTAGTGCTCTTTCTTGTGTGTGGGCTCCACGAGGATGAACAAGTCATCCAGCCTCATCAGCTTGCAGACACCCTGGTAGAGACTGCCACAGGCCAGCAGCCGGTTATGAGAGTAGTCGATGATCAGCAGTTTGTTAACGTTGTCAGTGGAGGCAAGTGGTTCAGAGCAGGGCTGGACAATCAACGGAGGATAACAAGCTTTGTTGTCATACTCTGGCCCCGTATCATGAGACACAAGGAGGGTGAGGTTAGCTGACAACTTGTAGATTCGGTTGACAGCGCCGACGTACAGTGCCCCAGTCGACTGATGCACAGTCAGGTGGTTCAGCAACCACTCTCTCTTCTCTGACTGGAAGGTAGTCAGAGTCTGTTCAGCAGTCATCGTTTGATTCACAGACATTAGAGTCAACAGCCACAGAGCCAGGGGCCATGACATGACCTTAAGAAGGCCGTGACCCTTAGTGAGGCCGTGGTAAGCACATCCTTTATCCAAGCACGCTCCCATCCCCACAAGGCTCCAAAAAATACTGAGTTCAGACAGAACAACTGGGATCACGTGTCAGCAAGGCGCAGGATTGCGCTTAAATAGATGAGCTGAAGTCCGTTGTTGTGATCTTCACATATTTCTGAAAGAGAAAAAAAGATGTTTAAAGTCAAAAGATCCTTCATTCTTTAGAGAGTGCATAACAGCTTCCAGAGCCTGATTCGGTATGTATGTGTTTGTTTTCCCCTCTATGTCTGCTGAGTCTGACACGAGACATCAGATAAACAAGACATCATTTGTTCACTGTCTCCTATATTTACTTTCCAAAGAGACGGTCCAATATTCCCTCTATCAATGGGGGCTCATTATATTCACAACTCTGTAAAAGACAGCAAACTTTGGCTCATTACTTGAACAAAGCAGTAACACATTCTAGTTATACCTTTTCTCTGTTTGGGTATCTAATTAAATGATATAAATGTATTAATTATGCACCGTATTTTAGGCTCCCTGTTTTCCTGTTTCCCCTCTGCTTTGTTCATTTAAATGGTTGAATCCAGGAGGAATTAATCACTCCCCGACATTCCTAAATTAATCAAGCTTTTTCCAGGGATGGCAGGAAGTTATTACAGATTCAGAACCTGGCAGCATCAACCCTCACACCTCCCCATTTAATTTCATTAGCATATTTTATGTAGATATTTCCAGGGGATAAACAATGTCCCTCTAACACATGATGGACGACGCGGGAAGGATGTTTGATGTGTTTACTGTTTTTGTCACATAACTATGATGAGATGTCATAGATTAATGCCAGGAGTTCCTCGTACAGATGAGACAAAATAAGCTGATTTGAAACGGGGGGAAAAAAATTTTAATCCTAAAATGTTGTGACGAGAACACAAGGATCATAAATAAATTGGCTTCACATGCAGTATGCCGTTACTTCATCGAGGTCCATTAATGGAGAAATAAACCTGTCTGCATAGGATGGCGGACCATAAATTACGACACCTGCATCACCCTAAATCCTGTCTCTGTGTCACCAGAGGCTTCTCCAGCCACCCCACCTCCCTCACACTCTCTCATAATTTATTCCTTTTTTTTCTGTGGAAAACTTCTCAAAGATATCCTGCCAAACTGAGGAAGGCTTTAGCTCAAAGGTAAGAAACTTTTTTGGCTGGAGCAAACATAAACAGGGTGTTTTCTCAGTCAGTAAAGGTTAAATGAAGATGGCCATGTCAGATCCTAATGTGGAGGTCATGATGCAGTGGGTGCTCCCTATTGGCTGACTAACAGGGCGTCCGGCTGAGTTGGGCTGGAGCCAAGGATGGAGCGGATGGACTGACACTGAGCAGGCTGGGCCAAATCCAGCTCCACTCCAGCATCTCCTGTCCATCTGTCGCCTCTATGCTCACAACAGGGGACAAGTCACTTGTGTGTCTCAACCTGCTCTGCTCAATTTGGCAGGCTCTGTACGAGCAAATCTACCAGTAAGTGGCCACCAATGTTTAACAGCTTCCACACAATATATAGCTGGATTTAAACCTGAAGTTCAACGTTAGTTATTCTTTATTACATGACATTTACTCAGACCTGCATGAATCCATCTTAGTCACACTCTGCTTAGCTTGATCTTTATTTATCTCAGCTTTAAATGTTAGGGTCTTTTCAATTCACAGCCATGTTTTCTGACTGTTCAGAACATTTCTTTTTCTTTTATTGGTTCTCAGATAATGGGGCTTTGGCAGGACATGCTGCCTCTAATATTTACAGCTTCTTTATTTTGGGTAAAATTGTGTCCCAGCAAATTCCTTCTGAAAATATCTCAAAGAGCTCATGAGTCCCTGAACCATTTTCTGCATTGATGTAACCATCATTTTCTGTTTCTGTGTCCTGTTTATGTGAAATGCAATTAATTGAAAGGCTTCTGAGGAAGCAGTCCTATTTTGACGGCCTCTGTGTTTGTTGTCCGTAACCCAAATTTCCTAAATCAGTGATCAGCAGAAACCTTTTACTCCCTGAGGTGCTTTCTAAATCTCGCCTCTGCTTTTGATGCAGGCTTTTTTGTGTGAAAGGAGACGCTGGAATGGGATGTAATGCATTAAAGAACTGCTCCAAATCCAGAATTAGATCAGAAAAATCTGACTCAGTTCTTTATGCGTATTGTTGAGCTGCCACAAAAAGGAGCAGAAAAGTAATTTTATGTTTACCAATTCTTGTTTTTGGCCGTCTCTACTTTTTGTGAGCCCACAGAATCCCATTACTTTGGTGCTAACTTCCACCTTTGGTGTCATTTGCATTGCGATCTTATCAGAAGTGATCTTTTCTCAGAAGGAATTAATAATACAGCACTCTTGAGGTCCAACAGCAGACAAAGTGGTATTTGCAAAGCCAGGTTTGAGTCTGGATGACCTTAAACAACAGAGTGGCATCCAGTGGTTAATTCAGTGTTGAGAGCTTCCAGTCAAATCTTCAGATTATTTACAAAACTGAAAAACAAGAGGAGAGAATAGGAAGAGCTGCTGGCATACGAAGTTGGGCAGGCTCATCATTTCATCCATTTCTGTTCTCCCGGCTTTAGTCACGTCTGAGGCGTGCGGTCATGCTGCTCAGTGTTTACCCCGGATTATAGAGACAACTCTTTGCCCTGCGCAGTCCTCCCTGCTGAATTCTCCGCCTCGCCACTCAGACACGCTTCAGCCCAGACGTGACTCATTCACACTCACACATAGGAACATGGTTCACTGAGGCCCCTGAGGATGCGAGCTCTCAGCAGGCACCAATCACAGCGCAAGAGAGGGAATAGCTAGCCTCTCGTGCTCCACAAACACGGCCCCTTGACCTGGATTGAGATCAGTGAAAAGAAATCCATCATCTGAGTACAGCATTTATTGGGGTGAAATGCTGTCATAGCTTCTGTAGCGCCCTGTTAGGCATGATTCATGGACAGATGGGAAGGTTAGCTTTTTTTCTATCTCTTGTTTGTTCGACCCATCTGCCATCAGAGATAAACTAAAATATTCATTGGGGATATATCTTTGTAACGATGTCCGTGTGTTTCCTTTTCACTGCTTCCTCAGCTTCCAATGCATTAAGCTGCGTTTTGTCAGCGACAAACAAACAAGTCAGAAAACATTTTCTTTTTGTAAATTCACGAGGTGGACTGAGCTAAAGCCAGCGGGTCATGTCAAATATCATATATCTGCTTAAGCCATTGACATTTTGAAGATATTACATTTCCAAGTACCAGCAATAAGATGGCACACAATGATCTTTAAAAAAAAAAAAAGAAGACAGATTTAACACAAACATTACATTTAGGATTATATGTGTGAGATCAGGACAACAGTCAACAGACTTTCTAAAGGTCAGGAGAAGCATCTCTGCTCTCACACTTTGTCAACAATGGGAGTCACTGTCAGTCGCATCAGAGGTGATAAAACATTTGTTGTTGTTGTTGTTTGTGGCCATGATTTATAAGACTGCACAACAATCATAGCAGGATATGAGCACAGGGGAGGAAAAGTGTCTGAACTACAAAGGCCAAAACAGATTCTGTCCTCGTGAGCAGAGACCCGGCGGGCTTGGCTTCCTGCTTATTTACTATACAATGTGTGTGCTGATAGTATATAAACTCACATGGCCTGATGGGATACTTTTATCTGGGCTTTTCTGCAAATACACATGGACGAGTCATTTGGGGGGAGGGCCAGCGTTGTACACATTACACATGAATGAGCTGAGAGGGCGCCAGCCGTAACATAACTTGACTTCCAGATGAATAAATGAAGGCAATTAGTAGATCTGTTTACAATGTTGTGGAGACAGAAGTAGGTCAAACGTGGCAAAGACAGGAGGGAGGAGGGAGACAGGAAACCAGAGCCAGGGGCTGTCGCTGGTACCAACAGTGATGAGTCGGGGAATTAGGACATGAGAATGCCGTCTTTATTAACAATGACTTATGAATGAATGTCACGCTGAATCACAAGGGACCTGTGGGGTTTATTAGGAGAAGCAATGCTTTGTGATCAGTCCACCATGTTTAATCTGTGGCTGCCTTGCGGAGGGGAAGCTCAGGGCAACTGTCTCCGCCTCGTAAGGCCCGTTTCCAGTGAGACAAAGTCGAGCCTCAGAGGGCATCATGTGCAGCGTTGATGCTCACATCTGCAGATACCCACAGGATATCTCCACTTTGATGCAACAGCAGTGAAATGTTGTGACAGTGGTTAATTCTCATTATTATGCTCCACAATGTGAATTGAAACAGAAAGCGTTCCTCTCAGTCGGGGCAAAATAAATCTCAACCACTAGTTAGATTAATGATACTAACATTTGTGATCACAGATTCATTCGAATTGAATTCATTTAAATTCCTTTAGTTTAGCATGTGGTTCTTTTGGCATGTCTGTGGCATGAATTTATATGAAGAAAAACAAACCACGCTTGCCTTTTTTGCTACGCTTGTTGTTTAGTTTATTGGTTAGGGCAGATATTGCCTGCTTTAGGGCTCTCCAGCCAGCCACTAATCTTGATGGCGGAGTCATGGAAGATGTCTGCAGGGAGCAGTAAAACAACCTTATCCAACCATCACAACACACTGTGCTCTTAATAACTGCAGGATGCTGCGAGGGCCCTGAGCAGAGGCAAAATGTGGCGTATGGGACCAATTCCAAGCCATAAACACAACACATTCAGAAGCCTCCTCTGCAATGCAAGCCATTATCTCAGGGCGTATGCATTATACATGCCGATACAGTACTATATCTGAAATTGCTGTTAAGAGCAGGGACCAGATGAAGGGCACTGCTGCCACAGTCAGATTTAACCATGCATGCCTTACTCCTCCCTTCCCTCTTCTCCTTCTCCTCTTCCATAAATCTTATTGTTGGTCTTCCCTGGTTAATGCTGACCTCGAGCAGGCTCCTCTCAACTGCCGAAGCCCTTGTGTTGCATATATGATGAGCATAGAGGGGAGAGTCAAAGTGACCTCCAGCACTGTGATGAAAACTCATGCAGCTCAAGTGCAATAGAGGGTCTTCTATAATTCAGATCCCGCAGAAGAAGACAGAGCGAGTCGTGTTTTCTTTGGAGCCCTACAGCATGGGTGTGAGCTGTGCTGCAGTGGCTGGCCGGCACCCCTCATCCTTAACGTTGCTTAAGTGCAAGAAGGACAAAACAGAAGAGCCCAACCAAGGCTTGAAATGATCTGTGGATAGTGCAGCTGAATAAAGACTGAGGGAGGAGAAATTTGATCTCTACTCTCCAGCCCAGAGACAAGGACAGAACAGCTCTCCAGTTGTGTTATTTTTTTCTGTAAGAGCACTCACTCACTCAGCCATTTTTCTTTGTAAGTACCAGCCTGATATTCAGTCTCTAGCATGGCTGTAATTTTAGTGTCATCTTCCACCTCCTGAATTCTGTCTTTTATTGTCTGAACTGACATTGCTCTTTCTGTAGAACAAAGGTCTTTTTCTGCTCAGTCTGATTCAGTTACAGATGTGCAGGGCTGTATTGCTTTTGCATGCATAAATCATGGAGACCTGACAGGGAAAACAGAATTGGCAGAGACCGGTCCCCTGCAAACGTATAAATGAGAAAAATAATCAAACACAGTGATGCAGAGCAAACATGTGAAGCACATATGTCCATAATTCCCACACCACTGCACACAGAAATCAAAGAACGTGTTCGAAAGAAGTCTGTATGTTTCCTCGGCTTCATCCGTCTCTATCCATATGGCTTCACGGGGTGGAAGATGCTAAGGTTGGTGGTATCTGGCACAAATAATTACCATCAGAGAAATTACAATGCAAAAGGAACAGCTGCTACCTCCACTGCTGACAAATCACTGTGAGCAAGAGGAGACAGTGTGAGATGGCAAGCGAGGGAGAGGGAAACATGGAAGAGGAGGAGAGATGGTGCATGTTGTACTATTCAACATTTCCTCTAAGTATCTGCTGCTCCAATAACATTTAATCTGCAGTGCAAATAAGGCCTTTGGTGGCCATTCACACCAAAGCTGTACAAATACAAGCATCTGCTCAGATTATTTCCATCTGTGTCCCTGGTCCACCCCGCCCTGTCGCTAATTCTGACC
Organism: Chaunax sp. Z400; assembly: GCA_037577475.1. Lineage (NCBI taxonomy): Eukaryota > Metazoa > Chordata > Actinopteri > Lophiiformes > Chaunacidae > Chaunax > Chaunax sp. Z400. The sequence continues at coordinate 26,338,072 of CM075185.1, forward strand.
CACTCTGAAACTCTGTCCCATCTCCTATAAGTCTGAAAGTGACTTTGGGGCATAGAAAAGTGTCCGAAATAGAAATAGCCTGCTTAAAAGTACAATACCCAAGTGATCCAGAGGTCTATCAGCACTGGTGACTTTCACTTAAGTAGAAATTCACTGGAAGGCATACGGGACACAGGTTTTTGAATTATTCTTTACAAAAGCTTCTTAAGGGATAACACATTTACAGCAAATACACAGCAGAAAACATTTCCCATCGCTATAATGTGTCAGTCTTGATATGACCTGATCCTCCAGCTAATATTGAATTTTTCAGGTCTATTAAGTAGTGTTGTCCCACCTGGTTTCTGGCTGCCAACGGCTCAACACTGCACCAGTCTCAGATGTAGTCCAGAGCACTGGGCTGCAAAGAGGTGTCATATGTAACTAATAAGATTGTTTCAGGTTTTTCTATCTTTCTGACTCTACAAACTGGACAGTTGAGTGTTACACTTGCTCACAGGGAACCTTTATGGAGTGAACATAACGTTAAGAAACATCTTCTCTCAACCACGCTGCCATCTCTTCAGTGGAGAACACATACATCATCTGTGCAGACACAAACAATGCCATTGTTACAAAGATGACTTATATTTTTGTAAGCAACTCATTCAGCCTTTGTTTTCTTGTGTTAACCTTCCTGTTGTGTTTGTTTCTTGTTAACTAGAGACACGTTTTGAACTTCCACTTGCTATTTATGACCTGTAGGCCTCATTGATCTGAGCTCACATCTTTTGGTCATCATACTGTCACGGAATGAACTGTGAGCAAGGTTTCAAAAAAGCTGTATACACCAGAGATGTGAGAAAGGTGATTCTATCATTGAAACAATGTTGTGGTTGTTTTTGACAATGGCCAACAGGTGTGGTTCCTATGGGATAAAAATTCTACTCGGGACAGGTTCCCCCATGCAGGTTGCCTTGGAAGCCAAAAAGTGGCGTTTCTAATAACCGGTCATTTTTGACCAGGAACACCAAGGGTGTACACACCCAGAATTTAATACAAATTCTCAAAATGTATTTTCTGTGTTCAGATGCCATGTGTGAACAAAGTCATGGAACCTTATGACAAACAGATGAAATTTATTACATTTTTTAGAGAGAAAACTTGTAAATCGGTCACATTTAACAACAGATTGGGTAACATCGCCCCACAGACTGTCAGCGAAAGTCACAAGGGAGACGCTGTGTCCTCCATCCTTATGTAATTCAGCTTTGATGTTAACTTATATGTCTTCATTCTTCAGTTCCGCTAACCACAGATACGGTTCTCCAAGACTGCAGTCTTGTTCTTGGAAACATGGAAGATCACAGAATTTCTCTGAAGCAACTAGTGAATGTGGAGATTGTTCAAAACTTAGAAATGTTATTATATATTGTTCATTGAAACTACTTCTACTAACATGAAGAAATGTCAATAAAAAAGCAAAGATTTACAAAGATTTGATTTTCTAGAAATGGAAAATGATTTGAGTTGGAAGCATTTGATGAAATGGAGGGAAATAGAAGTTTTAAAGTGAGAAGACATATTTTCTATGGCTCTCCCACATTAACACCAATTTCCATACATTTTCCATGTTATATAACACATTTCCCACGACCACTGTTTGCATTTCTATTTGCAGCATTTTAATTAAAGGTAAATTTGAATGTTGCAACATATGAAAAACCTTAAAGAGATACTCCAGTGGTGTAGCCTCCATAAAGTTGGAGGATTTATTTATTTATTATTTAAAAAGCGGTCACTAATTATGTAGGAGAGGCCTGGATATCTTGAATTTTAGACCCTAATACAAGTCTACAGTGGATCCTACATTTCTCATCAAGCAACTTGACAGCACCTTTCTCTAGACTCTTTCAAACTTGGATGCTGAGTTTGTAACGCAGACTTTCTGTTCATAATCTGTCATCTCTGAGAAACCCCTGATGATATCACAGCAGGTCCTCCAGAGCAACAGAAAACATTCAACTACGATCATTAACGGCTCGTTCTTCTCATGATGATGAAAACTAATCCTCATTCATATAATCAGCTCGAACAGAAAACTCATGAGTCAATACTTTCCCAAGAAAAAGAAAAAAAGCACAACATCCCTCAACTTTGTCTGTTCTTTCATGACCATATGTTGTCTGTTTCTACCAGGGCCAGAGAAAATCAAGCAAAACACACACATCAGCAAAGTTTTTGCACTATCAACAACGATGTGACAATCTGGAGGCGATGCACCATATTGCAAGAGCGCCGTCACTGCATGCTGAGTGCTGCCAAAGCTGCCATCTGGCAGGTGAGCTGCACGCTTTTTCCACATGTACCTCTCCTCCCTTTCACTTCTCTCCCGCACTGTCACCACCTCTCCTCCTCTCTCCCTCTCTCTGTCCGGTCCTGTCTTTATTAGTCGTTCTCACATCCAGCTATCTTTTCCCTTCTCTCTATCACCCTTATTGTCCACCTTTATCTACCTCTACATCCACCAACCTCCAGGCCTGCAGCACACGCACAAACAAGAGGAGGCGTGAGGATTGAAAGGGGGATGAAGTAGGAAAAAGTGAAGACAACAGAACATCACTCATGCTTGATGATATGCAGTATTTTTCTCTCCCTCCCTCTCTTTCTTTCTCCCAGCACTGTCTGTCTGATATGTTTGTTTGTGTCTCTTCTCATTTTGTTGCTCTCCTGTTCTCTAACACATACTCTCCTATGCCATGACACGCATATAACGGGCACATGTGTACGAACACACACACTTATGGTACATGCACACACATGCAAACACTAACACACACACACACACAATGCACACACTAGGGGCTCTTCCTACTCTTCTTCTTTCCTAGGGCTGTAGCATCTGAACAGTCGTGTTTAATCAGTGTCTCTGTGGGCAACGGGGGTAGTGGTGGGAGCAGGGGGTGACGGTTGGAGGTGGGGGGTCTCCAGCTATGGGTAAGTAGCAGGGAGCTGTTGTGCACTCACACTGTGTAATTGAGTTACATACATTAATTCGCCTGATGTACTATTGCAGCAACTGTGCGTCACCTTTGCCTCTGACCCACATTGTGCTCCCTGATATTCAGATTAGTCTTAAAATCAATGGACCGAGCCGCTGGTCGTTCACATCACAGCCTGTTTTTGGGAGCTGCAGTAGAATAAGGCTCCTGACTTCTTTCCCTATTTTTCTGTCTTCTCAAACATACAAGCTCATTAATCACTGCAGGAGTGAAGATAGCACTTAAGTCTTGGCTTGTGGGTGAACATGACAGAGACAGATGTTTTAAATTACTTCACCCACATTGGTCAGGAATTGCTTCCAGGGTCAAAAGACTCCAGAGTAATGTAGTTTCACCAGCGACCGCACAACAGTTGAAGCTGCCATTAGAAAACTGATAAAAATACAACACTCAGCAAAGTGAAACCAATGAACAAGCCAACAGAAACCCAGTTTATGCTTCATTTTGTTGGACACATCCTGTCTTATATGGTGGAAAACAGTAATGATGTTCCCCTATATAAGAAAACCATTTCCCCCTGTAGTTGTCCGCATCACTGTTTGCCTCTCTTCTCATTATTCACTCTCCCCTGTTAATGTCTAGACACTAATAGTTCTGTCTCTTAAAACTATGTGTGGAGATGTGTTTTAGTTCCAGTGAAAACAGGTCACAGTGAGTTACAGGGGGATTGTGTCTGCAAAGATAAATGTCATTTAAACAAAATCTGTCATTCAAATATTGTTCCATTGTATTGATGTGACAGCGCAGACATCTTAAAGCCTTGGCAAAAGTATCTACATTCCTATAAACTGTATCTGTTTGACTTTTGGATCAAATTAAAAAATTGGTTGAATCTTAAGATGAAATACGGTGATATATGTGAATGATCATGTTGTACTTTTCTGCCTTCACCAATTAAAAATATTTTTTTTCAATAAAAATAAAAATAAATCTTAAGATGAGTACAGATCATTACAAACCAGTTCTCTGTTTCATTATCAAATGCATCCAAAGACAGAAACAGAACTATTGTAGAGATTCATTGAAATTCTAAAATTAGCAGGCAACTGATAAAGTGCTGGAGCGCATGACTGGCGTGGACACGGCAGGAGAGAAGCCAGTCGCTCTTTTTCTCTTTCCATGAGAGGCTTTACCGACTCTGGAGGGGCCAGGAGAATAAAGGCTAGTCCAACTGGCCGGCCAGATAAGCCAGACCAGGGAGAGTATGGAGAGAGATGAGAGGGGTTCATCTGGTTTGTATGAGGGGTGAGAGTCAGAAGAATAAAACAACCATCCCCCTCCTCACACCCTCTACTACCACTCAAACACACACACACACACACACACACAGAGAAGTGGGCGAGGATGCACTCGGTCAACAGCTTTGTTGGGGTTACTATGTGTGCTTCAGTTCTTTTAGGCTCCATCTCAGCGCCTGCAACCCTATCAGCATCCCAGGGGCATCTGCTCACCCCGTGCTGCCAAGGACGCAGGAGACAGGGCAGGACTGCATGTCTCCAGGCTGAATCCCTCACTCTGGCATTCTCCTGATGACCACTGATCCAATGCTCTGCACATACTAATCCACATGGGTAAAGAGCGCTGGGAAAAATCTGCACCCGCAGGCTGCTAGCAGGCTTTGTCAAGTGACATTTAATAATTTGATAATGCAATAATTTGCACCAAACCTCCACAGCACTGCTCTGCCTCCTGTCTGTGAAGGGGGCTGAAGCTGAGGCATTTAGAGGCTCTCTGTCTTCAGAGCATCAGTCAATCTGTTGGTTGTTACAGGTGGCCAGCAGAGAAATATGATCATTTGCTCATGCAACATTTCATATACTCCCTTCACTCAGAGTGCACAATGTCACCAGACGTCTTTCACTGCGTCCAGGGTGCGTAAAGTCGAGCAAACTTTACCGTTTGGCACACTGCTGGGCTGCACCACAGGCTGCTGCTATTATTAACAGTGTAGGATGGACAACTCACCTTGAAATAAGAGGAGACTCATTCATGAATAGCGCGGATCCGATTTCGTCGCTGCGTTTTTTTCTGAGAATGTCCCACGACTCCGTCAGTCAGTCAGTGGATGCGTGCGGACGCCAAATGCAGCGAGATAAATTTGTTCTACGCGCTGCCGCGACGCACGACCTGTAAAGTCATCTGGACAGCAGTGAGCATCTCTCCGTTAGGCGCTTTGAGGGAGCCGGTATCCAGTGACCCTCCCACCTCGTTCAGGGATTGATCGTTTTCTGTAACAGGCAGCCACACAACTCCTTCTCTCTCTCTCTCCTCTCTCTCTCTCTCTCCCCGTGTGTGTGTGTGTGTGTGTGTGTGTGTGTGTGTGTGTGTGTGTGTGTGTGTGTGTGTGTGTGTGTGTGTGTGTGTGTGTGTGTGGATATGGATACATGAAGTCACCCATCAGTTCACTTGCACCTCACGTACAGTGTGCGCTTTTAGAACTCGGTGGCGTCATCCTTTGGCACGACTCGACAGCTTCGCAATACACTGTCTTTTACGTACACACTCTTCAAAGTGTGTGTAGATTTATACATCAAGGCGGATGAAAATTAATCATTTTCAGTATGGAGAAAATATCATTTCATTTCATACATGTATTTTCCATGCAGCAGTAGCCTATATGCAGAATTCAGAATAAAAATTGGACACAGGTCTGTTATCAGCAGCGCACAGGATGAAACTATAATAGGCCTATTTATCAAATGAGTGCTATCTTCATGTATTGGAAAGTGGCTGCTTTCGACGTGTAATAGGTTGTGTTCCTGGTTTATTGTTGTCTTTTTTTGTGGCATGTGTCCACACATCGTCTGAAGTAAATGCAAAGGTGTTAGAATATTAGAGGACACTATTAGATCTGCTCACTCACTGTTTCGGTCCACTCAGTCCGATTAAGACAGTCAGTCTCTGGAGATTTTATAAAGTAAGCAATACAACTATTCACACATTTTACAGTGAGTAAATCTACATTTTATCATTAAGAGGTCCAGATAAATAAAGAGCAGCCTGCGCTGCAAGTTTCCTTTGAAATACTGCCATCTGTAGGTTGAATGTAGCAACTACAAATTATTATTGAGTGGCGTTTTCTCTCTGGTGCAGGTAAACCTTTCAAACACATATAATGAGTGAGGAGAGGGGTGTATAGTATCATGCACAGATAAGGACATCTAAAGTATGTACATGCTCACACATACAACCAGTCAGCAATGTGTCTGTATGAAACTCATCACCACTAAAAAAAACTGCTTACACTTCTGAAAAGCTCAGTAAGCTCTTCTGACAGTTTGGTACTGGTGGGGGGTGCACACAGCCTCCATGGGTCATCTGTCTGCCCCTCATTATCAGCCATTTGGTGGGGTGGAGATGAGTAGGAGATGTCAGACGGGCTACCTGTTAGGGCCCAGCAGCTCTGGGTGGCTGGTGGACTCCCTCAGGGCTAACCAGATGGCAGCTGCTCCTCACTGGCTGCAAGTCAGGTGCTGCGGTTGTTACACACAAACACATACTGCAGTGGAAAAACACACAAGTCTGCAGACAGAAACACAGACATACACACATCCACAGCGCTGGAAATAGGTATGCAGATGTACACAGGGCTGGAGGGAAACTGCAGTTTCAGGTAAGGGGAAAAGCAAAAAATAGAAAAGCTCAGACACATGTGTTAAATTGGTTTTTAAAGATATGTGATGATGATACTGCTTGTAACAAATCATTTCTAACGGTTCATATAACTCTTTGTGTGGAGCGAAATTGTATCCTCCTCCAAATCTAAATAACGTTATCAGATTAATTAGTGAAAGAGTAAAATACATGCTAATGTGTTTTACTGTTGATGATGGCAGTGATGTATAAGATAGTTGTATTCACTCCACAGGTTGAATTACTCATCATGGTCTAATTCAAGAACAAGCTGGGGCGCACCATCAGGAGAGGCAAACCAGACAAATGTTTGGGGCCCCCAAAAAACATTTTGGAAAGGGGGTCCCCAAATAACCATTGATATTGGCATATTTTGCATTGACAACAACAAAACCCATTACAGCGCACTGCCAAAATCCATAAACCCCCCCCAAGTAGGGCCCCTCTACCCATGATCGCTGATTATCTTTAGTTTGGACACCTCCTGAAGAGAGCAAGAAGAAAAACAAGGCAGCGATGGGGTTCCTTGCCTGGAGTCCCCCAGAGGCTGGCATCATCACTGAGAACAAGTGCAGCCATGGATTAGTTTTCATGCTGCTGCACAAGCTCATGCTGTCATTTCTTCAAGAGGAGCATGTGTATGTTCCAGACTGTGGAGAGGAGAGAGACTCACGGAAAGGTCAGCCGCTCAGATGAGGAACGTCTGGATGAGACTGCTGCAGATGCAGAGAAAAGAAATCTCTTTGAAATGCCTCATTATATCACGGTCACTAAATGCTGATGTTTCAGTTTGAATTTCCCCAAAAACCTCTTGCTTGGAGGATCCTGCTACTTGTCTGGCTTTCCTCTGAGTTGATCCTTGAAGTTGTACATTCTAGCTTGATAAGCTTATAACAGCGCAATTAGAATTTAAATGGAATTAATTTAAGAGTATTTAAGTTATTGACCTAAAGGCTCAGCACTAGAGCTTAACGGAAAAACTAGCCAGGTCAATAATCTGCATATGGCTTATGAATGTAACACCAGACAAGAATGTCGATATTAGATGATTCAATAAAACCCTAGATGATGTTAAATGACTGTTTTTATGTGTCCATGAAGACCTTCTGAGTATTTTGAATGTACAAAACTGTCATGGTTCTGTATTTTGGTCTGTTTCCTGTTTTATTTTGTAGTCTGTGTTCCATGTTATGTGCTTTTGCTTTGCATTTCCTCCCTTCTCTCCATTTCCCCTTCTCTGTAATAATCTGATCATGTCCACCTGTCTCTGGTTGTCTCCTCCTCCCTGTGCCACCTGTTCCCCATCTCCTCTCGTTACCTGTGTATTTAGTCTGTGTGTTTCTCACCTCCTTTGTCAGTTCGTCTGTGTTACCTCCCTGTGTTCCCTGTCCGTTATTCCCTGCATTGCTCCCTTATTCCATGTTGCCCTGTTATCCCTTCCTAGCCCTGCTCTGCACCATGTCCTCCGTGGTTCTGGTTTTCATCACTTCTTTCCATAAGTTGTTCTTGGTTTTGGTTTGTACTTTGTATTTTTGATTTGTACTTTGTATTTTTGTACCTCCTGTGTTTTTGCCTTTTGCCTTTGTTGTGGTATTTTGCCTTTTATTTTATTAAATCCCTGCACTGACTCTCTGCTCCTGTGTCATCTGCGCTTGGGTCCTATATTTTTGAACTGCAACGTAACACAAAACACTACAGGATGTTACCTGGTTCAGTGCTGTTTTTTGTCAATAACTGTGCCAACACCTAATTTTCATAAAAAGCTCAAAATTACATGCAATAATGACGGACGTGCTTGATCAAGATCAGTGTTTTTTAAAATGCCTCACTGTTTAAGCATCCTCTGTTTTGAAGCTTTTATTTTGGCAGGATACATCCTAATGGGACACTGCCAAGCTTTGTTTCAAATCAAGTCAATTTTGTTAAATCACCCAAAACCACAAATTTGCCTCAAAGGGCCTAGAATGTAGCCAAAAACTGCCCTTATCCTAATTTCTGATGAAGCAAACCATGACAAAAGTAACACTGAACAAGGAGGGAAGGAAGGAAGGGAGGAAGGAAGAATCCCTCCTCCAGGACAGACAAATGTGTACAAAGTATACAGAGGTAATGGCAAACTTAGGTTATCGACATTAAATTACACTCTTAACTCCAAACCTAAACAAACCCTAATTGTACACAGTAGAGATGTATTCATAGGATTATTATGATGTTGCTTGGGGCTTCTCCCACAGATATGACCCAAGTGGAGCAGCCAGCTTGATGCAATCTACCTCTTGAAAATTACCATAACACACAAAGCAGTGGAAGAAGGTGCATACAAATGGAACGGCAATGAAAGAAGACCGCAGGCCCAATCAAGCTGTCATAATACACAGAAAAATAACAACCGAAAGCCATTAAAACCTTTCGCACACCTCACTGTGCAAAGAATAGGACTGAGAGGTCCTCATACCCTTCATTTTGCCTAAACAGACACAAATACACACCAGGTTTTATCCAGGTCTCATGTATCATCTGCAGATTACAATGAGACATTCATAAAAGGAGTCTTATGCTGAGAAACAATTATCTATCCTTGTCATTTGTTTAGACATTTCATAGAAATGACTCTTCTCTGTTGTCCGTACAAACAATTTAGATTTTGTTTTTCATGCAAAACAAAAGCAAAAACAGGTGTATTTTCAGGTCAGACTAATGCTTCGTGAATAGTTTAAAAATGCGCTTGTCTGGCTGTCACAATTCACCAACGCCAGATCTAGTTTATTCTTCTATTGTTGTCCGAAAACTATTGAAAACACATCATTATGTCACAGCAGTGCACTGGCTGAAATGCCCCTTCATTAGCATAAACCTGAGGCGCTGTAGTTTATGTTGAGTCCATCCCCACATGAAGCATCGTTGCACCAAAGTGTGCTTTAGTCCACTGCTGAAAATAGTCCCAAATAAATGGTGTTTTTACTTGTTTGTAAAAAAGTGCAACTACCTGGTCTGTTTGAAAAATGAAACTGAAACTCATTAACTTTATGACCTGTTTTGAAAGGTTTCTATCTTCAGAAACAAATAGGCTTGGTGCAGAGTGCCACAGGCAGTGGGGAAATCAGAAAGTATTGAGAAAAGGTAAACACACTTTTAGTTTTGGTCTTGGATTTGTTGCCAATTACACAAATATAGAACAAACCAGCTGCATCCTTTAGGTAATAAAACTCTTACTGAATTGATGGAAGTTGAAAGACACATGCATTAAGTATCAATCTGTGGTTACAAAGCATAAAGCTTCTTTTTTTTTTAACCACACAATTTCGAAATGTGTTCACAGACAGAACAAGTGGCTGCAGAGGAAAAACAGAAACTTGTCTCTGAGGTTTAGACCTTCCTTAAAATACAGTATTTCAAAAATGGAGACATGAAAAAATAAAAAATAAAGCCATTAACTTAATTAAGCAATATATTGTAACCACTCATGCATTGCATATTATGAAAGCACAAAGACACAGCTAACAATGCCTAAAAAATATGTTGCTGCTACATGAACGGTATCAGCTACAAAGCCTGCTGTGTTCTGAGATGCATCAACAGGGATTGTCATGATACCTGCCAGGCTGTGCTGCAAACAAGAACAGCAGTCAAAATTCAATGCTCACCAACAGCTTGAGAAAAATGGCAGCTGTAGACCCCTAAGGTCCGACCTCAACCTCCGACACTGCTGTATGAAACTCAGATGACAGATTCTCAACAAACACCATCTACTGTGAGCTTCACAGAGAGGTGTAAAAGATCATGGCCGGGCTGGCGAATGGTGTAAAGACGTATTTTATGCCTGCAACCTGTTAGCCTCTGTCTTTTAGCATGACATCATGTATGTAGCCATTGAGTGCTAAAGATAAAACACCTTTTAAAAGGTGCTCATTTTAATTTTATTTCATCATTCATCATTTCATTTAGAATGGCGTGGTGCAGCAACTCGGTCATGAGAAGTAAACAAAATTAAAAGCTAAACAGGTCTGGATGAGGAGACATGATTATTGTAGTTTCTTCTTGGAAATGAGATATTAAAAGTATGTTTTATTATTTGGTAACAGTAGTTTGCTAGTTCATGTTAGCTGCAAGGGCTAAAATATTTACTGTAAGTGCTCGGGGATGTCTCACTCACTGAAAGAAAGTATTGACATAATCATCCAGATTTCAAATCTTTTATCAGACATGTTTGATATTGATTGGAGCGGCGAATCTGGGCTGAAGGTCGATACCGATCAAGATCCCAGACAGATTTCACCTCCGATTGTCAGGATTATAGACTAAACTGGTCTGAAACTCCTGCAGCCTGAGCCCAGAATAAAGGGTTAATTGTACAAAGTCAAATGTTCTCTTTTGGAAAAAGCCACACAATGCCTTTAAAGACAAACTCTGTCCTCCACTTAAATAAATAATCTACAGTAAAGCGATTGAGAAGGATGACAGACCTTCACAGGAACAGATGTACCCAGAGCTGTTATCAAAGGTTCCCCATGATGTTCTCATGTTCAGAGATGATAATGCTGTTATTTACATAATCCTGTAAAAAAGATCTCTCTGCCTGTGTAGTAGATAGAATATAAGCAGAGTTTAGTCATGAAATAGTGGGTAGGGTTCGTGCCAAATGGTGCGTTCCAATTTTTTTCGTGACTTTTCATGCCTTTATTGGACAGGACAGCTGAAGAGGTGACAGGAAATGAGGGAGAGAGAGTAGGGGGGAAAACATGCGGCAAATGGCCACGGGAGGGAATGGAACCCATGACGACCGCTAGGGGACTATACTATGCTATGCCCCTCGGTACATGGGGCATGAGCCCTAACCACTGCACTAGCTGCACGTTCCAATTACCTCGGAACTCAGAGGTGGTAATGACGTCACACCCGAGTTAACCGCATTCCAGTTAAACAACGGAAAACAAGACGGACTCCTCCAAGAAAACACTGCTTGTGCTTGACCTTTCGGAATATAAACAACTAGTAGCCCATACAAACAACATACCCACGGGTATAAGTTGGACAATACTATGTGTAGGACTGATTTAATGAGACACAAACCTGTAGTCATTATTTGGAACTTGTTTATTAAATCAAGAAACTTGAAAAATGTGACACTTAACATGCAGAAGTAATGACGTCATTTGTTAGAGTAGCCTGAGAAGTAATTTCTCACACTGAAGATGTGTATTGTAGAACAGTTAGATCAAATCTTTCAAATCTTTTCCCTTTCATTTTCCCTTGGGAAATCTTTCCTGAGAATACAAGCACTGATGCCTCTGCCTCATTAGAACAATTAATTTCCTTGTTCGACAACACTGACTTGATGCATTTGAATGAACCTTTAATTATTTTATTCATACAAATCCCTCTGAATTCATACTCCAGCAGTATGCAAACACACAGACATCAAATCATTTAAACATACATTTTAAATATTCATCAGAAATATGGATTTTGTTTGGTTTCTTATTTTATTTTACCATAATTATACCTCCTGCTTGTCTCTGTTGTATTTATGTATTCAAATTTTTGAAAATCGCTCAAACAAATGATCGTCTTTCCCTGAAATTGTTTTCATGCAGTTTAAATTTTTTATAGATTACAGGGATATCCAGGGAACTGAAGGCCACTGGATCTTAGAACAAAGAAAAAATAATGTAAATGAAAATCCTTAATTTAGGCAGGTTTAAAATGCTGATCAGTTTCAATCTCACGGTCTTTATTCATCATCATTCGTTGATTACATCTGGTCTTCATTATAAAAACCACATCAGAACTGAACATTATGTAAAACTTAATTATAGCCAGTTCATTTACAGTAAATATTTTGGACATAAAGTAAAGGCTGGTGATGAAATGCTCACTAGAACATTAGTAGATTAAAGCAACGAAGCAAACAGCTTTATTTTGTTTTCTGTTTAATAGTATTTACTGTGGTGATCGACTTTACTGTGTAATTATACTAGAGGTAAAGTCACTACAGCCTGCTTCTACAACACTTATTTTATAATCACTCAGAGAACGGTTGGACAGATGACTGCTTTATTTCTTTGACCCACATTTCTCAGACTTGCACTGTAATAAAGGAGCTTTATTACATATTTTCAATGTGTTCTTTGTCATAAAGAGTAATGGCTATTATCTCAGCTGGGATTTGTTATGAATAAAAAAAATTGTAAAAAGTTGTTGGACATTATTTTGAGAGTGATAACAGTATTCATTATATCATGTTGTCGTGTGAAGTTCAATAAAGTTTGCATCATAAACATTTTATGATGCAGTTTTTGATCTGATGATGTGACACCTCATCAAAGCTCTTCTCTAACATCAATTCTGGTCAGATGGATATTAAATTAAAACACTATTCCCAGTCATTTTACAAAAATTTGTTAACACAAATTTATAGCTACGACTACAAGAGTTACCCCTTCCACCCATCCTTGGTCTGATGTTTCATTCTCCACCAACTCTAATGATGCATATGCATATTAATATTAAAAAAATACTGAATAAAAAATGAAAACATGAACAATGTCAATATGTCATAATCTTCAAATAATGATACCACAATTAATTTCAAAAGAATGCTGACATGTCGATTCACTTTCACCATCTTCCTGCATTGCATCCACATAATGAGATTTTTAGGTCTCTGTGAAGCAGAAAGCTTCCTCTTATCCCAAACCTCTTGTCTTCCTTCCCTGTATTAGTCCTGGTCTATGTACCCAGTAGGTATTTCACTGAAAATGAGTATAGGCCATTTTATTTGTTTAGCATCTATCAAGCAGAAAGGCCATTCAAAGTGCTTTTTCAAATGTGATGTAATAACTAATCAAACTGCTGATATAATATTTTCATATGTATGAGTTATTTATTATTGAGCATATGATTTTTAAAAACTCATTCAGGGGGTGTGGCATAAAACTTCAATAAAAATAGAATTCAATCATTTGCAAACAAACAGTTTTACGGAAGTTCCTCAATATAATAATGTGTTTGACAAGGTGAGCCTCTCCTCATCTTTACAATTAATGACTTTACATACTCAATTATGTTACTGTCATCTGTTACCAGTGGAATAATCCAATCAGGTGTTTTCATCATTCCACAACTTTCAGTCTTTTGTCTCAACTTGTTGGCATCAATTTCAGAACAAGGATATACAACGTTTACAAAAATCAATGTTGATGAGATAAAATGTTAAATGTTTTGTCTTTGTACTGTTTTCAGTTGTGTGTATGTAAAAAAAATCTTTGAAGATTATCCTATTCTGTTGTATTTCTGTTTCACACAGTGTGTCAACTTTTCTGGAATCGAGTTAGTATTGTACTGTATGTGCCTTGTTTTGCCTTTGCTTGTTTTGTTGGTTAGTACACTTTAAATTCTTGGATTTTTTTGTTTTTTTTTCAGTGTTTTTTTTGGGGGGGGGGGGGGGGGGGGTGCATTTTATGCCTTTATTGTACAGGACAGCCAAAGAGGTGACAGGAAATGTGAGAGGGAGGGGGGAAGACATGTGGCGAATGGCTATGGGTTGGAATCGAACCCCGCTACAGGATTATAGCCTCAGTACATGGTGCTTGTGCGCTAACCACTGCGCTATATGCACCCCTGTTGTTTGTTTGTGTTGTTTTTTGTGCGATCCCCAAGCAGACTTGTGGCGAATTTGTGGAATAGCAATCAAAATAAAGAATACATATTAATAATAATTATACTGTAATTTGCAAGCTGTAAAGCATCAGCTACTTTAAACCATTGCGTAATAATGCTGTACAAATGCTAAGACAGCAACTAATATAAAGACATGAAAAATACATTAATAAAATAAAAGACCTAATATTCACATGATGCAAATGTCATTAATAGGTACAATTGTGAATATTTGTATAATCTTTATAGAGATATAGAGATATCTACACAAACAGCTTGTGTACAGTGAATAAGAACTAAGTCATTTAAATTGAAACAGTGATGAAAAAGAAATGAACTTAACTTAATTTTCCTGAGAGTCATTTTATGAGGATGTGTAAAGTCCAGACAGCTCAGGTATTTTACACTCACAGCTTTGTGTTCAGCTCACATTCACTGGAGTCACTAACTAGATTAAACTAAAAGTTATAAACTAATGACTAATGACACCTCATTCACAAGGTCTGTCAAAGTCTTCTGCCTTATTTACCACCTATAAACATTCCACCTCTTTTGCTCATTGAATTTCATGTAAATTGACTCTTTCCTTCGTGAAAACCATGTGTAAATGAAGTTTTCATGTGACACAGTATTTATCATCAGGTTATTGCCTGTAACAGGAGGGAAGGGGAAGCAGACGGGAGCCAGTTGTGTGTGAATGTGATATGAAAGGTATCAGTCATGCATTTTTACCAGCTGACATTTGCTGACATTTTCTGGCTTCCTATTTATTCAAGCGCTTACAATGCAACAAATCAATGCTGTAAATATTGAGAAAATTAAGCAGACGTGGAAGAGTGGAATAGTCTTGATTTTGAGTTAATAGTAATCTAAGCTAAACTTTTTAGGCATTAATGTGGAAATAAATGCCTACATTCTAATTTCTTTCTAAAGGGTATTGTTCAAACCATAACCAGGACTATGTGGGAATGGAATATTTGATGTCAATAATTCATTCAATATTGAAACCTTTATTCATTGCTGAGAGCAAGCTTGTTTTTGAAAGCATAACCTGTTTACACTGATATAAGAGACAGTTACAGGATTAAAGGCAACATTACCACCAAGAGTTCAAAATGAAAACAATAAACTACAAGAAACAAATAAGTGAGAACAACAGCAAAAATGTAAATTAGAAAATTCAGATAAAAAAACAAAAACTTTACTATAAAATATTGTTTTGTGTAGAACAGCTGCAACAGCAGCAAAGGTGTTATTCATTCTTACATAAGATAACCATTAAATGGATTGAGTACCTTGCTATAGACCAACAACATAGTCTTCATATTTGAAATAGTATTTTTCACTTTAATGAGAGAAAAAATCAAACAAACCAATGAGTTTGACAAGCATAACAGCATCTAGTTTATTGTGCGTTAACTTCCTTACACCATATTACTAACAGGACATTTCAGCTGCTATGAGCATCTTGCCTCTTTCAGGGTGGAGCTTTATTTAACCTCAAACAGCTATCAAACAAATTAAATGCATTTTTTTTACTTGCTCTTTGGATGATTCAGTTCTCTCTGACACGCCTGTGCCTCTAAATTAAGTTTTGGGTTTTTACTCAGTCTTCATATATGAGTTTATGGCTTCATCTCTCCACTGTGCATTACCTGCATTCTTGGCTTGAACATGACCTCACCTTATGGGGATGTCTAGCTGTTCCTGGAGGTCATTTCCTCTCCTCTCAGGTGGACAGAACTTGATCAGCTCATTCAGCATTTTCCTATATCCTCTGGAGAAGGATGCTCTATTTATGCCAAATCGCTCTGGTAACCTGCCCTCTGCACACATACGAGCCCCGGGTAGGTATGACATCTTCAGACAAATGTCAAATCTGTTTTTGATATTTTTTCTGAAGCCATTTAAGAATTTAAATTGAACCTAACAGATCCCATATTGTGTTATCAACAACGAAGGTCAAAGGGTATAAGTAATGTGTTAAAAGCCAGCACTCAGGGCACTGTGCATCATATTTTAACAGTGCTTCCATATTTTTGCCAATATCAGTCCATTTTTAATAAAGAGGGTTTAGAAAATCTTGAATATGTTTGACCTTCTTTACTGGAATTCATTTGCATCTGTTCTTATTGGATGAAAGCAATTTTGTGTGCCACATAAATTGGCATTGTCTTGTCGGAGGAAGACACTTTGTGTAAATATATTCAGCAGGAATAGACTGAACATCTCCTGGGGCTCCAAATTAATGTCGTGAAATATAAAATCGGGTCCTTAAGAGAAAGATGGAGTGAGTCAGAGTGTCAAAAAGGGGCAGAGGTGCACCAATGCGGAGTTGAAAGAGAAAATGAAGAAGTGAAGAAAATGTCTCTCACTGCCATTTAAACACCAACTCAGTGAGATTTCAGAATTGCCCCTATGCAGACATTCGGGGTAGTCTATTGAAACCTCAACACAAACGTTAGAGGGGATTTTGCTTTAATTTGCACTATAAGAAAGGTACCCCAGACCATGAGTGATGATAATTCTTAAATTGGCTTCTGAACATGGCTGCTGATGAGCCCAGCTCCTGCATATATTGGACAGTGGCTCAGTACAATGTGTGGTACTGATTAGATCTCTGCAGGGTTTCTCTCACTTTCAGTCTTATTATTGGATTCTTTCACAATACACAGAGACGATGAAGCCAGCGCTCTTTGCAGAGTCTAATATGCAGTGTCCCTATTGGGGCGCAGGAAATCATTGCACAGTAGTCGAGCAAATAAAAGAAAGCGAGAAAGAGGAGGAGATTGTGCTTCAGCATCAATCAGTGGTTTTTAGAAAGGATTTGAGGAACCATGTTAGTTTCAATGTTAGAAATATTATCTGAAATAAAACAGACCAAAGGTTTCAGGTTTAAAATTTAAATTACGCTGTATTTGTCATACCGTCAGACTTCCGTTTTGTTTTTAATGGTCTAGCTGCTCTGAACCTGAAATCACATTTGTCTGTGCTTATTAGAGTACAATCATTGAAGCCCTAAGGGTATTTTTTACAATATAATACATCCATTTACATCTGTTTTACATATTTACTTAACAATGATTGTGTGTTGAGTGCTGCCAAAATGCAGGCAATCTACACTCAGTACTGTACCTGAACACAACTTGTGTAGACACACAAAAAGGACTAAAGTTACTTCTGCTGAGGTGCTACTCTATGCTATGCTATGCCTCCATGAGTAGACAGGGTGGAAGAGTCTGCAGCCATGCTAGCAGCTCTGGGAAGCATTTAAGAAATAAATGCACTGACAGGGATTAAAGTGGGCCTAAACCATCCAGCACTTTGACAAGTAAATAAATCTGACAGGAAGTTTCACACTTGATCATTTCAGGCCAGTTTTTTTTTTTTTTTTTGGTAAATTGCAATTTACTGGGAGCAGGACCCTCTGCGTTGTCTGCATAATACAAAAGGTTATTCTGGTCAGGAAACCATGTCAAGCCATCTAGTATAAACAGTTACAAAGGCCGACGCTCACAAACCGAGCTTGACTTTCATTTTCAATAATCTAATGAATTTTTTCTCACTTTTAGGGTTTAGGGTTATGGTTAGGGGTCAGATATGAATTCATTAAATTACACATTTTCTGTGGATCTTGTCTGGCTCTTGCAGCTACACTGGAATTTAGGGTTCTGCCACCTCCCACTTTAATCCCTGAGTATTGTATTTCCTTTTGAAATGCAGTAATGTTGAAATGTAATGCTGCACGAAACAGAAATTATCAACGAAAGTAGAACCATGTCCAGAAAAAGTACTGTACTTAAGTAAGTGCATCAGGTTCAATTCTGCATCTGGTTACTGCATCAAAACAGCTAGAATTATTGTTTATGTGCAGTTTTAGTAGTTAAAGGTCCAGTGTCTCAGATTTAAGGCCTATTTATGCTCTACGTTAATGATGTGTACGGATACAGATGGAGCCTTCCATCTGTACTCTGCATTCATTTCATACGTATTTGGTTCATTTTCGGAGAGTTTATATACGGATGAGGCAGACGAAATGGAGCAATACCACCAAAAATGGTTGGGGGCAGTGTAGCTACAATTCAATGTGTATAGACACAACAAAGAAGAAAAAAGTGAAGTGAACAAATTAAAAAACTCTTTGTCCTCGATGCATTTAATGGCCCCGCAGACCACGTTATCTCCACTTTAGCCACTTTGTATTTACGAGGTACATAATCGCAACCTCATCCAACCATCGCCATACTTGTTGTCGAAACTTTGGACTCTTCACTGTCATCTTGTGGATGTACCGATGCCAACATAAAGATGCATGAAAGTATGTGGGCATTGATGGGCACACCCTTTGAAACAGATGCATCTGTTTTGTGTACCTAAATGGAGGATAAATGAGCCTTTAGTGGCATCTAGTGTTGTGGTTGCGGGTTGCAAACAACTGAACACCACTCATCTCAGCCTCCCCAACAGTGGTTCTGAAAAAATTCAAAAGGGCCTCCTGAGAGCCGGTGTTTGGTTCGACCATTCAGTCTGTAGAAACGTGGTGGTGCAACACAGTGATCTCATAGATGTACTATATACAGTAAAAGATATAAAGAAAAAATAACTGTAGCATGAACATAAAAAGGTGGCCCACTGGTTATTTACACTAGTGTTTCACCTACTGGCCTCACCAGCAAGCTCCCGCTCATCCCATAGCCTTTGCAATGTAATAACATTAGAGATTTTAAACCACTTGTGTGAGAAATAAAACCTTTATGAATCTAAAATTCGTAATATTGACCTAGTTTGCAGTTTGAAATGCCCTGTCAACAGTTTTATAGCTGTCTCTGTTATAATGCGGCTCTAACAGAAAAATGCTTTTAGGCCCACCGGGGAAATGGGTGCAAGTGGCCATATGGAACAGGACCTGCTCCCTCTGTAGCTATAAAAGGTCAATTCTATGATATGATTAAAACATAACAATCATGAATATTTGATTCAGTGTCTGTCCTTAAATACCACTAAATCAACACACTGGACCTTTAATAGCTGAGCCAAACTCTAAATTATTAGATCATTTCTTGTGAAATTCATGGTGATGAGGAATCCTGGTGACTATAATGACCCACTGACTTATACTCTCGCACCACTGTGAGGTTGTGGTTATGAGCTGTTGGATAGTTTTAAATTAAAGTTCATGAAAATAAATTAAAATCACTGTCAAACGTGTTCCCATCAGCAGGAATGTATAAATATAGTGATCCTGAACTCTTCATCTAGAAACAGCCTACTTATAACGATGGCCAAATACCTGCAAAAATAAAATTAAAAAAAATAATACTGTTAGGTGTACATTTGTGTTTGATGCTAATTACCATACGTCTGAATGCTAAATGCTAAACATTGGCTTGTTAGTATTGTCAATGAGACTAATGTCATTTTGTTGCCATTCCAGCATCAGCATTTAGCTCAAAGCATATTCTGTATGTGCCTGCAGTTACTTGTTACTTTGCCAAAAAATGTACAACACATTTATAAAATCAAATGCATCATATAGCTTGAATTATAAAAATGATCTCCGCCGGCACTTACATAATAATAGATGAGTTATATCATTCACAAACATGTACATTATGTAATGTAAAGTAATCATGTAGTACTATGACAGAGGTCTGCATAATGAGTACTCTCACTTTTGATACCAGTTTGCAGAAAATACTTTCTAACTTTAATTGATATTTTCACAGAGTTGCATTGTTTGTTTTTTTACTTCAGTAAAGCATCTCAGTGCTTTACTAATCTCCATGCTACCACTGACAGTAACCACTGTACATTTTCGCTTCATTTAAAACCTGTTTTGACTCTCAAGCCTGAGATGATACAAGGTCTAATGAGCATGTTATCCCCTAATTCATTCAAACATAATTAGAATAATTGGCTCTGATCTGTGGTAGATCATCATGTTAGACAAATGTCATTTTTATTAGCATAGAAAATGCATCAGTTGATATGAAGAAATGCACCCAAATAACCCTTTCCTACATATTATGAATCTCATCCTGTCTTACTGCAGGTGCTGTAGGAATTGGACGGCTCTGTGTGAAATGTAAAATGGTTTTATAATATAAGAAATAAAAATGCATCAAAAACATAAATGCAGGAGGTTTTTCATTTTTAATCTTATCGTCTGCTTTGAAAATGAGCTCTATAACCCGTTTATTGGGCACTTTCCCATGAATGCAGTTTAAGATAGAATACCTCTGATGGACGCTGTGCTGGTCAGGCTTTTACTAATTAAAATCACCGCAAAGTTATTTGATTTAATGTAATGTAATGTCTGTCACTGTCAAGCCCATATGCAGTGAGAGCAAACACACAATTCCAGCACCACGGACAGCTGCACTCAGTCATCATCCACGTCGCTGTGTTTGGAAATTGCCAGTCCAAAGCAATCACAAAAGTTTTGATGAGTATATATCTGCCTCTGCAAAGTTCCGATGTGACACATTCACCCACAGTAACAAGAAAACACACACCTGAGGCAAATCCATATTTCCTCTTGGAGTGAAATAATTACTGCTCTGACAGGCCTGTCCAGTCCTCGTATCATACCATCATCCCTGCAGTTTCTTATCTGCTGTGACACTTGAATTAGGTGGTTTGATGTGCACATTTGCAGAGGTGAGGCAGGCTTGTGTTTGCTGTCACACAGAGTCACCACAGGAGAAATGATGACACACTCACCATGCTCCACTGAAAGCCCTAATAAGCATAGCCAGGCATCTGCATTGAGAAAGATCTGCAATATCAACCATCTGATCAGCAGGTCAGCTGGGATTTGTATTCTGGGCTTTGTGTGATGAATGAATCATTTCCTCTCATCTCTCTCTCTCAAAACACACCGTGTCCAAAGGCTGGATTTGGGAGGACATCAAATACAGGCAGGGATGTGAAGGAGGAGGAACTATACACAGTGCTGTCATGAATAGAAACATATTGAGAGAAAGAAAAATGCATTATGTTGGATGTCTTCAAAGATTTTTTTTTTCTTGGGTTTGATGCAAGTCTATAAGCATTATGTCAAGAAAAATGACATTTTAACTCTTCTTTGTCTCTGTTTTCACATCTCGTTTCATTTATTTTTCTTGGGACCTTGAGGAAATGTCACCTCGCTCCTTGCCAGCTGACAGGTTTTATTTTTGCATGTGATAGTAGCTTTCTGTGAACATGTTGGCTACAACTCAAGTTGGTTTTGTCGTAATCCTGCTGGAATGTATTATTGACTAGCCCCGTCCACGACTCCACTCCATCCAAGATGCCCATTGCTTCATAGACACCGTTCAGGATCTGTTGGCCTATTTGTTATTATTGTTAGTGCAGAAATAACAAGAAGACGTAGTCATCATTATTCCCCGTCACATCTAAAAAAGGCCACACACATACAGAGAACCCAGTTTTTTAAAAGTTTCATGTATTTTCCAGTATAGATTTTCATCATTCATTTTCAAACTACATCTACAACAGTAATATAATAAACCTCATTCTTTGATCTTCAACAGTTTTTGAGAAAACGTGTTCACATGAGAAAATGAGCTAAGTGCAAAATTAGAATCAAGGGCCATAACTCCAGTAAAAAAAATTTTAGCAGTAATTTATTTAATAAAGCCGTCCACAAAAATTCATACAGGTATCATCAATTTTTGAGAAAACTTGTTCATTTTTCAAAACTATGCGTCAAGTGCAAATTTTGAATTAAGAGCTAAAGCTCCACTAAAAATAGTTTTTTAGCAGTGATTTACAAATTCAGTCTACTTCAATACATATTAAAATTATTAATAATATTCTCTACACAATGTCATTTGCCTATCTTAAAATGATTTTTGCGAAAACTTGTTCAGTTTCAAGTTTGACACACACACTTGCCAACATACACACACAGACGGAAGGAGCTCGGCAGGGGGATAAAAAAATAGGTTATTTGGCATATAATCTTATGTAGTATTAAGATTATACTAATGCAATTGCATTATTACATCATAAATGATTCATTTTCATTGTCTTGTGTAGAGATAAATTAAAAGATTCATACCACTCTCATGTCTGTGCAGTGAACAGGTCTGCTGTATGCAGCTGGAACTAGCAGCTTGTTAGGATAGCTTAGCACAACTACTCGTCATGTAGGGAGGAGCTATAGATTTCTATGTCCAATGGTGATAAAATGAAATTTATAATAAATTAAATTCTTTATTTTTTGCTGAGATTAAACACGTTAAAGAAGAAGGAAGCCATTGTTTTCTTATTGTGAACAAATTCTATCAAAACATCAACAATGAATTGATTATCCTAAAACTATTGTCTTTGTAGCCAAAAGTCTGATATATGTAGCTTTTTCCGCTTTTTGCCATTGACTGCCATTGTTTTCTAGAAACTAAAATAATTCACTCGTACTGTTGAACTAGGTGACATTTTTCTTTAATTTCATGAATGTGGGTATTTTAAGAAGATCCACCAAACACTATCCTGCAGTTATAAATACTCACTACAGCACTAAATGAGTTACAATCTGCAGCTGAAGAAAATGCACCGTTTATTTGCACCATTTTCTCCAGTAATGTTTGCTTGAAATCCATTCAAGGAAAACAATGGATGTGATGGTCTTAAACATGATATGATGACGTTGGACATATTTATAATTTTGGTGTTTTTATGGTGTTTGTTGACAAAAAGAAAACTACAGAATATCACAGGGCTTATCCTTTAAAGCATATTTGATATGCCTGTTTTGAAATAGCATGCATGTTCCAGTCAGTGATTCTACAATTAACATCGGATTACATGTCTTAATCACTGGATTTCAAGCGTCGACTGCCTGCATCTTGGGTGAATCCACGTTCATAATCATCCCCCCACTTAAAAGATGATCAACTTCTGCTGCTGCTTTTCTCCCACAATAGCTTCCATGAGTCGACTAATCCTGGGTTTTCTCTGCTAAGAAGTACTGACATATTATCAAAGGTTAAGCTACCTGGCAGACACAGAGGGAGCCTGCAGAATTCAAATTTCAGTTCAATTTGTGTGAGGGAGCTAATGAGAGTCCAGGGATTATTAGTTATTGGGCATGGTCGGGTCAGTTGGAAAGTAGTCAGGCATCAGGAGGAGTTTGGCCATGATGTCTGCCAGAGGGATCAAGGGGAAACAGCAGCAGAAGCCCCGTAGTGTCCCAGACATCCTCTGGGTCGTGAACAGTGGTAATTCCCACAAAGGTCACACTATATGACACCTAGCAGCATTAAGCCTCTTCCTTCTCTCTCTCTCTCGTCTGTCTCCTCAGACATATAATCTGTCTGAATCGTCTTCCCAGCGCCGCTTGTGTCATCTCAGCCCCACTAATGCCACCGCTGATGACGAGAGGGCAAAAAGGGCCATCTCTGTGACATTGCTCAGATGTAATGTTTCTGAATTGTATCCGACTTTAAGGCTAAATCTCTTGGTGTAACAACCAGAGAAATCAATGAAAATGAATTTCACTGTGAACATATATAACTTTCTTTTTCTTTTTCTTTTTTATTACCTGAGGAGGAACTGTGTGTCGAGGATTTATTATGGTGTTAGCATTACAATGCTAAAGCAATTTGGTCAACTCCAGCAGTAAATTGGCTTGTCACGTAAGATCGCATTAACAAGATGAACGGAAAATGCCAGAGAGCACATTAAATTATGAATGATGGGAACTATATTAACATTTAAATGAGGCAGTCATGGTCCAGTGGTATTACAGGTTTTCAGTGTTTATGGTGTGGAATGATGTATTGCAAGGAAATCTGGAATTAATTCTGCTATGTTATTACATGCCCATAGTTGTTCTTTACACAACAGTAGTTAGATTTTCAATAGCATCCTCATGAAAATGATGCTCTAGCTAATCATTTTGATAGTCCCACTAACAACTGGCCTATCACTGGTGATGTAAATAAATAAAAGGAAAAAGGAGCGCAGCAGCAGAGAGTTTACAGTTCTGTTTACTCCATATATCTGCTCCTTATGGGAGAGATGTTGTCATCATGTGAGTATTTCTCTGGAATCACAGCTCCTGATTCCCCCTGCTGCAGCTCTAGCAGGCTGTAAGCAATCACAGCCAAACATGTCCAGAGGGAACGTGGAAGGAAAATGAAAGCAGCAAGTACAGGCAATGACCTTTGCAGACTCTGAGCAAGATAAATGCCAAAGGTTTTCTGCTTTTAATTTGTCAGAGTTTCCAGAGAAGCCTGACCTATGGCTACTTTCAGCCACAGCGTTCCCATCACAGCAGTCGCTGAAGCGGCACCTCAAAACCTATTACTTCCCACCTTTGCTGAGGCTGGTGCTGTCAAAGCTGCAAATTAGCCTATTTGCAACCTTTCATAATGCACTGCAGCACGGAGCAGCTTGTTTTTCTCTGTGAGGGCTGACACTGAGCAATGTAATGTACTGCAAATGTAACATATTGTGGACAAACCAGAGAATATACATTCAAATTTGGCAGGTGTCACTTTTGTGCTGTTTTGCAATCCATTATGCTTGCTTAGCAGAATTTGACCTTCTGATACAGAAAAAACAGCAATATTATGAAATCAGGGCACAGTTTGATGTTTGTGAAAGTGCACCCATCTTTGAATTCCTTCCTGTTTCATCTCCTCAAATATGTGCAAAATATCAGTACTTAAATATTTGCATACACTAAATTGTTTTTCCCTTGCTGTGTGTTTATCGTGATCTTACTCCAGGAAGGAAAATTGCAAAATGATATCTTTTTTACAGGTTATTTTCCTGTTGCTTGCTTTCTTTTAAAAATTGTGAAACATTACAGCAAAACAACAACAAATCTCAGGGTCATTAATAGGGAAACACTAGCAGATAAACAAACACATAAGGGACACATTTTGGCACCAGACCTAACAAGAAGCCAGGAGACCCATATGTTCCAATCAATAGCTGAAGTGCATGCCCTGCTTAGTCTGCACCAATACATTTTTGTGAAAGAGTTATGACATCCTGGTGAAAGTACAGTAAGTTTGATGGTGACTTGTGACACTGAACTAATTAAGTAGTGATGTCTGAGGGGAGCTTTTCAGCCATGTACCCTCTAATCATAATATAAAGGCAATAACATTATTGAACTTTTATTAATGTTTTTGATTTGGCGGTTTTTATTGGGGAAGAGTTAGCTACGGTAGTTACATTTGTTTATTATCCTTTCCGAAATTCTCTTTGTGTCTGTCAGACACATACAACCACGGAAAAAAAGACATTAAAAAGCACAAAAAAGTATTCTACAAGAACATTACCAACAATCAGGATTTAAAATGGAAATGATACACAGATCACATCGCAAGGATTTTGTCACAGAGCTACACTGAAAGGTATGAAGAATCTCTGGGCATGGCTATTCTGCAATGATGGTACCCTATAACTCTGTCCTGATTCACACGAAATTCAAATGATGCTATTAATTTGAAGTTATGTTTCTGTCTACCAAGTATCTATTCTATTTTCACTCTGTTTTTGGTCTCCACCACCACAATTATCTGACTCTTTAGATGCTAAATACTCCACTATTCACCATCAAGTAGCTCACTTTGTCCATCGGTTGTTTGCTGGGTCGGTTTGTGAACTGCAGCCGCAGCTGGAAATGAGGCTAATAAGAGCATTGAGACTGAACTAAAAACATTAATGTTGTGTAAAGCTGTGAAACCAAAACACTGGGCTGTTTGAGGCTCCACAGAGCAAACAGGAACGGCAAGGTTGGGAAAACACTTGAAGATAAATAACACAATATGAAGATAAAATGAAGTTCTATATTTGCCTTGTATAAAACAGACATTAGCAGGAAGCCTACATAAATAGTTCTACTAACATATTCAATATATTTGCAATGTGAGACTGTAATTAAGCATAGTAGTGCCTCATTACTTGAGCTAAATGTTAACATCAGTATGATAACATGCTAATGTGTAAGGCTATATTTACCATGTTTACTATCCTGCTTCAGTTTGTTAGCTTATCAGTCATTAGTCATTAGTCATTAGTTAAGTCATTAGTTATGAGTCATTAGTTATTAGTCATAATTATGAGTCATTAGTTATTAGTCATTAGTTATGAGTCATTAGTAATTAGTCATTAGTTATGAGTCATTAGTTATGAGTCATTAGTTATTAGTCATTAGTTATTAGTCATTAGTTATGAGTCATTAGTTATTAGTCATTAGTTATGAGTCATTAGTAATTAGTCATTAGTTATGAGTCATAGAAGTTTAGAAGTTTCATAGAAGTTTCATGCATTTGATAGTATCTGAGGTATTTAAATTTGGACCATAGAGGGGGACCAACTGACTGACTGACAATCCCTCCAGCAATACTGTTAGCATGACTTAAAACATTTAAAAAATAATAAATAACACAAAGAATAACATATAAACTATTAAATGATTTTACAAAAAGGTCAATGTATCCAACGTTTGATGGTGAATTATTTTATTTCAAATTCTGTCTCACAACTGAAATTTGCCAAATATTCATATAGCATATTGGATACCTTGACTTTTTTAAAGACATCTCTGCCTTAGAGGCTTGATAACTGACTTATGAAGAAAATGCAGAAGCAGAGAATTCATCACCATCAAAGAAGACCTTTCTTCCTGAGTACTTGATCAATAAATGGCTGGTAATCATTGAAAGATCCTCCGGTTGAACACATTAGACTCTATCTTCCCTATTAATGGACATTTCCTTTTCTGCTTCCATCTGCTTTTCATTTCAAGAAAGCATGTAGGATCATATTTCCAGATTTCAGGTGTCATGGAATGGTGGTCTTGCACTCGAACTGTGGGAGGAAATTTCAAGGAAAATCACTCATTGGGCTGAAAGCCATGCTTGAAGATTTGACCGTAAAATGTTTGACGAGTCAGAGTGGACATATCCTCCGTGGTCAACAGCAGCACAACTCCTCAGTATGAAGTGTGGCTGCAGAACACTGACCTTCATCCTGCAAACCGAACCTCTGTCCCCTCCTGAGACCCAATGTGCTGCTGGCTTGTATGTTTTCCAGGGTCTGTTGTTTGGCGTCAGTCGTGTGGGGAGGTGATGAGATGATGTGTCCAAAACCCTCTACTGTGAATTAAAGTATCTTGGAGGTAGGTAGTGGAGAAGAGGTTCAGGGGTCTCAGACCATCCACCTAAATGGACCAGATGTGTGTGTGTTGAAGGATAAAGAAAGGTCAGTGGTTGAGGGGGTGTAATGATTTGGGATTAATATTATGGACAGATTTAAGTACTGTTTAACTATCTGTGGCTATTATTTCTAGGTTTATGGATTTAAATGAGGTGAGCTGGATAGATTGACTGCTCTTAGCTCCCAAGTATAAACACAGTGTTATCTAATCAATAAAGTGGAAGTGGGTGGGTGCTTGTAAATACATTGTATGTCATTGCCTTTCCTCATCTGAACAACACACACGCCTGTGGCAGATGCTACAATGCAAGGTGCCACCTGTTCATCAGGAGCAATAAGCATTCACACAATCACATCCTGAAGGAGACAGTCGATGGAAGAGATCTCAGCAGCAGTCTGGAGGTCGGGATCTAAAAGATACTTTGACATGTAGACTGCAGGGGACCCGGGATCGAACCATCAAACTTCTGATTGACAGACAACCTCTCCACCTGTGTGCCGAAAGAACCGCAGTAAAAATCTGACCTACAAAATCAATCTTGGTTGTAAGTGTGGTTGTGCAATATTAAAAGAATAATTCACATAGGATGCAGTTCAGAAAAAGAACAATATGTATAATTGAGATCTGTTTTAATATCAGTACTACTGAGGGACTCAAGTTGTTGTTTTACTGGGAACCCATTTAAAAACATTTAAGAGTGTTGCATGAGCATTTCTCTTCAAAGCAACTTGAGTGTTTCAAAAATGTTAAATTCATCTTAAATTTTGAGTTTTGAGGTGTTAATGGAAGAAACAGAAACTGCTATTAACTTCTCAAAAACTGTTGCAGCTGTAGTTTTAAATGTCAATGACACTTCAGCTCAATCTTAGCTGTACGTTGTGTTTCGTGCTAATTGGCAAATGTTAGCATAAGAACAAGCTATACTATGACGAAAACCTCTTTTTTTCTCTTTTATTTACTTCATTGGATGACTTTCATACTACATTATTTTTTTTCCGATATATTGCCATGATGCAAATAAAAAAGACAACATCTGTGTAGTGTTTTGTTTTGTTACAGATGAACATCATCCTTATAGATAGTTGCAGCTCTCACTAATCTTCAGAGACAGATGAACAGTGTAATGTTTATCGAATCACTTTGGATTCCTGTATACAATAAATGCTGTTGTGCAGTTAGAAAACGAGACTGTAGACACCATTACTGACCAACGCCTGCTTGCACATCAATTCTTTCCCAGGTCATGAATTCAGAAATTATCATCAGAATAGGTTTCTAATGCTACGATGGACACGACTGTGGCTGCAGGAACAAAGCTGGCAGTTCAATAAAGGCTATTTTGGCACTGCTGCTGTGCCATTGATCGCCTGGCTTACTGTGACACTCCTCTGGACAAATGAGTCAATACATTATTCAGCGCATTGAGACTTTTATAAAACCTGTGACACAACAGAGGACTAGTGGCCTCCCTTGCCTACTTACCAATAATATCTTTATTAATATTATGAATGCAGCCATAAATCTGCACTCTTATTTGTGTTGATTTTCTTATATTTTGAGTTGGCTTCAGGTCAACAGACGTTAAAGGGTGGCAAGGTCTTTGACTCTTTATCATTTCTACACTGTAAGTCACTGTGTGTGTTGCGTAGGATAAGATGATGATGGTGAGGCACAATACATCATCATTAGTTGGCACATTCAATTCCAATCAATTGTTCTTGTCTGCAGTGTAACCATTCTAACCATTGCATTCCAGTCTTATTACTGTAAGCCTGTAATATGTTTGACTTTGTGTCTTGAAAATAGTCGATTGTTACTGAAGTGTGTCTTGAAACTGCCTCATCCCACAATGGTAAAGAATCCTTATAAAAATTGTGGATCCCCACCAAAATAATGGATTGTTGCTTGGGCCATACCCTACCTCTACAAGAAGTTCATCAAAATCCATCCAGAACTTTTTGAGTAATCCTGCTAAAAGACAGACAAGACAAACCAATGCTAGCAAAAACATTAACTACAAACAGGGATATTTATGTCAGCCATTTTGCCCACCTATTTTACCACTGCATAGGCATTATTCAAGTTGCCCCTTTATTGTAGTACCGTAAAGAGTCAACAGGTGGTACTCTCTCCTCCCCCATCTCCAAATACTGCCTGATTTTTTCTAAAGCACTCAACAGTAACCCAAACTCCCAAAATGTCCTCCCAGCACAGAAAGAATGTTTTCACATGTCAGCACAAAGATCTAAAGTGAGCTGGTTGAACATTTGGGGATTTAGCAACACATTGCAGCAGTTACAACAAAACCAGTGATTGTATATTTAATTTGTGTTTGATTCACCTCAGCAGACTTAAGAAATAAAAACATATTGGCCTCCAAGTCAGTGTGACACTGTGATACACTTGGTTGGTATAAACCAGCTGTGTCTTTTGTAATTATTCTGACAGCAGCAGTAAGAGGCACAGAAGATCCATCAGATCTATTATTCAGCTTTAAGTGGGTGTAGTCACACCACTCATTCTGGAAAAGCACAAGGAGACTCAGTTTTCTAATAGTATCATGCAAGAAACATGCCTTAACATCACATGACGATTTGTCAACTCATATACATCCTATTAATAGTGTAGGACTGTGTGATACATTTAAGTGCTCTGTAAAATAGAGTAACTTTTGGCACGATGTTCTTATATTTTGTCCACATGTTATTCTGCACTTCCTCCACCTGAATAAAGGGTGGTAGTGGCAAGATGAAATATGTGTGGCTGTTATGTCAGCACATGCCCATGTTGTATAACTTTACAAGGGCTGTTGCTCTTGAGCACACATAGCAATCTATGACTTTTTAATAGAGCGGTTGTAAATGTCTCTGAGAGCCCTGAATTTAGAGCTGTGTTAAAACCTTCTGCTGCTTTAGGGTCTTTTAGTTGATGCACACTTAAGCAAAATAAATGAAAATGAACTGGCAATGTAAAAATCAGGGGATGCAGATGGTGAGATTACTGGTCCCAAACTGACACTCTGGAGGATCATCATGACAATGAGCACAAAGTCACACTGAGTTGGAGACTATAAGAAGCCCCCTGAAGGGAACATAGTGTGCACAAGCTAAGCACCTCAACATACTGCCACTGCTGCCGCTGTGTTCTGCAGGCTTGCTCCATCTTGTCTGCATTCCACAGCAAACTTAGAGAAGTGGCTTGTGGAAAATTCCACCTTTGTGGCATTTAGGGGGAAAGATGGGGAAAGATAAAGGGCAGGATCCTAGTTACAGCTACAGTGTGGATTTGACATGAAGAAGGTTGTGTGAGGCTTTGATTAAAGGTTGTTGTTGGGTCTGTTGGTTGATTTATAACTAATGATTTATAACTAACTTTACCATTAAAGTAGTTCAATATTATGGAAAATGTGCTTATTGCCTAGATTTAGATGAGCGTTTCAATATCATATCTGTATGGTAAAGAAAATAAAAGAAGCCAGTTAGCATAGTCTAGCTTAGCATAAAGGCTGGAAACAGGGGGAAAACATGGTCCTGTCCAGAGGTTAAAATATCTGTCTAAGCACCTCCAAAGCTCGCTAATGAGCACAGCTGGTAACGCTGATTATATCTGGTTTATTTCATCTGCAGAGAAACCAAAGAGTATTAAAGATTTAAGAGGAAAGGGACCATTTCGAAAAGACAGAAGAAGTAACTGTGCAAGCCCCACAAATATAAAATGCTAAAACACAAATGTCATATATGATTCAAAACATTAATAATTAAACATTATTCACATACAAGATGTCCTGTATCTGAGCTGTTTTCTGTGTAGAAACCTGAGTTGATGTCATGATGTCAGAGTGTTGTATGATGTTTGGGAATGCGTTTTTGAGTTTTACATTTGGTTCAATCTTCAGGCATTTATAGATAGATAGATTTATAGATAGAGAAATACACTGAACAGTTGCAGACACAGCTGAACTATTACTCCTTGTGTTTAATTCAACCTTCAAATCCCCATTTCGAGCCACGATGTGCCTTTTAAGTGCAATAATTTCAAGAGATTAAAATGTAGGTCCTGGGTTTATGCATTCACACAGCTTTTCAGCATGAATCAGAGTCCCTGAGGGACACCGGATTGGCTCATCAAAAGGATAAATCTCTGCAAACTGACATGTCAATGAAGCCCATTTCTCCCTGATATACATTTATTTCTCTCATGAAATGTATTCTTCAAAAAGAGATCTTGATCTCTCTAGGAGACCACCTGAATAAAGATCAAACACAAACTAGTTCACCCCTGAGTAATAAATTATAAGACACATATTTAGATAACACTGAAGAAGCTGATACTGATACTTGGTTCACATCAGGGCAGGTTTCTGCTTTCAGTTCAACCAATTTCAGACTGTTCTTATCTGCCTGGTGAAAGATTATTCATATCAATTTGTTTCTCAGAATGTCACATGACAACATTTCCATGCTTGTTTAGAGTTTTTGTCGAACTAACTATGTGTTTTCCTATCCTTACTCTCTTTTTCTTTGCCTTATATTGTGATAAACAGCTGGATAGGGAGCAGTGCGACTTAAATGTTTTTCAAGTCTCAGCACAGCAGTGCATATCTCACCTGAGAGTGGTGGAGTTGCAGCAAGCTGCTGCCCTGGGGCCTTAGAGCCCTGCACCCCACCCCCACCCTCCTCCGCTGTGGTCCATGTCCTCAGTGGTACACTGGAAATTGGCGTAATTTGCTGCAAAGCCTCCCTGTCATTGTTTATGAGGCCACTCATCATACAGAGCAGTACTTTTTGCTCATGTGAATCTGGACAGCCATGAAATTTAGCTCTTTTAGCCACTCTCGTATTTAAAGAGACAGTTCACCCCAATATAAAAAATGCAGTGCTATTCATCCATCTAAACTTTTTGATGTGATTTGTAGATATCAGATTTTGAAATGTCTGCCCTCTCTCAGATATAATGGAACTAGATGGCACTTTCTTTGTGTGCTGAAAATGAAATTAAGAATAAAAAAAAATTAACAGCAGTGTGTCATCATGACTCAAACTTAGGATAAGGCAGACCTTTTTTGTGAGCCATTTCATGTATGGACTATTTTGTTTCTGTATGACTGTGGAGAAAGAAACATGCCTCTACTGATGAACCAGAGGCCAACGATGCTCCTGTGTTAAACGTGACACGCCTCTTTTGCTTTGGGCACGCCAGCTCATAAAGTAAAATCATATACTGGAGCGGCATTGTGCTAACATTGTTTTGTTCAATGGAAACAAAGGTGTCCCAAATAACATACTCAAATCCATCCACCTTGGCTACGTAGAGGGAATAGGAGGGGCTTACGAGACTTATTAAGTTTGTAAAAATTATGGCCAAGGAAGCGACGGTTACTGTGGAGAACAACAGCAACATATAAATAAAATTACGAACGAAGCACTGAACGAAGAACGAAGCATGGATTAAACGTGGAGCACATTAAACTGTTCATTTTAGTCAAATGAAAAAGTCGGTAGATATTTTTGAAAGTGACGTGATATTCGAAAGTGGAAATGAGTATCCGATTTGAGACAATACTTCACTGTTGAAATTCACGCACAGTGCAAGTATACTCACGCGCAGTATACTACTTTTGAGTATACTAACGGAAGTATGCAGTTTGGGACACAGCTTTTGTGTACTGTTGCACAATCCCTGTGTGAAAGTGGCTTTAGCTAACGAAGCTAGCTAATGTTACAGCTCAGCCGAGGACGACGCCACTCTGACTTTTGTCCTGCCCCGCATAGCCACTACACATTACATTAAATAGTCCCAGGACTCATGCATTACATTAACACACTATTGGACCACCCTTCCACACATTGTACATATGCCCGTGCCTCGACTGCAACTCTGCACATTACAGGCATTTTGTTTTTGCACATGCTCCATGCACATCCTCACACAACTGCACATTTCTTTTTTTTAAACTGCTTGCACTGATGTGTATATTGCACATGTTTCTTAGAGAAGATGTTTTTCTACCTCAATTTCTATTTTATATCTATACTTATATTTGTTAACTTTTGTGTAAGCACCAGAACACCAAGTCAAATTCCTTCTTTGTGCAAATGTACTTTGCAATAAAAACATTTCTGAGTCTGATTCTGATTTCTGATTCTGATGTTTATATCCCTGTCATTCCCCTTCGGTGTGGTGATATGGTGTAGTTTGGTAGACAGAGAACAGTACTGACATGAACCTGTTCACAATAAGGTCTGTGAATTATGTTGATTTGCTGGGTCATGATTTCTGGAGAGACACATTTCTGTCGAGTTTTTTTAATTTATTTCTTGGCACTATGCGCACCACAAGTTCCATTATATTTTATATTCTATTTAAAATTGTATTCCTTTTACGAACATTTGGTTCTTGTCGTATAACTTTCACCTTCTATAAGCAGCACCCTACTGTAGATTGTAGACGTACAGGAAGAGATTGACATGATGGGAAAAAAACATATTCTCTCTCTTGCACAGAGTCAGACAGAAAGACCAATACCACTCTCATGTTTATACAGTGTACAATTAGCTTAGCTTAGCCCAAAGACTGGAAACAAATAGCCTGGCTCTGTCATAATGCTAGCTATAAGACCACAAGATCACTACTGATCAAACAAATGTGATATAACGTTTTAATTAGTGAGTATTAGAGAGTTAGTATCATATCACAGTAACTCATCTAACTCTCGGGAATGAGTTAAGATTTTTTCTCAAAATGTGAAACTATTCCTGGAGTACACCTCTAAAATCAAGCTGTCAGAACACAGAACAATAAAATCAAGCATTAAACTCCTCCAGCTTTATGTAAATATTAAACAATTGCCTCAACTTTTCCTACAAAATGAATATTAGTTAAATTAAAATGAAGAAATGTTGTCGTTTTCTTTGTGACAGACCAAACTTTCACCGTAACTCTGCAAAGACTCTCACCATCTTCTCACCATCTTGAATACAGAGCTCCTTGCTGACATGCAGTGCAGCATTCCAGGCAAGCTGAGACACGACACATGTTTGTTCTCAGTCTGAGGGAATCAGTTAATTTGGGTGGATGCATGGAAATGGGTGACACACATGCAACTCTACCTTAAGAGTGTAAAAAGTCAAATAAAAATCATGCTCAACTCATGTCACCTCTCGGCAGGTATTGTGAGGTAGACTTCAGAGCACATTGCTTTCACATCATTTAGATATTTTCTTTATTTGTTTCCAGAGCAAATTCAAACTTCAGTCACCAATTTTAGCACGTCTATGGTTTGCATTTTCTACAATCAGACCAGCATTTAAAAAATCATATTTGATGAGTTGGTTTACTTAAAAGTACAGTTTTCTTTGGTAATTTTAAGGAGAATGAATCCTCTAAACAGCATGCCTAAAGAAACATCCTTTGAAGGAAAGGCAAAGAAAGTATCAGCAGACATAAAAAGGGCTTATGATGTCTGTCATTTCCATAAAATTTGGGTTTTGAAAGGACCGCAGGATGTGTTTATTACAATTTCACCACAATAATAAACCCAAATGTTTCCAGTTGCTGGAGTGAGGCAGAACTCTTCTTAACTGGAAAAATATTAGAGAGAAGATTTTTATGGGAATAATAAATACAACTTATAAAGTTGCTGGATTTTGTAATAAGTTTGTTAGTGATACTTTCAAATTTGAGTCAGTATCACCATCAAGTTATTTAGAAGTTTATGTTTATTTGAATCTTGTTTGTAGACACTGGTTGCATTTATGAGCCTTCCTTTAGTTGTCAGGTTGCCCCTGCATCAGCATAAGCAACACAAATAAATGCATGTTGAACACAGTGATTGTGGCGATTCAGATTCTGGTGTTTGTGTGATTTGAAAAGCTTTCTGTGGGGGAGGAGAGGATTTGGTCTAGCATTCAGTTCCTGATTAAAAAGGGCCAGATTAGGGTGTGGACTTGCTTCAAGGCAGAAAAGGGGTGAGGTTTAACCCTGTTCCTGCATCGCCATTGGTGGATTCGGAGGACAAAAATGCCTGTACCTGGTGCAGGTAAACAGTCTGACATCAGACACAGCAGGGGTGGATCGGCTGGCGGGATTTAATGCAATCCTTTAACTTCATTGCACCAACCATTTTGGAAGAGTTGACTTTTTTGTACAGGTTTGTGTTATATGCCTTATATAAGTTTTGTAAGTTTATTTCTTTGTTGGATGTCAGGTGCTGGTCTTTTGTTGTGTTGTTGTTTTTTTTGACAGCCTGTGCATTTCATACATCTTGCCATGACAACTAGGTGAGTTGGAGCTGAAGGTTAAACAGATGATGACAGTGTGCTTTTTTCTTCTTTTTTTTTTGCTATTGCAAGTTCTGTTTGAGCAGAATTCAGTCTTGAAAGGGATTGGGGATTTGAGAGTGAGGCAGTAATA
This sequence comes from Chaunax sp. Z400, assembly GCA_037577475.1. Taxonomy (NCBI): domain Eukaryota; kingdom Metazoa; phylum Chordata; class Actinopteri; order Lophiiformes; family Chaunacidae; genus Chaunax; species Chaunax sp. Z400. Next base: position 26,374,003 of record CM075185.1, read on the forward strand.
GAGGGTTATATTTGTGTGGGTTTGGTCTCTACATGTTCAGCAGCACCCTGCATTCATTGGGCTCAAAAGACTGAAGAAGGTTGGAAAACAGGGGAGGGGAGGGGAGGGGAGGGCCCTCCCTGGCACACCCTTCACACACACACTGAAAGAGACATGAACATACACACAGAGGGGACCTGTTTTTCATGTCTTTGTTCCTTTTAACTTCTCCCACTTCTTTCTTGACAGAAAAAGAAGGAATGAAATCACTGAAAGTGTTGAAGGCAATCAGCAACTGTTCCATTCCCAGTGATTCCTCACGGGCGGCGCCGGCTCACTCACTGCTCTAGTGAAACCATCCATGTATTCTATCCTTCATTCCACCGGAGTCTGTATAAAGTGCCAATCAGATTTCAGTGGTTTGAAGAGTAAGACGCATGGAATTATCATCAGGAGAGAGCTTTCCACAAAAATATAGTAGCATTAAAGATTGTTTTAATGGCTGCAACTTTTACAATAAAAGCAAATGTTGCTCTTTATCAAAATATCAACATTATTGTATGAACTTTAATATCCTTTCATGTCAACCTGGTGTTGAATTCAACCGTTCTGCCCAAGCACAGTTATTTTATGTCATGTCTACACTCTCTCTTAATGCCCTCGCTTGTGCAAGACATTGCAATTACATAATGACTCCTAAATTCCCACATTTGCCACATCCACATCAATGCCAAGACATACTGTGCACAGCACGCACACAATCCAGACACACATGAATGACTCAGTCTTGACTGATAAACATCTTTTTTATTTTTTTCATCTATTGAATATAGTTTTCCCATCAGGTTTTCAACTTGAGCTCGGTGGGGCAATTAACCTGCCTTATTTGCACAGGACATTTCCCAGATTCTATTCAAAGCCTTAATTATAGATAAATGGGCATCTGGAAATCATTTGACAGTTACTGAGTCACCCCGCTCTAATTCTTCCATCCAATTAGATGGAGAGAATGTTGCGAATAAGTAAACAAAGCAACGTAATGCCAGATCAGCAGGGATTCACACAGACCTGTATTGAGTCACAGGGTTATTATGACAGTTTCTTCCTTAATTATAGGGCAGTGAGACAAAAGCTTCCCCTGCCCACAGATACAGCATCGCATCCAGAGCTACAGCTGCTTGACCCTCATCAGCTATTTCACAACATAATGAAAAAGTCAACAATAAATATTTTTTAAAAACATCATTATTATAAATTCACAACCATTTAAACCATTACAGAAGAAAGAAGAGTCTCTCCTGCATTTCCTATCACAAACATTATTAACCTGAAATATACAAAGACACAATACATGACCCAGGCTTTGGACAAATTCAGTCCTCATTATCCTGGCTTAGCTCTGCTGCCCTGTGAGTAATTAGCCAACCATACAGGCCTCATATAGTAGAAAGACTCGAGGCTTTCTCTTGAATACGCTTCTCCTGCACTGCACACCTCAGCCTGCCATTCACCTTCCTGTTCGATGCAATGATGACCACGGGGCTCAGCGCTGCATAGAGTGAGGAGAAGAATATACGCAGATCAGAGATCAGAGAGGATCTCATGGTCTTCCTCACAGTGAGAGTGTACACCCAAAGCCCATTGTCCACCCCATAGAGAACCACATACAAGGTTACAAGTGCCACCACGGCCTTGGCAGCTCGCTGCTCAGCCCCACCGCCGCCGCCACTGCAGCTGCTGCTGCGGAACCCTTTCACCTGCCGGCCGTGCTTGTAAAGGAACACCAGGATGATCAGACTGGCTAGAGTCATGAGGGCCATGGGCACCACATCTCTGCCTACCTGAGCTGCCCCATTTGCCTCTTTTGACAACTTTGAGGGAAAGTGAACATAGCAGAATTGCACATTGATGCCGTGGTTTAGTAGGCTTGAGTCATTCTGGGTGCCAAAGGAGAAGAGTATGGCTGCCGAGCTCATGCAAGTGTTGATGAGCCAGAGGAGGAGGAACACAAGTCCCAAATAGTGGGTTACCACGGTGCGGACGGAAGCCCAGCGTGATCCAGGAGGGGCAATGCTCAGGCACTGGTAGGCGCTCAGGACAAAGGTGAGCCATATTGAGAGGGAGCGGGATGTTCTGTAGACAAAGATCACAGCCTTGCAACCTAAGTCGCCAAAGATGGAAGCCAGGTTGAAGGAGGCCAGGGTCTCCAGCAGACAGCGAACACCCACCACCAGCAGGTTGACGCAGGCTAGGTGCAGGACAATGGCATCAGCTGGGAGGAGGCAGTTCTCCTGGTACAGCAAGAGGAGGAATGCCAGGATGACGGCGATGTTGCCTGGGACTCCCACAACTGTGAGGGAAAGATAGAGCATCCCACGGATGAACACGTGTGATTGCATTCCTGCAGGGACAGAAAAAAGTGCAATGCAACTTTACCAATTAGGTAATTAAGTAATACGTGGCATGAAAAATGAAAAATCACAGCGTATCTACAACATTACCTGACAATAGTCAAAGCTAACGAGGGCTGAAGTGGACCTTGTGCCTGATCAGTCTCTCTTGAAGTAGTCAGGTTGTTTGTGTTCTTATACTTGCAAAACAAGTAGCAATTGTTGGATCTGTTTTTCATGCTCCACTGACCTCTCTTCCCTCAGCCTCCAATTACTTGTGATCAATTCAGATGACTGCCTCTGTCCCCTCAATGGGTTTCAGACTGACAGGGTAACACAGAGAGAGCTGTTTGGAGTCATTTACAAGGTACAAAGATCAAACCAATGGACAGAGAAAGTAATGTTAATGAGAAGATAATGTCTATTAGCTTCATGTTTTTATTCAGAAAGGATTCAAACTATTACTCAGTGCCAGTGTTTCACTCAGTGGAGAATATTGAATACCTTTTCTAATGGCTGCTCCTATATTTAGATTTCCTTATAAGACTATTCACATTACTCTTGTATTTTTAAATCTATGTTATCAATTCTAAGAGCCGCAGCCTATTAAAAGACTTATCTTCTGTTGGTTTAGTCAAATATCAACACCACAGTGTCCTCCAGTGGAGAACATTGAAACAAAATCAAAGCCAGAGGACGTTCCCCTCAGTCTACATGATAGATCACCCACAGTTTAATTTGTGCAGTGTCACATTTATGACTGTGTAATTCATCCAACACAATAAAGGTTTTTTTTTAGCAGGGATTAAACCTCAGTGGGAAGGCTGTTCTAAGGGCAAATCAGTGTGGCCGGGCTACATGATTTAACTTCAACATGTCCAGGTAATGAATATTAAGCCAAGTCCATATTGAGACAATACCTCCCCAGAATTTAAAGAAAAAAATACAATTATATGAACATAAGTTAGAATTAAAATGACATTATTACATCCATATCAGATGTTTTCAGGTACTGATCGTGTTGAGTTGGTAGTACATTCACTGAGATGATTGTACTTTTATGTAAGTGTCACCATTTGATGTTACTTTATACTTCTACTCTACCATTCCAAAGTCAGATATTGTACTTTTTTCTCACCTATATTTTTACGCCTTGTCAGAATTGCAGATTTATAGGTTGCAGAATTGTTGGTTTATAGTTACTTTACAATTCATACATAAACATCATCATTTTATTGAATATAATGCCTTGTACCCAAAGCAATAAAATCAGCTTCACTTCAACTAACGTTAAATTATAAATCAGTAACAATAATCAAATGATGTAAAATATACACAGTAATAGTGCAACACTTTGCATCCCATAGGTTCTTATATACGTATGTATTTGTTTACCTTATGTTATGTTTTCTAATGTAGGATTTTACTTGTATGGATTATTTCTATTGTGTTATATCGCTGCTTTTACTTCAGTATAGAGAAAAAAAAGCTTCTTCCTCTAGTGCACTTTACTTTCACAAATTAGAACACTTCAAACTTCCGATTGTCCACAGAGGAAACAGCTAAATTGTACATAGACTTAAGGGAACGTCTAACATTTTAAAAACCAACAAACATATGATATGAAGAGAGAAAACAAAGAGAACACTACAGGCAGGTACTTAATATCACTAAATCCGCTTATTCTAGGGTGGCGGAGGGGCTGGAGCCTATCCCAGCTAACACTGAGCGAGAGGCAAGGTTCACCCTAAACGGGTCACCAACTCATCATAGGGCCAACACATAGAGAGACAATCAACACAATTTAAATTCACCTATATTCCATGTTCATGGACTGTGAGAGGACACCAGAGCACCCACGCAGAGACGGGGAGAACATGCAAACTCCACACAGAAAGGCCCCAGGTCAGGATTCGAACCTGGAACCCAGCTTTGAGGCAACAGCTCTATCCACTACGACACCGTGCTGCCTCAATTTTGCTCTTCTAGCCTTAAACCCAAATAAAGAGTCTAAGGCCAATCAATACCAGACAGGAGACTGCTAAGCAAAAGCCTCTTAAAGCACATTCATGCTGTGGGACAGATTAACTATAGCAGAGTGAATGGTGTGCTAAATATTCCCTCTTCACCAGCCAAAGCTGCTGGCTTCACCAGCATACTGAAAGGTGCAAAAGGTTGAAAAAATTACGTATCACAGAACTAACCGGAAAGCAAACAATTAATTTAGAGAACTTCAGAAGTGATCTGATTTAAGATTATACAGCTGGCTTATTGAGGCAAGAAAGGCAGTAGTCCTAAATAGGACGCTTACATTTGGCAAAATATCCTTAACAGTGATGACAACAGTGTGAAAATGTTCTCACCACGTTTCAGCAGAGCTCTTATATGAGCAAAGTGTTTTATTATACATGTAAAATCATTTACTGATATTATTTTCTCCATAAAAGTATCTGTTGAAATGTAAATAAGATGTGTCACACAGTATTATTGCAAGTACACACAGTACACAAAAAAATATTGATTCCAAGACATTGTGCTTACAGTTTCTGAAATCACCTACATTACACAATATATTATTTACTGCACAATTCTAATAATTCTAATAATAATAATTCTAAGTATTAAGTATTAATCTAAGTATTAGTTAATGTAAAATTAAGAATGAATTAGTGCCATTAGAGAGAATTAGTTGCAACAGCCAATAACAATTTAAAAAATCAAATCTCTTGTCAAGGGAGGAAAACTATGATTTTTAAAGTTGAATGCAGCGTTCTGTATATGATGCAGTCCCATGAGAAGGACATGCTTGAACTTGCCATTTTAATTAACTCTCTGCATGTAAACATGTAAAAAACACAGAGGGAAATAACACATCTGATGATGCTTTATCCCAAAGGCCGCTCCCAGTAGACAACCATCTCCTCAAACCACACTGTTGCAGCACACAGACCCACTCTAGATTCAGAACTGAGCAATGGCTTAGAGAATATAGAACACATTATACACGTAAAGTTGATTTGGATAAGGATGCAAAGTGAATTACAAACTTCATTGTAGCATATGTCAGTCTTTGCAGTTAAGAACATAAATGAATAATGGCTGATTGTCCCAATGCCCCCAATTAGTACAAACATGAATTGTTACACGGCTAATTGTCTCGCTCCTCTGTGTCTTTCAACACACTCCCAGGACATGAAGGAGGAAAAGAGTGCAAGCGAACGCACCAGCTGTGCATGCAAAAGCCTCTTGATGGCTCATTCATGGCATCATCAGGCTGCTTTGGCATCAACAATAACCGTGCACTGTTGTCTCCGCAGGGGTTGTTTAACTCTGCTTTTCAAATCCACAGGGAAATAGCATTATAATATATTTCAGAGGATTAACTTTCAGTCTTTCTGCCTATAGAAACTGACACATCGGATTTAAGTACAGGAGAAAGCCACTCAAGTTTAAAATTCACATATGTTAATCAAATGACTTAAGGCAGCTCAATTACTTTTTATGATGATGAACAATTTCCCGACATTAAGGACTAATGTGGAACGCTGTGTTGATGTACAGCCTGGAGCACCTTAGGCCACATTTGTTTCAAGTTTGATATCACGCTTCTGCTTCATTGCTTGATTGAAAACAAAGTGATTTACTCTAATACCCAGCTGTGCTCATTTTTATATTATGATATTATGAGGTATTCATTCATCAGTTGTAAAGATGATGCAGATGTCACATTCAAACTTAAAAGATAGATTTACAAATTTAAAATGTGTCTTAAAACAATGGCCACATTCCCATTAAAACAGATGCTTAATCATTCTACCTGTTCATGATGGCCACTGAAAGAACAATTCTATCCCATGATATGATGGGGGACAAAAATCCATAGTCCAAAATTGATCAGGAATCAATATGATCCTTTAGCAGTCTGAGTTAGACAAATCTAGAGATCTTATTATTCCAGAGTCACGCTTTGTTATTATCCCTGTGTTGCAGCACAACAAGAAAACACATCCTAGGAAACACAAAAAGGGAATTTAACACTAAAGACACTCTAACTTTGGAAGATTTCTGCTGAAGCCTCAGATCAACTTCAGATAACCTTATTTTTGAGCAGAACTGGAATGCAGATTTTGTTCTCCATCACTTCTGTTGGAACCATGGCAGGACGGGATCACCTCACCGCTAATACAGGACAGAAAGTGAGCCATGTTTCAACCTTCATATGGGTACCTGACTATTGTTTCAAGACAGACATACAAAACTGGGTATATCCCTCACTGGCACTGTAACCCCTTTGCTCTTCTCATCCTCTGAGACCATCTAAGTCAGATTTACTTTGTCGCTTCAATTTGCAAAATTGTGGGCTGAACACAGTAATGTTGGCTACTGATCTCAAGGGGAGCTGAACACTATAAATTGTCATCACACAGGCTATTAAATAATTAATTCATTGCAGACTCCACTTTTTGTCTGCAATTTCAGGTAAGCATCATTTTTACTGAGAGAAGTCCAAGATGACATGATTACATCCAGGCTTTCTGGTTATATTAGGTGTCTATCAGACTTTGTGTATCCAGATTTAGAGGATGTTTCTTATGAGCTGTGTTTTCATAACTGATTTTATTCTCTGTCTTGTTTGCAAATGATGATGGATGCAGGCCTTGGTGTCATGGATCTGTGTGTGACCATCAAAGGGGTCTCCTTCCTCTTGCAAACAGGTATGGGCATTTTGGGGAACGCCGTTGTGCTGCTGGCTTACAGCCAAATCGTTTACACTGAAACCAAGCTCCTTCCTGTGGACCTGATCCTTTGCCACCTGGCCTTCGCCAACCTGATGCTGTTACTGACCCGCTGCGTCCCCCAGACTATGACTGTGTTTGGGCTGAGGGATCTGCTGAACGATCCTGGTTGTAAGGTGGTGATCTACGCCTATCGCATCGGCCGGGCTTTGTCAGTCTGCATCACCTGCATGCTCAGTGTATTTCAGGCAGTGATCATCGCCCCTGCTGGGCCTCGTTTGTCCAGACTGAAGCCTGCTCTTCCCTCCCTTGTCCTCCCCACCTTTGCAGGATTGTGGCTCCTCAACATGGCCATATGCATCGCAGCCCCTTTCTTCTCTATGGCTCCACGGAATGGTACGGTCCCTGCCTTTACCCTCAACCTGGGCTTCTGTCATGTGGACTTTAGAGACAACCTATCCTATGTGATCAATGGTGTTGCCGTCTCTGGGAGGGATTTTGCCTTTGTCGCGCTGATGTTGGGCTCAAGTGGATACATTCTGCTACTTCTCCACCGCCACAGCCGCCAGGTGAGAGGGGTCCGTCGCTCTCACGGTGGTGGGGCAGAGACCAGGGCAGCCAAAATTGTTGTCACCTTGGTGGTTTTGTATGTGGTCTTCTTCGGGATTGATAACGTGATCTGGATCTACATGCTGACAGTGGCAAAGGTGTCAACAGTGGTGGCTGATATGAGGGTGTTCTTCTCCTCCTGCTACGCCTCTCTCAGCCCCTATTTTATCATTTCCTCCAACAAGAAGGTCAAAGCGAAGATCGTGTGTGCAGCAGAGCGAGACCAGCCGTCAGTGGACACTCAGGAGTCGTGTGACAAATGACTCCGTCTCTGTGTTGACAGGTTGTCATCTGGCCTGCAAGACAGCAGAGTTGTAGTCTCAGACCTAACCATTTTAAAAACTGGTGGACAGATAACATAGCAGATAATAAGAAAATAGTCTGGACTAGACTGTCTTCATTTATGTTACAGGTTTTTCTCTTATAAAAATAATCTCATCAAACTCTTAAATATACAGGTGTCTGTGCTCTCCATGTGGTTTATGGTTATTTATCCAGGCAAAAAACACACACAAGATTATCCACATTGTTATTAGAACTGAAGCAATTACTAAATTAGGAAATTAATCTCCATCAATTTTGAGAGGTGATTAATAATTTAAGTAATTTTAGCAAATATTCCCTCTTCCCAGCCTCTCAGTTGTGATGATTTGCTGCTTTTCTTGCTGTTTTGTGATTGTAAATTGATCATCTTTTGGTTTTGGACAGGTCTGGATCCACCAGGAAAGACACCATATCCTCATTATTGTTTCAGGGAAGCTTTATTGTCCTGAGAAGGTGTATATGTTGTACAGTACTTTTTTCTAAGCCTGGTTCATATATTTTTGAAGAGTCAAAATCATTTAATTGTACTGTTTAATGTCAGAAACATGCATTGAAGTTATGAGATGTGAATAGTTTTCAGTCCTTGGGTACTTGGCTTGTGAATGGGAGGATATCCACGTCAAGTCTTGCACATACAGTGGACTGGTAGCCGGACCCCAGGAGGAGTACCTGACTCTGTGGCATCACCCAGAAATCTAACCACAACAACACCATAGATTCACACTGAAGATGTGGAAAATGTAAATACTTTTGTAGGCACAGTCAAAAATAGATATAGGACAGTTGGTGATACAGTATTTCTAAAATCTTGTCTACTGTTCCGAATGAGAAGATATGATCTTAGGCTTTAGGAAACATTGAAGGTAATAGTAAGAATAATCAATAAATAAAGTTACTGTACCGTATAAATTAGTTTCTCTGGGTTATCTCTCTTATCCTTATCCCTGTATGTTGACAAGAAAACAATATCTGCAATCAATTCAGTCTTGTTTAAGTTTACTTGGAAAAACAAAACTGAATACGTCAGAAGGAAGACGATGATCAGAAACTGCTCTGAGCGAGGATTCAATGCCATAGAGTTTGAAACTCTAAATCATACGTTTAAATTCAACTGGATCAAACATCACTGACAGGAGAGAGCGCACCTTGGTTTTTCATTCCTCCTATTTGAAAAGTGTGGTGGCCTAAGATTTTTGTTGAGTTGTGATTTTAAATGCAGCAAATTGCCCATAAAACTAGCCAATTTCCATAAACAAGCTTTGGCGTACAAGCGTAATTTCTCCCCTCATAAATGTATTGTGTGGAACAACCAATATGTTCTGTGTAGGATCAAGTCCATGTATCATAGAGAGTGTGTGGAAAACAATGTTATATGTATTTCTAACCTTCTGCACAATATATGCAGATAATAGAAGCAGCCTCGCCTCTGATGATTGGCGGAATACATCTGTTAGACAGCAAATGCAACAATAAGCACATAAGAAACACTCTATTTTCAGAAAATAGTGATGTCCCAAGAGTCGCATACAAATGGAAATCTTTTCCATATATTAAAGTGAATATTAAAGTGAATAAGATTTGGAGTGAACATAATAAATTTTGCATTCCTACAAATATAAATATTTTTTAAATCATTAAAGGAGGTAGATCGAAATAGAAAAGTCGAAATGACTTCCCATACTGTGGAGAATCCTAAAATCAATGGAAAATGAAGACACTAATTAAGCATCCTTTGTGCAATTAACACGTGAAGTGATTTCATTGTTGTACGAGTTTTTGTTTTACATTGTTTTTTCTTTCTTTTTTGTTTTGTTTTGTGTTTTTCTGGTTTATGTTGTTATATTACGCCGTCTTGTAATTTTGAATAAAGTTGATTTTTTTTTAAACAAAAAACTTCCATCCCTCATATACGACAAGCCTCATCAGTCTATGTGGTCTATGTTTATAGACTGTAGACTAGTCTATGTTTATGTTGAAACTTCGAGCACACGTTATTGATTTAAAGTTTTAAGACAATACTAGGGGTTTACTGTCTTTAAATCTTACTACGGGTAATATTCTGGAGGCAGCCTAAGCGAGCTCATATTCGGCCTGACAGACAAAACTCAGGCAATAGCACACCACACCACACAACACAACAAACCCCGGAAAAGGGAAGCGGAAGACTTAGCAAAAGAGTGAAGTTATCGAAGTGCTAACCCTGAGATAAACGTATCAATAACTAAATATAAGCCTAAGAATGAACCTTTTTATAAATATAACATTTATAATGTATTAATCTCGTCGACGAGTGTGAGTTGACTTAAAGCGCGTAGCTAGTAGTTAGCTCATTCTGACAACTAAACGCTGTTACGCCTCTGAAACAAGTATTTAAGACCAGGTTGTGATGATTACTACAGGTATTTACCAGTTTGTGCCACATCGACCAGTGCTATTATTTCAGGTAAGTTGCGTTAGCCTCCTGCTAACGTGTAGTGTTTGTTAGCTTGCCTTTCCTCACTCCGTAACAGTGCGTGTTACACATTTAACGCTATATTGACTTTCTTTTTCACTGTCGTCGTTTTGTTGCATTGTGTCAGGTTCACCGTGTCTGTGCCCCTCTTTGTTTCATGAACAAATCTGGTTTCCTGCCCAGTCGTCTCTCTTTGCTGAGCTCTTTGTGAAATGACCTGACTCCAACCTAACTGGTTCCAGCACCTGGTGACAATGGCCAGAATAGCCTGGTATCAAGAGAAGGTAACACAAATATTTTTATCTCCTTCAAATCAGAAATTGGAGGTAGTGATGTAGTACTTAAGAAGAGATATGTTCCATTATTTTTTATGAAAAAAAATGATACTTACAGAAGTGATGTTTTAAATCTTACTTTAAATGACAAGTTTTATATAAATGTATGCAAATTGTCTCCAGCCATACACTTTCAATATACATCAGTTGAATTCATTCATTAATTCATTCATTTGATTGAACCACAACACTCGTTTTAGGAAATACGTGTACTCTTTCCCCATTTTCCCTGTTTACCTCTGTTTTCCTGGTTTTGACTGTGTACAATTAAAAGAAATTGGGTAGAACAAATGAGGAATGACCTGTTCAACAGGTTACCATGTATGGAAACATGTTGGGAGTATTTATTAGATTGCCAGTGTTAATCTGTGAATTATGATTCACTGTCATTTCTTCACATGGCCACCTGATTTTATGTATGTGTTGACATGTCTGAATAGCAGCAAATGACCAAAGAAGTGTTTTCGATTCTAATTCTAACCACCCTACCAAGTCCTACTTATTAATCTTTTTACAATAGAAATGTATTTGAACAAAAAACAATCATAAAGTTCACATTTATTTTTAAATGCATTAAATTAATTTCAGTAAATGCATCAATAAATACAATGTATCTATTAAGATAAATGTGAACAAACTAATTAAATTCTTTCTCTTTTTTTTGCTAATTTGGATGAAAAGGATGATAAAACTTCTGTTGTCTCAACAGATCGGGGCCTATGATCAACAAGTCTGGGAGAAATCTCTGGAGCAGGCGGATCTGAATGTAAAAACAAAAAAACCTACAAATCTCTGTACAAAATAAATGTCTGTGTATTCATGTTGTAGCACCACTTAATTTAGTTTATTTAGTTCATTTATATCAGAGACCAAGTACAAATACATTAGTCAAAGAAGAGATAGGATGCTTTGAACCAGATTTAGCTACTAGCTAATTTCCATCTGCAGTCCCTCTACAGGTGAACATGAACATACACACACAAACACCATAAAATATTACATCAGAGAAACACGGTACATACTCTGAAAATACATTCAGCCATTCTAAACTGTAAAAACAAGTTGTCAAGATGTAAAATTAATGCTGACAAGACTGATTACCTAAAATCAAACCAAACAAGACCACCTGTCATTCATCCAGGGTTTGGACAGCAAACCAAAGAAGATTTGTTACATCAAGCCAGACCTCATCGATGTTGACTTAGTAAGAGGTGAGAGCAGTTCTGCAGCTTTTGTTAACTTTTGTTGTTTTGATAACAGACATACTAATCGCATTTGTATACACACAGCCTTCGCTGTCAGGACATATCACACTAATCTATGACATTTCTGCTTGTCCTCTGCTCGTTTCACTGTTAATATGTTGTGTGCCTGTAACTTATGTGAGATGGCCTGTTTCGTTTTGTCTTTTTTATTACTTTTAATGAAAGTAGAATAACAAGCAGCAACAAAAGAAACCATAGTTTTTTTGCATTGGTGAGCTGTATCTGTCATGGTTTCAGTAAGTCTGTCAGAGATTTTTCATTCCTCCCCTCAGGTTCAACGTTCAGTAAAGCCAAACCAGAGAGTCCCTGGACAGCTCTGACTCGTAAGGGTCTGGTCAGAGTGCTGCTGTTCCCGTTCTTTTTCCACTGGTGGATCCAGGTGACCTCCAAGTCCATCTCCTCATGTATCCTAGTGCTGTACTTCATGCAAGGTTCGCTCACCCTTTCTAAGTTCCATTTATACTAGAGCCATGGGTCTCCCGGGAAATGGCCCTAAAGTTGAAAGTGATTTAAATATTTACATGATGACAATAACCAGGGACATTATTGATCTTTATGGAATATTTCAGTTTTTAACTGAACATCTCATCTGGGGTTTTGTAAGAATATTAATAATCTCTTCATAAGCCTCTGCTCTAATACCATTAGCAAGCATTCATGAGCCACAGAGAAGTAGAATACATGTTGCTATAATGAATTAAAAAACACAACATGGACATGAGGTCATGGGTTTAAAACTAACTTATGAAGTAGAGAGAAACTCTGCATACTTTATATACTGTGGCTCCTTTTAATGAAACAACTCTTTAGTTAAAACTTTACTACTGCTCTTGTAAAAATCCTTCAGTTTGGAGTTGAAGGCTTTTGGAATGTTCTCTTTTCACTTTGCTAAGCCGTTGAGTCACAACGACACACTCATTAAAGGAAATAAACAGAACATGGGTTTTAATATACACAACTCTAAATTCAACATCTCCATTTGTCACAATTTACATTCAGTTTTGTGCAAAAATAAATATGTAAGCACACCACAGGAAAAGATCTCATTAGTAAGCATGAATTCTGTTATAATGGCTCCCCTAAGAGACTGTTTTATTTGCTGTTGCCAAATGTTTTGCTCCCCTCAGTGGCAGCAGTGGTGCTGTACTTGGAGGTCCCTGGGGCCACTGCCAGCGAAGTGTTTGGGCCCATGTGTCTGATGCTGCTGCTGGGTACTGTGCACTGCCAGATTGTTTCCACTGAGTCCAGCCGGTGGCCCTCGGGCAGTCCAGCTGCCAGCAGCACCACCAGTCCTACTCGCAGAAGGAGGTGCTTTTCTCATTGTTAGGCTCTGCACACCTTTGCCTTTTCCTACACAGTCTCACCTCTTGGCACATGTAATAAGTCCTTCATTATACACACAAATAAATCAAAACACCTTTAATCAAGCTTAAGTTATTTTCTATGCACTAAAGTCTGTCTGTTACACTCAATATTTCTATCCCTCCTGTGGTTTTAGCCCATGGTGTAATGCCTGCTGTGTCTACAGACTTTGACCGTTGTTTTTATTCTGTCTCCTTTAGGCCAAGGAAGGGAAGAGGTCTGAAAAAACCTGAAGAAAACAACGCCAGTGGGGACACAGAACAGCAGGGTTCCTGGCAGTTTGAAGAAAGCCAGCCAATATACAGGGATGAAGAGATGGTACAGTCACTCTTCTCACTAGTCTGTACTGGCACTGTGGTATGAAGTGGAGGGGTTACTACATATGTTCATTATACAAAACACTAGTCAGAGTATGGGACGTGACCTTCATTGATTATTAATCAACTACTTAATCCAAACCAATCCAGGAGAAAAATTAAATCAGTCTTAGAGCAGAAATCTTTTAAATTTTTACTACATTTACCTCCATCTCTGTTATGAAGTAAAACATCAATACAATGACTTAAATCAGGATATTTATCCTCTTACTAAGTTTAAAGGGATAAATTATGACCATTAAGCATATATACAGGGGTACAATTAGAATGACTGAATACACGGGTAAACAAACCCAAACACAGTGAGGGAAGTGACTAAAACTAATGAAAACAAACATTTTAGAATTGACTAACTCAATTCAACTCCCAGACAGTATGCTGTGCAGATGGTTAATTCCTACTTTTCTATGGTGATGAGAAGAACTTCCCAGAAAATAAAAATCATGGCAAAGCAAACTAGTCAAACTGCTGATTCAGTGCAGAATCAAAAAACAACAGTCAACAAAGGCAGGTTGGAGCTACTGGAAAAGTAGTTAGAATTAAACTGTATGTCATCTGAAATGTAGGATTTATTCACCCTCTGGCTAATGTTGATCTCTATCTGACTTTTAATAGTTTGCTGTCTCAACATTCATAGAAAGGCACCAATATTGTACAGATAATGAACACCTGTATCTTTAATGCAATCCTTGACTTTACTCGGCCGTATAAAAAATACTAGAACTTTCATTCATGATGTGCATTCATTAGATTATCATGTGGTTTATTTCCTGTAGTATAGGAATGTATTCAAAGTTACGTCCTCCTTTAATTCCCCCTATATCTGTGGCTTTCAATAAAATGTACATTAAGCAGCTTTTTGGTGATCTTAGAAATGCATCCAAAGGGTCACCAAGACCAGCTCTTCTGGCCTGGTGTGTAATGTCTATTTGAATGAATTTGTTTTCATTACTGAAAAAGATAAAATGTCAGTCACCCTTGAAAACAACATTTTGAAGGGACACTTCACCCTGAAATCAAAAATAATTTCTCTTACCTGTAGTGCTCCTTATCCATCTAGATTGTTCAAATGTGAGTTGCTGAGTTTTGGAGATATCCTCTTTACAGATGTCAGCCCTCTACCAAGTATAATAGGACTAGATGGCATTTGGTTTGTGGTGCTCAAAGAGCAAAACATACACTAGAAAAATTCAACAACAATGGCTCTGTTTCCAGAAATCATGACCCGGTTTCTCAAGATTTTTCATAGATCTTGTGAGCAGTTTAATGTAGGGAGTAGGGACTATTTTCTCTCCGTATCACTGCCAGAAGGAAGCATGTTGTACTCATGGACCAAGGGCTAGCTTACAAAGATAACTAAGCTAGCTAACATTACAGCACAGCGGTGGAGGATGGCATCATTGTATATATCTCACACTGGCATGAGCCTTCTGTACATACGTAAAAACAGGTTTCCTTCTCCGTGAACATATGAGGTAGTTCGGTAGAAAACAAATAAACGCGACTAGGCTAAAATACAACTGTTAGTTGTGTTGTGAAATGTCAGTTACGTTTGCCATTTAGACTTTGGTAATGGTCATGTATTGTTCATACAATCTGTTATATTTATGAGGATAAATATGATATAAACATGTCGGCTCCTATGACGTTAACAACAATTAGTTATTGTGCTTATCTGAAAGACAGTATTGTTGCCGTGAAGGCTTGTGACTCACGACCAGGAAGCCACTTGTGTTCAGTCCTCAGAGACTCTGTGTGAGGGGGGATTACACAGCATCCCCCCTCTCCATGTCTGAATGTCCACTTATGTATAAATATGTCCTGTCTGAATCAGCTCTTTGCTCTCACTTACAGAGATCTGGTCTTGGTACAGTGTTAAGCCCATTTGTAAATACAAAAAAATCCTAGAAACTGATCTTGGTTGATCTGGTTCATTATTCAGAGCAGAAAATCCTCAACAGCATCAAGGGTCTTTTGATCATTTGCATTTGTAAACATTATATCCTTATATCCTTGTTCTGGAATGCATTTTTAAGATGCACACGTGTTCTTGATATTCTCTCACAGGACAAAAGAAAGTCAGGATTTGGGGCATCTGATGAGCTTTCCAGTGAGGAAGAGGAGGGGGTACAGCCGGTGGAAGTAATTCTTCCAGCACCGAATCAAGAGACACACCCTGCTACAACCTGGCCGACATCTGCACCAGGTTCTTCTGTTAGGAAGAGAAATCCAAAGTCTAATGCCAAACCCACATTAAGACCTCAGGTATGTCATATTGTTGTGCTTTGTGTTACTTAAACTGGAGTTGTGTGTGCAAAACATACAACAAGCATTGAATTATGGGGATTAGAGTTTTAAGGGCTGACATTAAAGATGGAGTTCGATTTGTATTTTACATGATGAAACTGTTCATGAATTGAAAACAGGAAGGGAGCAGAGCTTCCTTCAAGATGAATCCTCGAGAGGTAGAGCGCCTCAGGCCAAACATCAGCTCTCGCCCCACCTCTGACACTGATGACACAATGTGGGAGGAGCTTCTCCAAGGGCCTGACTCCGCCTCCACGGGGAGCAGTGACAGTGAGGGGAACGGGAGGTTAAACTCTGGCGTGGCGCTCCCACAATCCACCGCTCTGAGCAGCGATGATGAAAGCCTACAACAGGGAATCAGTGGAGTAAGATTACCATAGATCTTAGATACTCTTCTGTAGCTGGTCTTGTCTTATCTTGTCTGAAAGAATTTCCTGAGTCAACACGTTGGTGCATTGTATTCATGGATGTCAAACACCCCCAAGGGTGATACAACTTTATGATCCCATGACTATTTTGTCTATAAATGTTATAAAATTGTTTGACAGAATCCTCTGTGATACATCCATAACTTCTAGAATCTAAAGTTGTCTCTTTATTGGTCCATTTAGACGACCTCTGCATTTTACACATTAGAAACCAGAGAACTGGGTTTTGTTTTTTCTTAACAGAACCAGCTGTCTTGGCTGCAGGCGTGTCACCCATCCAAGGACCGTGTCAGTGCCATAATATGGGAGCAGGGCGAGTGTAAGAAAGCAGACATGTCAGTATTGGAGATCAGTGGGATCATCCTCACACGGGTACACATTATCCTCTTTATGATGGTAGTAATACTGCAGGTGAAGAGTGCTCAGAGTTGTAAACCCTAAATAGTTTTTCCAACATTATGCTGGTGGTTAAAGCCAAATGTGTTTTGCTCACACTTCATATCTGAAAGTTTCTCTATTTTGTCTACCACACAGTCACTGCAATGCTACTTTTAAATGCAGCAGAAAATTTAAGTAGAACCAATTTCATCAATGACTTAAAGTGGCAGATAAACTTGGTAATCATTTAGAATGATAATTCTAAGATTCCAAAGTGGGATATTCTGTTGAGCATTTAGCTGTTAGACATAATAACTTGTAGATATTTGCAAGATCATGCACAGGCTGTTTTCATTTAATGCAATGATGTCTGAGCTGCTTTAGCTTTTGTCCACATCAAAGTGTTGCATTATAACAAGATGTCTCAGTTCTGTCTGTCTTTCTGCCTTGCTTTACGTTCTCAGGTGAAGTTGGTGGAGCAGGACATGGGTTATCTTGTGTTTGGTGGGCTGATGACCGCCACCCTGGCACTGCTTCCCTTTGGTTTTCACTTGGCTTCGCATCTGGACGTGTCAAACCTCAGCTCCCTGTCTGTCACAGAGCTGTTGGAGATGATGATGGGGTTGCCTGATACCCAGGCCTGGGCCTTTTACCTCATCACAACTGTGCAAAGAGTCTGCCTCATAGGATTGTTTTTCTTCATGATGTGTGTGGCCGAGAGAACGTACAAACAGGTGAGCGCTAACTTTTTCTGTTGTGTTCTTGTTGCACGTGTCATAAAGCACTGCACCAACAGAAACCATCAGTTTTCACTTTACTATTATTTTATGTCCGTATATCAAAACAGCTCCTATTTTAACCCTTTGAACCTAAATGATGTGATTTGCATCAGGATTAGCATTCTTCAGTCATCTCAGTACATCTACACGGCAACGTTTTAGCTGAAAGCGCAGAAGTTTTTTCTTTGCCTTTTTTAAAACCTTCTGCCTTCACATGGCATCATTTCTGAAATGATCCCCGTACACATGAATCCGCAAACACGACTGAAAACACTGTAGTCTGTATGCCAAGGCAGTAGCTGGTGGTGTAACTTTTCAAAATAAACACCGCAGAATAAGATCACAGTGGTGGTTCAGCAAATCTACATTGGAGGAGCGTTAATGAAATCAACAGAGTCTGCAGCACAACAAAACCTGACAGTCCGACACTGTTTTGTGTTACTGTTCTGGCCATAGTAGGCTGTTTACTGTCTGTGTACATGACAAAGGCTTGCATGAACTGTAATAGGCATGCACGAAGCAGGCCTGTGTCGTCATCATTTTCAGCCAGAGTTGCGTTTTGCCCGTTTACACGACACAAATACAGTGGCGTTTTTAAAAGTTTCCACTCTGGAGCCCGTTTTTAAAAGTTTGCGGTTTCAGTCCCTGTAAACGGTTTTTGTATAAACGGAAGGTCAAAATGCAACTAAAGATTTCTGTTTTTGGGTAAAAAGGCCGTCGTGCAAACGGCTCCTTAGTCAAAATGCTGTCGACTCTGAATACAGAGACATGATACGGCTTGATTTACATTGATAACCCATCTCCGTGGGTTATCCTTATCTCAGATAACATTCATTAAACATCTTAGAAATCATGCTCTCTTGTAACTTCAGCTCTTGCCTCATAATCACATTTGGAAATTTTCTTCATTGTTTTAGTGCAAACATGACTGACTATTAGTTAATTCAGCTTGACTTTTTCCTTCATTCATTTTCTCTTACTGCTTATTGTGTGGAGGGTCACAGGGTGCAGGAGCCTATCCCAGCCTTTGGGCAGGCAGCGGGGTTCACCCTGGACAAGTCACCAGTTCATCACAGGACCACATAGAAAGACAAACAACCATTCACACTCATATTCACACCTACCGTCAATTTAGAGTCACCAATTCACCTCTACTGCATGTTTTTGGTTGTGGGAGGAAGCCGGAGAACCTGGAGGGAACCCACGCAGACACGGATAAAACCTGAACTCCACACAGAAAAGTCCCAGGTCCACAGTGGGATTTTGAACCCAGGACCTTCTTCTACCCACTACACCACCGTGCCGCTGGCTTAACTTTTCATTGGACAAATTAATAAAATGAAAAGACATATAGGCTATAAAACAGCTTAGAAGTTTTAGCCGGCTAACTCACTAACTGCAGAGTGATATTACATTTCGTACTGCATCTCTCACAGCATTACAGCAACTGTTTCAACCAGTATTGCACCAGATAAAAGTAAGGAATAGTAATCAATATGATTATTGATTATTTTTGCCTGAGGATGGTCAGTAAGTTAATTACAGTATCAAGACTGAACATGGCCAGTAAATATTGTTGACAGTCCGGTCTATCCATTCAACTACAGATAATGTAGTGTCTTGAAAATCTGTGGACACCAATCAACTTATGAAATAATAATATACAGTATTTTATACCTGAAGAGACAGAGAGCAAAAAAGGCTATGGTTCAAAAAGATAAAGCCTTTATTGTAGTTTTTATTATTAATGCAAGATGTGGTTTAATGAAACCAGACAGTACACAACTCTGCTCACATTAATCCTGTTAATCCTCATGTTAGCTTGTCTGCCCTCTAGTGGCAGATGAAGGTACCTGCAGATGATTAGGTGGAGTCACCCACTCGACTCTTAGCAGTATTATTAAATTAATAATAGAAGAGTTGTGCATCTCTGACAGTGTATGTCCATGTTTTCCCCTACAGAGGCTCTTATTTGCCAAGTACTTCAGTCACCTTACTTCAGCACGCAAGGCCAAGAAATCTGAGATCCCACATTTCAGGCTCAAGAAAGTCCAGAACATAAAGATGTGGTTGTCACTACGCTCTTTTCTCAGGGTTCGTATTCTGCAGCTTTAACACTCCCCAGTTCTTTTTTTACTGTACTTGTTTTTGTTTACATTTTTGTGTTAATGACTTCCTTGTTTATTGCAGAGACGAGGGCCGCAGCGCTCTGTTGATGTCATTGTCTCCACCATCTTCCTGTTGGCGCTTTCCATTGCATTCATCATTTGTGCCCAGGTCAGTCCACTAGAACAGATCTGACGCACAGATTTATTAACCAAAGCTGCGACAAAGCATATAACCATCTAATCATATTAACTTAATGCCTCAAAGTTTAGTACAAGAGTATAAATAAAGTTGCTTTTGCCTTCCCTCAGCTTCTGCACAACCACAAGACATTCCTAGAGTCTCTGACAAACTGGGAGCTGATGGTGTGGGCCTCCTCCCTCCTCCTTTTTCTGTTGCGACTGGCCACACTGGGCTCTGAGACCAACTGCAAGTACAGCAACTCCTCAGTGCTGCTCACTGAGCAGGTAAGAGCCCCTGTCTATTTGTCAGTCGGTTCAGCACAAAGGGATAAACCATCAGCTGCTTCATAGAAAATCATTTCATGTAGGTTTAAATAAGGACGATGCATTTATTGTGTTATTTACAGTATGTAAAACTGTTCTTGGTTGCAGATCAATTTGTATCTCAAAATGGAGAAAAAGCCCAATAAGAAAGAAGAACTTAATATAGTGAACAACGTTTTGAAACTAGCTACAAAACTGATGAAGGTAAGCAAAGTCTTTCTCCTCTTTCACCATACTGAGGGGCTTTATGGGGATTATTGTGCTTTGGAAAACACCGTGTTCAACCAGCACAGCCAAAACTTTTCACTCAATTGTTTTCATACTATAAAACATTGTACATACTTGTATTTGAAGTATTTTAATACAGTATGATACAGGCAGAGTTTTTATTCATTCATTAATCTGAACCAAGTCTTTTGATAATGAGAATTCACTGATCCTGTCTCAAACCACTGTTTAAGCTTGACTGCATACTAATGTAAGAGTCATTTGACAGCTGAATCAAAACCTTCTGAATCAAACACTAAAACAATCACATAGTTCTAACACTGAGCAGAAATGAGAAGATAACATAAAATGGCATTTAAATTACTGTTATTTTATAATATATTATTATTATTACTATTTCTCATCTTGTTGGCCATGTTGAATTGAACAGAGCAATTGAACAAGGTGGTCTTCCAGCAGGTTGGGGGGGAGAAAAGGGTGTTAGTTTTTAAACTTTAACAAAAGTGTCATTATAAACAAAGTATTATTTATTAACATGTATGATTCAGATTCATGCACTATAATCACAGTTGGTTCACTGTCCCTTCACTTCACTGGTTTCTCATTTCTATCGGTGGGTTGCATTGTGGGGAAAAAGAATAGGGGTCCAAAGTTCTATTTACAACCACAAAAAACAAGCAGACTAGTTGAAATAAATGATGTTTTCTCTCTTTCTGTCTACCTCTTCCATTTTGTTACAGTACTACGGACACCAAAAAAAAACCTTTCGGGCGTGACCTGACTTGTCTCTCTCTTTTTCCAAATCAGATGTAAATGCATCAAAAAAAAAGGGTCAAACAAGCATAGTGATTCACAAGTAACTCCAAATAAAATAATAACAGGACAAATATAATGCTACACATAATTGTAGGCCTAACAAAGCCTCAGGCACTGCCCCAGATAGAACATGATGGTGACAAAGGAGGTGCTGCATCTAATCAAATAGGTGAAATTTAAAAATTTAAAAATTTAAAAAAAATTAAACCCTGGCTCAGGAATTAAAGCGCCAACCATGAACCACGTTCAAAATTTAAGTCCAGCAGGGGACCTTTGTCACATTTCCAGTCGTCTCTGGTGCCACTTAATGTTCAACAATTTAATCACCTTCTATACGGCACTTCAGATTTCCTTAAAACATCCCTAATAACCATGTACTCTATGCTTGTTGTTTGATTTATGAAATAAATTAGATTGTGTTGGAATTTAATTGTTTTATTTTACCACCCTGGCTTTAACTCTTTCTTTGCCTTGAAGGTACTGACACCCATGTTAAGTTCAAACATCGTTTTTTCTCCCCTCTGCCCTTCCCCCAGGAGCTGGATATTCCATTCAGACTGCTGGGTCTGACCGTGAACCCTCTGATCTACAACATCACCAAAGTTGTCATCCTGTCGGCTGTGTCTGCTGTGGTCAGCGACCTGTTGGGCTTCAACATCAGAGTGAGAGTCTTGCTGCTAAATGTGAAAATTACAGCTCCTAATGGAGTAAGAAGGCAGAACAAAATAGATGAAAAGGACATGTCATATACAGTATTGATATCCAGGAAACATTTGTGGTTTGGTTAAAGCCAACTGCAGTATAAGTTGACATCAAATAATTCAAGGTATGATTGAAGATCATGATCTCAAAATGTGTTGGCAGCCAGTGCCTTTAATTACAGGTACTATACACTGACAAGCATCAGTGTACCCTTAATAAAGGCAGGGGATATATGAGAGATATGCTTATTTGTATTGTTGCAGACTAAGGGAGTCAGATCAAAAGATTTCTTTTGTACCAGTTGTCTGAGTGAAAAGTGTACATAAGTACAGCCAGGAGGCTGTTAGCCAAGCTTAGCAGAAAGACTGGAAACGGGACTAAATAGCTAGCCTGGTTTTCTCCAAAGTTAGAAATGTTTTGCTCACCAGCATCTCTAATAACCCCAACTTTTGACTTTGCTGTTTGTGTATGGATTTTTTTTAAAAATGTTAATCAGCGGTCTTCAGAACTGTGGATAGGTGTAATTTGGATCTTTGCTGTGTCTTTACGCTAAGCTAAGGTGAGCTAATTGTGACCTGGCTCCATATTTATTGTATTTATTTATTGTCATGATGAGGGATGCAAAGCTGTAGGTGATGCTGCACTCAAACATGAGATGTGTTTGTGTTCTTCTCTGAAATGTCCACGAGTTAGCAGTCTTTTTATATCTCTAATGAAAGTTTTATCTCTTCTGCTTCCAGCTGTGGAAGATCAAGCCTTAATGTGAAAAAGGCGAACCACTAACAATCGGACACTGGAGACCAGCGACTCCTTGTCTGCTGCAGACCGCCTCTCATCTACAAAAAAGTGCAAACCTACTGACAGTTTAGTCATTGTCTGTGCCTTCCACCTGAAACTCTTGAGTTTCATCAGTCATTCCCAGGCCTGAGATGCTCTGACAGTTGCTCATAGAACATGTCTGGTACCTCAGCTATGCCACTAACGCAGGTGTCTGACCTTTGACATCTGAATGTCCCTCAGTAGGAGTTAAGGTCTGAGATAATTTCAGCGTCTGTGGCATTCGGATTTCCTCATGTGTCTTTCACAGAGATGTGGATACAAATTGAAAATGTAATTGAGTTAAAATCAGTGAGGAATGTGGATAGTGTGTTTCTCTGGTGTTTCTCTTTCATTAGTACAGTTAAATGTAAAACAAGCAATGTGCTCTCTGTCACCAGTAAATCCATCTCAGTCAAATCAAATGGGTGACTAGCCACGTTAACTTTGAACCTTTTGTACTATTTAAGGAGGAAACATTGTTATTGTAAGTTGGCTTTATTTATTTTGGGGTTCTGTTTTAGCGCTTAAACTTGCAATGGTACCTGTAAGTCTCTGACCACTGTCTGCCTTTTGTATTGATGAGCATTGTTGAATAAAAATATGCAGGTTGAGTATTGTTGTTCTTTAAGGAAATGTTTTTTAGATGCGAATAAATGTTTATTTCGTCCATGGCTTTCACTTGTTTCTCTCTTCATGTGGGCTGCACCCTTATTCACTGCAGAGCTCTGTTTTGTTCTGCTGAATTATGGTGCATTCAGGTGCTCCTCCTCCATTATGACCTCTAAAGTCATAATGTGAGAAGAACATGGACGCTACAATGATATATTATATTTTATTGCCCAAGAGCGCGTGAACATGTTGATAGCTGTTTGAAGTTTGAACCTTTATATTGCGAGGTGACTTTTTTTCTTGGCTTGTTGCGCCAGTTTATGTCCTAAAACTTCTTTAAACTATTGTTTTATCAGACTATGTCATGGTTAATGCGAATAAATAACATAATCTAGGTCACTACGTGGACAGAAACACGTCTGCAATCTTATACTCGTTACGAATTTCATGTAAGCAAAAATTTCTGAAAGTTTTTAACCATGAACGTCCGCCATGCTTCTTCGTCTGTTACGTTAAAGCAGTCAAGTCGAGCAACATTTTCTGGAGTTACTCGGGTGTCGTTTCGACTTGAGGCGGCGTTCGAGTGAAAATTTCCAGTCGGGAACTAATATTTTAGATTCCTGACACCAATGAATGCACCAGCGTGCTGTGTGTTAACATCTATTACCAACGTTACGGTAGGGCTAAAAAGTGACGTAGAGGCACACCTCCAGCTCGGAAGGACACTAGCCGGCCGAAGAGGCACCTAGTCGGCCCCAAGGAGAGGTCGACCAGGGTGTGCGCAGACCCTCGGTCCGGGAGATCCTGAGATCCCGGTGCCGGCGTCAGGAGAAGTATTTCTGGCTGGCAGGACTCATCATTCATCGAACAGGTTAAAATAAGTGATAATGATGCTGTCTGGATTATGTTAGGCTTTGCAATTTTATTTCAGTCTAGTGTCGCAGTAAAGCATCGCTTACCTTGCTATGCGGCTTTGCAAATACAGTACAGTGCATTAGCCAGGTGGATATTTTAACAGATGTCTATCAACCTTATCCTTCACTCCTCTGGTGTTTGCATCCTCAGATGTTTCCAGGAATGCATAAAACCACATCCATAATGTATTTTTTAGAAAAGCCACAGCCAGGGTCGTTTCTGGGACGTGGGGACATTAGGGGCTGAGCCCCGACCCCTGTACGGGGGTCCGTAAACATTTTCATAAACAAGCTCTATGTTGATGCCTTCTTGTGCATTCTGGCACCTTATCGACATGTTAAAAGTATGTCTTAATTTTATGTCTTGATTGTCTTAATCATGGACAAATTGCAACATGTACCTAAAATACCTGTTTATTTTTCAAATTAATCATGATTTATGGAAAAATATTTGCAGTTGTGAGTAATTAGTATTTATATTGAATAGAAACAGGATGTTAAAATTAGTAAAATGTTTACAATTGGTTACATTGTTCATTTTTCTTTCCTTCTTAAACACACACACACACACACACACACTTCAGATCAGGTTCATTTGGTGTAGTGTTGTACTGTTCACCTCTCCACCATCTGCTCCTGTCTTCTCTCTCTTCCTCCATCACTTGATCCTGTGTCTTGTCTCTTCCTCCATCACTCGGTGCTGTGTCTTGTCTCTTTTGGGTCTTTTCATACATGACAACATAAGGAAAACTATTCTAAAACTACAATAATTCTGTTTTTCATTAATCAAAAAAAATCATTAAATTTATTTAATCATTTTCTCTCAAGCCAAACGTACTGTAGTTTCCTTGAAGCTAATGACAGCCTGCCAAAAACAAGCCAATGTAACTAGTGAGTTTATTTTCTGAATTTAATCCTTGCAAATTTAAACCATAGGGACACCACCACCACCACGTCGGTGACCCATATGTGTCCATCAATCACGGTGCGAGGCTGTTGCCAAGCAGAAAGTCAACATTTTCCAAAGAGCTCCCTTCGAAAGGACCGGATAACGCTAAAAACATATAAAATGTTGATTTTATGCTAATGTGTTTATTTAATATGACTAGCTATAGCTAATTGCTAACGGTTTAGCTGACTACAATGTAAAGCCACTTGACAATTATATTCTTTTGCCCGCACAAAATATGTCCTTATATCCATTTTGGTGTCAGTAAATCAAACAGACCCATTAGAGATAGGCCTACATGTCACAGGTACCAGATACCTGTCAGCCAATAAGACACGGTTATTTCACGCAACTCCTCTCTGATTGGTCTTGCCTCTGTTGCCTTCACGAACACAGGAAATTATAAAACTACAAGCTTCTTTAGTGTCATATGGCTCAGTTAGAGTACGGTTATATTATTCTCCCACCTACATGGTAAGTCATAGAGAAGAGGGATAATTGTCTGGGGCTAAAGAAAAAATCATCAGGGCCAAAGCCCAGAAGGCCACTGGCCACAGCTCTATGTGTGAGGTAGTTCTTTGTCAGTGATACCTGGGTACATGGATGCCACCTCATGTGTGCCTGGCTCCTCTTTCAGACCAGCTTGGAGGACCTCAGAGATGGAGAGGAGAGCTGATTTCAACATGTCCAACAGTCAGATGGACAACGGCTCTGCAAACTCGGCAGAAACTAGGAAAGCAGACGTGAGAATGAATGAGAAGAAATGCTGTAAGTAAAGTTACATGTCAGCCAGGTCTTCTGTATGACTGCTTTAATCATCTACAGGTGCACTCACAACACCTATTGTGTTACAATACACAGTACACACATGACCTCATTATAAAACTAGTCTTAAGCCTGCGAGAATACCAGCAAAATATAGTTGTGGTGCAGCACTTTCATTGGTTACTCTTCATTCATGTCTGTTTCATTGAATTTTCCACTATTATGCAGCAGTATTGTTGTCTTTTGTCATGTAGGGTCTCTATTAATATGCTTGACATATGTATACCTGTCTCCTGTGTAGCGTGGGCATTCTACATGACTAACTCTCCTACTGTAATCGTAATGATCGGCCTGCCTGCAAGAGGGAAAACCTATATGTCGAAGAAACTCACACGTTACCTGAACTGGATCGGAGTACCGACCAAAGGTAGAACATGAGAGAGACCTGTCCTCCCTCTGGGCGTCTTTCACTTTATCCCAACTTGAAGAAATAGCTCAATGCATATTTAATTGATATGGCTATCTTCAGCTTTTGTTTGCCATATGGTGCCACATTTAATTCAAGTGTACAGTAAAGCACAGCGAGTTCAGTGTTAAGGTCATGTGTTCGTTTGCAGTGTTTAACTTGGGTGTGTACCGCCGAGAGGCCGTCAGAGCTTACAAGTCCTACGATTTCTTCCGCCACGACAATGAAGAGGCCATGAAAATAAGGAAGTAAGTTCCACGTTCACAAATGCTCCCATCCTGTGTTCTTGTCCAGGCATTACTTGGGACGTTCACATGTTTTCTGTCATGAAGGGAAGCTGTAACGTCTGCATTTCCCCAGTCAGTGCGAGTCTGGTTTGGTATTCTGCAGCCTCCACTGCTGCATCAGCTGTTTTTGGTTCAGCAGTCAATACTCTGCCGCAGTCAGCACAGTGTTCATACTTCCTTCAACTGATCTATACTTAATATGCACATCCAGACACACACAATGGCAAAGTGTCACCACCAAATGTCCTGTGGTTACTGTTTTCAGATCAGCCGTACATCACTGTTACTGATAGCACCAAAAAGACTCATAAAGAATAAAATTGCCTCTCTCCTCCTGGTCCTGTCCAGCACTAGTGATTGAAATGGAATTTGTGGTTCATGACAATGTGACAGTGCTGAATCGTGACCTAGATATTAAACAAGCTGCTGCTGTCACTCAGAGGCTGACACAAGCTCTCCAGGGTTTTGCATGGGTGCCCAACCTGGGTCAGACAGCTGCTGTAAATAATCCTTAGACTTTGTCTTTTTGCTATAGGAAGTGTCAGCTGGCTATGGGTTAAAGGAATAGTTCGTGATTTCATGAAATACACCTTTTTGTTTCTCTCTGGCCAGATGGGTGGGATTTACTGAACAAAACAGCAACAGATCATCCCAGATCTACACTGAGTTTAAGTAATAAGTAATAAGTAAGTAATGGCAAAGGAGACCCCGAACTCTGGAGCAGCTGAAATCCACATCAGACAGAATGGAAAACATTCCACTTTCAAAATGACATCAACTGGTCTCCTCAGTTTCCAAACACTTACAGACTGTTGTTAAAAGAAGAGGTGATGCAACACAGTGGTAAACATGACCCTGACCCAACTTTCATGAAATATGTTGCTGGCATCAAATTCTAAATGAGGATATCATTTTTTTTAAACAATTAAAATGATCTGTTTCAACATTTGAAATGTTGTTTTTGTGCTATTTTCCATTACATATGAGGTTTTAATGCTTTGCAAATCATTGCATATTGTTTTTAATTACATTTTACACAGCGTCCCAGCTTTTTTGGAAATGGGATTGTACCAAATACTAGAAAAAGCAGAGACTCAATGTCTAATAATGATTACAGCCTCTGATTCCTGACATTTTCCATGTCATGTAAAAATCACACTCAACACACATGTAGTGTAGGTTTCAGTGACAGTAGCTCTTACAGTGATGGCTCCTCTCCCACAGGCAGTGTGCTCTGGTAGCTCTGCAGGATGTGAAGGTGTACCTGACGAAGGAGGGAGGTCAGATTGCGGTGAGTCCTCTCTGCCATTCTGATGAGCTGCCTCTCTGTCTGCTCAATCATTTCCAAAAGCTTTAAAATTACCACAACAGAACTTTATCCTAAACTGTTTATTTTATTTTATATTTATTTGTTTATTCTGTGTGCCTGATGTACGAAGTTTTCATGAAAATCGCAAAAAAAACAACGAAAAATGTTCCCATAAGAAACATGGGAAATCGACCGATGGATTTTAATCGAAGAAGATCAAAGTACTGAGATATGCACCAAGCATCAGGCACACATCAAAATTTCACCTGGAATTTTCTAGTTTCATTTTATTATTTTTTTATTTTTCTTTGTGTTCCTTTTATCAGGTATTTGATGCAACAAACACAACAAGAGAACGGCGAGACCTCATTCTAGCTTTTGTGAAGAAGAATGCGTTCAAGGTAAGCTTGTCAACATTTATAATATGTTTATATTTTGGAATCATTTTATCTTTTCCCTGTTCGGCTTTGGTGGAAATTGGACTTTGATATTCAAACATACACCATGTTTATATTCATGGACTTGATGCATGACTGTAACTTTTACTGTAATTATAAGACAGTGGCACATTAAACTGTACCTTATTGTTCAGATAGAGAAGTAGAAAAGTACTCACTGATGTCAGTTTGGAAAAAGGCTACTATTAAAGGTGGACTATGGAGTCTGACCACTTGTGGTGCCATGTTTTGATTGTGCTTCCTCCTCGTGTTCACAGACTTAGCGCAAAACACATTCCTGCTGCCAGTTTTTGCAGTAATGTGCCAAGAAATGTAGCAACGCACCGTTAAATTCAGAGAAGATGACTATCAGCTGGCAAACATGGATGTACAAAATGCAGGTTTCAAAATATTGCAGATGTTTCATATAGATTGAAATGAGTTCAACAGGACAGTTAAGTTTGGTAAGAAATAGTGAATGTAACATAACCTATGAAATCCTCTACAGAGCACCTTTACTCTCTGACAGTACCGTGTCATGGCATTGGTTCTCAAGACGTTTTTGACCCTCTGAGCTGCCGTCTTTCCAACAGGTGTTCTTTGTGGAGTCGGTGTGTGACGACCCAGAGGTCATTGCTGCTAATATTCTGGTACGATTATATGTCTCCAACAAGACTCGAATGTTTGACTGTGACTTCTTGTCAGGTTCAAACCCGTAATGTATTAATATTCACACTATCGACCGTGTTACGTAAGGACTACCGTGTTTGCTCTTCTTGTTTTAAACGTGCTGAATACCTGTGACAGGAGGTGAAAGTGTCCAGTCCTGACTACCCGGAGAGACACAGAGAGAGAGTGATGGATGACTTCCTCAAACGAATAGAGTGCTACAAGGTCACATACCAACCATTAGATCCAGATGATTATGACAAGTAAGAACTGATCAAATTCTACTGCTTCTATTTATTAATGTTTTACTTTTTCAATCTTTAATTAATGTCTACATTAGACAGAATACCAATAATTACTTGATTATTCCCGTGAAGCTTACTTTGGAATCTTTTTCAATCAAACGTTTGCATCTTATGGTTGCAGTTTTGTAAAAAAAAAATAACACTAGATGGTGGCAGGCAGCAACCTTTGACTCGCCTACATGATTCGTTTCCACCTGCAGGGATCTGTCTTTTATCAAAGTGATGAACGTGGGCCGCCGCTTTCTGGTGAATCGTGTGCAGGACTACATCCAGAGTAAAATCGTCTACTACCTCATGAACATTCACGTGCACTCACACTCCATCTACTTGTGTCGTCATGGAGAGAGCAACCACAACGTTGAAGGCCGCATCGGAGGAGACTCTGAGCTCTCTCCTCGAGGGAAACAGGTGTGACCAGGCTGTCTTTCATAATAAAATTGAAAGCAAAACCTTTTATAAACTTAATTACAAGCCTCTCTCAGCGCTCATTGGGATAAGGAGAACTGAACTGCAATATTAAGAACATCAAATTCCCAATTTCTCGTTTTAGTTCAGTGAACATGAATCTAATGAAGCAGAAATACTATTAAAAGATTTTCTCCGTCTCTCTCACATCCCAGTTCGCCCATGCCCTGAGAGATTTCATCGAGGAGCACAAACTGTCAGATTTGAAGGTGTGGACGAGCCAACTGAGAAGAACCATCCAGACCGCTGAGGAGCTGGGGGTTCCTTATGAACAGTGGAAGATACTCAACGAGATTGATGCTGTCAGTAAGCTGTCAAATCACCTCCCACATTTCACAATTTCAGGAATCCTCACAGATTCAGATAGAGAGATAGCTGCGGGAAATTAAAAAGAAACGAAAAGCTTGAAGGGAAGCAACGTTTAGTGTAATCAGTCTGTTTGCTGGGAAACTGAAAGAGTGCGTCCATGTTTTAAAAGACACTGCAGCTGTTTTTCTTTATGTAGTCCTTTATTTAAATCCTGTAGGCATGTTTTCTTGACAGCAACATTATAACTGAGTTGTTTTTTCTCTGCAGTGAAAGGGCTTCATTCACATTTTTTTGCTGTACCTTTCACATTAAGATGTATACTGTGCTCTGATTATCCAGGGTGTGTGTGAGGAGATGACCTACGACATGATCCAGACGACATTCCCAGAGGAGTTTGCTCTGAGGGACCAGGACAAGTACCACTATCGCTATCCGGGGGGAGAGGTGACCTGACATGCTGCTTCCCAAATTGATCTGGAAAGACATTATTTACACCCTTTTTAATTCAATTCAATTCAGTTTATTTGTATAGCACTTTACAAAAAGAGCAGGTCTAGACCGACTCTTCATGCTAGAGAGACTCAACACTCCACCATGAGCAAGCACTTGGTGACAGTGGCCACGAAAAACTGCCTTTTTTATATAAAAAGGCAGAAACGTCGAGCAGAAATCATCACTGCAGCCTCTAAGCTTAAAGCGTTAGCATCTGGGAAGGTGCATGAGCTCAAAGAACTTACCTCATTCTTCACACAAAAAACAAAACTGTTAGAAGTTAGATCTGACAGAAGCACTTATTGCTGCAACTTCAGCAGAGCTGTATTTGTTTTGTTTGGCGCAATTTCCTGCAGATATCACATGTTCTCGTTGATCTCCTCTAGTGGTGCATGTACACGTGTTTAAGCATGTGCATCTCCCTCTGACAGAATGAATGCCAACGCTTTTAGCTTAGAGGCTACAGCAAAGATTTCATTTTATAAAAGGGTGTAAATAACTTCTTTTCAAATCAATGTGGGAATTAGGAGGTTTGGATTACGTCGTATGACCTGTATGGAGTCATTTTATGTTTATTGTTTTTCTCTTTTTTTTAAATTCCTCATCAGCTTTCAGGAGAATGAAAACACTGTTTGGCTGCGAAGTTCCAGAAATGTTTTGTGGACTAATAAACTTCACCTGACTTGCCATCAGCAGGGACTTGAGTTGAAAATTACTGATTTTTATGTTTGGGTCAATGTTCCTTTAATAGACCCTTTTCATAGACGACACAAATCGAAGTAGGACCCGAGGACCCTGAATCCATTTAGCAGGTTTAAGGGTCCTGGTATTGTGCATACTGGCTTACTGGGACACTTAAATAGAACGGAGCTACTGATGTTGTTATGAGCAGCACTATGCTTTCCCTACTATGTCAGTCAATGTCCTCTCTTCTCCTGCTTCAGTCCTACCAAGACCTTGTTCAGCGTTTGGAGCCAGTCATCATGGAGTTAGAGAGACAGGGAAACGTGCTGGTCATCTGCCACCAGGCTGTGATGCGCTGTCTGCTAGCTTACTTTCTGGATAAGAGTGCAGGTTAGATAACACGTGCACACAGGCACGCACACATTAGCTCTCACCAGCAAATGATAAGATGATGTGTTCTCTCTTCTCCATCCCTCAGAAGATCTACCATACATGAAATGTCCCCTCCACACAGTCCTCAAGCTAACCCCTGTTGCATACGGTAGGTCTTTGATTTAGACAAATCTCTCTCAACTATAAGAATTTTGTCTCAAAATATGTTTAATTTCCATGCATTCTGTCTCTTATGTTCTAGGTTGCAAAGTAGAAATGTGTTATCTTAACGTGGAGGCAGTTAACACACATCGAGACCGGCCTCTTGTAAGTCGTCCCAGAATTTAGCTAAATGTTTGTCGCATAAATGTGCATTCAGAAAAATCGCATCAAAGCTCCAAATATGTGTAATGTTTACTTACACAGTAATAATTCTGAACATGAGCTAATCTCAACATCTAATCCAGATTGAAACAGGCTCTTTGTCTTGTTTGTTGCCTCTGCCAGTTGAATGCAGTCACACTTCATCCCTTGTGTGAGGCTTGCTTCCCCGACTCTCTTATATCCCTCTTTTGTTGCGTCCTTTTAATCTTTAATCCTTAACTAATCAGTCTGGCTTGAGCTGCGAGCTTATGAATGTTAAATTAGTTGTGAATTTCGTATTGTTTTTACCTTGATGGAGGCAATGGTGGATTTTGCTGCCTGGCTTGGCTGATCTAATTCTTACCACTGCTCTAGTTGCATCCTGATATTGAGATTATGTCTATTGTTTGAAAGACTGCTGTATCTGAATCCCATTTTTACGAGGTTTTCTATCTTGATGGAAGGCGTCATTTGTGTTTTTCTCCTGTGCAATCAGGAACATACTGTAAACATTCATGAATGATTTGTATCGTGTGGTGGATTGACACGGTTGAAACTGTTTCTGTCACTAAAAACGTCTTCAGTTGTCTCACGTGTTGCTGTGGATCCATGTGGAGAGGAGGGCTGAGTCTGGTCAAGTGTCCCACATTGTACCATGTTGAATGTTCACTGACCTTTTTCCTTAACACTTGTGGTATTTCATCTCCTCCCAGGGTAAAATCCCGAGGGACTCTGCCCTCATACATCGGCGGAATAGTTACACTCCCTTGTCCAGTCACGACCAGGTCAAGCGTCCCAGGCTGTACAGCGCAGGCAACCAGCCCTGGCTACCAGTAGCCCCCACCCCGTCAGCTCTGATGCCAGAGGGTCGACATAGCCAAGTTAGTTCCAGGCTCCCCCTCTAAATCAGTCACCGTCAGCTGTAATCAGTCACCTCCCACCCCAGTTGTAACCCAGTGTTTGGCATTCCCAAAAGATGTGGATCTTCTCGATGATTTAATGTCTGTGTTTAAATTGACGTCCATGCAATCCATCTCTCTGTCTGTCTTTCCATCTCTGGGCATGTTTTGTATCTTTAATGGCTCTCTTGTTTTAATGTAGTGCCTGTCTGTTTCCAAAGTCATATGTTTGTGTTGCCTGACCTCTGCCTCACCACTGGGCTGTCTCCCGCTTGAATATGCAGAAACGCATGCATACTTTTTTCTCCTCATGAGTTAGTCTTTATGAGGTACAAAAGACTTTTGTACTTTTTGCTATAATGTTACATCTTTTACTATAATGTTATTAAAAGTGATAGTGGACACATTATTAGCTATGCATAACCTTCATAAATCTACAGTGATAATCCCATTTTTTGATCCACACATAAATAACAGGTTCAAACATAGAAACAATGCAAAAATGCATATTCATATTTGTCCATGTGGTGTATTTGTTGGTCTTGCCTTGTGAGTACAGTGCTAGAGCCCTTCTCCACATTTCTATCTCTCTCTCTTCCTCCACTTCCCTTGAATATGTCTTACAGCCTCGGATAGGAAGCGGCTGCCTGTGAGTATTTAACATATGCAATATCTTTCACCAGCCTTTTATTTTTGTTCCCATGACTCAACTCATGTCACGGTAATCCACATCTATGTGACGTAACAATGGTGTATTTTTATGGTTCTTTGCACTGAGATTGGAATGAAAGCTGCTTTGTTTCATCTTTTCAAGAACACCGTCAGACATTGATTCTTAAATGGCTGCAACAGTGAAATCAACTTCAGTAAATCTCTTTGATAGACATCATGTAGTTCAAAATGGGGAAATAATGTAGCTACTGTATGTACATTAAATCTAAGCTAATGGTATTTGAGTATGGATTTTTTTTATTGCATAAAATGAAATCACATTCTCAAGGAGTGATTAATTAATAAAGAAGTGTTTTTACTTTGGGATTTTTGACCACACTTCACATGACCATGACCTAATTTTTCAAATAAGAATCTAAGGCTCCTGGGCCCCATGGGAAGCTACTCCTATCCTAGAAAAAGATTTGCTGCTGTGAGACATGAATTTGTGAACATCAGTGACATTTTCTTCTTCTTTTAAGGAGTCCCTGTGCGAAGGAATCGACTTTGACAGCCCCGAGGAAACTAGTGGCTGTGTCCGCTTCTGAATGAAGATGAAAGCGTCTGTCTTTATGGCACAAATCACATTCTGAGAAACGATAGTCAGATTTAATGTAGGATAAAGTCAAAAAACAGTTGGTACATTGTCATGTTTTGGTCCTAAATATCTTAACCTGTTTCTGCTCTGCATGCCGAGCTGGAAGTCTTATCAGTACTATCATAAAAATGTCTGCATGTGCGCCAAAATTAATCAATCCACCGAACGAATATAATGTATTTCAGAGCTGGTGAATACTACAACGCCTTACTGATAATAATAGAATTAGTGCCTCTGTATGTTCCACTGAATGCAATGAAGACAAGCTCTGCACTCTTATAAAGAAACCAGTTTTCACTATAGCATGTGGAACATGTTAGAAAGTAGATGCTGTAAAAATATTTTTCTAATCCAAATTCACTCATATAACAACCAATCAGCAGTCATGATTCTTTTGAAATAAGCCACATCTATTATTGGATACATTGATTGATTTGGTTTAGATTTGACAGGACATTTATTCATGTTCTGAAAGAAAGTAAAATACTTTATTACGTTTGTTCCTTTTGATTTTGAAGCATTGTGTTTTATGTGTCATTAGATAAATAAACTCGCTTTTGTGTCACAAGCTGACATTCACAGACCTACTCAATTAATTTGGTCTTATCAATCACAATAAACACTAAATCCTAAATGTTCATCTGTAAATCACTTGTTCTGCTTACCTGTGTATAGTATGAGGGAAAATTGTACAACTAAAACAGAATATGCCGATGCTATGTTAGCCATTTCTTTGCTCTTGTGTGTATGCCATCATACTGGCCAAACAGTTTAATTGCTCCATGCATATGCATCTATTAGGTATTCCCTCACAACATTTTCAATACACAAAATCTTTTGATTTTATTTAATAACAGACCGAAGCACACATTTCATTCTTTGACTATGTAAGTCATGGCCCTGCTCTTAGCAGCCTTCTGTGCCTTTTTAGCAGACAATAAAAGTGAATTTTTAAGTGGCATGATTTTTTTTTCATTGAAATGTAGGAGACACAAATTGATCCTTGCAGCACATGGTATCATCCAAATAAAGTAATTGAAATCTGTTCAAGTTATTTTATTCTTCATCACTGTTTTAATTGTTCTTCACAAAACTTAAAATTGTTAAGGGACTCATGAAGCACAGAGAATCTGATATAAATATTAACGTCTGTGTGTATGTGTGTGTGTGGGGGGGGGGGGGGGGGGGGGGGGGGTCACCAGCTATGGCATACACTTTTAAATGTGTACTATACAGTAAAATGTTAAAGTAGAAAAAAAACTCTTTACTTTTTAAAGAACTAGAACGTTACGTTTTAGGTAACAAAATAAATGTGTTTTAATCTGGATATACATAATGTAGATTAGTCCTAATTTTATTGACAGTTGTCACTACACTATTGGTGTGGTGAAACATGTCAATAAAGTTTTGAATTGGATTTTTTACTTCTTATTTCCTTACTTTGAAATAGGTTTTCATACTTCTAGAGTATAACCAAAAGAAACGACTTTTTTAGTTTCAATGAACTGACCCCGGATGTCTAGCAAATTTGTCCTCGGTTGTTCGCACACCGTCTCTGCTATTATAGAATTTACGGTACAATCGCGTCAAACGTCATATCGACGTAAAGTGACGCTCTTACACATCGGTCTCCCCCTGGATGTTTATTGTTTGAGGCAGGACTGCAGTCAACAGTAGGTAAGAAAACAAAATGACTCGTTATCATGTCACTTAATTTATCATATCGCGTGTAGACAAATCAATTGACGATTAACAGAATTTGTCAAAGTTTGATCAGATGCGAAACTCTGGGAAAATGTCCATGGGCAGGTTAGCATGCCAAAGGTAGCAGATGATAACGTTACATGATACCGCTAGCTATCGTTTGTGAGTCCAAGCAAGTAGCGATGTTTATTTAATACATTTTCAGCTTAAATTCCGCTTAATTTTCTGTCCAGTCACTTGATACGTGGTTCCACATAATGCTACATTTTCTTGCTTGGCCGGGAGCTTCTAGCTTAGCCCTCTGTTATGTTGAGCTCACGTCAAGTTGTGAAGATTATCTGACAGACAATAATACAAAGAACTGTGGCTGTCACGTGTTTTACTCCACTGTCGCTGTTCATCAGCAGTTTAATTGTTCTGCCTATAATGCAGGCATAATGCATAATTCCAGGCATCCTGGTTCGTATTGTGTCGCATTGGTTTAGAAATACTGTTAGCCAAGGCAAGCTAATATAAAGCAGCTAAGTTCTGAGTTAACCTACCTCACCTTAAATAAGCGCAAGTATAGATTTCACAACAAACTAGCAGTCGGCTTTATGAGGTCCATGCATATTTTCTGAATAATCAGAACGATTAGGTGGCAAAAGGCTATTAAACCACACAAGTTACTAGTTAGTGTTCAGTGCAATATGATTAAATAAATAACAATATAATTATGTTGGAGTTGTCACCTCTTGTTTAATTTCCTGTCCTCTGGTGCTTCTTGGGATCAGGTCGTGTTTTACACAGGCACTTTTTTATTTAGAGTTACAACTTATGCATTAATGAATTAATGAGGTTTGTTTTGTTTCATTTTAGTCAAAAATATCCATATGAAACAGTTGTTTCATTTTTAATCAAGACATTTCCATAACCTGTCCTACCTCCTCAGAAAATGTACAACTTCAAACAGTCAATCAGAAATGTGTAAATTCATTTTACAGGGTGTGTTTCCATTCCTCAACCCAAATAAAGATGACAACTAGAAATGACATATGCTTCCTTGTGTGGTTGGTTGGTTTTAGGGTCAAGGAAGGAGCCCTACCTTAAAATGTTTATTTTATTTGTATTTTTGTTTGAAGCCTTATCAATGAATTGTTAATTCTCAGTTGAGTTAAATATCTAAGAATCTACAGGAATTTCAAATGATACTGATCCTTTTACCTTCAAACTAACTGTAACCATTTTGACTTTTTATGTCACTAATACTGGAATATGAAATGGGAAAAGGCATTTGGAAAACTAAAACTGTCTTTCCTGTTGTGCTACAGAAACGAGAAGCTGCTTTTTCACTGAAATAAACAAACTGTTTCCACACTGTACTTAGCTGTTAAAGTCACTTCCATTTAAATTTGTTTAATTTTAATTTGAAAATAAAATGAGCAAATAAAGTTACTTTTATTCAGCATTAATTCCTTGTTTCTTGTTTTATTTATTAAATGCCCCATCACTAGACTGACAAATGTTTGATTTGCTGTAATTCAAGACTTTCAGAAACAAGATTATGATTGGATATCGTATATAGTCCAACTTGGTTCTTCTTATAGTCAGTGACGAATCAAACTAATTACAAAGTGTGTTTAATATTCTTTAGTGAGCCTAAACATGATATCTACTGTGTCTTCTTGATAGGTATCACAAATTAAGTCACACCAAATAGTGGCCGTGATTCCTGGTGTGTTTTTTCTGATATTCTCTCATATGTTACTGTAGGCAGGATGTTGCGGCTTCGCTGTAAGACCAAAAATGGGAGCCACATAATGCAGGGATTGACTCATCAGTCTTGTGTACAAGAGCTGAAGAGCAAGGTGGAGGAGCTGACTGGTATCCCCTGTGATGTGCAGAAAATTATGGTTGGTTATCCGCCCTCCAGCCTTGATCTTCGGAATGGAGACGCTCACCTCAAGGACTATCCCATCAAATCAGGTATGTTGTCAGAATACTCAAATAGAATGAGGCAAAGTCATACTATTTATTTTTTGTTTGGGGAAGTATTTTATTATTTTAATAACCTGTTTCAAAAACTTCAAAAATCAAGTTTTAGAGTAAACTATGTACAGTGTTCTATGGATTACCCAGGATTTCTTTCAAATTCTTAATTAGCTAATGCTGTGAGGGACCCAAATGTAATTCGCTTCACATTTTATTGAACTTAATGGAAATTTCAAATCTTGCTTTTAGGGCTTCAACTATCAATTATTTTTTTAAATCGATTAATCTGTCGATTATTTTTGGCATTAATTGCTCTATGTAGTGCTGGCTATGATTTACTTCAATGGCTAGTGCCAATTTAAATGTGAAATGCATCATATTTGTATCTGTAAAAGATTACTTACACCCACACTGAAGTCCGAAGGATTTTTTTATTTTTTATTTCCCTGATCTGCATTTTAAGACATTTGGAGGGCAAATCAGATAACAATCAGAATCATGTCAGTGGCATAAATTAAGCAGTAATGCATGAGAGTCAAGTTAAATGTTGCAGTGAATGATCCATCTCTGTGGTGTGTCATTGTCTCCAGGAGACACACTCATTGTTGAGGAAGAAAAGAACAAGCCTAAGACTCAGGATCACCCCACTGTGACCAAAGTACCACGCCTGGATGTGTCACCCGTGTTGGCACGCCGAGTGGTCCCAGCTGATAACTCCTGCCTTTTCACCAGTGTGTATTATGTGGTGGAAGGTGGTGTATATGACCCTGCTTGTGCCCCAGAGATGCGAGGCCTCATTGCCCAGATTGTGTCAAGCGACCCCGCAGCTTACTGCGAGGCAGTTCTGGGAAAAACCAACGAGGAGTATTGCTCTTGGATAAGGCGTGACGATACCTGGGGAGGAGCCATCGAGGTCTCTATCCTGTCCAAGTTTTACCAGTGTGAGATTTGTGTGGTGGACACTCAAACAGTCCGAGTGGATCGCTTTGGGGAAGATGCTGGCTACCATAAACGTGTGCTGCTCATCTATGATGGCATCCACTATGACCCACTGCAGAAAGAAACACCTGGCTCTGACGCCCCACCCCAGACCATCTTCTCTACCACAGACGACATAGTCCTGGCCCAGGCTCTCGAGCTGGCAGACGAGGCTCGCCGCAAGCGTCAGTTCACAGACGTTAACCGCTTTGCTCTGCGCTGCATGGTGTGCCAGACAGGCCTGGTGGGACAGAAGGAAGCTCGTGAACATGCCAAGGAGACAGGCCACACCAATTTTGGCGAAGTGTGAGTTGTTGTTTTTTTTGGGGGGTTTTTTGGGGTTTTTTGTCCTTTCTCCCTCTCACAAATACAACCACCGCCAACCCCGTGCCCCACGTCTGACAACTGTTGGTCTGTCTGTCGATCTGCTTGTGTGATCCTCTACCTCACATTGTCCAGCGACATCATCTGCAGACACTGGGCTCAGCTGCTAACCGGTTCAGTATCATTTTAAACTGTTCTCAGTAAAGTCAGAAACGCTGCTGAAGTGCTCCGATGTCATTGAACCATCTTTTAGTCTGTTTGGGATGTTTTCAAGTCTCTTAAAGTGGGTCAACTAAAATATGCAAACAATTCTTAGGACTTGTTTTAATCAGTTTAGAGTACACTATGACAGCTTGTAATTGCACCATAACACTTACCTGCGTTTCCTTAAACCTGTATGTGATCATAAAACTCTGTTGTCTGACTCTTGAAAGAATTTAAAGCATACACTAAGAATTATTTGCAATATAAGGTGATCATATTCACTGTTGTCTTAAGCGCAGCATACAAAGTTTGACCGTTACTCATCATGTTGGTTATGTAGCATGTTTTTTATTTACCATGTTAACAGATGTACAGAAACTCTTCAGCACTAAAAGCTGATCATTTAGTTGTGTTTAGGTGTCAGAATTGTTCAGGACAGATTGGCTGCATAATACTTGGCTAGATCTGTCATCTTTAGACAAATGTGTTATTTGTGGCATCCCATTGAAACTGAGGTTATACACCACCTTCACAAATTAACCTATGTATGTGAGACTTTCTTCTTTTTGATTTTGCAACATGGTATCTGTTGAATTTATTTAAAAAATAATTTTAAAAAAAACAACTACTAATGGTGCTGAAAACATAACATTTTACAAAAACCTGTAGCTCTTTGTTTTTCCTAATGGGTGAGGCAGTTTTTCACGAGTGTCATATTTATTTCTAGTGTGCAATTTTCAAATGTCACGATGTAAGAGCTAATTTTTTAAACAGTTTCTGTTTTATATTGCTGCATATTTTTAAAACCTCTTACATTTCAGGATTTCATTGCATTTGAACACAAATCATAGTGAGAAGTTGAAGCAGGTATAAGATATGCTGTATGCTCACTTTATGCATATATTCAGGTACGATCCATGCATCATGTGCTTTGTGAATCATTTATCTTTGCAGTTTGAATTTTCTGCTCACATTTCAACCCAAAGGTAACTCTTGTCAGGGTGTTTGCAAACTATGATTAAAGATCCGTTTTGTTGGGATATTTGGTGCATGCTGTCCAAAAGGTGAAAATTAGAATTTTTGTTCCTGTGTACGTTTTGCACAATAGGAGCATTTTCTCATATTTTCAGGCAACGTCATCTCATAGGAGTGAATTTATGTTCACAGGGCCCATCGTTCAATATTCTACGAAAACACATTAACCCTCCTATTGTGTTCTGGTCAAAATCCCGAGAACACAGGACCTTGAGATGGTACATATGTGTAACAGGGAAAGATAGGACCCGTTTTAATATTCCTATTATGTGCCATATATATCTGGGAAACATTGAAATGACTATCATCTCTTTGCTAATTCTCTTGATACTCACTACAAGGGTAAAACATGCACTTATTATCAACCACAGCTCAAACAGGAGGCCGTTAAGATATTTCTATAGTTTTTTTTCCCTTGAAGCTTGGTTTATTGTGGCATCATGTTGTGCAGAACTAGTATTTCTATTTCAAATATTATGATCTGCAATATTGGTACAGAGTTGTTGCCAAAATCGTTTGAGAGTGGAGGACTTGATTTGGGCTTTATCTCAGAGATTTTATTGGTTCAGACTCAGACATAGATGTTAAGATAAAACGGAGGGCAAACTAAAAATGTCAAATTATTTCCTTTGTTTTTCTCTCCTGTTACATTAGGTAGTTTATTTTAACAGTGATTGTTATAGGCTGGTTTAAAAGTGAAACTATGAAATGGCTTTGTCGTATTTTGTATTTACTGAGTTCTCATGACTCTTCAAGGACAATAACCATGAATGTTGCACACAAAGCACTACAGAATTACTGGACTTACTTGATTTTTTTTTTTTTATGTTTTGTCACAATTAAAAGTTGAAGCTGACTTTGTTGTGTACGAGTGGTTTGTATCAACTATTCCCTTATTTTAAACCTCACTTACATGACCATATCTTATGTTTCATGTCTATAGTGATTGTTACAATTCTGTGCAACACAGTGTCAGTGTAATACTATTTGTGCTTGTATCACCAATTCTGTTTCTATCTCCTGTTGACAATCCATGACCACTTAAACCTTAGTTGGCTAAACACTGATCCTGTGCCATCATGGTGGGATTACACTGCCTACATGTTATTTTAAGGAACATACTCTTCTTAATAGGATCTAAGATGTGTTCACTGCCTGTTTGACCAACTGTAGCAGTTACTATAAGAGGCCACTGAGAGATAAGAGTAATACAGGAGACCACCTCCTGTTTCTCCAGTGATTATCTAGTGTGTTAGCCTTGAACAAAGACCAGTCTTCCCAGTGTGTAAAAGCTTACTTATATGTTTTATATACAGTACCAGTTAGACAAGGGAAACTCTTAATATGAACCATTCAGTCTATGGTACAAATGATTATTGGTCAGTCTTGTTTAGTTGATCAACAGAAAATAAATCCGTTTTGATAATTCATCATTTATGTAATTTCTGATGAGAAAAATGGCTTTTATTGCTCATAATTGTTTTATGAAGTATCTTTTCCATGTAAAAGTACCAAAAAATAAACTTGGTTTCACCTTTTCATATGAATAAATAAACTGAAGTTGTTCAGACGAAAGACCTCTGAAGGTGTCACTAATTGTTTCATTATTCCAAAAACCACGCCGTAAATTATTGGCTCTAGAAAATAATCAGCAGATTAATCCTGAATGAAAATAATTATTAGTGGCAATAAAATCGTTCAAAATTAGCTTCACCTCAAGCAACTACATAAATATTTGCTTTTATATTAATTTATCAATAATAACAATCTAATACATATCATATAATAGTACAGTGTTGTGAAAAACTATTGGACCAGCTCCTGGTTTCTTTTGTTTGTGTGTGTGTGTGTGTGTGTGTGTGGTGGTGTGTGTGTGTGTGTGTGTGTGTGGTGGTGTGTGTGTGTGTGTGTGTGTGTGTGTGTGTGTGTGTGTGTGTGTGTGTGGTGGTGTGTGTGTGTGTGTGTGGTGGTGTGTGTTTGTGTGTGTGGTGGTGTGTGTGTGTGTGTGTGTGGTGGTGTGTGTGTGTGTGTGTGGTGGTGGTGTGTGTGTGTGTGTGTGTGGTGGGGTGTGTGTGTGTGTGTGTGTGTGTGTGTGTGGTGGTGTGTGTGTGTGGTGTGTGTGTGTGTGTGTGGTGGGGTGTGTGTGTGTGTGTGTGTGTGTGTGTGTGTGTGTGTGTGTGTGGTGGTGTGTGTGTGTGTGTGTGTGTGTGTGTGTGTGTGGTGGTGTGTGTGTGTGTGTGGTGTGTGTGTGTGTGTGTGTGTGTGGTGGTGTGTGTGTGTGTGTGTGTGTGTGTGTGTGTGTGTGGTGTGTGTGTGTGTGGTGGGGTGTGTGTGTGTGTGTGTGTGTGTGTGTGTGGTGTGTGTGTGTGTGGTGGTGTGTGTGTGTGTGTGTGTGTGGTGGTGTGTGTGGTGGTGTGTGTGTGTGTGTGGTGGGGTGTGTGTGTGTGTGTGTGTGTGTGTGTGTGTGTGTGTGTGTGTGTGTGTGTGTGTAATCTAACTCCTAACTTGATCTTAACTTCTGTTCTCTGACAAGTCTAAAGGCTCCACCTGTGGCTCAACAGGGCTAAACCTTATTTACAGCTGACATTCTAGCTTGACATGTTAGCCTTTCTGACCAAATATTTCCATGAACTATGAAACCAGAAGAACTAAACTCAGTAACTAATCTAAGAACTAAAAGTCCCTTTGGAAAATTCCTGTTTCCCTTTCTACTGGATCTGAGGAAGTAGATGAGGAAAATTACAAAAACAAAACATTTTTATACGGTAGTTGAGGAAACGACACATGCTCCTAGAATATAAATATGAAATATATGAATAGAACTCTTTTAAACTAATTAACTCACTGTGTTCTCTCAGTGTCACTCCCTCAATCTCACTCTAAGTCAGTCAACTGCAGCTCTCTCACCACCGGCATAATAACAAACGGTGCTATTGGTGTGGCACACTGGGGCTCCGGGGGCTGGCAAGGTGTAACAATGCATTATGTAATAACAATGCATTAGGTGATATTTTGACAAAATGAAATAAATTTTCACTTCATTATGAAATAACACCTGCATTTTGTAATAATCTGCCACATTTTGTAATAAACAGCCTGAATGCAATATGTAATCAATTTCCCCTTATTTTGTAATAAATTATTACACATTGCAGTGGATATTACTCAGTGCAGGTGTTGCACTTTTTTTGGATGAAAATATAATAATATGTAATTACCAACTGCAATGTTCATTCATAAAAACAACAACATTATAATGTTTATTTTATGCATAGTGTGAAATCATTCTGACTCAAAATTCATTTAAAAAAAGATAATGTTTTAAAACTACAAACAATTTTAATGTATGAACATGGAATGTGTGTGTGACCATTTGGAGCTCAACAGGCGATCGAGAGTGGTACAGAATGAATGAAGTGAGGCAGCGGTGTTAGACGAAAAAAAGCTGTGAAACAGAGAAATGAATGAAAGCTATATATGTATATCACCTCCTAATGTTGTGACTAATACTTATGGTTTTACGTCATACCCTATTTGTTCTTGAAATATTCCAAAACTGAATGTTTTATTCAAAATAAATATTATTTTCACCCACCACAAAAATAAGCCTATTTATTTAGCTGTTTTCTCAAACTTTAATAAGGAAGAAGGCTGTAATAGTAATGTAATCATTTGCTTGACCAATGACCCTGCTCCCTGTCATTTGTGATAATTATGTGACTGCGTTGACATCTGATGTCTTTAAGCAAAAAGCTGTGCAGCAAAAGGACAAGTTAAAATAATAAACAATGCCGATGAGGCAGCAGAGCCAATCACTCTAATGTTATTCTATGGAACCATCCTCTAACAGCTCAAATTAAATCAGGTTCCCTCAGTCAAAATGCTGGTTTACTTCCTGAATTCCTCAAAAGATTTTTGGTGCCCTGGGAAACTTCCTTTTTTTGGAAATGCATTAGGGACAACACAAGTGTATACTTTTCATTTGAACAACCATTGGTTGGTTTTTTATAGTTCAATTGTTTTCTTTCTTACCTTAGATGGTGTTACTAAGAGCAGCAGGGCCACAGCCTC
Source organism: Chaunax sp. Z400 (assembly GCA_037577475.1). Taxonomy (NCBI): domain Eukaryota; kingdom Metazoa; phylum Chordata; class Actinopteri; order Lophiiformes; family Chaunacidae; genus Chaunax; species Chaunax sp. Z400. The sequence continues at coordinate 26,418,791 of CM075185.1, forward strand.
TGAGGTGGAGGCGGACATAAAAACGTGGCTCCAGAATGCAAGGGATCGGGACGGGGGAAGGAGCAAGAGGGCTAAAGGACAATTAATTCTTTTTAAACAGTATAGGGTCATATATTCAATGCTAATGTTAACTGTCATGTGGTTAATTTCTGAGTTGAAAGAAGTGAAGTTTCATGTTCAATTTTGTAAATTATATTTAAATTAACATTTTCTTTATTTTTTCTTTTAATTTAAGAATAAATAAATGTTAGTGTTTGAAACATATGCCTCTCACTTTATCACTGCCACTTCAACAAGTGCAATATTCTGCATATGCATTAATAATGGTTGTGTTATGATGCAGGTACACAGCCAAACTAATTTTGTTATTCAATAAGGACCCACATGGTATAGGCACACAGGCGGGCAACCCACACACAACCCACACACAGCCCAAAGTGTGTGGGTTGTGTGTGTTACGCATGTGTGACACTGTAGCCACACGTAGGCCCACAGTTTCCCCTTTGACTGGCTATGGAGCCTGTGTGGAGCCACTGTGGGCCTAGGTGGGGCTACAGTGGGAAAGCCCACAAAAAGCCCAAAGTATGGTCATACTGTGGGCAGGCAGTGGGCCACAGAGGGCAGCCCTGTGGGGCTGTCTGTGCACGGCAGAGACATCCTCTCCAGCATGGACCACATCAAGGATCGGGGTACTGAGGCAGTGATGAGTAGGTCTTCATCTCTGCTCACCTACTCTGGGGATTTGACCCACAGTGTCAACACCAAGAGCTTGAAGGTGTTTGCCCGGACATCTGTGACAACCTTCAGTCCACCTGAAAAATACTCTGGTATGTCAAATTGATATCTGGCTACATAAAACCTTTGCTTTAACTCTTAAATACATTTAAATTCAATTAGGCTTTGTTTTTACTAATCCCATAGCCAAAGCAAACCAGACACTGAGCTGCACATAAATTGATATCCATGGCCTCTGCCTCCTTCCAGCCTGCTGCTTTGTCCCAGCCTCCTATCTCCTTCATGGCTGCTTCCACCTCCCAGCCTCCTATCTCCTCCATGGCTGCTACCATCATGCCACATCCCAGTGTCTCCTCAGAGGTGGATTCATTATCTCCTAATGAGTATGGGGTCTGTAAAAACATGGTGTCTGGACACCAGACTCTAGAGCAGGCTTGACATGGGAAAGTTCAGGTCTCCCAAGAAGAAGTGGGAGTTCACTCCAGGGGTGCAGACTGAAGAGGCATGCATTCATTTCACTGGAGCATAGAGGTCAATCAAAGAAGTCTGCTAAAATGTTATAAAATATCTGGTTTCTGAGGCAAAATGTCTCCATGTTGTTAGATTAGTATTTTCCCAGGCTTGCCAATTTAGCCTTTAATTAAAGTTTGCAGTCACAAGCTGTAAAAAACAGCTAGCACAGGCTCATATTGTAGATCAGAGAAAGTGATACGCTCTATTGATTCAGTGATGTTATGAGACAAATATGGCTCCAATAAATTACCTTCAGTGGACAGTAATTGTCAGAGTTCACAGCCAGAATTGTGAGGACCCAAATGCAGACATATGACAGAGACACAGGGAGCTTTTCAGAGATTTAATAATCAACAAACTAGTAAACAGTCCAAGGTTAAAAAAACAAAGGCAGTCTACAACAGGAAACAGCATCAAAAGGGGAAAGACAGGCTCAGAGTTCAGAGACAGGCAGGTAATCTGTACACAGGTAATGCAAAAACAACAGATCCTAATCAAAAGACAGATGCAAAAGCCAACAGACAAACAGGAGTAAAAAAAAAACAAGGAAACTTACAGAATGCACACAAAACATGAGGAACACTGGAAAAATGGCTGGAACTTGTGAAGACATCCACAACTAACAGAGGGAATCACACAGACTAAATACACTGGGATAAGGAGGACAAACAGGTGGAACAGGGAGGAGGAGGAGACAACCACAGGTGGAGGTGATTACACAATCACACACTGGAGGAAAATATTAAAGGGGAAAACACAAGGAGGATACAAGACACAGAGGGAGAGGGAACCAGAACTGAAAACAGGGGCCTAAAACCAAGACAGGGGAAACTAAAGATCAAAACAGATCACAGGAAAAGATGACAGGAAGTGTAAAGTAAAAAACACAACATGGAGAACATAACTACCAAAATAAAAACAGAAACAGAAAACAACTGTCAAAATAAGACACTGAGCTCAAAACCATGACTGCAAAGATGATGGACCATTACTTAAGCTTCACATTTAGTAGATTAATGGTGTCTTGGCATCAAAATCCTGCTGTTAAAATTATTTGTATTCACAGTAGTGCATGAGCTGATCTACACTTCAGGGATGTCCCCTTTCTCCATTGCTATTTGTGCTTGTAATGGAGCCACAGATAACAAAACGGAAAATAGTTATGCATACTGGGCATATATCCAAATTATGTTAATATTACCAAATGTGATCATGCTATTATTGACCTGTGCCTGTTACAAGCTAAGAATGCATTAGCCACAGGTTGGAAGAGCACACTAATGTTAAGTATTAATCAATGTATTAAAGACATATCATGTGTTATGTGTTAACATATGTCATTAAAGGAAAGATGGGAGTGTTTGAAAAGATTTGGGGACGCTTATGGATTTTCTAAGTCAAAATATTAGTCATGATTAGTTAACCTGTTGAGCAGGATGGGTCAAATTTTGTTTTCAAAATGTTGTTCTCTTTTTGTACACGTCTCTTCAGTTCCATTGACTGTTTTTTTGTTGTTGTTGTTCTGCTTTTTTTGGTTTTCTCTACAATCATTTGTCTAGATTTGATGGTATACTGTATTTGCTGCCAAGGCTAAATTTCCCCTGTGTGTTGTAATTTGTTTTAATTTTTGTTATTTGAAATTTGTAATTTCTCAATTGGGACTGATTTCCTTCCTGGAACCCATAAAATATGATTTCCTAAATCTATTTATTGTCTTTCACTCTAGTGGCTGCAGAATGAGGGATGAAATCGTGTGTGGAGGCTGCAATAGAAAGCAAGGTAGTACATTACAACCGGGTATCTTTTTGTTATCAGGCTTCACTTAACCGAACAATCACGATCCTGCTTGTCTTGACTTGTTGAGTCAACACAGGTTTTCCCAATCCAGGCCTGAGCACAATCACATAAAATGGGCAGTGTTTGCAGCATATGACCAATCACAAACATGGATGAGTCTACAGGCCTGTTATCTTAAACTTAACATGCTCAGGAACAGGTCATGAGTTCAGAATAACAAATTTGAGTTACTTGTACTTTACTTGAGTATTTCCAGTTTGTGTTACTTTCAACTTCCACTCGGCTACATTTCAAAGGGAAATGTTGTATTTTTTAATCCACTGGATTTGTCTGAGAGCTTTAGTGGCCAGTTACTTTTCTAATTAGAATTTTTCATAGCCTTCCTGTCCAGTAAAAATTAAGAATCTCCTAATGTGATGATGGGCTGTTTTTTTTCTGAGCACATTAAAAGCTTACTTTTTTGAGGTTCTTGAAGGAAGGCGACACTAGAAAACATTACGATCCCATAGAATATAATGCATTGCTGTAGCATGGATGAATCCAAGGGTGGGGCCAGAGGGGCACTGGCTGTTGTTGCCTTACAGCAAGAAGGTCCTGGGTTCAAATCCAACTTGTGGACCTGGGACTTTCCTGTGTGGAGTTTGCATGTTCTGCCCATGTCTTAATGGGTTCCCTTCGGGTTCTCCGGCTTCCTCCCACCACCATAAACATGTAATATAGGTGAGTTGGTGACTCTAAATTGACCGTAGGACTGAGTAAGAATGGTTGTTTGTCTTTCTATGTGGTCTTGTGATGAACTGGCGACTTGTCCAAGGAGAACCCCGCCTCACGCCTAAAGTCAGCCGGGATAGGCTCCAGCCCCTCCGCGACCGTACACAGGATAAGCAGTTACAGAAAATGAATGAATGTTTCAGTCATGCCACAACCATCGCTCAGTAAATTTAATTATTGCTTGAAACAGTATGATGGAAGTGAGTCCTGGCTTGAATTCAGCATGTCATTAATGATAATGCATAATTCTTAGAATAGAAAAGAATTCTGCCTTTTTTCCCCCTGACTTTAAAAACAAACCCCCCCATTTTTTTAGACTTCTGATTTGAGCCTAGATGGGCAAAGACAGTGGATATGAATCAGTCATAAAAATGCACAATTATTCTAATTTGAGAGCAACACAATGTACATTGTGTCTGGTTTTGCATGAAGTCATAAATCCTTGTCTGTAAACACAACATTCGAAGATGCCCTCACTTCAGTGGCTAAGCTAACTCTCAGTTTTTCTGTTCTAAACTGTTCTATATGCTGTAATAATATATGTGGCTTCTGTATTATGTTTTCTGCACCTCAGTTTAAAATTCAATAAATATGAAAATTAATGATTTTTATTTCCTATGCTTTTTTGATGAACACAATTTGCAAAATATATCTAATTATGTGTGTCTTTTCCCAAAGCTATAGAGCCAACAGCAAACAAGGAATGAAATGTAGATAGCTCTTATTGAATAAGGAAATGTGCATGGATGTTGGACATATTTGCCCCTCTTTATAGAATGTGGCCCCTTAGAAAAATCCGAGATCCGCCCCTGGATTGAACTAACAATCTATAAAGTAGTTACTATGACCTCAACCTCGGCTAGTAAGTCTGAAACAGCAGCACTGATAAGCAGATTATTACAGTCGTGGGTACCATGACTACGACGGCTTGTGCGCCTTATGGAGGATACTGCTCTCTGATTGGCTAAACGCTTAGAGCACAAAGTCCTTCATGCAGGTGTCGGAGCCGCTCACTCACCGCTTCCTCACTGGCACACGAGGCAGAAGATGGACTGTTGGAGAATGTAAGGAGATTCAAACAGGTATGTGGTCAATTAAAACTATTTTCAACACAAAACTCGACTTCAAGTTAGCTTTAACAACCTTTATATAGATAGTTAAAGTCGGCTTTCTTCCGACGTTAATTAAGAGGTCAATATATATACAGTAACTCGTAAGTCAATGGTATCAGTAATAATGATGATATGAACTATTTTTATTCACTAATTCCCTGTTTTCTTATCATTTTTGTTGCCACTGATTATTATCTCCGACTTCATATGGACTTAATATGTGTGTATCATATAGCTATCTAATTTTCTGACCGTGTTAATATCGATACGTCATCTTTATAACGTGTCATCTTTCGTGTTTTATAGCTTCAGGATATTGCAGATTAATTTTAGTTGTCTTTTAAGTGTGTTTTTTCTGATGTTTTATATAGTTTGTATATAATGTATTTGGGGCCGGTTATCTTTAAATACTTATTAATCATAATGAACACTGAGGAATCTGAAGGGAGAGTGTTGGCCAGGTAGTGAGGATTAAAATAAACGTGGAAAAAATGAACAGTGATGTTTGAACCCAGTTACACAATCCACTTCAAACAAAGCATTAAGGATTATAAAACCTGGGCCAGTTGCTCTTTTATAGCCCCAATCAAAACAAAACTGCAACTGTGTTACTGGACCAGAGATAAGTGTTCAGACGACTTTAGAGCAAGATGTATTGCCTTGACCTCTGCTTTGTGGTCAGAGCGAAGCTCATCCTGTTTTGTGGTGGCTGCCCCTGTCTTGATGGGTGTATCAATGTTATTATGAAATTACCGTATGTTGTATTCTCATCAGTGTTTAAGATTCTGGAAATGGTCTACAGGAGTTAATCACTATGCTCCTATTAGTCTGAAGGACAACAAACTCGTTGCACTGAACACTTAACAGCACAGGAACCATATAATTCACACAAAAAATCAATAGGTTTCAAGTTTGAAATTTTTTTTCAGTTGGTCACAGCAGCTGCCCTTTTCATTTGCATGTGATCATCCCAGATTGTGTCAGTTTTAAACACCATGAATGTTATCTCAGAGCTGTTTGAGATTCATATCCTGACCTGCATGCAACAGGACACATGGGACATTTACATATGGCCAGGCGATAGGGGCTTTAAAATTTCAAACAATTCCACCTTTGATCAGTGCCACTGAGAACCCCGAAACCACATCATCACATTCTCTTTCACCTCAAGCTGATGAGTCTATGTCATTGGCATCAAATGACACAGTAATCCTCTCAGTAATCTCCTGAGTCTGTGTCATCTGGAAAGAAGCAGTGGCCAGAAGAATTTCAAATCCCCACATTTTCATTTGACACAGAGCTGCAACTAGAGAAGGGGAATAATGAGCATCACGTGAGCCACAAAATGTTGACTGTTAGCCCCTGAATCAAGTCTGATATCCTGAATAGGTTAGCAGAGGAAATGTACAAATACAAGGCCTGTCCAGAGGATTCACATTTCTGCATAGTTGCAGAGGCCTTAATTAGGAAGCACCCTTGTTTGAAAGAGCCCGGCTCATTCAATGGCTGCCATGGTTGGAAACAGCGACTGAAGTACAAAATGGGAAACTACAGGACTCGGCTCAGACTGCAGGGGTGTCCTCAGCTGTCAGTGAATTCCCTTAAATCCAAAGATACAGCAGATGCTTTCCCTGCTAGAAGTAAACTTCTATCCATCCTTCTCAGTTGGAGAGACTCTGAAAAGCCTTGAAAACCAGAGACTTGAACTTGTGACAGACATCAGGATAAGAAACATTGAAAGAGTCATCGCGGACAAAACATTTGTCTACAGACGGCAGGAGGTGATAAATGAAGAACCCAGCATTAATGATTTCAAGGACAGATGGCCAGCACTATTCCAACAGAAAGAGGTCATAACTGAGCTGAAATGATAAGTCTGTATCTTGGTGGTGTTATATTGAGCTTTTATGCAATGCTCGTAATATTGAGGTGTTGGAGATTAAAATAACACTGCTCTCATATAGAATTACATTTTTCTGTTTCCATATTATTCTTTGCGTCGTTGTACAAACATGCTTTAGTGGTCATTTTGTGAAAGCTGTGATGGTATACAGGTCGAAGCCAGCTGGATTTCTTTCCTTCAGGTTACCATATTCACTCTCATTTGTTTTTTGTTTTAGATCGATGCAGTTCGACGAAGTTTGAAAAATTAAAATTCATCAAGATTTTATTGCCCTAGACTGAGGACATTCATCTTCACAGAAAGTGTGTCCTGAAAGCTCTCATATTTTACTTTTCTACATTTTACTAATGGCTGAAACAAATAATTCAGTTGGAATAACTTAAATTTTTAAGTTGGCTTGTGCCAAATTTAAGTTGAATTAATGAAAACTGTTAATTTCAAACCACTCACAATTGTTTTATTGTTTTATTAGGATCCCCATTAACTGCCAATTTAATGAGCGCTATAGTCTTCCTGGGGTCCTTGCAAGAATACATTACAACCAAATATAATACAGAGCATCATTAATAATTAAGTATAAAGTAAAAACAAGAATTCATTAAGATTAGTGAAATAGAAAAAAGAATGAAAATGTCAGGGGAAAAAAGTAATATAGCGTAATAATATTTAAAAAATAGCGTAAATATTTGTGGAGGAAAACAAAATAAATCAACTGTCAATCATATGGTCATCAACAACAGATTGCTCTTCAATATCTTTTAAAATTCATATTTATTCTGTGCTTGCTTTGTGGATACTGGTAGTTTGTTCCAATTAAATATGGCTCTGTAGCACACAGTGGACTTGAAATGATAATTTCTAGGTTGAGGGAGTACCGGGTCACCACCTAGTGCCTGTCTGGTGAAATGAGTGTGACTGTTTCCTACATAAACTAGTTGATCAGCTAAAAATGGGGGATTCTTTGTGGATCAAACACTTGTAAAAAAAAAAAGAAAAAAGAAAGCCTTACAAGCAGTCTGCACTCCACAGTCAGCTGTGAGAGGCTTTTATGCATAACGGTCACGTTTGTTCTGTATAAGCATTGAAGAACAAGCCTGCTGCTCTGTTTTGTGCCTGATGAAGTTTGTGAAGCTCCTTCTGTGATGCTGATGACTGTATGATGGGACAATAATCTAGATATGACAAAACAAGTGACTGTACTACCTGGTTAAGAATCGAAGGAGGTATGTATGTAACACATTTCCTTGCCATAGCAATACCTTTACTCCTTTTTGCCACTATATCATCAATATGAGCTGCCCAAGACAAGTGGGAATCCAAAGTAATGCCCAATCATTTGGTTTGACGAACTTGTTTTATATGCAAGCCATCAATTGATAAATTTAAGGGAGCATCGTTTGTTACTTTGAACTTGGTTCCAAAAATAATGGATGTTGTTTTTGCTATGACACACTCATAATATTAAGTGTGTCTGACTTAAAGGAGTTGTGTTAATCTAATTTATAAATTTAGTTTAAAATTACTTCATTTAATTACGTGTTACCAGTTGAAGTAATTTTTTAAAGTTCATCCAACAATTCTCTCTTCACAAACATTCTCAACATGTGTTTATGGTATAAAAGTGGTACACTGCTCATGTCATCACAAAACATGACTCAAGTTATTAAACTTCCTCATATTTGGATCATTCTAAGGAAAGACTTGAGAGCATAGAATAATTCTAGTGCCTCCCTTATGAAATTAATGCATTGCTTTTTCATGACATACAGGAAATGTATGAATCTACAAAATCTAAAATCCTTTTTTGAAACCAGATTTTCATTGTTATGTATGTTGTATGATTCAGTCTTAATTTCTAAAATATGGTTGTGAATAAAACTTACACCAAATGTAAACATAAAGATTCACCGTACTGGAGAAATAAGTAGGTGTGAATGAAAAATGTTACATTTAAGGTGAAACTAAACCGTACAGTCATAAAAACACCATCATGTTAAAGGTTTATGCTAAATGTTAAAAGTTCTACATTTTAATAAAGAGGGCTTGTGGTGCTTAAAGCGTCAAAATATTTCATTTGTTTCTTCTGTTTGCACCGGAAAAATGTCTTAAATTGCACAGCACATTTTTTTTAGTTGTATATTTTTCAATATCCGATAACTAATTAGTTTTATTTGTATGTACGCACAAAGTTTCAAGCCATCACATCAAGGCTCCAAATGGATTTCTGCCATTGATCAGAAATGTTGCTCATTCAGCCAATTCATTAATTGATCTAACTAACATTTTAGTTTCCAATGCCATGTCTAACTTTTGGATATTCACTTCAATATTAGGGCGGTCACTGAGATTAAAAAAACTAAAATCTCAATGTATTTGTTTTTTCAAGCTTGGAGACAATTCATGATTTGAATCTCTCTTTTTTTCATATAAACAACAGAGAGACTAAAATATTTAATGTAGGCCTACATGTGAAAAGCCTGGGTAACTCAGGACAGCTTTAAGCTACATGACTGTTACTGAAAGTCATCAATGTTTGCAAGTTGTTCACTCAATTTAGACATTTAACATCATCCAAAAACAGAAATCCACACCAATCAAAGCAGCTGACACATCACCTAGCTCCAGTTAAGTTGTGATACTGGTTTATTTTTGTTCCTAGTAACAAGTAACATATCCTGTATTTGTGCTTTGTTTAGGTTGAGGAGAGAACTTCAGCCAATGAGACGTTCGGCCAGCTGATTGACCAAATCAGGGAAATCATCCACACTCACTGCCATCATCATGGGGGTTTGCTATGACACCCTAAAAGTTTACCACCACAGCTGGTGGACTGGAGACCCACAATACATGGACCATGTGTCATTTTAGCCCTCAAATGACAAAGAATAGACACATAGACTAGTATTTCACAGTTTCAATACAAACAGTGTGACTCAAATAGAATGTCAGCAAACAATAAATATTCATTCAGTGAAAAATGAATCTTCTCTGTCCATGAATTCATCATCCAGACAGCAGGTCCCTGTTACACTGCTTCTGTGGTAAACATTAACAACCACTAGATGGCAGACATGTCTCAGCACTTCTTCACAATGCAACTCTGTGTCCTGACAAAAATCTCAGCATATTCAACATGAGAATGTTCTATAAAAACATACTTATGTAGAAAACTAAAGCACAGCTGTGTGTGAAAATAATGAATAACCAGCAGGGTTGTTGTAGACCTGCATTTAAGGATTATTCTTTGGAGATCTACAAGTCAAAATAAAATATTAAAATATAATAATGTTGCTGCTGTTTGTAAAATTAATCAAATAGTATTTATAATATTGGAGTCACCAGTTACAACGGATGACGTCACGATTATGACATCAATTGGGGTAAATCGTGGCACTGCATTTCTGAGCAAAAAATCCAACCTGAACATGCAATCAAATGTTTTTGTTGGTGTCGGATCTTTAAATTTCCACATTTCTGATTTATACAACACATCATACGCCTCAGTTGTTTCTTGACCAGATGCCCTGGAGCAGTAACCTGATGGAAAAGAGATGAGTTATGTGTCCCTAACATGTCTGCAGAATCTTCAGTGTATTATATAAGAACATGAAGTCCAGCAGCATAATGAGGCTTTGTGTGAACTCTAACCTTTATTAAAAAAAAACATGTTAATGTTCTCTTTTCCTCTTAAACTATAACCTACTATCCATGAAACGTACCTCCAAAAGAGGAAGTTCATGCTCTGCATGGAACAAAAGACCCTTTTGGAAATATTTTTTTACATGCTTCTTGTTGTTGCATTTGACTTCTTTTGGACTCAGCCCTGCCACCAACACTACAAACCTGCAACCACTGGAACACATTTAGCATATCTGGGGCCTCATTGATTTTTCTTTGCCTCTATATCTAAACAGTCTTTGAAACTGATGACTCGGCTCATATTGGAGCTGTTCATGCATAAGAGGATGTTTAACAGCGTCATAGCAGTAATTCAAAGGTAGATCTAGTGGGCTCAGACACTCTGTGACAACATGCCTCTCTAGACCCCCTTATTATATATAAATGTTGAGTTTTCTTCCTGAATCCACATCAAGCTGTCACTCTTCTCTTCTTTATTTTTTTTGTGCTGTTTTTTCTTTTTTCTTTAACCATAACAGTTTCTCTAACACAACAGGTACTGTGTATTTTGTATTACCGAAGACATTTATTCTCTATATTTCATGACGTTTCTTCAAATTATTGAAACAGAGTTCCTTTGGATTGCAAAATGTTGTATTGTCAGGGTAAAAGTGTCTATTTGTGTCGCTGCAAAGCAGGGAAACCAGATAAAGTTGATATTTATATATATCAAATATACATTTATTGAAATGGTTCAGTCTGTAAGCATCTCATTAGTCAGTGGATGGATGGATAGATGGCAGATTTATTTATGTTGAACATAAAGTCAAAAATAAACAAGTACAAATTTAAAATGTCAATACTATTAGATTATTGTTTGAAGGAAATAAACAAGGCTTTACCTCAACAGCAAGATTTTTTTATTTTTTATTTTATGAAGAATTCACACTTCAGGTGAATCAGGTCAAAATGAGAGCCTTAGTCTCACAGATGTAATGCCGTGCGCCCACACAAACAATATCATCCCAGCTTTTCAACCAGTCCTTCCCTCCAGTACTTTTGGGGGGGGCAATGGCTACACAGTCTTGCCCTGTCTTGTACGTGTCCCACCAGGCCACAACGTTGTTTGGCTCCCCGTCCTTCCAGTACGTTACAGGGTACTTGACTGGGCGGCCATTGACCCAGAAAAAGGTGCCTTCCTTTACCTTATCCCGCAGGCCAATCCACGCTGAATGGAAATTGCTCTTTGGATGCTGCTGTCGATACTGCAAAGTCATGTCTGTGAGGAGTGCCTGGTCTTCTTCATCTCTCACAACAGCTAGGTCACCCCCAAATCTAAGGCACGTCCTACGAGCGTTATTCCAATTCTTTTCTTCCTGGGACAAGTGGAAGCAGTGGCCATTGTGTTCAGTCCAGCCAGGTATGCAGCGTGAACACTGGAGTGTGGTGCTGTCACAGAATCCCCAAATGAAGGATTGAATGTTGGTGGAAAGGATGGAGCGCATGCGTTTATTTTGCTCTGCAAGCTCGACGGAGGTTTGCTTTTCATTGCGGAACAGCAGGCGCCACCGTTCTCTGTCTTTGAACAATGTGAAGTTGTTCTCCAGTGACAAAATCTGCTGCAGCTTCAGTTGTCCAATCTCCTCTTCCATAAGCTTGGTGTTCCAAGCAGTGGATAACTCCTTCAGCTTCAGTTGTCCAATCTCCTCTTCCATAAGCTTGGTGTTCCAAGCAGTGGATAACTCCTTCAGCTTCAGTTGTCCAATCTCCTCTTCCATAAGCTTGGTGTTCCAAGCAGTGGATAACTCCTTCAGCTTCAGTTGTCCAATCTCCTCTTCCATAAGCTTGGTGTTCCAAGCAGTGCATAACTCCTTCAGCTTCAGTTGTCCAATCTCCTCTTCCATAAGCTTGGTGTTGTTCCAAGCAGTGGATAATTCCTCCACCTTCTGCTGCAGTTCTGCTCTCATTTGATCTTGAGTATTGGCCATAATGAAATATAAGACCGTTGCAGCGACAACTGCCAGCAGCAAGAATCCAAGGGCCACCAGAAGACCAACTGTCAACATTTTACGGTTGCATCGCAGTCTGCTATTGCGGTCTGGAACTTCTCCTCTGCCAAAAGAAAAGTGATGAAGAGATTTTATGAAAATCAAAGGTTCTAGAAGCAAACTGATCTTAAAAGTTATGAAAACTCACATATTTTCATCATTATCAGATTTTTTCTAAAGTATGCTAGTCTCATAGCAACCACCCAGCCACATCCAATTAAATATAGGAATTAAATATATTGGTACATTTGACCATTAAATTGGTTAAAAGTCCCCATACATAACGTTCTTTTATGAAACCAACATATATTATTTGATATCAATTGCTGGACTTGTCAAAACTTCCTCAGAATAAACAATAAGAAAAAAGTAAATAAGAGTAAAGTAGTTTAAAGTTCATTAACTTACCCCTGCTCTGCGTCCAGCTCATCGGTTATTTCTTCATGTTCGATTGGTCTGTTGTTGTCTTCATCAATGATTTCCTCATTTCCTTCAATCTCATTGGCATTTTCATCCATCGTTCGATCATGCTCATCGATGGTTTTGTCAGGCTCAATGTTATTGATGTTTAGTCCTGTGACCTGTTCGTTTGGTGCTGTCTCTTGGTTATCGATGTTTATGACCTGATCGATTGGATCAATTACATGGTTATCGATGTTTATGACCTGTTCGTTTGGTGCAGTCACATTGATATCGATTATTATGTCTTGATTGTTTGGATCGTCAGACATGTCGATAATTACGTCCGCCATATTTTCTCAGCTCTCGGTTTCTACTCTGTAATGATATTATGTGATGTTTGCTTATTTATTCTGGAGGTTAGAAGGTTTCGTTCCATTAACACGTCCTTACGTGTCTCCATAGCATCGCTCCCTGTGACGCGCAGCACCGGACTCACCCGTGCGGGATCACGTTGCTTCACGCTGAACAACATCTCGCGTTATTAACTGAAGTTAACCATAGCTCAGTTTTCTTCACTTGAATTTTCCCTGTTTAGCTGAAATAATAAATCGGATTCATGAGATAGTTTGAATAGCAGGAGGAAACCACCTCTGACGTCAGCAGTGCTTCTGGATGAAATGTTTTATCAACATGAGTTTGCAGGTGTTTCCTACCAGGGCCGTTGCTACTTGGACCGTCAGTGACTCTTTTCTGTCCGTCACTCTGATACAAGGTAAATGAAATGCAAGACAAAACCGTATATATGGCTAAATAATGTATTATATTGAATAAAACAGTACCCACCGGAATAGGTTTAAGTGTGTTGCTTAACCGATCACTGAGTTATGCTAACATTAGCGAGTTTTCACTTAGCACAATATTTCTGATGTATTTTGCTGGTTTTGTGCAAAAAATGTCAGTGTAATGTTGAATCCACTAGTGTGTAAGATTTATAATAAACTAAATAGTCCAGTGATACTATGGATGTATCTTATAAAGCCACCGTGTGCCCTGCTGCTATATGCTATTTATTGCTAGCTACATTGGCCCATGAACTAATGTAACGTAAGCTAAATTAGATCATCACGGGGAATTGACCGGTGTCACAATTTGATGACTTTATTTACTAGCGGACAGTGGCAATTTATGGGTGGAAACATCGTGGTGTAATATGCATCAGAAAGTTTTGTATCTGTAATCGTGTATTGTTGTCGTTGCTAATAAGCATTAGCATATAAGAAGCAAACCCGAACGATGTATGCTACGTTAGCTTGTCACGTGTTCAGTGTGTGTTTGTTGACAACCTTGGTGCACAGCATGGCTGCATTTGTTGAAAATTTCTCAGGGTCATATGTATGTAGATTTTGCACTGCTAAAAGGTCAGACTTCCAGACTAAAGAAGTTAGAAGTGGTGTATTTACTCTGAGAACAAAAGACATTCATGCAGATCATTTGCATCCTGGCGGATAGTGAATTGCCCAGTTATTATGGTGTGAAATGAAACTGTGTTTTGACAAAGTACCTCTCACATTTTGATGTTACCACTGGGTTTCCTCCAGATATTCCTTTTTGAAGGAATTGTTCCTTTTGAACTTTCACTTTGCCTAAATGTATTCTTCCAAAAGTACTTCACATTATTCACATTGAATGAAGCAATATCATCTTTCAATGTACAAATACATGTATTTGTAAATGTACAAATACAAGGCCTGTCCAGAGGATTCACATTTCTGCATAGTTGCAGAGGCCTTAATTAGGAAGCACCCTTGTTTGAAAGAGCCCGGCTCATTCAATGGCTGCCATGGTTGGAAACAGCGACTGAAGTACAAAATGGGAAACTACAGGACTCGGCTCAGACTGCAGGGGTGTCCTCAGCTGTCAGTGAATTCCCTTAAATCCAAAGATACAGCAGATGCTTTCCCTGCTAGAAGTAAACTTCTATCCATCCTTCTCAGTTGGAGAGACTCTGAAAAGCCTTGAAAACCAGAGACTTGAACTTGTGACAGACATCAGGATAAGAAACATTGAAAGAGTCATCGCGGGCAAAACATTTGTCTACAGACGGCAGGAGGTGATAAATGAAGAACCCAGCATTAATGATTTCAAGGACAGATGGCCAGCACTATTCCAACAGAAAGAGGTCATAACTGAGCTGAAATGATAAGTCTGTATCTTGGTGGTGTTATATTGAGCTTTTATGCAATGCTCGTAATATTGAGATGTTGGAGATTAAAATAACACTGCTCTCATATAGAATTACATTTTTCTGTTTCCATATTATTCTTTGCGTCGTTGTACAAACATGCTTTAGTGGTCATTTTGTGAAAACTGTGATGGTATACAGGTCGAAGCCAGCTGGATTTCTTTCCTTCAGGTTACCATATTCACTCATTTGTTTTTTGTTTTAGATCGATGCAGTTCGACGAAGTTTGAAAAATTAAAATTCATCAAGATTTTATTGCCCTAGACTGAGGACATTCATCTTCACAGAAAGTGTGTCCTGAAAGCTCTCATATTTTACTTTTCTACATTTTACTAATGGCTGAAACAAATAATTCAGTTGGAATAACTTAAATTTTTAAGTTGGCTTGTGCCAAATTTAAGTTGAATTAATGAAAACTGTTAATTTCAAACCACTCACAATTGTTTTATTGTTTTATTAGGATCCCCATTAGCTGCCAATTTAATGAGCGCTATAGTCTTCCTGGGGTCCTTGCAAGAATACATTACAACCAAATATAATACAGAGCATCATTAATAATTAAGTATAAAGTAAAAACAAGAATTCATTAAGATTAGTGAAATAGAAAAAAGAATGAAAATGTCAGGGGAAAAAAGTAATATAGCGTAATAATATTTAAAAAATAGCGTAAATATTTGTGGAGGAAAACAAAATAAATCAACTGTCAATCATATGGTCATCAACAACAGATTGCTCTTCAATATCTTTTAAAATTCATATTTATTCTGTGCTTGCTTTGTGGATACTGGTAGTTTGTTCCAATTAAATATGGCTCTGTAGCACACAGTGGACTTGAAATGATAATTTCTAGGTTGAGGGAGTACCGGGTCACCACCTAGTGCCTGTCTGGTGAAATGAGTGTGACTGTTTCCTACATAAACTAGTTGATCAGCTAAAAATGGGGGATTCTTTGTGGATCAAACACTTGTAAAAAAAAAAGAAAGCCTTACAGGCAGTCTGCACTCCACAGTCAGCTGTGAGAGGCTTTTATGCATAACGGTCACGTTTGTTCTGTATAAGCATTGAAGAACAAGCCTGCTGCTCTGTTTTGTGCCTGATGAAGTTTGTGAAGCTCCTTCTGTGATGCTGATGACTGTATGATGGGACAATAATCTAGATATGACAAAACAAGTGACTGTACTACCTGGTTAAGAATCGAAGGAGGTATGTATGTAACACATTTTCTTGCCAGGGCAATACCTTTACTCCTTTTTGCCACTATATCATCAATATGAGCTGCCCAAGACAAGTGGGAATCTAAAGTAATGCCCAATCATTTGGTTTGACTCACTTGTTTTATACGCAAGCCATCAATTGATAAATTTAAGGGAGCATCGTTTGTTACTTTGAACTTGGTTCCAACAATAATGGATGTTGTTTTTACTATGACACACTCATAATATTAAGTGTGTCTGACTTAAAGGAATTGTGTTAATCTAATTTATAAATTTAGTTTAAAATTACTTCATTTAATTACGTGTTACCAGTTGAAGTAATTTTTAAAGTTCATCCAACAATTCTCTCTTCACAAACATTCTCAACATGTGTTTATGGTATAAAAGTGGTACCCTGCTCATGTCATCACAAAACATGACTCAAGTTATTAAACTTCCTCATATTTGGATCATTCTAAGGAAAGACTTGAGAGCATAGAATAATTCTAGTGCCTCCCTTATGAAATTAATGCATTGCTTTTTCATGACATACAGGAAATGTATGAATCTACAAAATCTAAAATCCTTTTTTGAAACCAAATTTTCATTGTTATGTATGTTGTATAATTCAGTCTTAATTTCTAAAATATGGTTGTGAATAAAGCTGTATAGAAGAATTCAGAATTCACTCTCTTCTTATCATGGAGTTGTAACATGTAAGCAGGAGAACTCATCTGTGATGTTTGTTTGTCAGCCTTTTAGTCAGGGTGGATTTGGCTGCTCCCAGATGTACAGCAGCAGTTTTGGTGGAGGATTCAGAGGACCGGGTGGACAGCCTATAGTCAACTACAGTCAGATGCCTCTGGGACCCTACGTCAGCGGTAAGGATCAACATTTACAGTCAGAGCCTATCCCAGCTGACTTTGGGCAAGAGGTGGGGTTCACCCTGGACAAGTCACCAGGTCATCACAAGGCCATATAGAAAGACAAACAAACATTCACACTCACACCTACGGTCAGTTTGGAGTCACCATTTCACCTCTACTGCATGTTTTTGATGGTGGGAGGAAGCCGGAGAACCTGGAGAGAACCCATTAAGACACAGGGAGAGAACCCATTAAGACACGGGGAGAACATGCAAACACCTCACAGAAAAGTCCCAGGTCCTCAGGTGGATTTGAACCCAGGACCTTCTTGTTGTCAGGCAACAGCACTACTCACTACACCACCATGCCGCCCCATTCTAACCTTTCCTTCTCTGTATTTATGTCATAATTTCTATAATCATTCAGAATGTATTTATGTCATAATTTCTATAATCATTCAGAATGTATTTATGTCATAATTTCTATAATCATTCAGAATGTATCTATATCATAATTTCTATAATCCTTCTGAATGTATTTATGTCATAATTTCTATAATCCTTCTGAATGTATTTATGTCATAATTCCTATAATCATTCTGAATGTATTTATGTCATAATTTCTATAATCATTCTGAATGTATTTATGTCATAATTCCTATAATCATTCTGAACCATGTGAAACACTGTCTGACACTCACAAAGAAGTCAGATAGTGAAAACAACACACAAAGTCATACATGTTTTTAACAAACCCTCCAGTGAGAAAAGTTGTTAAATATGTTGCTAAATATTCTATTTAAAAGGAACCACTAAGATATGACTTCTCTTTACTCTCTAGTGTCCACAAATGGCCCTCCACCACCTTCAAGCCATTTGGACAAGAAGTCACTTGACTCCTTGAGAGATGTGGCCACGCCTGACCTCAAGTCAGGCAAACCTAGTGATGTCATCTGTATTGAGGACTAGAACATCTCTGCACCACTGACCTGAGGTCAGAAACTCCCAGGGATGGATTCTGTATGGATGACAGCTGCCTCATCTCTTCTACCACATCCTCCTCTTTCTCCTGCTCCTACCTGACTCCAAGTCTCCAAAATCCAGCTCTCTGACTACGGATAAGGCGATTCACCTTCTGATTCATGCAGTTGTATCTATCTTAACATTTGCACTTTTATCTCTCAAGTATTCCATAGGAGTATTTCAGCAAATATTTGCTTTTGTTAAGCTGAGCTGGAGAGCTGAGGATAAGGCGGCAAAATGAAGCAGCTTTTCTGAAGGGGGACTTTTTTCCAGCCCTGCACTAAAAGGTGAAACTCAAGCGAGTTGGCATGACTGAGTTTCTCTCCATTGGGCTCATTCTGACCTTGGAAATGTGCATTTTGTTCATAGCAGCCTCGACTTCTTTGTTCTGTGTGCCCCTGTTGCTTTTTTCCATCTGCCTAGTCACTGTGACTGTGCTCCACTGGAGCGTGTTCCCTGTGAAGAGGAGTTAAAGATGTCTTTAGTCATACTTTGATTGGAGGCGGATTTCCTGATATTCTTACTTTAAATGAATATGTGTTTGGTCATTCATGTGGTAATCGGTGGATTAATTATTTATTTTAAGGCATTCAAACTGTTCTCATGTATGCAGTAGCTGGACAAAGTCTGCCTGAATCCCTTAAAGACTGCCACCTGGTGGTGACGTGGAGAAATTACTCTCTGCCAAGCCTGCACACACACAGAGTCCACATCGTCTGAGGATTGGCTTCTTGTGCCGCGTCTACTCAAAGACAGCTGTTTATTTGACCTCACATAGGTCTAACCATGCTGAACATGTGTATACAGACATGGATGGAAGTCAGGATTCCTGACTCAGATGAAGATCAAGCAGAGAAGAAAAAGCTGCAGACGAGGCAAAAATGATTTTTAACACATTTCAGAGAGGTATTTCTGTGTCTGCTAGAATATTTGTGGTTCTTATTATATTTGAATGTTACTAGTGGCTGTAGAGTTTAACCCTGGGGCCATAACCAGTGGGACTGCACTATAAACAGGAACTCATCTGGTCGACATCCACATACAGGCCTGTAATGTTCAGGCCCAACTGAGAACAGTGGAAAGTGGCCTTTTTTCCCTCTCGCATACATCCCAGGGACTTTCCCTGTTCCTTTTCCTCATTAGAACTGAATAAGAACATGTGTGCTTATGGCGCATAAGTCTAGTATTGTTGCAAAATGAGCTTTTTGTCAGCTTATTTTTACGTTAAGGTAAAGTAAGAAGTATTTGGTGCCATTAAGGAAGATAATCCAGGACCATTTGTTCTTCGATGCAGTCCATTTCCTTCACAGAGGTGAAGACTGGGATTGGTCGTGTCTCAGTCTCAACCTACATTTGAAGGAAGTTTCACAGCATTACTCGTCTGGTGTATTATGGTTCTGATATTTGTGCTGTATAGCAACTGAATGAACAAGTGAATTGTCATCTTTTTATTTGTATTCTGTGTATTTGATCAGTGTGTTTTAATAAATCTTCTGGACAACATTGCGCCATTTTTCTTTTGTGTAGAAGCCTGTAGACGAGTGAGGAAGCAAGTTGAGGAGGATCTGATTTAATTGACAAAAGTGATTTTCCTGACTTGACTTCCCATTACTCTGTGTTCATGGTGCAGCATCCTCCAGCGCTGCATGTCACATTCAGTCTGCAGTACTGGAAATATGATAAGAGGCAGGAACATAAACACTTAAATCACTAAGGAACAAAAATAGCCAACAGAAGCCATTCACAGAGGAGTCACAGACTCAGTGGTGGAAATGGTCACATTTGACTCAGGGAACTAAACTTGGGTGGTGTTTAAGTTATTTAAAATTACAAAGATTGCAGAGATCAACTATTTTCACAATGCATTTGGATTTGATGAATGACAGACTTGATGACACCACTTATTCAGCCTCCATTAAGATGTTCTGGGCTCTTATGCTCTTATGGGGCAATTGTTGGGTCTCTGTAGAATAAGGAGTACGGTTTAGACCTGCTCTCTTTGCAAAGTGCCTGGAGATAACTTTTGTTGTGACTTGGCACCATATAGATAAAATTGACTTGATTCGAGCACTGTAATGTATAGCGATGTTCTGGTGATCTGAATGTCATTAAATAAGGATGCATCCATACATTTTAATGTGGCAGAATTGTCGTTATCTTCACCAATATAATTTAAATGAGGAGAGACAAGTCAATGAAGTTAAATTAATAATTTATTGCAGCAGATAATATGTGATAATTAGTCTGTCAGAAAGTCTTTGGCTCTTAGATTCTTCAGGAGATTTTGATTAAAGAGTATTTTACCTGAGCAGTTGCAAAATTAATCCCCCAATAAAGTCCAGATACTGGTGGTGGTGGTGGCTGATGACTGCTGAGACTGATGAGGCTGGTGAAATCATGAAGGTGGTGGATCTGTGGAGATCGGGTGGTGATGGGGAGGTGAAGGGGCACGTATAACAGCAGCATGAATGAAATAGAGGTACAGAGAGATTCATACTTAAAAACAGCAGCAACATGATGCTAACAATGAAGGTGTGTCACTGTGCTACAGTATAAGATAGATGTGGCCAGCTGATGTGAGCAGCTGATAACTCAGTTGACAGCCCCAGACAACGACAGCAGGAAATTCAAAGTGATCACATGTGAGAGGTGTGAATGGCAGGATGGTAAGAGAATAAACTACAGCGGAGGTGGTGCGCAAAGATATAGTCTGACTATTGCTAAAGCTTCATTATAACTAGTGCATGACTAAGACAAAGGCACAGTACACACAGATGCACATGTGTAGGGATGGATATAACATTTTAATGGTACTCCTCCTTTATTGATACTGCCTATCCAACAGTACTCTTGTTAATTAGTTTTATTGTTTGTTTTGCTTGTTTTTTAAGAGATAAAGTAAACAAATTAAAAACAAGTTAACATAAAATAATATATGACATATAAATACATATGACAAATTATTCCCACAATTAAAGCTGCTTTATTTTCTCATATAGTTTAACATTCTTGAGTAGCAACAGCAGGTTTATAAGGGTTATATTAACCCTTGGATCCACAAGCTATCCAAGCCCCTTCCAATATACCATGTATGCAAGTGTGATTAAGAAAAAAATAAAGACATACTATAATGATACTTTTATTAAAATTATTATTTTAGCAGTAATTTGGACCAATCAACAATGCATGTAATATTTGAAATATGTTTCTTTGTCACCTTGTCACACATGACATACACATATCACTGATAACACTGATACTGGACTGGTGTGAACTGTAGTCTGGGTGTTGTGCAGTGAAGCTGGTGTAGGCATTGAGGGTGGCAACATCCAGCACAGTGTACCAGAGCAGCATGGGCCACCTCCATGTTCTCCTCTTACATGAGGAGGTGAGAACCATCTGATCCATTGTGTCCACTCCTCCTTTTGTTGTGTTGTAGTACTGGATCACTTCTGGTTTCTTCTTCTCACTGTTGTCATCCACTGCTTTGTCATCATGCATGGTGTTTAGGAGGATAACAGCCTTTCCCTTCTTCAGCACAAAGCTCATCATGGTCATGTTGTCATTTAATTTAAATTCTGAGCTGTACATCTTCCTCGATTTGGACGTCTTCATGACAGGCAGTATGTCCGCTTTATTCAATGGTTAGGTTCTTCTCAAGGAGCTTCTCAGCCAGAGGGACACTGGTGAAGAAGTTGTCCATTGTGATGTTGTGACCTATGATGAAAAAACAAAACAAACAAAAAACAAAATTTACTCAACACTCAAATAAACTGAATGCATTATCTATTGTATTTTATTCCCTTCTACTCTTGTCCTTATGAATAAATCAATTTCTCACAATGGTAAAACAAACACTATGAAAGTTTGGGGAAAAAATATCTTGTTGTTGCACTAGAACGAGTATATTCAAGAGTATTTTCACTTCTGTATTGTATAATCTGTCACTTCTGTATTGTATAATCTGTCACTTCTGTATTGTATAATCACCTGTCTTGTCTGATTCTGCTGCACAAGGTTCCTCTGAACCTCCTCTCTGATCTAATTCCTCTTAATCAACACTCAGAAATGTTGAGCACCCTACCATACATCAGCTTTATATACGTGAACCATGGCACTCTTATCTGTCATTCCTCAAGGGTATTATCATATTGTGCTATGTGTTCAGGTTTTGTGTTTACAATGTACCTCCAAAGAATTCCTCTTTAAGTGTGGTTTGAATAAAAACATTTCATGCTTCTCGTAATGTTTCTCACATGCTGGCGACTCGTATTCAGCAGGCAGGGTTACATTTAATTTTCTTGTTAAAATTATTACTTTGACTTTCAAAATTGTATCAAATGTATTGCTCCTACTTGATTGGCTGCAACTTCAAACTTCTTTTGTTTTAAATGATCCCATATCAGCTACCTCCTCAGCAAATGAACAGCCTACTGAGAACAGCATGAACGGTCCCTCCCCACACGGAAGTGATCTGAGACAGAGTTGCCCTTAATTCCTTTTGTCCAACCCACTTGTCAGGAATAACTCGTCTGATTGGTTCAAACACCGCCCCCTAGGCTTTTCATTGGCTGCGTGCTTGACTTTGTCACTCTGCCATTGGCCAGCTGTGTCTGAGAGCCCTCAGCTTGCTTTGTGCCGCTGCCTGGCCAGCGGCGGGGGTCTGGAGAGTGGGAGGAGGGAGAAAACCAAAGAAAGGACAGAATGAGAGCTGAGGGGGGTGAGAGGAACCATGTAAAAAAAGAAAGAAAAAAGAGGGACAGAGAGGGGAGACAGAGGGAGGAACAGCACCAGAGAGTCGAGAGGAACGGAGAGAAAGAGGCGGGGAGCAGAAAGGGTTACCTCATCTAGAGCTGCTAGTGTACGCGGTGCAGGGGAGAAGTTGTGGGAAAGTAAACAGCAGAGGAGAATTCCACTCTGCTCTCAGCCACTTGCAGCCCTCACAGGAGACCAGAAAGATGAGTGTGCTGGACCCGGCAGAGAGGTAAAAAGAGAGTTTATGGGCGGCTACCAGGATTAAGCTTTCACCAGGGAGTGCCTGAAGCTTCTCCGAGGACCCACTACTGAGGAGGTGAGAGGCGTAAATGTTTGCTGTCTCAGAAACACTTTCCCTCTTTCTTCCCTTCACTCTGTCTCCCCTCTCTCTCTCTCTCTCAGCATGGTTTAGCATGTTGCAAGGACAGCAGCTCTGTCCCACTGTGGCCACTGATGGAGTGGAGTTTGGGGGGTGGGTGGGTGTGCTGTGTGTGCCTCTCTGTCCCAGTCCTTCAGCTACAGTGTAGGGGCAGATGAGAGGGCAAAAGGGAGGTGGATGAGGGGAGGATGGGACTGGCAGATACCCATGTTGTCCTTTTAATGGCCGGTTAAACCTGAGCCTACAGAGCAGGAGGCCTCGTTGTTCCTTGGACAGACCCCAGGTAGGGATGGGTGAGAGATTGGGAGGCTCAGTCCAGTTCCACACCTCTGGCCGACTCCTCTTCTGTCACACTGCACTGCTCTTCCACAGCTCAGGGCTATCAGAGAGTGGTTCCCCGGCCCGGGTCCCTCCTTAACCATTTCAGTTTGACGGTTGCGTCCCAGAGTACAATAGCCCCTCCCAGGATGGATTTCACGCTGCCAGAGAAGGGAGGAGAGGGAGGAGAGGGGGTGAAAGGGGCAGGCTAAGGGACCTATGACCATGTAATTTTCATTTTGAACCAGGGCACTGTTTCTCCCGGACACTGATTCAAGAAACTCCATGGACTCACTGTGTCAAATTTTTTTCTCCTGAGTCACAGTCCAGCACTTCCAACAGATATTATTCATGCATGGCCTGAGGCTACCATACAGACTTTACTGTCACTTGGAACCCTCTCTTTTTCTTCACACTCACCCGTGGAAACTTGCTCTTTTGCACGCAATCGAATGCACACATGCAAAGCCTCGGTGCTCACACACAGTCAAATGTCAACCAGCACTGAGTACATTCCTCTGGGAATCTCAGATAATTCACTACGATATGGAAGTATCCCTGTAAGCTCTTCCGATAACACACCGCAAGTATCTCAACCACACTGGTTAGACTGAGCCATGATTTAGCGGAGGAGGAGGCAGATGTCTTCTCGTTAAATTCATCCTGGAGCTTTCACTTGGAACGGGGAAATAGTTTCAACTCAAGAGTGGACTTCTTTCTTTCTCTCTTTCTGCTAGCTCTAATTTCCACAAGTAACAAATCTATTGTGCAGAATAATCAGACAAACTCCAGTCATCTTACTGGCAGTGGAATCTTACAGTTATTGAGCTACTAGTGCAGGTCCTGAAAGAATGATTGCTTGGCCTCCTCTATTGCTTCTTCTAGCTTTCTCAGTATCATCGACCTGCAGAGGCCAAAAGCTCCTGAAGTTCTAGACACAGCAGAACCCGACCCTCACAAACGCATGCATGACCAGTTGTTTTTTCTTTTCACCTCCACCAAGGAGGTTATGTTTTCTCCCGTGTCTGTTTGTTTGTTGATTTGTCAGCAGGATTATACACAAAAATTACTGTATGAATTTCCATGAAAGTTGTTTGGTGGCAGGATGGGTCCTGGTCCAGAATGGACACCATTACATTTTGGTGCGGATCCAGGATTTTTTTTTCACTTTCTGCAACATTGTAAGAATGTTTTTCAACACTTTCAGTCATTTGTCCTGGTATGATGTAAGGATGGTAATGAACAAATCGAGCCTTTTTAGGGGGTTGGTATCTGTGACTGTGTGCAATTTGGTGAGGATCCAGTTAAAAATCCATATTTACCATTTAAATATGTTTTCATAGGGGGTGGTTCACCATGTAAATTACAGGGCTATGAGTTTGATTTTAGATTAGGCTTCATTGAATTAACTCTCCCGTTGTGTTTGTTTCCTGTTTACTAGTTTGGTGTTCCTGCTTAAAAATGACCATTCTAGTTATTATGAATCCATAATAATACACATATTATCATCTAATGTTCTGTTGCATCCGTCTATCAACTCAAGTTCTTGTGAACATTACGAGTTTTGAACTTCCATTTGCTATTTGTGGCCTGTAGATCTCATTGGCTGCCACAGAATGAACTGTGAGAATGTTGTATATGCAGGGCTGCACATAACAGGTGCAGGTGATGCTCACCATATATTAGAACAAGAAGCGCTTTTGCGTACGACCATTGTTTGCATTGTCTGTGTCTAACAACAGACAGATTTTTGATTAGTGAATTAATGAAGGTGTGAATCGAACGGCACAGGACACAGTAAAGGGGCTTCTGCAACTCCTCCATGCTTCTGGTTTATGGGATGGGTGGGACATGAAGTTGGTTTCAGTCCAGACACGGAGCTGCAGTCAGTGTTGGAGTTTACAGAACAAGGGTTTGTCCACAAAATACATCATTGAGAGAGAGAGAGAGAGAGAGAGAGACAGAGAGAGACAGAGAGAGAGAGAGACAGCGACAGAGAGACAGAGAGAGACAGACAGAGAGAGAGAGACAGAGAGAGAGAGAGACAGCGACAGAGAGACAGACAGATAAAGAGAGACAGACAGTGAGAGAGAGACAGTGAGAGAGTGACAGTGAGACAGTGAGAGAGAGAGACAGTGAGAGAGTGACAGAGAGACAGTGAGAGAGAGAGAGAGAGAGAGACAGAGAGAGAGAGACAGAGAGAGACAGACAGAGAGAGAGAGACAGACAGAGAGAGAGAGACAGAGAGAGAGACAGAGAGAGAGACAGGGAGAGAGAGAAAGACAGAGAGAGAGACAGAGAGAGAGACAGAGAGAGACAGAGAGAGAGACAGAGTCAAAGAGAGAGAGACACACAGAGAGAGACAGACAGAGAGAGAGACAGACAGACAGACAGACAGACAGAGAGACAGACAGACAGACAGACAGAGAGACAGAGACAGACAGACAGAGACAGACAGAGAGACAGAGAGAGAGACAGAGACAGACAGACAGAGACAGACAGACAGACAGACAGAGAGACAGAGACAGACAGACAGAGAGACAGAGAGAGAGACAGAGACAGACAGACAGAGACAGACAGACAGACAGACAGAGACAGACAGACAGACAGAGACAGACAGACAGACAGACAGACAGACAGATGCTTCATTGATCCTGAAGGAACTTGAGAGAATGAGTCTCTCTTCCATGAAACCATTCAAATACAGACAGTTAGAAAAATAGCAACAGATAAATAGTAAAAAGCACAACATGAGTATGAATACAGTAATAGAATTAAAGTAGTAAAACACAGTAAAGCTTCATTAAAGTGGTTAAAGTACAGATTGCACAGTTCAGCCAAGGCTACATAATACTGTTTTGTGTTATATGTGTCTGTCTATATAAATAAAGGATTTATTTATTTATATATTTACTTACTTACTTACTGCATTAAGGAGATACTAGTACTACTTAAATGAATGTTTATTATTTATTTTATTGTGCTATTGTGTCATTTCATCCTGGTATTATTATTTCAATTAGTCATGACTGTGTTTCCACTATTATCCTCCTGTTAGTATAAATACTAACTTTCACAGGTTAATTAATACCATGCCTCCGCTACTGCAATTACTTCTGTTACTGTTACAAGTACTAATACTGTGGTACAACAATTAGTTAGTCCTGTCTCTAAATGTAGCCAGGTGAACTATGGGCAGACAGTGTCTTGAGCCACTCAAACAGTACTGTTTATTTGTGAGATCATTTCATTCATTTCATACATATTATAGGTCATGCAGTGATGAAAACTGGGTGTCTCGCTGAGGGGACACAGCTCAGCACAGGGCGCAGCTGCCACATGACTTTAGATACAGGAAGTGCAGAGCCGGCGAAAATCACGGGTGTTTTGAGGTGTGTATTCTTGCACTTTTGTAAGAAAATATCCATGTAAACGCTGAAATACAAAGATGGTTCTGCAGAGATAAATGTAACCATGTTAAAATGTTAAGACTGATGGAGCATGATTTGATGTTTTGGCCGATGTGTGTAGATTGGTCGCAGATGGTGTGTGTGTGAATCTCTGCCACGCTGAGAGCAACTCTGAACAGCGGGATAGCGAGAGTGTTGATAATGTACACATATACTGTGGATAAAGTAATATAGTAAGCTGGTTATCTCAGCAGACTGTGGTTTTTTAACACACTGTGTAATTTGTATGTTTCTGACCAACCTAGAGGGGAGAGAAAAGAGGGGCCGTACTAATGTCCAGGTGTGTGTGTTTAGCTCCACACCGGAAGGACAGAAGCTGAGCCACTACTGTTGTCTTTTGATACTATTGTTGCTTTGAGAGAGCTGTTCTTTTGATACTATTGATATTGGTTAGAGCTTATTGGCTTGGATTATTTTCGAGAACAGAGCAGATTTATTCATTTTATTTATTCCTTTTATTTCATTTATTCAGTACTTAGGTTCAGTGACTTAAGTGAACAGCTTGGGGGGTTATGTCAGTATTAAGCTTTTGTAAGGGAAAGTGTTAAAGAGACATATTGTATATTTTTCTGGTTTCACTATTTTGGAGGTAAACAAGACGTTGTCATATTTCCTCAAAGTTACAAATTAATACTGCAATTTCATGCAGTCGAGGGAATAAAGTACCCACAAAAATTATTCTATCTGTGTCCGGTCCTCTCATTTTATGACCAGGCTACATAAAACTACTACCGCCTCTGCTACTGGTTTATTTACTAGTTTATTTATTTGCTTTTTTCAGTGCATGGGAATACAACGCAGCACATCTCTCAAACATCAATGATATACTGTAACAAGATACAGTGTCTCCTGAACATCAATTATAACTTCAAGTATACTTTTACATACTTCTCAAATGTTTATAGTGACTTTTAGAATGTTGATGTCTTTCCATCAGGGCCCATGTGTCTCTGTTCAGGAGACATCTATGTGAGCCGGGGGCTGATGGAGCAGAGACGTTTGCTGACGGAGTTCCACGTGAGGGACTGTCTCGTCAGCATGTTCTGACCAGGATCGGAGTCATGTCACTCGTCAGGAAAAAGGTACCGGTTATTCAACCAATCACATCTTTAACAGTGAATAAGTCTGCTGGAGCTCTGAGGAAAAGTAGGTAAAGCCAAGCAAATGCAGGCAAGAGTGAAAGTTCTGTTTGGGTATGTTGCTGTGTTACTCATCATACAAGCCACACATATTTAGATCTTTGTTAGCTTGGTTTGCAGCTAAAGAGGTGCGGAAAAAGGCTACCAAGAGGTGTCTGGAATTTTTGCCTATTTCTAGCGATCAACGTTCTATTATGACTTTATTCTGATAATATTAAGACTTTTTTCTTTCAAGATTATGACTATTCTCTTTATACTGTGACTTTTTTCTCATAATACTTCAACTTTATACTGGAAATATCCAATTTTTTTTCTCAATCTGGCCCTAACTCCTATTGGCCCTACATTGTAATATTGTATAATGTTTTTTGTGAAATTAAATGAATTCCGCTACAACGGGCCATGCATCTGCCAGCTAATGTTACTGCAGCTTTGATAGTTGGTTCAGTTTGCTATGGGTTGTGTTTCGTTGTTTTCAAATCTCCATATCAGGACTCGTTTGTGTGGGGCTGTCGTTTTGATTTAGTGATGCGTGAATCCCAGAAAGTTTAACATTGATTGTATTTCAAACTCTGGTATCTCCTTTCTTATGATTATGAGATTGATTTGTTAATTCATGTTTTTTGTACATAGTACAATAGCGCTCTTCCTAATGCTTTATTTAAGGAAAACCAGCATGATGAACTAGGATTTTCATTTTATTACAGTTGAACACGTCTTTTTTTTGTAGGTGCAAGAGTTTGAGCACGTAAATGGAAAGCTGAGTTCTCCAGATCCGATTCCCATCGGCATGGAGCTGAAGAAGCTGACTGAGAGTTTATCTTCTGATCCCAACACCCCTGTGCCAGCCAGTCCCGTCACTACACAGCCGGGCACTCCCATCCCTCCGGGTCAGAACAAAATGGCTGTGCTGATCATTCTTTATTCTTCTCTGACTGTAAAGTTCATGGTTAGAAGAGGTTTGGATAAAAACCTCTCGGGTATCACTGAGGACAAGGAGACCGCAGAGCAAGATAGTAAGAAACTGTCAGAAGGACGTGAGTCCTGTTTTTCTTCTGCTAGCCTTCACTTCCATTTCTTTCCTTTATCGTCACGCTCTTTCAAGCATCACTGGGAGACACTTTTATCTTGTCTCTGCCCTCTACTTTCTTCTTTCTCCTCGTGTTGCCCTGCCTGTTTCCCCCTCAGCAGACCTCAAATGCAGAGCCAGCATCTGTACCTGAGAAGGCAGCTGACAGTGAAGAGAGCAAGGCCAGCTCAGAGGAGAAAACAGGAGATGAGAGGGACAGAACCGAGTCACCCTCCACAAAGACAGAGCCACCTGCCGACCCCAAAGAGTCCGCTTTGAAACAGACAGAGTTGTCATACAGTCAGACCTCAGCCAAAAGTGAGTGGTGCATGATGAGCATACAGCAAATGACATTTTTCTGTGAGGTTGAGCTTTGATTAAGTCTTTTTCTTCTTCTTCTTATACACAGTGGAAACCTGCAAAGAAACAGGAAAGTCTTCAGAAAAAGAAGATACTGATTCTCCCCTTGCAAAAACTGAAGACAAGGAAAACAAGTCAGGTATGCATGTCACGAATCCTCGCTTTAAGCAACTATACAAAGTCTAAATAAATCCTCCTGTCGTCTCTGTTGCTGTTGCAGAGGATGTGAAGAGTGAGGAAGCATTAGAGGGTCGATTGAATGGAGACAAAGACACTTTGGATGAGATGGACGAGAGCAGGAAGGAGGACAAAAACGGATTTAAAGCAAAGTTCATGTTTAATATCGCTGATGGAGGTTTTACAGGTAAGAAGAAATAAATAAATAAAGAATCCAGTTGTTTTGATCATAATGAAGCAGCATTGATGAAAGAAGACAAAAGGCCCTCTCAGCAGGATACTGTACATGTAGAGAAAGGAAGCTGTAGTCAAAGTGTAAAATTAATGAACAGAATTCCCTAATGGGAGAGCAGATAAGTAAGTAGCTTTCATGAATGCACATTACATAATGAACTCTAAGACTGACTCTATTTGGCTACAGTATGTGTCTGATTATTTAGTCCAAAGCTGATTTTATTTAAAGTTCAAAATGAGCTTAAAGCTACTGTAGTGTGCTGGTCACCAGGACACATTTGTACATGGTTTAAAAAAGGAGAGAAATCAGTGTCTGAAACGGGTCAGACTAATACCCTTATTAGGACGGGGTTCAGTTCCCGTCTGTTCGTCACGTTTCGTTTCCGGATGATAACTCAAAGACGTTGTTTTTCATATGATAGCATGAGGTGGTGCCTTTTGCTATTTATTTTTGTCATTTTTATTTTATTTGTTTCCATGGTTACGAGTTGAACTTAGGCCCATTCTGTGAGTGGGATTTGTCTCAGATGAAGGTGTACAACACAATAGTACAATAGTACAACAAAATAGTACATTATGTTTTCACAGAACTCTATTTACACATCAGCCATGTGTGCTGGAGAGGTGCCTTTTGATATTTTGGGAATTCTACACATTTTATTTATTTATTTAACACATTTTGAAAATGTAACATTTTCTCAGATATGCAACACCTTAAATAACTTCCTTGAAACTGTCTTTCTCCAATGAAATCAAACCCATGGTGTGGGATCCAGAGTATTTTATGCTTGTTTCGTACCGGTTATCACCACCACCAACCAGGTAGCTTGGTTTCCAGGGCAGCTGCTTTGGCAAGAACCATTTAGCCCATCAGGTTAGTCATAACTGCGTCTCTGTGCAATCACAAAGCCAGTTTAATGCTAAGAAAACAGAAAGCAAACCCATGAGGATTGCTTAGTCAGTGCTGCTGATGTACCTGAGCTGTTAGCAGCTAGCTGCACTGCAGATAACTCAGATGCTGTCAGTACTATTAGCAGCACCAACTCTCACCAATCATTTGTCTTGCACATATAGTCAACGTCACTTGTCCAGCAGTCAGGGGCACTCTGCACATGATGGATGGTGTGACACTTCTGTAGTTGGCAGCAGACAGGAAGGCACGTAGTGAATGATGAGACTGAATGCCTAATTTGCAGAGACAACCCTGTGAACAAGGACTTTTTTTTTTGTCTCGGAAGAAAGATCGATGAATGCAAATATACAATTATCTACATATAAACTCTGGAAATGTCTGTCATATGTAATGAAATGCATACAAAAATACAAACAATACAATACTGGCACCTTTTTAGGTCCAATTCAGGCACTGGTAAATGAACTGTGTTTATAAAGCGCCTTTCTAGTCTGACTGACCACTCAAAGCACTTTACAACACAAGCATGCATTCATGCATTCACACACACATTCATACAGTGGTTGCAGAGGCTACCGTGGTAGAAATACAGTATGATATTCAATAGGTCTGACTCATTTCCACAATAGAAGTTTGATATAATATATTAGCGCTCAGTTTTAATTTGTCCATTTTCTTAAGTCACAGAGCAGGGAGACAAAACTGTTGTGTTGTTATCTAATGACAAATCAGTACACAGTGTATAATGAAACAACTGTTAGGACGTGAAGCAGGTAGCCTGTATTTTCTGTATCACTGCCCCACATTTAAATAAAAACACCCAAATTCAACATTAGTGAAAGACGGGCCACTAATAGTGTCCAGTAAACAGATGCATGTACTGTAGACTGTCCAAAGGTATCCAAAGACGATACTGCAGGATCACCTTGACGCCACATGGCGATATTTACCCCTCTTTTAATACAGTTTAAGTGTGATCCAGTGACTCTCCACAGCTTGTTTATTAATCGCTTTGTTTAGTCCTAAAACGTGTCTGTGTTGTCGATGTGCTTCTTCCTCTCTTTATGTGCTGGAAACATCTTGAATATGTCTTTGTGTGTTTGTGAAAACGGCCTGTCTTTGCACTTTTCCCGTCAGAGTTGCACACCCTCTGGCAAACTGAGGAGCGAGCGGCACTGTCCTCTGGAAAGATGCACGACATCTGGCACCGTCGCCATGACTACTGGCTTTTGGCCGGCATCGTAACGTATCCTTTCCCAGATGTAGGAGCGAGAAGCTCAGCATCTGGAAAAGTAATGTAATTACTTTTGACCCGGGGGGGGGAGAGCTGCAGTCGAAGGTCTGATATCTGCACACTGTGAGGAGCGATGTAGAACTTTCCACAAACCAATCAACCATTTGTTTTCCTTGACTGAAAAGCTATCTCAGACATGGCTATGCACGCTGGCAGGACATTCAGAATGACCCACGCTACGCTATTCTGAATGAGCCCTTCAAGACTGAGATACATAAGGGCAACTACTTAGAGATGAAGAACAAGTTCCTGGCTCGCCGCTTTAAGGTAATCAGTCGTTATAATGAAAAATAACCACAGAAGACTGAATTAATTCAAGGATTAAAGGATTTGTAGTATCTGAATGCAAATTAAAACAGCCTCTCAAACTGTATCCCCCTCTGTCTGTGACTCTTTTTCCCTTCCTGTCTCTCTGCAGTTGTTGGAGCAGGCTCTGGTGATCGAGGAGCAGCTGAGGCGGGCAGCTTACCTGAATATGACTCAGGACCCCAGTCACCCAGCCATGGCCCTCAACACTCGCTTCACTGAGGTGGAATGTCTGGCTGAGTCCCACCAGCACCTGTCCAAAGAGTCTCTGGCCGGGAACAAGCCTGCCAATGCCGTGCTGCACAAAGGTCTGTGGTCCCGTTCCAAAAATAGCCTCAGATGTTTGTCAGAATTTCTGCATCACCTACTAAAAGCTGCAATAACCAGGAAATAATCCTGCAAAAAAAGACTTCATAGGGCAAGGACATACATTTTTCATAAGACATTTGTCAGCCCACAGGTTGTCTGTGCTGAGTGTGTGTGTGTGAGTATGTGTGTGTTAATGGTGCATGAAAAATCATTAAAGAGGAAAGAGAAAATAAAGTTTAATTCCCCTCTGGAATTATCAAAATGTCACCATTACTGTATATTCAGAAGACATATTTTATTAAGTAAAGTACTTGGTCATGTATTTTTCTTTTGCTGCATTTCTAAGCTTCACCATTAGAAGAAATTCTCTTGCTTCACTCTTTCTTGCTTCAAGGACGACACGTATTTGTAGGAAAAAGATCATCTCAAGTGGAAACAGGTTTATCCAGAAGTGTAGATGGTGCAGAAGGAAGTGCAGAAACATGTTTCCACATCACTGCTATGTTTAGAGCATCTAATATACTGTACAGTAGCTTATACTCAGACACACGTAGAGGCCAAGAAAATGTGTTCAGCTGTGACTCTCTCAACATGCTGTGTCATAGTTCCCTGTCAGGCCCTCAGCGCTTCACCAGGCAGCTAATGCCTTGGAGAAATGGGCTTCCAGGCTCAACGTTAATCCCTGCAGCATTTCTGTCCTCACTTCCCTCCTTCCTATCTGTCAGCGCAAATTTAATGTGACATATTCACGAGAACACAGGCCGTTGTGATTGTTCAGGCTCTGGTGGATCCCAAGTCGTGATGACGGCAGTTAGCTATGTGGTTGTGATGCCTGAGCACCAAAACTTCTAGCACGTGCTGACCAATCCTCCCTAATTGCTGCTGAGATGTGTTAAAAAAGAAACACAGTTTCTCAGTTAAATGTTCTGTTAAACAGACTCAACACCGGGATCCTCTTTTTGTTTCCCTCTCTCTGTTGTAAGAAGAGTTGTTTCTTGGCTTATGTTCACCAAGCGTTTTCTTAACCATCAATAGTCTACATTAAATATCAAATGTGTTCTCTGCATAGCACTAAATCCAGGAGCTCCAGCTTTCTGTGATGTTTTAAGCACATCTAGCCATTTTTCAGTTCTAATCTTAATGGATGGAGTTTAAATCATGGAGGTGTTACAATTTGTCAGACACCGACACAACAACTAAAAGAGAGTCAAACATTTTGTGTTTTCCCTTTTAAAATTGAACTGTTGTTTAAGAGGACCATAATACTGATTAATCCAACACAACAAACGTCACAACCCCGTCCTTTCCTCCCGCCACGCTCCTTTGATACAGACGTGAATTTGATGCTGTTACCACCTTCACTGCTGACTTGCCGGCTCCAGAGTGGAATCTTTTGAAAATGCCACCCTACCATCAGAATAAATCAGAATCAGCTTTATTGGCCAAGTATGTGTACACATACGAGGAGTTTGACTCCGGTCATTGCATTGCACTGCACTCAAGGTACTGGACAGTAAGTTAAGCAAGAAAATATACAGGACAGAAAATTACATAGGACTTATATACAGTGTGCAGAATTATATGAAAGTGACAGTGCAGGATGGTTTGTACATTCTACAGGGTTACTGATTGTGTGTTCATCAGAGTGATGGCCTGTGGGAAGAACCTGTTCTTGTGTCTGGTTGTTTTGGCATGCAGTGCTCTGTAGCGCCTACTGGAGGGGAGGAGGTCAAACAGTTTGTGTCCAGGGTGAGATGGATCTGCAGCGATGTCCTGAATGGACGGCGGGTCGGCACCGATTATTTTTTTCTGCAGTCCTGATGGTCCATTGCAGTCTGTTCCTGTCTAGT
The DNA here is from genome assembly GCA_037577475.1 of Chaunax sp. Z400. Classification (NCBI taxonomy): domain Eukaryota; kingdom Metazoa; phylum Chordata; class Actinopteri; order Lophiiformes; family Chaunacidae; genus Chaunax; species Chaunax sp. Z400. The sequence continues at coordinate 26,453,586 of CM075185.1, forward strand.
TTGGTGGCCGACCCAAACCAGACGGTGATGAACAGAACAGAACAGAACAGACTGAATGGTTGCAGTGTCCACTTTAAAGACCACGGGGTGCAGAGAGTACTTAAATGCTAATAATTCAGCAGATGAGATGTCAGGAACACATTTCAGTGAGGTAGTTGTACTGCATACGTCAGCTTCATCCACTTTTTAAAAATGTTGTCCATGTGAATGTAGAAGCTAAGCTAAGCTCTGCTGAGATGTGTAGGGCCTCCACCAGGTTATGTTACTTAAATGTGTACCTGAACTGTTCCCATGTGGATAAAATGAAACTGGCAGGGACAGAAATATTCTATGGAATTGATGTTGCAGCCAATGTTTTTATTTAACTGGTTTGACATTTCATTGAAATGCTATGAGCAAGACTGTGTGTGCAGAGATGTAACAATGAGCTAAAATATCGGTGTGTTTTTGCAGTTTGCTAGCTGTCCAGGAAGAGAATGATAACACACACAGTCTTCAATGAATGTGCAACAAAGAGCAAAGATGTGGGGTTTTCTTACATTAAATCTTCTGTGTTAAAGGCTGATAGAAAAGGTAGATCTTAAGACAAGGCAGCATGATGGGTCAACGGTTAGCGCTGTTGTTTAGCAGAAAGAAGGTGCTGGATTTGACCTCCTACCCTGGAGTGTTTCCTCCAACCCACTGCATGCTGGTTGCTCTTGTGACCCTGAACATGGCTAGTGGCTCTGTTATGGTATTTCTGGATTGGCTTTATCAGTTAATCATAAACTCCCACCTTCTGGATTAATAAGAATATTTTATATGTCTCCATAACTCCACTATATCAAATGTCTGAAATATTTACCTTCATATGAATGAACCTGGTTCAACACAATGAACTACTGTATGTTCTAAATACACATTGCATGTGATCAAACTCTTAATACCGGACTACTCCTCCATGGCTCACATGACAAACTGTAGTTTCCCCCTTTAATGGAAGGATTCTAAGCCTCTGAGGTTTAAGGACACTCTGGCATGTTTTTGTGTTTTTTCTATTCATGTGTTTGTGATACGATTGTGTGGAAAAGTGGTTTAAATGTTGCTGGGATGTGCAGACTCCCCTCCTCCTCACCCTTTCTCTCATGAGATCATACGTGACTCACAGGAACCTGTGTAAGCTAAATTAGATCATCACGGGGAATTGACCGGTGTCACAATTTGATGACTTTATTTACTAGCGGACAGTGGCAATTTATGGGTGGAAACATCGTGGTGTAATATGCATCAGAAAGTTTTGTATCTGTAATCGTGTATTGTTGTCGTTGCTAATAAGCATTAGCATATAAGAAGCAAACCCGAACGATGTATGCTACGTTAGCTTGTCACGTGTTCAGTGTGTGTTTGTTGACAACCTTGGTGCACAGCATGGCTGCATTTGTTGAAAATTTCTCAGGGTCATATGTATGTAGATTTTGCACTGCAAAAAGGTCAGACTTCCAGACTAAAGAAGTTAGAAGTGGTGTATTTACTCTGAGAACAAAAGACATTCATGCAGATCATTTGCATCCTGGCGGATAGTGAATTGCCCAGTTATTATGGTGTGAAATGAAACTGTGTTTTGACAAAGTACCTCTCACATTTTGATGTTACCACTGGGTTTCCTCCAGATATTCCTTTTTGAAGGAATTGTTCCTTTTGAACTTTCACTTTGCCTAAATGTATTCTTCCAAAAGTACTTCACATTATTCACATTGAATGAAGCAATATCATCTTTCAATGTACAAATACATGTATTTGTAAATGTACAAATACAAGGCCTGTCCAGAGGATTCACATTTCTGCATAGTTGCAGAGGCCTTAATTAGGAAGCACCCTTGTTTGAAAGAGCCTGGCTCATTCAATGGCTGCCATGGTTGGAAACAGCGACTGAAGTACAAAATGGGAAACTACAGGACTCGGCTCAGACTGCAGGGGTGTCCTCAGCTGTCAGTGAATTCCCTTAAATCCAAAGACACAGCAGATGCTTTCCCTGCTAGAAGTAAACTTCTATCCATCCTTCTCAGTTGGAGAGACTCTGAAAAGCCTTGAAAACCAGAGACTTGAACTTGTGACAGACATCAGGATAAGAAACATTGAAAGAGTCATCGCGGACAAAACATTTGTCTACAGACGGCAGGAGGTGATAAATGAAGAACCCAGCATTAATGATTTCAAGGACAGATGGCCAGCACTATTCCAACAGAAAGAGGTCATAACTGAGCTGAAATGATAAGTCTGTATCTTGGTGGTGTTATATTGAGCTTTTATGCAATGCTCGTAATATTGAGGTGTTGGAGATTAAAATAACACTGCTCTCATATAGAATTACATTTTTCTGTTTCCATATTATTCTTTGCGTCATTGTACAAACATGCTTTAGTGGTCATTTTGTGAAAGCTGTGATGGTATACAGGTCGAAGCCAGCTGGATTTCTTTCCTTCAGGTTACCATATTCACTCTCATTTGTTTGTTTGTTTTAGATCGATGCAGAGTTCCACAGGCTTATGGCTGTTCCACTGGAGCAGAAGTTCATGGTCCAGTTAGATGTCCACACAAGTCAGCTGATCAGGATCATCAGTGCCAAAGGAGGAGCAACACGTCGCCAGAAGACTGCTGACATCATGCACACATTGGTCCAGGTAGATCATTATCATTAAAGGAGACCGTGAGGTTCTTAGCTAATGCATATCATCAGACATACAACACTGTGGACTGTAACCATCCACTGATGGTGTCTTTCATATGCAGGGCATGTTTTTAGCTACTCAAACAACTCAACCAGGGTTTTTCTTTTTTTCATTGCAGATACTAATTAATTAATTTTAAAAAGCTGCTTATACCAGTAATGATAAAGGAGCTTAATACCAGTACCAATAATTAGCCAGGCTGATTATTGGTTTCTCTCAAGTTGCACCATTGAGCTCTCATCCCTGTTTCAATTTTATTAAACTCTAGTGTCATTCATTTTTGAAATGTTTTTAAATAAAGTAAATGTAACAATTCAACTCTAAGAGTATGGATATCTGTTGAAAGAAGTTTGAAAAATTAAAATTCATCAAGATTTTATTGCCCTAGACTGAGGACATTCATCTTCACAGAAAGTGTGTCCTGAAAGCTCTCATATTTTACTTTTCTACATTTTACTAATGGCTGAAACAAATAATTCAGTTGGAATAACTTAAATTTTTAAGTTGGCTTGTGCCAAATTTAAGTTGAATTAATGAAAACTGTTAATTTCAAACCACTCACAATTGTTTTATTGTTTTATTAGGATCCCCATTAACTGCCAATTTAATGAGCGCTATAGTCTTCCTGGGGTCCTTGCAAGAATACATTACAACCAAATATAATACAGAGCATCATTAATAATTAAGTATAAAGTAAAAACAAGAATTCATTAAGATTAGTGAAATAGAAAAAAGAATGAAAATGTCAGGGGAAAAAAGTAATATAGCGTAATAATATTTAAAAAATAGCGTAAATATTTGTGGAGGAAAACAAAATAAATCAACTGTCAATCATATGGTCATCAACAACAGATTGCTCTTCAATATCTTTTAAAATTCATATTTATTCTGTGCTTGCTTTGTGGATACTGGTAGTTTGTTCCAATTAAATATGGCTCTGTAGCACACAGTGGACTTGAAATGATTATTTCTAGGTTGAGGGAGTACCGGGTCACCACCTAGTGCCTGTCTGGTGAAATGAGTGTGACTGTTTCCTACATAAACTAGTTGATCAGCTAAAAATGGGGGATTCTTTGTGGATCAAACACTTGTAAAAAAAAAAAGAAAAAAGAAAGCCTTACAAGCAGTCTGCACTCCACAGTCAGCTGTGAGAGGCTTTTATGCATAACGGTCACGTTTGTTCTGTATAAGCATTGAAGAACAAGCCTGCTGCTCTGTTTTGTGCCTGATGAAGTTTGTGAAGCTCCTTCTGTGATGCTGATGACTGTATGATGGGACAATAATCTAGATATGACAAAACAAGTGACTGTACTACCTGGTTAAGAATCGAAGGAGGTATGTATGTAACACATTTCCTTGCCATAGCAATACCTTTACTCCTTTTTGCCACTATATCATCAATATGAGCTGCCCAAGACAAGTGGGAATCCAAAGTAATGCCCAATCATTTGGTTTGACGAACTTGTTTTATATGCAAGCCATCAATTGATAAATTTAAGGGAGCATCGTTTGTTACTTTGAACTTGGTTCCAAAAATAATGGATGTTGTTTTTGCTATGACACACTCATAATATTAAGTGTGTCTGACTTAAAGGAGTTGTGTTAATCTAATTTATAAATTTAGTTTAAAATTACTTCATTTAATTACGTGTTACCAGTTGAAGTAATTTTTTAAAGTTCATCCAACAATTCTCTCTTCACAAACATTCTCAACATGTGTTTATGGTATAAAAGTGGTACACTGCTCATGTCATCACAAAACATGACTCAAGTTATTAAACTTCCTCATATTTGGATCATTCTAAGGAAAGACTTGAGAGCATAGAATAATTCTAGTGCCTCCCTTATGAAATTAATGCATTGCTTTTTCATGACATACAGGAAATGTATGAATCTACAAAATCTAAAATCCTTTTTTGAAACCAGATTTTCATTGTTATGTATGTTGTATGATTCAGTCTTAATTTCTAAAATATGGTTGTGAATAAAACTTACACCAAATGTAAACATAAAGATTCACCGTACTGGAGAAATAAGTAGGTGTGAATGAAAAATGTTACATTTAAGGTGAAACTAAACCGTACAGTCATAAAAACACCATCATGTTAAAGGTTTATGCTAAATGTTAAAAGTTCTACATTTTAATAAAGAGGGCTTGTGGTGCTTAAAGCGTCAAAATATTTCATTTGTTTCTTCTGTTTGCACCGGAAAAATGTCTTAAATTGCACAGCACATTTTTTTTAGTTGTATATTTTTCAATATCCGATAACTAATTAGTTTTATTTGTATGTACGCACAAAGTTTCAAGCCATCACATCAAGGCTCCAAATGGATTTCTGCCATTGATCAGAAATGTTGCTCATTCAGCCAATTAATTAATTGATCTAACTAACATTTTAGTTTCCAATGCCATGTCTAACTTTTGGATATTCACTTCAATATTAGGGCGGTCACTGAGATTAAAAAAACTAAAATCTCAATGTATTTGTTTTTTCAAGCTTGGAGACAATTCATGATTTGAATCTCTCTTTTTTTCATATAAACAACAGAGAGACTAAAATATTTAATGTAGGCCTACATGTGAAAAGCCTGGGTAACTCAGGACAGCTTTAAGCTACATGACTGTTACTGAAAGTCATCAATGTTTGCAAGTTGTTCACTCAATTTAGACATTTAACATCATCCAAAAACAGAAATCCACACCAATCAAAGCAGCTGACACATCACCTAGCTCCAGTTAAGTTGTGATACTGGTTTATTTTTGTTCCTAGTAACAAGTAACATATCCTGTATTTGTGCTTTGTTTAGGTTGAGGAGAGAACTTCAGCCAATGAGACGTTCGGCCAGCTGATTGACCAAATCAGGGAAATCATCCACACTCACTGCCATCATCATGGGGGTTTGCTATGACACCCTAAAAGTTTACCACCACAGCTGGTGGACTGGAGACCCACAATACATGGACCATGTGTCATTTTAGCCCTCAAATGACAAAGAATAGACACATAGACTAGTATTTCACAGTTTCAATACAAACAGTGTGACTCAAATAGAATGTCAGCAAACAATAAATATTCATTCAGTGAAAAATGAATCTTCTCTGTCCATGAATTCATCATCCAGACAGCAGGTCCCTGTTACACTGCTTCTGTGGTAAACATTAACAACCACTAGATGGCAGACATGTCTCAGCACTTCTTCACAATGCAACTCTGTGTCCTGACAAAAATCTCAGCATATTCAACATGAGAATGTTCTATAAAAACATACTTATGTAGAAAACTAAAGCACAGCTGTGTGTGAAAATAATGAATAACCAGCAGGGTTGTTGTAGACCTGCATTTAAGGATTATTCTTTGGAGATCTACAAGTCAAAATAAAATATTAAAATATAATAATGTTGCTGCTGTTTGTAAAATTAATCAAATAGTATTTATAATATTGGAGTCACCAGTTACAACGGATGACGTCACGATTATGACATCAATTGGGGTAAATCGTGGCACTGCATTTCTGAGCAAAAAATCCAACCTGAACATGCAATCAAATGTTTTTGTTGGTGTCGGATCTTTAAATTTCCACATTTCTGATTTATACAACACATCATACGCCTCAGTTGTTTCTTGACCAGATGCCCTGGAGCAGTAACCTGATGGAAAAGAGATGAGTTATGTGTCCCTAACATGTCTGCAGAATCTTCAGTGTATTATATAAGAACATGAAGTCCAGCAGCATAATGAGGCTTTGTGTGAACTCTAACCTTTATTAAAAAAAAACATGTTAATGTTCTCTTTTCCTCTTAAACTATAACCTACTATCCATGAAACGTACCTCCAAAAGAGGAAGTTCATGCTCTGCATGGAACAAAAGACCCTTTTGGAAATATTTTTTTACATGCTTCTTGTTGTTGCATTTGACTTCTTTTGGACTCAGCCCTGCCACCAACACTACAAACCTGCAACCACTGGAACACATTTAGCATATCTGGGGCCTCATTGATTTTTCTTTGCCTCTATATCTAAACAGTCTTTGAAACTGATGACTCGGCTCATATTGGAGCTGTTCATGCATAAGAGGATGTTTAACAGCGTCATAGCAGTAATTCAAAGGTAGATCTAGTGGGCTCAGACACTCTGTGACAACATGCCTCTCTAGACCCCCTTATTATATATAAATGTTGAGTTTTCTTCCTGAATCCACATCAAGCTGTCACTCTTCTCTTCTTTATTTTTTTTGTGCTGTTTTTTCTTTTTTCTTTAACCATAACAGTTTCTCTAACACAACAGGTACTGTGTATTTTGTATTACCGAAGACATTTATTCTCTATATTTCATGACGTTTCTTCAAATTATTGAAACAGAGTTCCTTTGGATTGCAAAATGTTGTATTGTCAGGGTAAAAGTGTCTATTTGTGTCGCTGCAAAGCAGGGAAACCAGATAAAGTTGATATTTATATATATCAAATATACATTTATTGAAATGGTTCAGTCTGTAAGCATCTCATTAGTCAGTGGATGGATGGATAGATGGCAGATTTATTTATGTTGAACATAAAGTCAAAAATAAACAAGTACAAATTTAAAATGTCAATACTATTAGATTATTGTTTGAAGGAAATAAACAAGGCTTTACCTCAACAGCAAGATTTTTTTATTTTTTATTTTATGAAGAATTCACACTTCAGGTGAATCAGGTCAAAATGAGAGCCTTAGTCTCACAGATGTAATGCCGTGCGCCCACACAAACAATATCATCCCAGCTTTTCAACCAGTCCTTCCCTCCAGTACTTTTGGGGGGGGCAATGGCTACACAGTCTTGCCCTGTCTTGTACGTGTCCCACCAGGCCACAACGTTGTTTGGCTCCCCGTCCTTCCAGTACGTTACAGGGTACTTGACTGGGCGGCCATTGACCCAGAAAAAGGTGCCTTCCTTTACCTTATCCCGCAGGCCAATCCACGCTGAATGGAAATTGCTCTTTGGATGCTGCTGTCGATACTGCAAAGTCATGTCTGTGAGGAGTGCCTGGTCTTCTTCATCTCTCACAACAGCTAGGTCACCCCCAAATCTAAGGCACGTCCTACGAGCGTTATTCCAATTCTTTTCTTCCTGGGACAAGTGGAAGCAGTGGCCATTGTGTTCAGTCCAGCCAGGTATGCAGCGTGAACACTGGAGTGTGGTGCTGTCACAGAATCCCCAAATGAAGGATTGAATGTTGGTGGAAAGGATGGAGCGCATGCGTTTATTTTGCTCTGCAAGCTCGACGGAGGTTTGCTTTTCATTGCGGAACAGCAGGCGCCACCGTTCTCTGTCTTTGAACAATGTGAAGTTGTTCTCCAGTGACAAAATCTGCTGCAGCTTCAGTTGTCCAATCTCCTCTTCCATAAGCTTGGTGTTCCAAGCAGTGGATAACTCCTTCAGCTTCAGTTGTCCAATCTCCTCTTCCATAAGCTTGGTGTTCCAAGCAGTGGATAACTCCTTCAGCTTCAGTTGTCCAATCTCCTCTTCCATAAGCTTGGTGTTCCAAGCAGTGGATAACTCCTTCAGCTTCAGTTGTCCAATCTCCTCTTCCATAAGCTTGGTGTTCCAAGCAGTGCATAACTCCTTCAGCTTCAGTTGTCCAATCTCCTCTTCCATAAGCTTGGTGTTGTTCCAAGCAGTGGATAATTCCTCCACCTTCTGCTGCAGTTCTGCTCTCATTTGATCTTGAGTATTGGCCATAATGAAATATAAGACCGTTGCAGCGACAACTGCCAGCAGCAAGAATCCAAGGGCCACCAGAAGACCAACTGTCAACATTTTACGGTTGCATCGCAGTCTGCTATTGCGGTCTGGAACTTCTCCTCTGCCAAAAGAAAAGTGATGAAGAGATTTTATGAAAATCAAAGGTTCTAGAAGCAAACTGATCTTAAAAGTTATGAAAACTCACATATTTTCATCATTATCAGATTTTTTCTAAAGTATGCTAGTCTCATAGCAACCACCCAGCCACATCCAATTAAATATAGGAATTAAATATATTGGTACATTTGACCATTAAATTGGTTAAAAGTCCCCATACATAACGTTCTTTTATGAAACCAACATATATTATTTGATATCAATTGCTGGACTTGTCAAAACTTCCTCAGAATAAACAATAAGAAAAAAGTAAATAAGAGTAAAGTAGTTTAAAGTTCATTAACTTACCCCTGCTCTGCGTCCAGCTCATCGGTTATTTCTTCATGTTCGATTGGTCTGTTGTTGTCTTCATCAATGATTTCCTCATTTCCTTCAATCTCATTGGCATTTTCATCCATCGTTCGATCATGCTCATCGATGGTTTTGTCAGGCTCAATGTTATTGATGTTTAGTCCTGTGACCTGTTCGTTTGGTGCTGTCTCTTGGTTATCGATGTTTATGACCTGATCGATTGGATCAATTACATGGTTATCGATGTTTATGACCTGTTCGTTTGGTGCAGTCACATTGATATCGATTATTATGTCTTGATTGTTTGGATCGTCAGACATGTCGATAATTACGTCCGCCATATTTTCTCAGCTCTCGGTTTCTACTCTGTAATGATATTATGTGATGTTTGCTTATTTATTCTGGAGGTTAGAAGGTTTCGTTCCATTAACACGTCCTTACGTGTCTCCATAGCATCGCTCCCTGTGACGCGCAGCACCGGACTCACCCGTGCGGGATCACGTTGCTTCACGCTGAACAACATCTCGCGTTATTAACTGAAGTTAACCATAGCTCAGTTTTCTTCACTTGAATTTTCCCTGTTTAGCTGAAATAATAAATCGGATTCATGAGATAGTTTGAATAGCAGGAGGAAACCACCTCTGACGTCAGCAGTGCTTCTGGATGAAATGTTTTATCAACATGAGTTTGCAGGTGTTTCCTACCAGGGCCGTTGCTACTTGGACCGTCAGTGACTCTTTTCTGTCCGTCACTCTGATACAAGGTAAATGAAATGCAAGACAAAACCGTATATATGGCTAAATAATGTATTATATTGAATAAAACAGTACCCACCGGAATAGGTTTAAGTGTGTTGCTTAACCGATCACTGAGTTATGCTAACATTAGCGAGTTTTCACTTAGCACAATATTTCTGATGTATTTTGCTGGTTTTGTGCAAAAAATGTCAGTGTAATGTTGAATCCACTAGTGTGTAAGATTTATAATAAACTAAATAGTCCAGTGATACTATGGATGTATCTTATAAAGCCACCGTGTGCCCTGCTGCTATATGCTATTTATTGCTAGCTACATTGGCCCATGAACTAATGTAACGTAAGCTAAATTAGATCATCACGGGGAATTGACCGGTGTCACAATTTGATGACTTTATTTACTAGCGGACAGTGGCAATTTATGGGTGGAAACATCGTGGTGTAATATGCATCAGAAAGTTTTGTATCTGTAATCGTGTATTGTTGTCGTTGCTAATAAGCATTAGCATATAAGAAGCAAACCCGAACGATGTATGCTACGTTAGCTTGTCACGTGTTCAGTGTGTGTTTGTTGACAACCTTGGTGCACAGCATGGCTGCATTTGTTGAAAATTTCTCAGGGTCATATGTATGTAGATTTTGCACTGCTAAAAGGTCAGACTTCCAGACTAAAGAAGTTAGAAGTGGTGTATTTACTCTGAGAACAAAAGACATTCATGCAGATCATTTGCATCCTGGCGGATAGTGAATTGCCCAGTTATTATGGTGTGAAATGAAACTGTGTTTTGACAAAGTACCTCTCACATTTTGATGTTACCACTGGGTTTCCTCCAGATATTCCTTTTTGAAGGAATTGTTCCTTTTGAACTTTCACTTTGCCTAAATGTATTCTTCCAAAAGTACTTCACATTATTCACATTGAATGAAGCAATATCATCTTTCAATGTACAAATACATGTATTTGTAAATGTACAAATACAAGGCCTGTCCAGAGGATTCACATTTCTGCATAGTTGCAGAGGCCTTAATTAGGAAGCACCCTTGTTTGAAAGAGCCCGGCTCATTCAATGGCTGCCATGGTTGGAAACAGCGACTGAAGTACAAAATGGGAAACTACAGGACTCGGCTCAGACTGCAGGGGTGTCCTCAGCTGTCAGTGAATTCCCTTAAATCCAAAGATACAGCAGATGCTTTCCCTGCTAGAAGTAAACTTCTATCCATCCTTCTCAGTTGGAGAGACTCTGAAAAGCCTTGAAAACCAGAGACTTGAACTTGTGACAGACATCAGGATAAGAAACATTGAAAGAGTCATCGCGGGCAAAACATTTGTCTACAGACGGCAGGAGGTGATAAATGAAGAACCCAGCATTAATGATTTCAAGGACAGATGGCCAGCACTATTCCAACAGAAAGAGGTCATAACTGAGCTGAAATGATAAGTCTGTATCTTGGTGGTGTTATATTGAGCTTTTATGCAATGCTCGTAATATTGAGATGTTGGAGATTAAAATAACACTGCTCTCATATAGAATTACATTTTTCTGTTTCCATATTATTCTTTGCGTCGTTGTACAAACATGCTTTAGTGGTCATTTTGTGAAAACTGTGATGGTATACAGGTCGAAGCCAGCTGGATTTCTTTCCTTCAGGTTACCATATTCACTCATTTGTTTTTTGTTTTAGATCGATGCAGTTCGACGAAGTTTGAAAAATTAAAATTCATCAAGATTTTATTGCCCTAGACTGAGGACATTCATCTTCACAGAAAGTGTGTCCTGAAAGCTCTCATATTTTACTTTTCTACATTTTACTAATGGCTGAAACAAATAATTCAGTTGGAATAACTTAAATTTTTAAGTTGGCTTGTGCCAAATTTAAGTTGAATTAATGAAAACTGTTAATTTCAAACCACTCACAATTGTTTTATTGTTTTATTAGGATCCCCATTAGCTGCCAATTTAATGAGCGCTATAGTCTTCCTGGGGTCCTTGCAAGAATACATTACAACCAAATATAATACAGAGCATCATTAATAATTAAGTATAAAGTAAAAACAAGAATTCATTAAGATTAGTGAAATAGAAAAAAGAATGAAAATGTCAGGGGAAAAAAGTAATATAGCGTAATAATATTTAAAAAATAGCGTAAATATTTGTGGAGGAAAACAAAATAAATCAACTGTCAATCATATGGTCATCAACAACAGATTGCTCTTCAATATCTTTTAAAATTCATATTTATTCTGTGCTTGCTTTGTGGATACTGGTAGTTTGTTCCAATTAAATATGGCTCTGTAGCACACAGTGGACTTGAAATGATAATTTCTAGGTTGAGGGAGTACCGGGTCACCACCTAGTGCCTGTCTGGTGAAATGAGTGTGACTGTTTCCTACATAAACTAGTTGATCAGCTAAAAATGGGGGATTCTTTGTGGATCAAACACTTGTAAAAAAAAAAGAAAGCCTTACAGGCAGTCTGCACTCCACAGTCAGCTGTGAGAGGCTTTTATGCATAACGGTCACGTTTGTTCTGTATAAGCATTGAAGAACAAGCCTGCTGCTCTGTTTTGTGCCTGATGAAGTTTGTGAAGCTCCTTCTGTGATGCTGATGACTGTATGATGGGACAATAATCTAGATATGACAAAACAAGTGACTGTACTACCTGGTTAAGAATCGAAGGAGGTATGTATGTAACACATTTTCTTGCCAGGGCAATACCTTTACTCCTTTTTGCCACTATATCATCAATATGAGCTGCCCAAGACAAGTGGGAATCTAAAGTAATGCCCAATCATTTGGTTTGACTCACTTGTTTTATACGCAAGCCATCAATTGATAAATTTAAGGGAGCATCGTTTGTTACTTTGAACTTGGTTCCAACAATAATGGATGTTGTTTTTACTATGACACACTCATAATATTAAGTGTGTCTGACTTAAAGGAATTGTGTTAATCTAATTTATAAATTTAGTTTAAAATTACTTCATTTAATTACGTGTTACCAGTTGAAGTAATTTTTAAAGTTCATCCAACAATTCTCTCTTCACAAACATTCTCAACATGTGTTTATGGTATAAAAGTGGTACACTGCTCATGTCATCACAAAACATGACTCAAGTTATTAAACTTCCTCATATTTGGATCATTCTAAGGAAAGACTTGAGAGCATAGAATAATTCTAGTGCCTCCCTTATGAAATTAATGCATTGCTTTTTCATGACATACAGGAAATGTATGAATCTACAAAATCTAAAATCCTTTTTTGAAACCAAATTTTCATTGTTATGTATGTTGTATAATTCAGTCTTAATTTCTAAAATATGGTTGTGAATAAAGCTGTATAGAAGAATTCAGAATTCACTCTCTTCTTATCATGGAGTTGTAACATGTAAGCAGGAGAACTCATCTGTGATGTTTGTTTGTCAGCCTTTTAGTCAGGGTGGATTTGGCTGCTCCCAGATGTACAGCAGCAGTTTTGGTGGAGGATTCAGAGGACCGGGTGGACAGCCTATAGTCAACTACAGTCAGATGCCTCTGGGACCCTACGTCAGCGGTAAGGATCAACATTTACAGTCAGAGCCTATCCCAGCTGACTTTGGGCAAGAGGTGGGGTTCACCCTGGACAAGTCACCAGGTCATCACAAGGCCATATAGAAAGACAAACAAACATTCACACTCACACCTACGGTCAGTTTGGAGTCACCATTTCACCTCTACTGCATGTTTTTGATGGTGGGAGGAAGCCGGAGAACCTGGAGAGAACCCATTAAGACACAGGGAGAGAACCCATTAAGACACGGGGAGAACATGCAAACACCTCACAGAAAAGTCCCAGGTCCTCAGGTGGATTTGAACCCAGGACCTTCTTGTTGTCAGGCAACAGCACTACTCACTACACCACCATGCCGCCCCATTCTAACCTTTCCTTCTCTGTATTTATGTCATAATTTCTATAATCATTCAGAATGTATTTATGTCATAATTTCTATAATCATTCAGAATGTATTTATGTCATAATTTCTATAATCATTCAGAATGTATCTATATCATAATTTCTATAATCCTTCTGAATGTATTTATGTCATAATTTCTATAATCCTTCTGAATGTATTTATGTCATAATTCCTATAATCATTCTGAATGTATTTATGTCATAATTTCTATAATCATTCTGAATGTATTTATGTCATAATTCCTATAATCATTCTGAACCATGTGAAACACTGTCTGACACTCACAAAGAAGTCAGATAGTGAAAACAACACACAAAGTCATACATGTTTTTAACAAACCCTCCAGTGAGAAAAGTTGTTAAATATGTTGCTAAATATTCTATTTAAAAGGAACCACTAAGATATGACTTCTCTTTACTCTCTAGTGTCCACAAATGGCCCTCCACCACCTTCAAGCCATTTGGACAAGAAGTCACTTGACTCCTTGAGAGATGTGGCCACGCCTGACCTCAAGTCAGGCAAACCTAGTGATGTCATCTGTATTGAGGACTAGAACATCTCTGCACCACTGACCTGAGGTCAGAAACTCCCAGGGATGGATTCTGTATGGATGACAGCTGCCTCATCTCTTCTACCACATCCTCCTCTTTCTCCTGCTCCTACCTGACTCCAAGTCTCCAAAATCCAGCTCTCTGACTACGGATAAGGCGATTCACCTTCTGATTCATGCAGTTGTATCTATCTTAACATTTGCACTTTTATCTCTCAAGTATTCCATAGGAGTATTTCAGCAAATATTTGCTTTTGTTAAGCTGAGCTGGAGAGCTGAGGATAAGGCGGCAAAATGAAGCAGCTTTTCTGAAGGGGGACTTTTTTCCAGCCCTGCACTAAAAGGTGAAACTCAAGCGAGTTGGCATGACTGAGTTTCTCTCCATTGGGCTCATTCTGACCTTGGAAATGTGCATTTTGTTCATAGCAGCCTCGACTTCTTTGTTCTGTGTGCCCCTGTTGCTTTTTTCCATCTGCCTAGTCACTGTGACTGTGCTCCACTGGAGCGTGTTCCCTGTGAAGAGGAGTTAAAGATGTCTTTAGTCATACTTTGATTGGAGGCGGATTTCCTGATATTCTTACTTTAAATGAATATGTGTTTGGTCATTCATGTGGTAATCGGTGGATTAATTATTTATTTTAAGGCATTCAAACTGTTCTCATGTATGCAGTAGCTGGACAAAGTCTGCCTGAATCCCTTAAAGACTGCCACCTGGTGGTGACGTGGAGAAATTACTCTCTGCCAAGCCTGCACACACACAGAGTCCACATCGTCTGAGGATTGGCTTCTTGTGCCGCGTCTACTCAAAGACAGCTGTTTATTTGACCTCACATAGGTCTAACCATGCTGAACATGTGTATACAGACATGGATGGAAGTCAGGATTCCTGACTCAGATGAAGATCAAGCAGAGAAGAAAAAGCTGCAGACGAGGCAAAAATGATTTTTAACACATTTCAGAGAGGTATTTCTGTGTCTGCTAGAATATTTGTGGTTCTTATTATATTTGAATGTTACTAGTGGCTGTAGAGTTTAACCCTGGGGCCATAACCAGTGGGACTGCACTATAAACAGGAACTCATCTGGTCGACATCCACATACAGGCCTGTAATGTTCAGGCCCAACTGAGAACAGTGGAAAGTGGCCTTTTTTCCCTCTCGCATACATCCCAGGGACTTTCCCTGTTCCTTTTCCTCATTAGAACTGAATAAGAACATGTGTGCTTATGGCGCATAAGGGGCACGTATAACAGCAGCATGAATGAAATAGAGGTACAGAGAGATTCATACTTAAAAACAGCAGCAACATGATGCTAACAATGAAGGTGTGTCACTGTGCTACAGTATAAGATAGATGTGGCCAGCTGATGTGAGCAGCTGATAACTCAGTTGACAGCCCCAGACAACGACAGCAGGAAATTCAAAGTGATCACATGTGAGAGGTGTGAATGGCAGGATGGTAAGAGAATAAACTACAGCGGAGGTGGTGCGCAAAGATATAGTCTGACTATTGCTAAAGCTTCATTATAACTAGTGCATGACTAAGACAAAGGCACAGTACACACAGATGCACATGTGTAGGGATGGATATAACATTTTAATGGTACTCCTCCTTTATTGATACTGCCTATCCAACAGTACTCTTGTTAATTAGTTTTATTGTTTGTTTTGCTTGTTTTTTAAGAGATAAAGTAAACAAATTTACAACAAGTTAACATAAAATAATATATGACATATAAATACATATGACAAATTATTCCCACAATTAAAGCTGCTTTATTTTCTCATATAGTTTAACATTCTTGAGTAGCAACAGCAGGTTTATAAGGGTTATATTAACCCTTGGATCCACAAGCTATCCAAGCCCCTTCCAATATACCATGTATGCAAGTGTGATTAAGAAAAAAATAAAGACATACTATAATGATACTTTTATTAAAATTATTATTTTAGCAGTAATTTGGACCAATCAACAATGCATGTAATATTTGAAATATGTTTCTTTGTCACCTTGTCACACATGACATACACATATCACTGATAACACTGATACTGGACTGGTGTGAACTGTAGTCTGGGTGTTGTGCAGTGAAGCTGGTGTAGGCATTGAGGGTGGCAACATCCAGCACAGTGTACCAGAGCAGCATGGGCCACCTCCATGTTCTCCTCTTACATGAGGAGGTGAGAACCATCTGATCCATTGTGTCCACTCCTCCTTTTGTTGTGTTGTAGTACTGGATCACTTCTGGTTTCTTCTTCTCACTGTTGTCATCCACTGCTTTGTCATCATGCATGGTGTTTAGGAGGATAACAGCCTTTCCCTTCTTCAGCACAAAGCTCATCATGGTCATGTTGTCATTTAATTTAAATTCTGAGCTGTACATCTTCCTCGATTTGGACGTCTTCATGACAGGCAGTATGTCCGCTTTATTCAATGGTTAGGTTCTTCTCAAGGAGCTTCTCAGCCAGAGGGACACTGGTGAAGAAGTTGTCCATTGTGATGTTGTGACCTATGATGAAAAAACAAAACAAACAAAAAACAAAACAATTTACTCAACACTCAAATAAACTGAATGCATTATCTATTGTATTTTATTCCCTTCTACTCTTGTCCTTATGAATAAATCAATTTCTCACAATGGTAAAACAAACACTATGAAAGATTGGGGAAAAAATATCTTGTTGTTGCACTAGAACGAGTATATTCAAGAGTATTTTCACTTCTGTATTGTATAATCTGTCACTTCTGTATTGTATAATCTGTCACTTCTGTATTGTATAATCACCTGTCTTGTCTGATTCTGCTGCACAAGGTTCCTCTGAACCTCCTCTCTGATCTAATTCCTCTTAATCAACACTCAGAAATGTTGAGCACCCTACCATACATCAGCTTTATATACGTGAACCATGGCACTCTTGTCTGTCATTCCTCAAGGGTATTATCATATTGTGCTATGTGTTCAGGTTTTGTGTTTACAATGTACCTCCAAAGAATTCCTCTTTAAGTGTGGTTTGAATAAAAACATTTCATGCTTCTCGTAATGTT
The DNA here is from genome assembly GCA_037577475.1 of Chaunax sp. Z400. NCBI lineage: Eukaryota > Metazoa > Chordata > Actinopteri > Lophiiformes > Chaunacidae > Chaunax > Chaunax sp. Z400. The sequence continues at coordinate 26,470,784 of CM075185.1, forward strand.
TCTCACATGCTGGCGACTCGTGTTCAGCAGGCAGGGTTACATTTTATTTTGAACCCAGGACCTTCTTGTCCTGGGTTCAAATCCACAGCACTACTCACTACACCACCATGCCGCCCCATTCTGCCCTTTGCTTCTCTGTAATTATGTCATAATTTCTATAATCATTCAGAATGTATTTATGTCATAATTCCTATAATCATTCAGAATGTTTTATGTCATAATTTCTATAATCATTCAGAATGTATTTATGTCATAATTCCTATAATCATTCTGAATGTATTTATGTCATAATTTCTATAATCATTCTGAATGTATTTATGTCATAATTCCTATAATCATTCAGAATGTATTTATGTCATAATTCATATAATCATTCAGAATGTATTTATGTCATAATTCCTATAATCATTCAGAATGTATTTATGTCATAATTCCTATAATCATTCTGAACCATGTGAAACACTGTCTGACACTCACAAAGAAGTCAGATAGTGAAAACAACACACAAAGTCATACATGTTTTTAACAAACCCTCCAGTGAGAAAAGTTGTTAAATATGTTGTTAAATATTCTATTTAAAAGGAACCACTAAGATATGACTTCTCTTTACTCTCTAGTGTCCACAAATGGCCCTCCACCACCTTCAAGCCATTTGGACAAGAAGTCACTTGACTCCTTGAGAGATGTGGCCACGCCTGACCTCAAGTCAGGCAAACCTAGTGATGTCATCTGTATTGAGGACTAGAACATCTCTGCACCACTGACCTGAGGTCAGAAACTCCCAGGGATGGATTCTGTATGGATGACAGCTGCCTCATCTCTTCTACCACATCCTCCTCTTTCTCCTGCTCCTACCTGACTCCAAGTCTCCAAAATCCAGCTCTCTGACTACGGATAAGGCGATTCACCTTCTGATTCATGCAGTTGTATCTATCTTAACATTTGCACTTTTATCTCTCAAGTATTCCATAGGAGTATTTCAGCAAATATTTGCTTTTGTTAAGCTGAGCTGGAGAGCTGAGGATAAGGCGGCAAAATGAAGCAGCTTTTCTGAAGGGGGACTTTTTTCCAGCCCTGCACTAAAAGGTGAAACTCAAGCGAGTTGGCATGACTGAGTTTCTCTCCATTGGGCTCATTCTGACCTTGGAAATGTGCATTTTGTTCATAGCAGCCTCGACTTCTTTGTTCTGTGTGCCCCTGTTGCTTTTTTCCATCTGCCTAGTCACTGTGACTGTGCTCCACTGGAGCGTGTTCCCTGTGAAGAGGAGTTAAAGATGTCTTTAGTCATACTTTGATTGGAGGCGGATTTCCTGATATTCTTACTTTAAATGAATATGTGTTTGGTCATTCATGTGGTAATCGGTGGATTAATTATTTATTTTAAGGCATTCAAACTGTTCTCATGTATGCAGTAGCTGGACAAAGTCTGCCTGAATCCCTTAAAGACTGCCACCTGGTGGTGACGTGGAGAAATTACTCTCTGCCAAGCCTGCACACACACAGAGTCCACATCGTCTGAGGATTGGCTTCTTGTGCCGCGTCTACTCAAAGACAGCTGTTTATTTGACCTCACATAGGTCTAACCATGCTGAACATGTGTATACAGACATGGATGGAAGTCAGGATTCCTGACTCAGATGAAGATCAAGCAGAGAAGAAAAAGCTGCAGACGAGGCAAAAATGATTTTTAACACATTTCAGAGAGGTATTTCTGTGTCTGCTAGAATATTTGTGGTTCTTATTATATTTGAATGTTACTAGTGGCTGTAGAGTTTAACCCTGGGGCCATAACCAGTGGGACTGCACTATAAACAGGAACTCATCTGGTCGACATCCACATACAGGCCTGTAATGTTCAGGCCCAACTGAGAACAGTGGAAAGTGGCCTTTTTTCCCTCTCGCATACATCCCAGGGACTTTCCCTGTTCCTTTTCCTCATTAGAACTGAATAAGAACATGTGTGCTTATGGCGCATAAGTCTAGTATTGTTGCAAAATGAGCTTTTTGTCAGCTTATTTTTACGTTAAGGTAAAGTAAGAAGTATTTGGTGCCATTAAGGAAGATAATCCAGGACCATTTGTTCTTCGATGCAGTCCATTTCCTTCACAGAGGTGAAGACTGGGATTGGTCGTGTCTCAGTCTCAACCTACATTTGAAGGAAGTTTCACAGCATTACTCGTCTGGTGTATTATGGTTCTGATATTTGTGCTGTATAGCAACTGAATGAACAAGTGAATTGTCATCTTTTTATTTGTATTCTGTGTATTTGATCAGTGTGTTTTAATAAATCTTCTGGACAACATTGCGCCATTTTTCTTTTGTGTAGAAGCCTGTAGACGAGTGAGGAAGCAAGTTGAGGAGGATCTGATTTAATTGACAAAAGTGATTTTCCTGACTTGACTTCCCATTACTCTGTGTTCATGGTGCAGCATCCTCCAGCGCTGCATGTCACAATCAGTCTGCAGTACTGGAAATATGATAAGAGGCAGGAACATAAACACTTAAATCACTAAGGAACAAAAATAGCCAACAGAAGCCATTCACAGAGGAGTCACAGACTCAGTGGTGGAAATGGTCACATTTGACTCAGGGAACTAAACTTGGGTGGTGTTTAAGTTATTTAAAATTACAAAGATTGCAGAGATCAACTATTTTCACAATGCATTTGGATTTGATGAATGACAGACTTGATGACACCACTTATTCAGCCTCCATTAAGATGTTCTGGGCTCTTATGCTCTTATGGGGCAATTGTTGGGTCTCTGTAGAATAAGGAGTACGGTTTAGACCTGCTCTCTTTGCAAAGTGCCTGGAGATAACTTTTGTTGTGACTTGGCACCATATAGATAAAATTGACTTGATTCGAGCACTGTAATGTATAGCGATGTTCTGGTGATCTGAATGTCATTAAATAAGGATGCATCCATACATTTTAATGTGGCAGAATTGTCGTTATCTTCACCAATATAATTTAAATGAGGAGAGACAAGTCAATGAAGTTAAATTAATAATTTATTGCAGCAGATAATATGTGATAATAAGTCTGTCAGAAAGTCTTTGGCTCTTAGATTCTTCAGGAGATTTTGATTAAAGAGTATTTTACCTGAGCAGTTGCAAAATTAATCCCCCAATAAATTCCAGATACTGGTGGTGGTGGTGGCTGATGACTGCTGAGACTGATGAGGCTGGTGAAATCATGAAGGTGGTGGATCTGTGGAGATCGGGTGGTGATGGGGAGGTGAAGGGGCACGTATAACAGCAGCATGAATGAAATAGAGGTACAGAGAGATTCATACTTAAAAACAGCAGCAACATGATGCTAACAATGAAGGTGTGTCACTGTGCTACAGTATAAGATAGATGTGGCCAGCTGATGTGAGCAGCTGATAACTCAGTTGACAGCCCCAGACAACGACAGCAGGAAATTCAAAGTGATCACATGTGAGAGGTGTGAATGGCAGGATGGTAAGAGAATAAACTACAGCGGAGGTGGTGCGCAAAGATATAGTCTGACTATTGCTAAAGCTTCATTATAACTAGTGCATGACTAAGACAAAGGCACAGTACACACAGATGCACATGTGTAGGGATGGATATAACATTTTAATGGTACTCCTCCTTTATTGATACTGCCTATCCAACAGTACTCTTGTTAATTAGTTTTATTGTTTGTTTTGCTTGTTTTTTAAGAGATAAAGTAAACAAATTTACAACAAGTTAACATAAAATAATATATGACATATAAATACATATGACAAATTATTCCCACAATTAAAGCTGCTTTATTTTCTCATATAGTTTAACATTCTTGAGTAGCAACAGCAGGTTTATAAGGGTTATATTAACCCTTGGATCCACAAGCTATCCAAGCCCCTTCCAATATACCATGTATGCAAGTGTGATTAAGAAAAAAATAAAGACATACTATAATGATACTTTTATTAAAATTATTATTTTAGCAGTAATTTGGACCAATCAACAATGCATGTAATATTTGAAATATGTTTCTTTGTCACCTTGTCACACATGACATACACATATCACTGATAACACTGATACTGGACTGGTGTGAACTGTAGTCTGGGTGTTGTGCAGTGAAGCTGGTGTAGGCATTGAGGGTGGCAACATCCAGCACAGTGTACCAGAGCAGCATGGGCCACCTCCATGTTCTCCTCTTACATGAGGAGGTGAGAACCATCTGATCCATTGTGTCCACTCCTCCTTTTGTTGTGTTGTAGTACTGGATCACTTCTGGTTTCTTCTTCTCACTGTTGTCATCCACTGCTTTGTCATCATGCATGGTGTTTAGGAGGATAACAGCCTTTCCCTTCTTCAGCACAAAGCTCATCATGGTCATGTTGTCATTTAATTTAAATTCTGAGCTGTACATCTTCCTCGATTTGGACGTCTTCATGACAGGCAGTATGTCCGCTTTATTCAATGGTTAGGTTCTTCTCAAGGAGCTTCTCAGCCAGAGGGACACTGGTGAAGAAGTTGTCCATTGTGATGTTGTGACCTATGATGAAAAAACAAAACAAACAAAAAACAAAACAATTTACTCAACACTCAAATAAACTGAATGCATTATCTATTGTATTTTATTCCCTTCTACTCTTGTCCTTATGAATAAATCAATTTCTCACAATGGTAAAACAAACACTATGAAAGATTGGGGAAAAAATATCTTGTTGTTGCACTAGAACGAGTATATTCAAGAGTATTTTCACTTCTGTATTGTATAATCTGTCACTTCTGTATTGTATAATCACCTGTCTTGTCTGATTCTGCTGCACAAGGTTCCTCTGAACCTCCTCTCTGATCTAATTCCTCTTAATCAACACTCAGAAATGTTGAGCACCCTACCATACATCAGCTTTGTATACGTGAACCATGGCACTCTTGTCTGTCATTCCTCAAGGGTATTATCATATTGTGCTATGTGTTCAGGTTTTGTGTTTACAATGTACCTCCAAAGAATTCCTCTTTAAGTGTGGTTTGAATAAAAACATTTCATGCTTCTCGTAATGTTTCTCACATGCTGGCGACTCGTGTTCAGCAGGCAGGGTTACATTTTATTTTGAACCCAGGACCTTCTTGTCCTGGGTTCAAATCCACAGCACTACTCACTACACCACCATGCCGCCCCATTCTGCCCTTTGCTTCTCTGTAATTATGTCATAATTTCTATAATCATTCAGAATGTATTTATGTCATAATTCCTATAATCATTCAGAATGTATTTATGTCATAATTTCTATAATCATTCAGAATGTATTTATGTCATAATTCCTATAATCATTCAGAATGTTTTATGTCATAATTTCTATAATCATTCAGAATGTATTTATGTCATAATTCCTATAATCATTCAGAATGTATTTATGTCATAATTTCTATAATCATTCTGAATGTATTTATGTCATAATTCCTTTAATCATTCTGAACCATGTGAAACACTGTCTGACACTCACAAAGAAGTCAGATAGTGAAAACAACACACAAAGTCATACATGTTTTTAACAAACCCTCCAGTGAGAAAAGTTGTTAAATATGTTGTTAAATATTCTATTTAAAAGGAACCACTAAGATATGACTTCTCTTTACTCTCTAGTGTCCACAAATGGCCCTCCACCACCTTCAAGCCATTTGGACAAGAAGTCACTTGACTCCTTGAGAGATGTGGCCACGCCTGACCTCAAGTCAGGCAAACCTAGTGATGTCATCTGTATTGAGGACTAGAACATCTCTGCACCACTGACCTGAGGTCAGAAACTCCCAGGGATGGATTCTGTATGGATGACAGCTGCCTCATCTCTTCTACCACATCCTCCTCTTTCTCCTGCTCCTACCTGACTCCAAGTCTCCATAATCCAGCTCTCTGACTACGGATAAGGCGATTCACCTTCTGATTCATGCAGTTGTATCTATCTTAACATTTGCACTTTTATCTCTCAAGTATTCCATAGGAGTATTTCAGCAAATATTTGCTTTTGTTAAGCTGAGCTGGAGAGCTGAGGATAAGGCGGCAAAATGAAGCAGCTTTTCTGAAGGGGGACTTTTTTCCAGCCCTGCACTAAAAGGTGAAACTCAAGCGAGTTGGCATGACTGAGTTTCTCTCCATTGGGCTCATTCTGACCTTGGAAATGTGCATTTTGTTCATAGCAGCCTCGACTTCTTTGTTCTGTGTGCCCCTGTTGCTTTTTTCCATCTGCCTAGTCACTGTGACTGTGCTCCACTGGAGCGTGTTCCCTGTGAAGAGGAGTTAAAGATGTCTTTAGTCATACTTTGATTGGAGGCGGATTTCCTGATATTCTTACTTTAAATGAATATGTGTTTGGTCATTCATGTGGTAATCGGTGGATTAATTATTTATTTTAAGGCATTCAAACTGTTCTCATGTATGCAGTAGCTGGACAAAGTCTGCCTGAATCCCTTAAAGACTGCCACCTGGTGGTGACGTGGAGAAATTACTCTCTGCCAAGCCTGCACACACACAGAGTCCACATCGTCTGAGGATTGGCTTCTTGTGCCGCGTCTACTCAAAGACAGCTGTTTATTTGACCTCACATAGGTCTAACCATGCTGAACATGTGTATACAGACATGGATGGAAGTCAGGATTCCTGACTCAGATGAAGATCAAGCAGAGAAGAAAAAGCTGCAGACGAGGCAAAAATGATTTTTAACACATTTCAGAGAGGTATTTCTGTGTCTGCTAGAATATTTGTGGTTCTTATTATATTTGAATGTTACTAGTGGCTGTAGAGTTTAACCCTGGGGCCATAACCAGTGGGACTGCACTATAAACAGGAACTCATCTGGTCGACATCCACATACAGGCCTGTAATGTTCAGGCCCAACTGAGAACAGTGGAAAGTGGCCTTTTTTCCCTCTCGCATACATCCCAGGGACTTTCCCTGTTCCTTTTCCTCATTAGAACTGAATAAGAACATGTGTGCTTATGGCGCATAAGTCTAGTATTGTTGCAAAATGAGCTTTTTGTCAGCTTATTTTTACGTTAAGGTAAAGTAAGAAGTATTTGGTGCCATTAAGGAAGATAATCCAGGACCATTTGTTCTTCGATGCAGTCCATTTCCTTCACAGAGGTGAAGACTGGGATTGGTCGTGTCTCAGTCTCAACCTACATTTGAAGGAAGTTTCACAGCATTACTCGTCTGGTGTATTATGGTTCTGATATTTGTGCTGTATAGCAACTGAATGAACAAGTGAATTGTCATCTTTTTATTTGTATTCTGTGTATTTGATCAGTGTGTTTTAATAAATCTTCTGGACAACATTGCGCCATTTTTCTTTTGTGTAGAAGCCTGTAGACGAGTGAGGAAGCAAGTTGAGGAGGATCTGATTTAATTGACAAAAGTGATTTTCCTGACTTGACTTCCCATTACTCTGTGTTCATGGTGCAGCATCCTCCAGCGCTGCATGTCACAATCAGTCTGCAGTACTGGAAATATGATAAGAGGCAGGAACATAAACACTTAAATCACTAAGGAACAAAAATAGCCAACAGAAGCCATTCACAGAGGAGTCACAGACTCAGTGGTGGAAATGGTCACATTTGACTCAGGGAACTAAACTTGGGTGGTGTTTAAGTTATTTAAAATTACAAAGATTGCAGAGATCAACTATTTTCACAATGCATTTGGATTTGATGAATGACAGACTTGATGACACCACTTATTCAGCCTCCATTAAGATGTTCTGGGCTCTTATGCTCTTATGGGGCAATTGTTGGGTCTGTAGGATAAGGAGTATGGTTTAGACCTGCTCTCTTTGCAAAGTGCCTGGAGATAACTTTTGTTGTGACTTGGCACCATATAAATAAAATTGACTTGATTCGAGCACTGTAATGTATAGCGATGTTCTGGTGATCTGAATGTCATTAAATAAGGATGCATCCATACATTTTAATGTGGCAGAATTGTCGTTATCTTCACCAATATAATTTAAATGAGGAGAGATAAGTCAATGAAGTTAAATTAATAATTTATTGCAGCAGATAATATGTGATAATTAGTCTGTCAGAAAGTCTTTGGCTCTTAGATTCTTCAGGAGATTTTGATTAAAGAATATTTTACCTGAGCAGTTGCAAAATTAATCCCCCAATAAAGTCCAGATACTGGTGGTGGTGGTGGCTGATGACTGCTGAGACTGATGAGGCTGGTGAAATCATGAAGGTGGTGGATCTGTGGAGATCGGGTGGTGATGGGGAGGTGAAGGGGCACGTATAACAGCAGCATGAATGAAATAGAGGTACAGAGAGATTCATACTTAAAAACAGCAGCAACATGATGCTAACAATGAAGGTGTGTCACTGTGCTACAGTATAAGATAGATGTGGCCAGCTGATGTGAGCAGCTGATAACTCAGTTGACAGCCCCAGACAACGACAGCAGGAAATTCAAAGTGATCACATGTGAGAGGTGTGAATGGCAGGATGGTAAGAGAATAAACTACAGCGGAGGTGGTGCGCAAAGATATAGTCTGACTATTGCTAAAGCTTCATTATAACTAGTGCATGACTAAGACAAAGGCACAGTACACACAGATGCACATGTGTAGGGATGGATATAACATTTTAATGGTACTCCTCCTTTATTGATACTGCCTATCCAACAGTACTCTTGTTAATTAGTTTTATTGTTTGTTTTGCTTGTTTTTTAAGAGATAAAGTAAACAAATTAAAAACAAGTTAACATAAAATAATATATGACATATAAATACATATGACAAATTATTCCCACAATTAAAGCTGCTTTATTTTCTCATATAGTTTAACATTCTTGAGTAGCAACAGCAGGTTTATAAGGGTTATATTAACCCTTGGATCCACAAGCTATCCAAGCCCCTTCCAATATACCATGTATGCAAGTGTGATTAAGAAAAAAATAAAGACATACTATAATGATACTTTTATTAAAATTATTATTTTAGCAGTAATTTGGACCAATCAACAATGCATGTAATATTTGAAATATGTTTCTTTGTCACCTTGTCACACATGACATACACATATCACTGATAACACTGATACTGGACTGGTGTGAACTGTAGTCTGGGTGTTGTGCAGTGAAGCTGGTGTAGGCATTGAGGGTGGCAACATCCAGCACAGTGTACCAGAGCAGCATGGGCCACCTCCATGTTCTCCTCTTACATGAGGAGGTGAGAACCATCTGATCCATTGTGTCCACTCCTCCTTTTGTTGTGTTGTAGTACTGGATCACTTCTGGTTTCTTCTTCTCACTGTTGTCATCCACTGCTTTGTCATCATGCATGGTGTTTAGGAGGATAACAGCCTTTCCCTTCTTCAGCACAAAGCTCATCATGGTCATGTTGTCATTTAATTTAAATTCTGAGCTGTACATCTTCCTCGATTTGGACGTCTTCATGACAGGCAGTATGTCCGCTTTATTCAATGGTTAGGTTCTTCTCAAGGAGCTTCTCAGCCAGAGGGACACTGGTGAAGAAGTTGTCCATTGTGATGTTGTGACCTATGATGATAAAACAAAACAAACAAAAAACAAAACAATTTACTCAACACTCAAATAAACTGAATGCATTATCTATTGTATTTTATTCCCTTCTACTCTTGTCCTTATGAATAAATCAATTTCTCACAATGGTAAAACAAACACTATGAAAGATTGGGGAAAAAATATCTTGTTGTTGCACTAGAACGAGTATATTCAAGAGTATTTTCACTTCTGTATTGTATAATCTGTCACTTCTGTATTGTATAATCACCTGTCTTGTCTGATTCTGCTGCACAAGGTTCCTCTGAACCTCCTCTCTGATCTAATTCCTCTTAATCAACACTCAGAAATGTTGAGCACCCTACCATACATCAGCTTTATATACGTGAACCATGGCACTCTTGTCTGTCATTCCTCAAGGGTATTATCATATTGTGCTATGTGTTCAGGTTTTGTGTTTACAATGTACCTCCAAAGAATTCCTCTTTAAGTGTGGTTTGAATAAAAACATTTCATGCTTCTCGTAATGTTTCTCACATGCTGGCGACTCGTGTTCAGCAGGCAGGGTTACATTTTATTTTGAATCCAGGACCTTCTTGTCCTGGGTTCAAATCCACAGCACTACTCACTACACCACCATGCCGCCCCATTCTGCCCTTTGCTTCTCTGTAATTATGTCATAATTTCTATAATCATTCAGAATGTATTTATGTCATAATTCCTATAATCATTCAGAATGTTTTATGTCATAATTTCTATAATCATTCAGAATGTTTTTATGTCATAATTTCTATAATCATTCAGAATGTATTTATGTCATAATTCCTATAATCATTCAGAATGTTTTATGTCATAATTTCTATAATCATTCAGAATGTATTTATGTCATAATTCCTATAATCATTCAGAATGTATTTATGTCATAATTCCTTTAATCATTCTGAATGTATTTATGTCATAATTTCTATAATCATTCAGAATGTATTTATGTCATAATTCCTATAATCATTCAGAATGTATTTATGTCATAATTTCTATAATCATTCTGAATGTATTTATGTCATAATTCCTATAATCATTCTGAACCATGTGAAACACTGTCTGACACTCACAAAGAAGTCAGATAGTGAAAACAACACACAAAGTCATACATGTTTTTAACAAACCCTCCAGTGAGAAAAGTTGTTAAATATGTTGTTAAATATTCTATTTAAAAGGAACCACTAAGATATGACTTCTCTTTACTCTCTAGTGTCCACAAATGGCCCTCCACCACCTTCAAGCCATTTGGACAAGAAGTCACTTGACTCCTTGAGAGATGTGGCCACGCCTGACCTCAAGTCAGGCAAACCTAGTGATGTCATCTGTATTGAGGACTAGAACATCTCTGCACCACTGACCTGAGGTCAGAAACTCCCAGGGATGGATTCTGTATGGATGACAGCTGCCTCATCTCTTCTACCACATCCTCCTCTTTCTCCTGCTCCTACCTGACTCCAAGTCTCCAAAATCCAGCTCTCTGACTACGGATAAGGCGATTCACCTTCTGATTCATGCAGTTGTATCTATCTTAACATTTGCACTTTTATCTCTCAAGTATTCCATAGGAGTATTTCAGCAAATATTTGCTTTTGTTAAGCTGAGCTGGAGAGCTGAGGATAAGGCGGCAAAATGAAGCAGCTTTTCTGAAGGGGGACTTTTTTCCAGCCCTGCACTAAAAGGTGAAACTCAAGCGAGTTGGCATGACTGAGTTTCTCTCCATTGGGCTCATTCTGACCTTGGAAATGTGCATTTTGTTCATAGCAGCCTCGACTTCTTTGTTCTGTGTGCCCCTGTTGCTTTTTTCCATCTGCCTAGTCACTGTGACTGTGCTCCACTGGAGCGTGTTCCCTGTGAAGAGGAGTTAAAGATGTCTTTAGTCATACTTTGATTGGAGGCGGATTTCCTGATATTCTTACTTTAAATGAATATGTGTTTGGTCATTCATGTGGTAATCGGTGGACTAATTATTTATTTTAAGGCATTCAAACTGTTCTCATGTATGCAGTAGCTGGACAAAGTCTGCCTGAATCCCTTAAAGACTGCCACCTGGTGGTGACTTGGAGAAATTACTCTCTGCCAAGCCTGCACACACACAGAGTCCACATCGTCTGAGGATTGGCTTCTTGTGCCGCGTCTACTCAAAGACAGCTGTTTATTTGACCTCACATAGGTCTAACCATGCTGAACATGTGTATACAGACATGGATGGAAGTCAGGATTCCTGACTCAGATGAAGATCAAGCAGAGAAGAAAAAGCTGCAGACGAGGCAAAAATGATTTTTAACACATTTCAGAGAGGTATTTCTGTGTCTGCTAGAATATTTGTGGTTCTTATTATATTTGAATGTTACTAGTGGCTGTAGAGTTTAACCCTGGGGCCATAACCAGTGGGACTGCACTATAAACAGGAACTCATCTGGTCGACATCCACATACAGGCCTGTAATGTTCAGGCCCAACTGAGAACAGTGGAAAGTGGCCTTTTTTCCCTCTCGCATACATCCCAGGGACTTTCCCTGTTCCTTTTCCTCATTAGAACTGAATAAGAACATGTGTGCTTATGGCGCATAAGTCTAGTATTGTTGCAAAATGAGCTTTTTGTCAGCTTATTTTTACGTTAAGGTAAAGTAAGAAGTATTTGGTGCCATTAAGGAAGATAATCCAGGACCATTTGTTCTTCGATGCAGTCCATTTCCTTCACAGAGGTGAAGACTGGGATTGGTCGTGTCTCAGTCTCAACCTACATTTGAAGGAAGTTTCACAGCATTACTCGTCTGGTGTATTATGGTTCTGATATTTGTGCTGTATAGCAACTGAATGAACAAGTGAATTGTCATCTTTTTATTTGTATTCTGTGTATTTGATCAGTGTGTTTTAATAAATCTTCTGGACAACATTGCGCCATTTTTCTTTTGTGTAGAAGCCTGTAGACGAGTGAGGAAGCAAGTTGAGGAGGATCTGATTTAATTGACAAAAGTGATTTTCCTGACTTGACTTCCCATTACTCTGTGTTCATGGTGCAGCATCCTCCAGCGCTGCATGTCACAATCAGTCTGCAGTACTGGAAATATGATAAGAGGCAGGAACATAAACACTTAAATCACTAAGGAACAAAAATAGCCAACAGAAGCCATTCACAGAGGAGTCACAGACTCAGTGGTGGAAATGGTCACATTTGACTCAGGGAACTAAACTTGGGTGGTGTTTAAGTTATTTAAAATTACAAAGATTGCAGAGATCAACTATTTTCACAATGCATTTGGATTTGATGAATGACAGACTTGATGACACCACTTATTCAGCCTCCATTAAGATGTTCTGGGCTCTTATGCTCTTATGGGGCAATTGTTGGGTCTCTGTAGAATAAGGAGTACGGTTTAGACCTGCTCTCTTTGCAAAGTGCCTGGAGATAACTTTTGTTGTGACTTGGCACCATATAAATAAAATTGACTTGATTCGAGCACTGTAATGTATAGCGATGTTCTGGTGATCTGAATGTCATTAAATAAGGATGCATCCATACATTTTAATGTGGCAGAATTGTCGTTATCTTCACCAATATAATTTAAATGAGGAGAGACAAGTCAATGAAGTTAAATTAATAATTTATTGCAGCAGATAATATGTGATAATTAGTCTGTCAGAAAGTCTTTGGCTCTTAGATTCTTCAGGAGATTTTGATTAAAGAGTATTTTACCTGAGCAGTTGCAAAATTAATCCCCCAATAAAGTCCAGATACTGGTGGTGGTGGTGGCTGATGACTGCTGAGACTGATGAGGCTGGTGAAATCATGAAGGTGGTGGATCTGTGGAGATCGGGTGGTGATGGGGAGGTGAAGGGGCACGTATAACAGCAGCATGAATGAAATAGAGGTACAGAGAGATTCATACTTAAAAACAGCAGCAACATGATGCTAACAATGAAGGTGTGTCACTGTGCTACAGTATAAGATAGATGTGGCCAGCTGATGTGAGCAGCTGATAACTCAGTTGACAGCCCCAGACAACGACAGCAGGAAATTCAAAGTGATCACATGTGAGAGGTGTGAATGGCAGGATGGTAAGAGAATAAACTACAGCGGAGGTGGTGCGCAAAGATATAGTCTGACTATTGCTAAAGCTTCATTATAACTAGTGCATGACTAAGACAAAGGCACAGTACACACAGATGCACATGTGTAGGGATGGATATAACATTTTAATGGTACTCCTCCTTTATTGATACTGCCTATCCAACAGTACTCTTGTTAATTAGTTTTATTGTTTGTTTTGCTTGTTTTTTAAGAGATAAAGTAAACAAATTAAAAACAAGTTAACATAAAATAATATATGACATATAAATACATATGACAAATTATTCCCACAATTAAAGCTGCTTTATTTTCTCATATAGTTTAACATTCTTGAGTAGCAACAGCAGGTTTATAAGGGTTATATTAACCCTTGGATCCACAAGCTATCCAAGCCCCTTCCAATATACCATGTATGCAAGTGTGATTAAGAAAAAAATAAAGACATACTATAATGATACTTTTATTAAAATTATTATTTTAGCAGTAATTTGGACCAATCAACAATGCATGTAATATTTGAAATATGTTTCTTTGTCACCTTGTCACACATGACATACACATATCACTGATAACACTGATACTGGACTGGTGTGAACTGTAGTCTGGGTGTTGTGCAGTGAAGCTGGTGTAGGCATTGAGGGTGGCAACATCCAGCACAGTGTACCAGAGCAGCATGGGCCACCTCCATGTTCTCCTCTTACATGAGGAGGTGAGAACCATCTGATCCATTGTGTCCACTCCTCCTTTTGTTGTGTTGTAGTACTGGATCACTTCTGGTTTCTTCTTCTCACTGTTGTCATCCACTGCTTTGTCATCATGCATGGTGTTTAGGAGGATAACAGCCTTTCCCTTCTTCAGCACAAAGCTCATCATGGTCATGTTGTCATTTAATTTAAATTCTGAGCTGTACATCTTCCTCGATTTGGACGTCTTCATGACAGGCAGTATGTCCGCTTTATTCAATGGTTAGGTTCTTCTCAAGGAGCTTCTCAGCCAGAGGGACACTGGTGAAGAAGTTGTCCATTGTGATGTTGTGACCTATGATGAAAAAACAAAACAAACAAAAAACAAAACAATTTACTCAACACTCAAATAAACTGAATGCATTATCTATTGTATTTTATTCCCTTCTACTCTTGTCCTTATGAATAAATCAATTTCTCACAATGGTAAAACAAACACTATGAAAGATTGGGGAAAAATATCTTGTTGTTGCACTAGAACGAGTATATTCAAGAGTATTTTCACTTCTGTATTGTATAATCTGTCACTTCTGTATTGTATAATCACCTGTCTTGTCTGATTCTGCTGCACAAGGTTCCTCTGAACCTCCTCTCTGATCTAATTCCTCTTAATCAACACTCAGAAATGTTGAGCACCCTACCATACATCAGCTTTATATACGTGAACCATGGCACTCTTGTCTGTCATTCCTCAAGGGTATTATCATATTGTGCTATGTGTTCAGGTTTTGTGTTTACAATGTACCTCCAAAGAATTCCTCTTTAAGTGTGGTTTGAATAAAAACATTTCATGCTTCTCGTAATGTTTCTCACATGCTGGCGACTCGTGTTCAGCAGGCAGGGTTACATTTTATTTTCTTGTTAAAATTATTACTTTGACTTTCAAAATTGTATCAAATGTATTGCTCCTACTTGATTGGCTGCAACTTCAAACTTCTTTTGTTTTAAATGATCCCATATCAGCTACCTCCTCAGCAAATGAACAGCCTACTGAGAACAGCATGAACGGTCCCTCCCCACACGGAAGTGATCTGAGACAGAGTTGCCCTTAATTCCTTTTGTCCAACCCACTTGTCAGGAATAACTCGTCTGATTGGTTCAAACACCGCCCCCTAGGCTTTTCATTGGCTGCGTGCTTGACTTTGTCACTCTGCCATTGGCCAGCTGTGTCTGAGAGCCCTCAGCTTGCTTTGTGCCGCTGCCTGGCCAGCGGCGGGGGTCTGGATAGTGGGAGGAGGGAGAAAACCAAAGAAAGGACAGAATGAGAGCAGAGGGGCTGAGGAGGGTGAGAGGAACCATGTAAAAAAAAAGAAAAAAGAGGGACAGAGAGGGGAGACAGACGGAGGAACAGCACCAGAGAGTCGAGAGGAACGGAGAGAAAGAGGCGGGGAGCAGAAAGGGTTACCTCATCTAGAGCTGCTAGTGTACGCGGTGCAGGGGAGAAGTTGTGGGAAAGTAAACAGCAGAGGAGAATTCCACTCTGCTCTCAGCCACTTGCAGCCCTCACAGGAGACCAGAAAGATGAGTGTGCTGGACCCGGCAGAGAGGTAAAAAGAGAGTTTATGGGCGGCTACCAGGATTAAGCTTTCACCAGGGAGTGCCTGAAGCTTCTCCGAGGACCCACTACTGAGGAGGTGAGAGGCGTAAATGTTTGCTGTCTCAGAAACACTTTCCCTCTTTCTTCCCTTCACTCTGTCTCCCCTCTCTCTCTCTCTCTCAGCATGGTTTAGCATGTTGCAAGGACAGCAGCTCTGTCCCACTGTGGCCACTGATGGAGTGGAGTTTGGGGGGTGGGTGGGTGTGCTGTGTGTGCCTCTCTGTCCCAGTCCTTCAGCTACAGTGTAGGGGCAGATGAGAGGGCAAAAGGGAGGTGGATGAGGGGAGGATGGGACTGGCAGATACCCATGTTGTCCTTTTAATGGCCGGTTAAACCTGAGCCTACAGAGCAGGAGGCCTCGTTGTTCCTTGGACAGACCCCAGGTAGGGATGGGTGAGAGATTGGGAGGCTCAGTCCAGTTCCACACCTCTGGCCGACTCCTCTTCTGTCACACTGCACTGCTCTTCCACAGCTCAGGGCTATCAGAGAGTGGTTCCCCGGCCCGGGTCCCTCCTTAACCATTTCAGTTTGACGGTTGCGTCCCAGAGTACAATAGCCCCTCCCAGGATGGATTTCACGCTGCCAGAGAAGGGAGGAGAGGGGGTGAAAGGGGCAGGCTAAGGGACCTATGACCATGTAATTTTCATTTTGAACCAGGGCACTGTTTCTCCCGGACACTGATTCAAGAAACTCCATGGACTCACTGTGTCAAATTTTTTTCTCCTGAGTCACAGTCCAGCACTTCCAACAGATATTATTCATGCATGGCCTGAGGCTACCATACAGACTTTACTGTCACTTGGAACCCTCTCTTTTTCTTCACACTCACCCGTGGAAACTTGCTCTTTTGCACGCAATCGAATGCACACATGCAAAGCCTCGGTGCTCACACACAGTCAAATGTCAACCAGCACTGAGTACATTCCTCTGGGAATCTCAGATAATTCACTACGATATGGAAGTATCCCTGTAAGCTCTTCCGATAACACACCGCAGGGCCAAAGTATCTCAACCACACTGGTTAGACTGAGCCATGATTTAGCGGAGGAGGAGGCAGATGTCTTCTCGTTAAATTCATCCTGGAGCTTTCACTTGGAACGGGGAAGTAGTTTCAACTCAAGAGTGGACTTCTTTCTTTCTCTCTTTCTGCTAGCTCTAATTTCCACAAGTAACAAATCTATTGTGCAGAATAATCAGACAAACTCCAGTTATCTTACTGGCAGTGGAATCTTACAGTTATTGAGCTACTAGTGCAGGTCCTGAAAGAATGATTGCTTGGCCTCCTCTATTGCTTCTTCTAGCTTTCTCAGTATCATCGACCTGCAGAGGCCAAAAGCTCCTGAAGTTCTAGACACAGCAGAACCCGACCCTCACAAACGCATGCATGACCAGTTGTTTTTTCTTTTCACCTCCACCAAGGAGGTTATGTTTTCTCCCGTGTCTGTTTGTTTGTTGATTTGTCAGCAGGATTATACACAAAAATTACTGTATGAATTTCCATGAAAGTTATTTGGTGGCAGGATGGGTCCTGGTCCAGAATGGACACCATTACATTTTGGTGCGGATCCAGGATTTTTTTTTTTTCACTTTCTGCAACATTGTAAGAATGTTTTTCAACACTTTCAGTCATTTGTCCTGGTATGATGTAAGGATGTTAATGAACAAATCGAGCCTTTTTAGGGGGTTGGTATCTGTGACTGTGTGCAATTTGGTGAGGATCCAGTTAAAAATCCATATTTACCATTTAAATATGTTTTCATAGGGGGTGGTTCACCATGTAAATTACAGGGCTATGAGTTTGATTTTAGATTAGGCTTCATTGAATTAACTCTCCCGTTGTGTTTGTTTCCTGTTTACTAGTTTGGTGTTCCTGCTTAAAAATGACCATTCTAGTTATTATGAATCCATAATAATACACATATTATCATCTAATGTTCTGTTGCATCCGTCTATCAACTCAAGTTCTTGTGAACATTACGAGTTTTGAACTTCCATTTGCTATTTGTGGCCTGTAGATCTCATTGGCTGCCACAGAATGAACTGTGAGAATGTTGTATATGCAGGGCTGCACATAACAGGTGCAGGTGATGCTCACCATATATTAGAACAAGAAGCGCTTTTGCGTACGACCATTGTTTGCATTGTCTGTGTCTAACAACAGAGAGATTTTTGATTAGTGAATTAATGAAGGTGTGAATCGAACGGCACAGGACACAGTAAAGGGGCTTCTGCAACTCCTCCATGCTTCTGGTTTATGGGATGGGTGGGACATGAAGTTGGTTTCAGTCCAGACACGGAGCTGCAGTCAGTGTTGGAGTTTACAGAACAAGGGTTTGTCCACAAAATACATCATTGAGAGAGAGAGAGAGACAGAGAGAGAGAGAGACAGCGACAGAGAGACAGACAGAGAGAGAGAGACAGAGAGAGAGAGAGACAGCGACAGAGAGACAGACAGATAAAGAGAGACAGACAGTGAGAGAGAGACAGTGAGAGAGTGACAGTGAGACAGTGAGAGAGAGAGACAGAGAGACAGTGAGAGAGAGAGAGAGACAGAGACAGACAGAGAGAGAGAGACAGACAGAGAGAGAGAGACAGAGAGAGAGACAGGGAGAGAGAGAAAGACAGAGAGAGAGACAGCAACAGAGAGAGAGACAGAGAGAGAGACAGAGAGAGAGAAAGAGACAGAGAGAGAGAGACAGAGTGAGAGAGAGAGAGACAGAGTGAGAGACAGAGAGTGAGAGACAGAGAGAGAGACAGAGAGAGAGAGAGAGAGAGACAGAGAGAGAGAGAGAGACAGAGAGAGAAAGACAGAGTGAGAGACAGAGAGAGAGACAGAGAGAGACAGAGAGAGAGACAGAGTCAAAGAGAGAGAGACACAGAGAGAGAGACAGACAGACAGACAGACAGACAGAGAGACAGAGACAGACAGACAGACAGAGAGACAGACAGACAGAGACAGACAGAGAGACAGAGAGAGAGACAGAGACAGACAGACAGAGACAGACAGACAGAGACAGAGAGACAGACAGACAGACAGAGACAGACAGACAGACAGACAGACAGACAGATACTTCATTGATCCTGAAGGAACTTGAGAGAATGAGTCTCTCTTCCATGAAACCATTCAAATACAGACAGTTAGAAAAATAGCAACAGATAAATAGTAAAAAGCACAACATGAGTATGAATACAGTAATAGAATTAAAGTAGTAAAACAGCAGTAAAGCTTCATTAAAGTGGTTAAAGTACAGATTGCACAGTTCAGCCAAGGCTACATAATACTGTTTTGTGTTATATGTGTCTGTCTATATAAATAAAGGATTTATTTATTTATATATTTACTTACTTACTTACTGCATTAAGCAGATACTAGTACTACTTAAATGAATGTTTATTATTTATTTTATTGTGCTATTGTGTCATTTCATCCTGGTATTATTATTTCAATTAGTCATGACTGTGTTTCCACTATTATCCTCCTGTTAGTATAAATACTAACTTTCACAGGTTAATTAATACCATGCCTCCGCTACTTCAATTACTTCTGTTACTCTTACAAGTACTAATACTGTGGTACAACAATTAGTTAGTCCTGTCTCTAAATGTAGCCAGGTGAACTATGGGCAGACAGTGTCTTGAGCCACTCAAACAGTACTGTTTATTTGTGAGATCATTTCATTCATTTCATACATATTATAGGTCATGCAGTGATGAAAACTGGGTGTCTCGCTGAGGGGACACTGTCGCTTTAAGAGCAGTAGCTCAGCACAGGGCGCAGCTGCCACATGACTTTAGATACAGGAAGTGCAGAGCCGGCGAAAATCACGGGTGTTTTGAGGTGTGTATTCTTGCACTTTTGTAAGAAAATATCCATGTAAACGCTGAAATACAAAGATGGTTCTGCAGAGATAAATGTAACCATGTTAAAATGTTAAGACTGATGGAGCATGATTTGATGTTTTGGCCGATGTGTGTAGATTGGTCGCAGATGGTGTGTGTGTGAATCTCTGCCACGCTGAGAGCAACTCTGAACAGCGGGATAGCGAGAGTGTTGATAATGTACACATATACTGTGGATAAAGTAATATAGTAAGCTGGTTATCTCAGCAGACTGTGGTTTTTTAACACACTGTGTAATTTGTATGTTTCTGACCAACCTAGAGGGGAGAGAAAAGAGGGGCCGTACTAATGTCCAGGTGTGTGTGTTTAGCTCCACACCGGAAGGACAGAAGCTGAGCCACTACTGTTGTCTTTTGATACTATTGTTGCTTTGAGAGAGCTGTTCTTTTGATACTATTGATATTGGTTAGAGCTTATTGGCTTGGATTATTTTCGAGAACAGAGCAGATTTATTCATTTTATTTATTCCTTTTATTTCATTTATTCAGTACTTAGGTTCAGTGACTTAAGTGAACAGCTTGGGGGGTTATGTCAGTATTAAGCTTTTGTAAGGGAAAGTGTTAAAGAGACATATTGTATATTTTTCTGGTTTCACTATTTTGGAGGTAAACAAGACGTTGTCATATTTCCTCAAAGTTACAAATTAATACTGCAATTTCATGCAGTCGAGGGAATAAAGTACCCACAAAAATTATTCTATCTGTGTCCGGTCCTCTCATTTTATGACCAGGCTACATAAAACTACTACCGCCTCTGCTACTAGTTTATTTACTAGTTTATTTATTTGCTTTTTTCAGTGCATGGGAATACAACGCAGCACATCTCTCAAACATCAATGATATACTGTAACAAGATACAGTGTCTCCTGAACATCAATTATAACTTCAAGTATACTTTTACATACTTCTCAAATGTTTATAGTGACTTTTAGAATGTTGATGTCTTTCCATCAGGGCCTATGTGTCTCTGTTCACGAGACATCTATGTGAGCCGGGGGCTGATGGAGCAGAGACGTTTGCTGACGGAGTTCCACGTGAGGGACTGTCTCGTCAGCATGTTCTGACCAGGATCGGAGTCATGTCACTCGTCAGGAAAAAGGTACCGGTTATTCAACCAATCACATCTTTAACAGTGAATAAGTCTGCTGGAGCTCTGAGGAAAAGTAGGTAAAGCCAAGCAAATGCAGGCAAGAGTGAAAGTTCTGTTTGGGTATGTTGCTGTGTTACTCATCATACAAGCCACACATATTTAGATCTTTGTTAGCTTGGTTTGCAGCTAAAGAGGTGCGGAAAAAGGCTACCAAGAGGTGTCTGGAATTTTTGCCTATTTCTAGCGATCAATGTTCTATTATGACTTTATTCTGATAATATTAAGACTTTTTTCTTTCAAGATTATGACTATTCTCTTTATACTGTGACTTTTTTCTCATAATACTTCAACTTTATACTGGAAATATCCAATTTTTTTTCTCAATCTGGCCCTAACTCCTATTGGCCCTACATTGTAATATTGTATCATGTTTTTTGTGAAATTAAATGAATTCCGCTACAACGGGTCATGCATTTGCCAGCTAATGTTACTGCAGCTTTGATAGTTGGTTCAGTTTGCTATGGGTTGTGTTTCGTTGTTTTCAAATCTCCATATAAGGACTCGTTTGTGTGGGGCTGTCGTTTTGATTTAGTGATGCGTGAATCCCAGAAAGTTTAACATTGATTGTATTTCAAACTCTGGTATCTCCTTTCTTATGATTATGAGATTGATTTGTTAATTCATGTTTTTTGTACATAGTACAATAGCGCTCTTCCTAATGCTTTATTTAAGGAAAACCAGCATGATGAACTAGGATTTTCATTTTATTACAGTTGAACACGTCTTTTTTTTGTAGGTGCAAGAGTTTGAGCACGTAAATGGAAAGCTGAGTTCTCCAGATCTGATTCCCATCGGCATGGAGCTGAAGAAGCTGACTGAGAGTTTATCTTCTGATCCCAACACCCCTGTGCCAGCCAGTCCCGTCACTACACAGCCGGGCACTCCCATCCCTCCGGGTCAGAACAAAATGGCTGTGCTGATCATTCTTTATTCTTCTCTGACTGTAAAGTTCATGCTTAGAAGAGGTTTGGATAAAAACCTCTCGGGTATCACTGAGGACAAGGAGACCGCAGAGCAAGATAGTAAGAAACTGTCAGAAGGACGTGAGTCCTGTTTTTCTTCTGCTAGCCTTCACTTCCATTTCTTTCCTTTATCGTCACGCTCTTTCAAGCATCACTGGGAGACACTTTTATCTTGTCTCTGCCCTCTACTTTCTTCTTTCTCCTCGTGTTGCCCTGCCTGTTTCCCCCTCAGCAGACCTCAAATGCAGAGCCAGCATCTGTACCTGAGAAGGCAGCTGACAGTGAAGAGAGCAAGGCCAGCTCAGAGGAGAAAACAGGAGATGAGAGGGACAGAACCGAGTCACCCTCCACAAAGACAGAGCCACCTGCCGACCCCAAAGAGTCCGCTTTGAAACAGACAGAGTTGTCATACAGTCAGACCTCAGCCAAAAGTGAGTGGTGCATGATGAGCATACAGCAAATGACATTTTTCTGTGAGGTTGAGCTTTGATTAAGTCTTTTTCTTCTTCTTCTTATACACAGTGGAAACCTGCAAAGAAACAGGAAAGTCTTCAGAAAAAGAAGATACTGATTCTCCCCTTGCAAAAACTGAAGACAAGGAAAACAAGTCAGGTATGCATGTCACGAATCCTCGCTTTAAGCAACTATACAAAGTCTAAATAAATCCTCCTGTCGTCTCTGTTGCTGTTGCAGAGGATGTGAAGAGTGAGGAAGCATTAGAGGGTCGATTGAATGGAGACAAAGACACTTTGGATGAGATGGACGAGAGCAGGAAGGAGGACAAAAACGGATTTAAAGCAAAGTTCATGTTTAATATCGCTGATGGAGGTTTTACAGGTAAGAAGAAATAAATAAATAAAGAATCCAGTTGTTTTGATCATAATGAAGCAGCATTGATGAAAGAAGACAAAAGGCCCTCTCAGCAGGATACTGTACATGTAGAGAAAGGAAGCTGTAGTCAAAGTGTAAAATTAATTAACAGAATTCCCTAATGGGAGAGCAGATAAGTAAGTAGCTTTCATGAATGCACATTACATAATGAACTCTAAGACTGACTCTATTTGGCTACAGTATGTGTCTGATTATTTAGTCCAAAGCTGATTTTATTTAAAGTTCAAAATGAGCTTAAAGCTACTGTAGTGTGCTGGTCACCAGGACACATTTGTACATGGTTTAAAAAAGGAGAGAAATCAGTGTCTGAAACGGGTCAGACTAATACCCTTATTAGGACGGGGTTCAGTTCCCGTCTGTTCGTCACGTTTCGTTTCCGGATGATAACTCAAAGACGTTGTTTTTCATATGATAGCATGAGGTGGTGCCTTTTGCTATTTATTTTTGTCATTTTTATTTTATTTGTTTCCATGGTTACGAGTTGAACTTAGGCCCATTCTGTGAGTGGGATTTGTCTCAGATGAAGGTGTACAACACAATAGTACAATAGTACAACAAAATAGTACATTATGTTTTCACAGAACTCTATTTACACATCAGCCATGTGTGCTGGAGAGGTGCCTTTTGATATTTTGGGAATTCTACACATTTTATTTATTTATTTAACACATTTTGAAAATGTAACATTTTCTCAGATATGCAACACCTTAAATAACTTCCTTGAAACTGTCTTTCTCCAATGAAATCAAACCCATGGTGTGGGATCCAGAGTATTTTATGCTTGTTTCGTACCGGTTATCACCACCACCAACCAGGTAGCTTGGTTTCCAGGGCAGCTGCTTTGGCAAGAACCATTTAGCCCATCAGGTTAGTCATAACTGCGTCTCTGTGCAATCACAAAGCCAGTTTAATGCTAAGAAAACAGAAAGCAAACCAATGAGGATTGCTTAGTCAGTGCTGCTGATGTACCTGAGCTGTTAGCAGCTAGCTGCACTGCAGATAACTCAGATGCTGTCAGTACTATTAGCAGCACCAACTCTCACCAATCATTTGTCTTGCACATATAGTCAACGTCACTTGTCCAGCAGTCAGGGGCACTCTGCACATGATGGATGGTGTGACACTTCTGTAGTTGGCAGCAGACAGGAAGGCACGTAGTGAATGATGAGACTGAATGCCTAATTTGCAGAGACAACCCTGTGGACAAGGACTTTTTTTTTTGTCTCGGAAGAAAGATCGATGAATGCAAATATACAATTATCTACATATAAACTCTGGAAATGTCTGTCATATGTAATGAAATGCATACAAAAATACAAACAATACAATACTGGCACCTTTTTAGGTCCAATTCAGGCACTGGTAAATGAACTGTGTTTATAAAGCGCCTTTCTAGTCTGACTGACCACTCAAAGCACTTTACAACACAAGCATGCATTCATGCATTCACACACACATTCATACAGTGGTTGCAGAGGCTACCGTGGTAGAAATACAGTATGATATTCAATAGGTCTGACTCATTTCCATAATAGAAGTTTGATATAATATATTAGCGCTCAGTTTTAATTTGTCCATTTTCTTAAGTCACAGAGCAGGGAGACAAAACTGTTGTGTTGTTATCTAATGACAAATCAGTACACAGTGTATAATGAAACAACTGTTAGGACGTGAAGCAGGTAGCCTGTATTTTCTGTATCACTGCCCCACATTTAAATAAAAACACCCAAATTCAACATTAGTGAAAGACGGGCCACTAATAGTGTCCAGTAAACAGATGCATGTACTGTAGACTGTCCAAAGGTATCCAAAGACGATACTGCAGGATCACCTTGACGCCACATGGCGATATTTACCCCTCTTTTAATACAGTTTAAGTGTGATCCAGTGACTCTCCACAGCTTGTTTATTAATCGCTTTGTTTAGTCCTAAAACGTGTCTGTGTTGTCGATGTGCTTCTTCCTCTCTTTATGTGCTGGAAACATCTTGAATATGTCTTTGTGTGTTTGTGAAAACGGCCTGTCTTTGCACTTTTCCCGTCAGAGTTGCACACCCTCTGGCAAACTGAGGAGCGAGCGGCACTGTCCTCTGGAAAGATGCACGACATCTGGCACCGTCGCCATGACTACTGGCTTTTGGCCGGCATCGTAACGTATCCTTTCCCAGATGTAGGAGCGAGAAGCTCAGCATCTGGAAAAGTAATGTAATTACTTTTGACCCGGGGGGGGGAGAGCTGCAGTCGAAGGTCTGATATCTGCACACTGTGAGGAGCGATGTAGAACTTTCCACAAACCAATCAACCATTTGTTTTCCTTGACTGAAAAGCTATCTCAGACATGGCTATGCGCGCTGGCAGGACATTCAGAATGACCCACGCTACGCTATTCTGAATGAGCCCTTCAAGACTGAGATACATAAGGGCAACTACTTAGAGATGAAGAACAAGTTCCTGGCTCGCCGCTTTAAGGTAATCAGTCGTTATAATGAAAAATAACCACAGAAGACTGAATTAATTCAAGGATTAAAGGATTTGTAGTATCTGAATGCAAATTAAAACAGCCTCTCAAACTGTATCCCCCTCTGTCTGTGACTCTTTTTCCCTTCCTGTCTCTCTGCAGTTGTTGGAGCAGGCTCTGGTGATCGAGGAGCAGCTGAGGCGGGCAGCTTACCTGAATATGACTCAGGACCCCAGTCACCCAGCCATGGCCCTCAACACTCGCTTCACTGAGGTGGAATGTCTGGCTGAGTCCCACCAGCACCTGTCCAAAGAGTCTCTGGCCGGGAACAAGCCTGCCAATGCCGTGCTGCACAAAGGTCTGTGGTCCCGTTCCAAAAATAGCCTCAGATGTTTGTCAGAATTTCTGCATCACCTACTAAAAGCTGCAATAACCAGGAAATAATCCTGCAAAAAAAGACTTCATAGGGCAAGGACATACATTTTTCATAAGACATTTGTCAGCCCACAGGTTGTCTGTGCTGGGTGTGTGTGTGTGAGTATGTGTGTGTGTTAATGGTGCATGAAAAATCATTAAAGAGGAAAGAGAAAATAAAGTTTAATTCCCCTCTGGAATTATCAAAATGTCACCATTACTGTATATTCAGAAGACATATTTTATTAAGTAAAGTACTTGGTCATGTATTTTTCTTTTGCTGCATTTCTAAGCTTCACCATTAGAAGAAATTCTCTTGCTTCACTCTTTCTTGCTTCAAGGACGACACGTATTTGTAGGAAAAAGATCATCTCAAGTGGAAACAGGTTTATCCAGAAGTGTAGATGGTGCAGAAGGAAGTGCAGAAACATGTTTCCACATCACTGCTATGTTTAGAGCATCTAATATACTGTACAGTAGCTTATACTCAGACACACGTAGAGGCCAAGAAAATGTGTTCAGCTGTGACTCTCTCAACATGCTGTGTCATAGTTCCCTGTCAGGCCCTCAGCGCTTCACCAGGCAGCTAATGCCTTGGAGAAATGGGCTTCCAGGCTCAACGTTAATCCCTGCAGCATTTCTGTCCTCACTTCCCTCCTTCCTATCTGTCAGCGCAAATTTAATGTGACATATTCACGAGAACACAGGCCGTTGTGATTGTTCAGGCTCTGGTGGATCCCAAGTCGTGATGACAGCAGTTAGCTATGTGGTTGTGATGCCTGAGCACCAAAACTTCTAGCACGTGCTGACCAATCCTCCCTAATTGCTGCTGAGATGTGTTAAAAAAGAAACACAGTTTCTCAGTTAAATGTTCTGTTAAACAGACTCAAAACCGGGATCCTCTTTTTGTTTCCCTCTCTCTGTTCTAAGAAGAGTTGTTTCTTGGCTTATGTTCACCAAGCGTTTTCTTAACCATCAATAGTCTACATAAAATATCAAATGTGTTCTCTGCATAGCACTAAATCCAGGAGCTCCAGCTTTCTGTGATGTTTTAAGCACATCTAGCCATTTTTCAGTTCTAATTTTAATGGATGGAGTTTAAATCATGGAGGTGTTACAATGTGTCAGACACCGACACAACAACTAAAAGAGAGTCAAACATTTTGTGTTTTCCCTTTTAAAATTGAACTGTTGTTTAAGAGGACCATAATACTGATTAATCCAACACAACAAACGTCACAACCCCGTTCTTTCCTCCCGCCACGCTCCTTTGATACAGACGTGAATTTGATGCTGTTACCACCTTCACTGCTGACTTGCCGGCTCCAGAGTGGAATCTTTTGAAAATGCCACCCTACCATCAGAATAAATCAGAATCAGAATCAGCTTTATTGGCCAAGTATGTGTACACATACGAGGAGTTTGACTCCGGTCATTGCATTGCACTGCACTCAAGGTACTGGACAGTAAGTTAAGCAAGAAAATATACAGGACAGAAAATTACATAGGACTTATATACAGTGTGCAGAATTATATGAAAGTGACAGTGCAGGATGGTTTGTACATTCTACAGGGTTACTGATTGTGTGTTCATCAGAGTGATGGCCTGTCTCCATAACTCCACTATATCAAATGTCTGAAATATTTACCTTCATATGAATGAACCTAATTCAACACAATGAACTACTGTATGTTCTAAATACACATTGCATGTGATCAAACTCTTAATACCGGACTACTCCTCCATGGCTCACATGACAAACTGTAGTTTCCCCCTTTAATGGAAGGATTCTAAGCCTCTGAGGTTTAAGGACACTCTGGCATGTTTTTGTGTTTTTTCTATTCATGTGTTTGTGATACGATTGTGTGGAAAAGTGGTTTAAATGTTGCTGGGATGTGCAGACTCCCCTCCTCCTCACCCTTTCTCTCATGAGATCATACGTGACTCACAGGAACCTGTGAGACGCAGAGACGAGAGCTTGAAACGCTCATCATCTGCCTCCTCCTACACGGATTGGTGGACTTCTGTGTGTTTTTTCTGAGATTTTTATACATCATAAATATTTGATTAAGCTTCATATGTGATATGAAGTCCATTTTTCTTTCAGTCCCTCTTATATGTGGTGGACATAGAGTCACAGAGAGCTTTTGTACTCACATGATATTGTGAAGGAATTTTACAAAATGCCATTTTGTTATTTATCATACATTCATGTACTATTTTATTTATAATTCCACCTCTGTGAACCGAAGACTCTGGTTCATCAATATGAGTAAAGGTGTGTTTTCACTAGAGATTTGAAGAATTTCAAAGACCGGAGTTAAACTTAGCAGATTTTGGGTCAAGTTATCTTTTTAAACATTTGTCTGGGCCTCATGGGAGCGATTTCTAAGGTTGTGCATTAAATTCTGATATGAATCACTTGGGTATTACATGTGCAAGTCCCTTAAAAAGGCACATTTAAGACAATCTGATACGATAGAGAAAATGCCCTCAGACTCCAGAGGGTGAGTTTAAAACATCTCAGGACATTTTCTCTTTCATTAACAGCAGTTTAAACAGTCGGACTGACTCTGATTGCTTGGTCAGTGTTAACAGTTTGACAGCACTTCTATTAAAACGTGAGTCAGTTTGACATTCTTGTTGTTGAATGCTGACTTTCCTCTGTAAGCATGACGTAATGTGTGTCTGCTGCTGTGTCCAAAATCACACACTTACACACAGAGTGAGTGTATAAGTGTGTGTGTGTGTGTGTGTGTGTGTGTGTGTGTGTGTGTGTGTGTGTGTGTGTGTGTGTGTGTGTGTGTGTGTGTGGTGGTGTTGTTGTTGTTGTTGTCATGCTCTTGCAGTGCTGAACCAGCTGGAGGAACTTCTGAGTGACATGAAAGCAGATGTGACACGACTGCCCAACATGTTGTCCAGGATCCCGCCGGTGTCGGCACGTCTGCAGATGTCTGAGAGGAGCATCCTGAGCCGCCTCACCAGCCGAGGGAGTGAGCCTCAGCAGGTGAAATGGGACACGGTGGGTTAGAAGGTCTAATCAACTAATTACTTCTTTGGTAGCAATATTAAATTCAGGAAAAATAGAAGCCAGTCTTCTCCTTCATTTCATTTCATTCCTCTCATGGCTGTTTTATTTAATAGAGACAGATACTAAAAAAACAACTCAACACAAGTTCATGTTTGTTGCCGGCTTAACCAGGATTTTGTAGTTCTCTCTCAAATAATAAGGTATGCAGCAGGTTTTAAATGATCGGGTGGTGAGTTCAAGGACTCTGCCACGGAAAAACCTGTCTGAGCAATGATTGTTCTGCAGAATGGAACATTACAGTTGCCAAGTTGCAAAGCCAGGAGTCAGCACAGCTAGTTCCCCTCGTGTTCCTGCCACCTGGATGCACCTGACCTCAGAGCCCAGCCCAGCCCGTGGTGGGCCTACAGGGCAGCGACCCCATGTAGCTGTTCCCGCGCCAAACCTCGTGATCGAGGCCCAACCAATAGGGTGACCAGATGTCTCGCTTTATGCAAGACTGCACAGCATTTTTATGCCTTTTCCCCCGTCCCACACATTGAGACAGTGTCCCGCATCTTGATTAGCTCGAGTTTTGAAAAGTCGGTTTTTGCTTGAGTTATTTTTCAGTCTCACATGGGGGAGAATACGAAGTGAGCTGAGGCTCAAAAAGAGATGTGCCAATCTATGAATGCATTCCTACTGAAACCAAAAGATGACTGCCAGACAGACAGGAAGCTGAAATAACCAGTGTTTACCACACTGTAACACTCCCAGTCATACAGATCAACAGACTGTTGTAGTAAAGTAGCACCTTCCATTTTTCCACACTCAGATATAGCAGGAAAAAAAGTGATGCAATCTACAGAAGCAGTGGCCATAGTTAGAGAATTTAGTACCAGAAACACCAATGGTTCAACTCCAAAGTCAAAAAGACATCAACTATTTTCTGTGGCTTCAGGTTTTATTTTATCTATTGTTTTATTTTATGCCTACATTTTTTATAAAATGCAGTCGTTTAATTTGGGATAGGAGGGTGAATTGAAAGACTTGATGTGAATAATGCTGCTGCTTTGCTTTAGTATATGGTTCTATTATTTTTATACATGACAAGTGTGAATAACTTTAATATTATGGTGTTTGGAGTCACAATCAAGTCATGTGTTAATATCTGTTGTTGGAGGAAATATAGGTAGGATCAGACTTTGAATGCAGAATGTTTCTTGGTCTAAATGTGTTATTTTTCTTTTGTGGATATACTATGGGCTACTATACTACCTCATTTTTATATGTCCACATGATATATGCCTTTTTAAAACACCAGTAGAATACTTCAAAGAATAGATCCCCACGTCAACAACCTGTCTGTTCTGTTTTATTGTGCTTAGTTTAGTCAGATTCACTGTTGATGGAAAAACAACAACAATGAAAAACAATAACATTTAAAAGTTATTGGGATACAAATAGGGAAAACATGAGTACAAGCAGATAATGACACAAGACAATAAGGACTTGGAAGCTTTAGATTCCTTTCATGCTTATTATATTTACATAGCGTGGAAGTTGTGAAAGTTGCATTCAGTTAAAATAGGTTCATGTTTCACACGCTTAAGAGCTACCCTGTAACCTGCATAATGTATCGTTTGTGTTTATTTTTGAAGTTAAATTGGTAATGTGTCCCTCATTGTCCCACACAAACGTACTATTTGCCCCACATTTGGTTTGTTGGGATCTGGTCACCCTACAACCACCAGATGTTTGCCAGTGAGCTCCTCTCCCACGTCTGGCTCAGGAAGGAGGCCCCGGTTTCCCTGCTCTGTAAAAGGTGCTTCAGTTCCTCCTGGTCATTAGAATTGCTCTTAGTGTCACCTCTCACCTCTTTGCCTGAGGAAACCCTCCCAGGGACTAGTGCCCCCATCAATACATCTCCCAGCATCATAAAGACACACAAACCTCTCCACCGCATTAAGGTGGCAAGTCTTTTAGGGGGCCGAGAGACAAAGCTTTTCGATTTACCAGTCGATCTCCATTCCAACTACGTACATTAGCTCTGGGCAGTGACTGAAAGAATAAGACTGAGGATACGTGTTGCTGAAATGGGGTTTTTCGGGTTCAGCCTTGGAGATTCTGAGGTAGGATTCTGAGATTCCTTCTGCTCCTTCGCTTTGAAAGGAGCCATAGATGAAGTGAGGAGTGTCTCTCCTTAATGATTTGGTTAGGAAACAAACGAAACAAATCTCACTAAAATGTGCCGTCAGCCTGAATACATTTCAGAAATAAAAGGCCGTGGGCCAAAACCTTTAAAGTATTCTGTAGCCACGACTCAACAGCCACATTATTCCTTCAGTAACTTGTGGATACAGTACTTACACTCCTTATCCCCCATGGAAGAGTTTCCCCAGGTGTAATGAAACAAAGAAGAATCTCCCTTAAGTTGTTTGCTTCCACCACTAAGCTCCACGTTTCAGTCCCAAAGGATTTAACAAAGGCTGTACAGTGTGTCATCCCTCCTGCACCTGTTCACCACCTGTCTGTGTTATTCTGTGTTATACAAAAGGCCATTTTAGCCAAGCATTGTGATTCGTCATGTGCTCAAACTGAGCTGCGTTGGGTTTTTATGCCAACTCTTCTCTTGATATGCGCTTGTTTTTCTTGTCTTAGCTTCTCCAACCTGCTGAATGCTTACACCAAATGTAAACATAAAGATTCACCGTACTGGAGAAATACGTAGGTGTGAATGAAAAATGTTACATTTAAGGTGAAACTAAACCGTACAGTCATAAAAACACCATCATGTTAAAGGTATATGCTAAATGTTAAAAGTTCTACATTTTAATAAAGAGGGCTTGTGGTGCTTAAAGCGTCAAAATATTTCATTTGTTTCTTCTGTTTGCACCGGAAAAATGTCTTAAATTGCACAGCACATTTTTTTTAGTTGTATATTTTTCAATATCCGATAACTAATTAGTTTTATTTGTATGTACGCACAAAGTTTCAAGCCATCACATCAAGGCTCCAAATGGATTTCTGCCATTGATCAGAAATGTTGCTCATTCAGCCAATTAATTAATTGATCTAACTAACATTTTAGTTTCCAATGCCATGTCTAACTTTTGGATATTCACTTCAATATTAGGGCGGTCACTGAGAATAAAAAAACTAAAATCTCAATGTATTTGTTTTTTCAAGCTTGGAGACAATTCATGATTTGAATCTCTCTCTTTTTTTCATATAAACAACAGAGAGACTAAAATATTTAATGTAGGCCTACATGTGAAAAGCCTGGGTAACTCAGGACAGCTTTAAGCTACATGACTGTTACTGAAAGTCATCAATGTTTGCAAGTTGTTTACTCAATTTAGACATTTAACATCATCCAAAAACAGAAATCCACACCAATCAAAACAGCTGACACATCACCTAGCTCCAGTTAAGTTGTGATACTGGTTTATTTTTGTTCCTAGTAACAAGTAACATATCCTGTATTTGTGCTTTGTTTAGGTTGAGGAGAGAACTTCAGCCAATGAGACGTTCGGCCAGCTGATTGACCAAATCAGGGAAATCATCCACACTCACTGCCATCATCATGGGGGTTTGCTATGACACCCTAAAAGTTTACCACCACAGCTGGTGGACTGGAGACCCACAATACATGGACCATGTGTCATTTTAGCCCTCAAATGACAAAGAATAGACACATAGACTAGTATTTCACAGTTTCAATACAAACAGTGTGACTCAAATAGAATGTCAGCAAACAATAAATATTCATTCAGTGAAAAATGAATCTTCTCTGTCCATGAATTCATCATCCAGACAGCAGGTCCCTGTTACACTGCTTCTGTGGTAAACATTAACAACCACTAGATGGCAGACATGTCTCAGCACTTCTTCACAATGCAACTCTGTGTCCTGACAAAAATCTCAGCATATTCAACATGAGAATGTTCTATAAAAACTTACTTATGTAGAAAACTAAAGCACAGCTGTGTGTGAAAATAATGAATAACCAGCAGGGTTGTTGTAGACCTGCATTTAAGGATTATTCTTTGGAGATCTACAAGTCAAAATAAAATATTAAAATATAATAATGTTGCTGCTGTTTGTAAAATTAATCAAATAGTATTTATAATATTGGAGTCACCAGTTACAACGGATGACGTCACGATTATGACATCAATTGGGGTAAATCGTGGCACTGCATTTCTGAGCAAAAAATCCAACCTGAACATGCAATCAAATGTTTTTGTTGGTGTCGGATCTTTAAATTTCCACATTTCTGATTTATACAACACATCATACGCCTCAGTTGTTTCTTGACCAGACGCCCTGGAGCAGTAACCTGATGGAAAGGAGATGAGTTATGTGTCCCTAACATGTCTGCAGAATCTTCAGTGTATTATATAAGAACATGAAGTCCAGCAGCATAATGAGGCTTTGTGTGAACTCTAACCTTTATTAAAAAAAAACATGTTAATGTTCTCTTTTCCTCTTAAACTATAACCTACTATCCATGAAACGTACCTCCAAAAGAGGAAGTTCATGCTCTGCATGGAACAAAAGACCCTTTTGGAAATATTTTTTTACATGCTTCTTGTTGTTGCATTTGACTTCTTTTGGACTCAGCCCTGCCACCAACACTACAAACCTGCAACCACTGGAACACATTTAGCATATCTGGGGCCTCATTGATTTTTCTTTGCCTCTATATCTAAACAGTCTTTGAAACTGATGACTCGGCTCATATTGGAGCTGTTCATGCATAAGAGGATGTTTAACAGCGTCATAGCAGTAATTCAAAGGTAGATCTAGTGGGCTCAGACACTCTGTGACAACATGCCTCTCTAGACCCCCTTATGCCCCCTAAATGTTGAGTTTTCTTCCTGAATCCACATCAAGCTGTCACTCTTCTATTTTTTTTTTTGCTGTTTTTTCTTTTTTCTTTAACCGTAACAGTTTCTCTAACACAACAGGTACTGTGTATTTTGTATTACCGAAGACATTTATTCTCTATGTTTCA
This sequence comes from Chaunax sp. Z400, assembly GCA_037577475.1. Classification (NCBI taxonomy): domain Eukaryota; kingdom Metazoa; phylum Chordata; class Actinopteri; order Lophiiformes; family Chaunacidae; genus Chaunax; species Chaunax sp. Z400. The sequence goes on from CM075185.1 coordinate 26,504,527, forward strand.
TGACATTTCCTCAAATTATTGAAACATCGTCCTTTGGATTGCAAAATGTTGTAATGTCAGGATAAAAGTGTGTATTTGTGTCGCTGCAAAGCAGGGAAACCAGATAAAGTTGATATTTATATATATCAAATATACATTTATTGAAATGGTTCAGTCTGTAAGCATCTCATTAGTCAGTTAATGGATGGATAGATGGCAGATTTATTTATGTTGAACATAAAGTCAAAAATAAACAAGTACAAATTTAAAATGTCAATACTATTAGATTATTGTTTGAAGAAAATAAACAAGGCTTTACCTCAACAGAAAGATTTTTTTAATTTTTTTATTATCTGATTAAATATAACCGACATTTAAACAACCATGAAACAATTATTAAGAGGTTATAACAAAATAATATAAAATAAAACGTCTTCAAGCGAAGAACAGAAGTCCAGTTGATTCTGAATCAACCTTCAAGGGTGTAAAGAATTCACACTTCAGGTGAATCAGGTCAAAATGAGAGCCTTAGTCTCACAGATGTAATGCCGTTCGCCCATACAAACAATATCATCCCAGTTGTTCAACCAGTCGTTCCCTCCAGCACTTTTGGGGGGGGCAATGGCTACACAGTCTTGCCCTGTGTTGTCCTCCTTCCACCAGGCCACAATGTTGTTTGGCTCCCCGACCTTCCAGTACTTTAGATGGTACGTGAGTCGGCGGCCATTGACCCAGAAAAAGCGGCCCTCCTTTATCTTATCCTGCAGGCCAATCCACGCTGCAAGGAAATTGCTATTTGGATGCTGCTGTCGATACTGCAAAGTCATGTTTGTGAGGAGTGCCTGGTCTTTTGCATCTCTCACAATAGCTAGGTCACCCCCAAATTCAAGGCACTTCCTACGAGCGTTATTCCAATTCTTTTCTTCCTGGGACAAGTGGAAGCAGCGGCCATTGAATTCAGTCCAGCCAGGTATGCAGCGTGAACACTGGAGTGTGGTGCTGTCACAGAATCCCCAAATGAAGGATTGGGTGTTGCTGGAAAGGATGGAGCGCATGCGTTTATTTTGTTCTGCAAGCTCGACGGAGGTTTGCTTTTCATTGCGGAACAGCAGGCGCCACCGTTCTCTGTCTTTGAACAATGTGAAGTTGTTCTCCAGTGATAAAATCTGCTGCAGCTTCAGTTGTCTATTCTCCTCTTCCATAAGCTTGGTGTTGTTCCAAGCAGTGGATAACTTCTCAACCTTCAGCTTCAGTTGTCTATTCTCCTCTTCCATAAGCTTGGTGTTGTTGCAAGCAGTGGATAACTCCTCCACCTTCAGCTTAAATTGTCTAATCTCCTCTTCCATAAGCTTGGTGTTGTTCCAAGCAGTGGATAACTCCTTCAGCTTCAGTTGTCTATTCTCCTCTTCCATAAGCTTGGTGTTGTTCCAAGCAGTGGATAACGCCTCCACCTTCAGCTTCAGTTGTCCAATCTCCTCTTCCATAAGCTTGGTGTTGTTCCAAGCAGTGGATAACTCCTTCAGCTTCAGTTGTCTATTCTTCTCTTCCATAAGCTTGGTGTTGTTCCAAGCAGTGGATAACGCCTCCACCTTCAGCTTCAGTTGTCCAATCTCCTCTTCCATAAGCTTGGTGTTGTTCCAAGCAGTGGATAACTCCTTCAGCTTCAGTTGTCTATTCTCCTCTTCCATAATCTTGGTGTTGTTCCAAGCAGTGGATAACTTCTCCACCTTCAGCTTCAGTTGTCTATTCTCCTCTTCCATAATCTTGGTGTTGTTCCAAGCAGTGGATAATTCCTCCACCTTCTGCTGCAGTTCTGCTCTCATTTGTTCTTGAGGATTGGCCATAATGAAATATAAGACCGTTGCAGGGACAGCTGACAGCAGCAAGAATTCAAGGGCCACCAGAAGACCAACTATCAACATCTTACGGTTGCATCGCAGTTTCCTTTTGCGGTCTGGAACTTCTCCTCTGCCAAAAGAAAAGAGATGAAGAGATTTTATGAAAATCAAAGGTTCTAGAAGCAAACTGTTCTTAAAAGTTATGAAAACTCACATATTTTCATCATTATCAGATTTTTTCTAAAGTATGCTAGTCTCATAGCAACCACACAGCTACATCCAATTAAATATAGGAATTAAATATATTGGTACATTTGACCATTAAATTGGTTAAAAGTCCCCATACATAACGTTCTTTTATGAAACCAACATATATTATTTGATATCAATTGCTAGACGTGTCAAAACTTCCTCAGAATAAACAATAAGAATAAAGTAAATAAGAGTAAAGTAGTTTAAAGTTCATTAACTTACCCCTGCTCTGCGTCCAGCTCATCGATCGTTCCTTCATGTTCGATTGCTCTGTTGTCTTCATCAATGATTTCCTCATTTCCTTCAATCTCATTGGCATTATGATCCATCGTTCGATCATGCTCATCGATGGTTTTGTCAGGCTCATTGTTATTGATGTTTAGTCCTGTGACCTGTTCGTTTGGTGCTGTCTCTTGGTTATCGATGTTTATGTACTGATCGATTGGATCAATTATATGGTTATCGATGTTTATGACCTGTTCGTTTGGTGCAGTCACATTGATATCGATTATTATGTCTTGATTGTTTGGTGCAGTCACATTGTTATCGATTTTTATGACTTGATTGTTTGGATCGTCAGGCATGTCGATAATTACGTCCGCCATATTTTCACAGCTCTCGGTTTCTACTCTGTAATGATATTATGTGATGTTTGCTTATTTATTCTGGAGGTTAGAAGGTTTCGTTCCATTAATACGTCCTTACGTGTCTCCATAGCATCGCTCCCTGTGACGCGCAGCACCGGACTCACCCGTGCGGGATCACGTTGCTTCACGCTGAACAACATCTCGCGTTATTAACTGAAGTTAACCATAGCTCAGTTTTCTTCGCTTGAATTTTCCCTGTTTAGCTGAAATAATAAATCGGATTCATGAGATAGTTTGAATAGCAGGAGGAAACCACCTCTGACGTCAGCAGTGCTTCTGGATGAAATGTTTTATCAACATGAGTTTGCAGGTGTTTCCTACCAGGGCCGTTGCTACTTGGACCGTCAGTGACTCTTTTCTGTCCGTCACTCTGATACAAGGTAAATGAAATACAAGACAAAACCGTATATATGGCTAAATGTATTATATTGAATAAAACAGTACCCACCGGAATAGGTTTAAGTGTGTTGCTTAACCGATCACTGAGTTATGCTAACATTAGCAAGTTTTCACTTAGCACAATATTTCTGATGTATTTTGCTGGTTTTGTGCAAAAAATGTCAGTGTAATGTTGAATCCACTAGTGTGTAAGATTTATAATAAACTAAATAGTCCAGTGATACTATGGATGTATGTTATAAAGCCACCGTGTGCCCTGCTGCTATATGCTATTTATTGCTAGCTACATTGGCCCACGAACTAATGTAACGTAAGCTAAATTAGATCATCACGGGGAATTGACCGGTGTCACAATTTGATGACTTTATTGACTAGCGGACAGTGGCAATTTATGGGTGGAAATATCGTGGTGTAATATGCATCAGAAAGTTTTGTATCTGTAATCGTGTATTGTTGTCGTTGCTAATAAGCATTAGCATATAAGAAGCAAACCCGAACGATGTATGCTACGTTAGCTTGTCACGTGTTCAGTGTGTGTTTGTTGACAACCTTGGTGCACAGCATGGCTGCATTTGTTGAAAATTTCTCAGGGTCATATGTATGTAGATTTTGCACTGCAAAAAGGTCAGACTTCCAGACTAAAGAAGTTAGAAGTGGTGTATTTACTCTGAGAACAAAAGACATTCTGTTGGAGAGACTCTGGAAAGCCTTGAAAACCAGAGACTTGAACTTGTGACAGACATCAGGATAAGAAACATTGAAAGAGTCATCGCGGACAAAACATTTGTCTACAGACGGCAGGAGGTGATAAATGAAGAACCCAGCATTAATGATTTCAAGGACAGATGGCCAGCACTATTCCAACAGAAAGAGGTCATAACTGAGCTGAAATGATAAGTCTGTATCTTGGTGGTGTTATATTGAGCTTTTATGCAATGCTCGTAATATTGAGGTGTTGGAGATTAAAATAACACTGCTCTCATATAGAATTACATTTTTCTGTTTCCTTATTATACTTTTGGTCATTGTACAAACATGCTTTAGTGGTCATTTTGTGAAAACTGTGATGGTATACAGGTCGAAGCCAGCTGGATTTCTTTCCTTCAGGTTACCATATTCACTCTCATTTGTTTGTTTGTTTTAGATCGATGCAGAGTTCCACAGGCTTATGGCTGTTACACTCGAGCAGAAGTTCATGGCCCAGTTAGATGTCCACACAAGTCAGCTGATCAGGATCATCAGTGCCAAAGGAGGAGCAACACGTCGCCAGAAGACTGCTGACATCATGCACACGTTGGTCCAGGTAGATCATTATCATTAAAGGAGACCGTGAGGTTCTTAGCTAATGCATATCATCAGACATACAACACTGTGGACTGTAACCATCCACTGATGGTGTCTTTCATATGCAGGGCATGTTTTCAGCTACTCAAACAACTCAACCAGGGTTTTTCTTTTTTTCATTGCAGATACTAATTAATTAATTTTAAAAAGCTGCTTATACCAGTAATGATAAAGGAGCTTAATACCAGTACCAATAATTAGCCAGGCTGATTATTGGTTTCTCTCAAGTTGCACCATTGAGCTCTCATCCCTGTTTCAATTTTATTAAACTCTAGTGTCATTCATTTTTGAAATGTTTTTAAATAAAGTAAATGTAACAATTCAACTCTAAGAGTATGGATATCTGTTGAAAGAAGTTTGAAAAATTAAAATTCATCAAGATTTTATTGCCCTAGACTGAGGACATTCATCTTCACAGAAAGTGTGTCCTGAAAGCTCTCATATTTTACTTTTCTACATTTTACTAATGGCTGAAACAAATAATTCAGTTGGAATAACTTTAATTTTTAAGTTGGCTTGTGCCAAATTTAAGTTGAATTAATGAAAACTGTTAATTTCAAACCACTCACAATTGTTTTATTGTTTTATTAGGATCCCCATTAGCTGCCAATTTAATGAGCGCTATAGTCTTCCTGGGGTCCTTGCAAGAATACATTACAACCAAATATAATACAGAGCATCATTAATAATTAAGTATAAAGTAAAAACAAGAATTCATTAACATTAGTGAAATAGAAAAAAGAATGAAAATGTCAGGGGAAAAAAGTAATATAGCGTAATAATATTTAAAAAATAGCGTAAATATTTGTAGAGGAAAACAAAATAAATCAACTGTCAATCATATGGTCATCAACAACAGATTGCTCTTCAATATCTTTTAAAATTCATATTTATTCTGTGCTTGCTTTGTGGATACTGGTAGTTTGTTCCAATTAAATATGGCTCTGTAGCACACAGTGGACTTGAAATGATTATTTCTAGGTTGAGGGAGTACCGGGTCACCACCTAGTGCCTGTCTGGTGAAATGAGTGTGACTGTTTCCTACATAAACTAGTTGATCAGCTAAAAATGGGGGATTCTTTGTGGATCAAACACTTGTAAAAAAAAAAGAAAAAAGAAAGCCTTACAAGCAGTCTGCACTCCACAGTCAGCTGTGAGAGGCTTTTATGCATAACGGTCACGTTTGTTCTGTATAAGCATTGAAGAACAAGCCTGCTGCTCTGTTTTGTGCCTGATGAAGTTTGTGAAGCTCCTTCTGTGATGCTGATGACCGTATGATGGGACAATAATCTAGATATGACAAAACAAGTGACTGTACTACCTGGTTAAGAATCGAAGGAGGTATGTATGTAACACATTTCCTTGCCATAGCAATACCTTTACTCCTTTTTGCCACTATATCATCAATATGAGCTGCCCAAGACAAGTGGGAATCCAAAGTAATGCCCAATCATTTGGTTTGACGAACTTGTTTTACATGCAAGCCATCAATTGATAAATTTAAGGGAGCATCGTTTGTTACTTTGAACTTGGTTCCAAAAATAATGGATGTTGTTTTTGCTATGATACACTCATAATATTAAGTGTGTCTGACTTAAAGGAATTGTGTTAATCTAATTTATAAATTTAGTTTAAAATTACTTCATTTAATTACGTGTTACCAGTTGAAGTAATTTTTAAAGTTCATCCAACAATTCTCTCTTCACAAACATTCTCAACATGTGTTTGTGGTATAAAAGTGGTACCCTGCTCATGTCATCACAAAACACGACTCAAGTTATTAAACTTCCTCATATTTGGATCATTCTAAGGAAAGACTTGAGCGCATAGAATAATTTTAGTGCCTCCCTTATGAAATTAATGCATTGCTTTTTCATGACATACAGGAAATGTATGAATCTACAAAATCTAAAATCCTTTTTTGAAACCAAATTTTCATTGTTATGTATGTTGTATAATTCAGTCTTAATTTCTAAAATATGGTTGTGAATAAAGCTGTATAGAAGAATTCAGAATTCACTCTCTTCTTATCATGGAGTTGTAACATGTAAGCAGGAGAACTCATCTGTGATGTTTGTTTGTCAGCCTTTTAGTCAGGGTGGATTTGGCTGCTCCCAGATGTACAGCAGCAGTTTTGGTGGAGGATTCAGAGGACCGGGTGGACAGCCTATAGTCAACTACAGTCAGATGCCTCTGGGACCCTACGTCAGCGGTAAGGATCAACATTTACAGTCAGAGCCTATCCCAGCTGACTTTGGGCAAGAGGTGGGGTTCACCCTGGACAAGTCACCAGGTCATCACAAGGCCATATAGAAAGACAAACAAACATTCACATTCACACCTACGGTCAGTTTGGAGTCACCATTTCACCTCTGCTGCATGTTTTTGATGGTGGGAGGAAGCCGGAGAACCTGGAGAGAACCCATTAAGACACAGGGAGAGAACCCATTAAGACACGGGGAGAACATGCAAACACCTCACAGAAAAGTCCCAGGTCCTCAGGTGGATTTGAACCCAGGACCTTCTTGTTGTCAGGCAACAGCACTACTCACTACACCACCATGCCGCCCCATTCTGCCCTTTGCTTCTCTGTAATTATGTCATAATTTCTATAATCATTCAGAATGTATTTATGTCATAATTCCTATAATCATTCAGAATGTTTTTATATCATAATTTCTATAATCCTTCTGAATGTATTTATGTCATAATTCCTATAATCATTCTGAATGTATTTATGTCATAATTCCTATAATCATTCAGAATGTATTTATGTCATAATTCCTATAATCATTCTGAACCATGTGAAACACTGTCTGACACTCACAAAGAAGTCAGATAGTGAAAACAACACACAAAGTCATACATGTTTTTAACAAACCCTCCAGTGAGAAAAGTTGTTAAATATGTTGTTAAATATTCTATTTAAAAGGAACCACTAAGATATGACTTCTCTTTACTCTCTAGTGTCCACAAATGGCCCTCCACCACCTTCAAGCCATTTGGACAAGAAGTCACTTGACTCCTTGAGAGATGTGGCCACGCCTGACCTCAAGTCAGGCAAACCTAGTGATGTCATCTGTATTGAGGACTAGAACATCTCTGCACCACTGACCTGAGGTCAGAAACTCCCAGGGATGGATTCTGTATGGATGACAGCTGCCTCATCTCTTCTACCACATCCTCCTCTTTCTCCTGCTCCTACCTGACTCCAAGTCTCCAAAATCCAGCTCTCTGACTACGGATAAGGCGATTCACCTTCTGATTCATGCAGTTGTATCTATCTTAACATTTGCACTTTTATCTCTCAAGTATTCCATAGGAGTATTTCAGCAAATATTTGCTTTTGTTAAGCTGAGCTGGAGAGCTGAGGATAAGGCGGCAAAATGAAGCAGCTTTTCTGAAGGGGGACTTTTTTCCAGCCCTGCACTAAAAGGTGAAACTCAAGCGAGTTGGCATGACTGAGTTTCTCTCCATTGGGCTCATTCTGACCTTGGAAATGTGCATTTTGTTCATAGCAGCCTCGACTTCTTTGTTCTGTGTGCCCCTGTTGCTTTTTTCCATCTGCCTAGTCACTGTGACTGTGCTCCACTGGAGCGTGTTCCCTGTGAAGAGGAGTTAAAGATGTCTTTAGTCATACTTTGATTGGAGGCGGATTTCCTGATATTCTTACTTTAAATGAATATGTGTTTGGTCATTCATGTGGTAATCGGTGGATTAATTATTTATTTTAAGGCATTCAAACTGTTCTCATGTATGCAGTAGCTGGACAAAGTCTGCCTGAATCCCTTAAAGACTGCCACCTGGTGGTGACTTGGAGAAATTACTCTCTGCCAAGCCTGCACACACACAGAGTCCACATCGTCTGAGGATTGGCTTCTTGTGCCGCGTCTACTCAAAGACAGCTGTTTATTTGACCTCACATAGGTCTAACCATGCTGAACATGTGTATACAGACATGGATGGAAGTCAGGATTCCTGACTCAGATGAAGATCAAGCAGAGAAGAAAAAGCTGCAGACGAGGCAAAAATGATTTTTAACACATTTCAGAGAGGTATTTCTGTGTCTGCTAGAATATTTGTGGTTCTTATTATATTTGAATGTTACTAGTGGCTGTAGAGTTTAACCCTGGGGCCATAACCAGTGGGACTGCACTATAAACAGGAACTCATCTGGTCGACATCCACATACAGGCCTGTAATGTTCAGGCCCAACTGAGAACAGTGGAAAGTGGCCTTTTTTCCCTCTCGCATACATCCCAGGGACTTTCCCTGTTCCTTTTCCTCATTAGAACTGAATAAGAACATGTGTGCTTATGGCGCATAAGTCTAGTATTGTTGCAAAATGAGCTTTTTGTCAGCTTATTTTTACGTTAAGGTAAAGTAAGAAGTATTTGGTGCCATTAAGGAAGATAATCCAGGACCATTTGTTCTTCGATGCAGTCCATTTCCTTCACAGAGGTGAAGACTGGGATTGGTCGTGTCTCAGTCTCAACCTACATTTGAAGGAAGTTTCACAGCATTACTCGTCTGGTGTATTATGGTTCTGATATTTGTGCTGTATAGCAACTGAATGAACAAGTGAATTGTCATCTTTTTATTTGTATTCTGTGTATTTGATCAGTGTGTTTTAATAAATCTTCTGGACAACATTGCGCCATTTTTCTTTTGTGTAGAAGCCTGTAGACGAGTGAGGAAGCAAGTTGAGGAGGATCTGATTTAATTGACAAAAGTGATTTTCCTGACTTGACTTCCCATTACTCTGTGTTCATGGTGCAGCATCCTCCAGCGCTGCATGTCACAATCAGTCTGCAGTACTGGAAATATGATAAGAGGCAGGAACATAAACACTTAAATCACTAAGGAACAAAAATAGCCAACAGAAGCCATTCACAGAGGAGTCACAGACTCAGTGGTGGAAATGGTCACATTTGACTCAGGGAACTAAACTTGGGTGGTGTTTAAGTTATTTAAAATTACAAAGATTGCAGAGATCAACTATTTTCACAATGCATTTGGATTTGATGAATGACAGAATTGATGACACCACTTATTCAGCCTCCATTAAGATGTTCTGGGCTCTTATGCTCTTATGGGGCAATTGTTGCGTCTCTGTAGAATAAGGAGTACGGTTTAGACCTGCTCTCTTTGCAAAGTGCCTGGAGATAACTTTTGTTGTGACTTGGCACCATATAGATAAAATTGACTTGATTCGAGCACTGTAATGTATAGCGATGTTCTGGTGATCTGAATGTCATTAAATAAGGATGCATCCATACATTTTAATGTGGCAGAATTGTCGTTATCTTCACCAATATAATTTAAATGAGGAGAGACAAGTCAATGAAGTTAAATTAATAATTTATTGCAGCAGATATGTGATAATTAGTCTGTCAGAAAGTCTTTGGCTCTTAGATTCTTCAGGAGATTTTGATTAAAGAGTATTTTACCTGAGCAGTTGCAAAATTAATCCCCCAATAAAGTCCAGATACTGGTGGTGGTGGTGGCTGATGACTGCTGAGACTGATGAGGCTGGTGAAATCATGAAGGTGGTGGATCTGTGGAGATCGGGTGGTGATGGGGAGGTGAAGGGGCACGTATAACAGCAGCATGAATGAAATAGAGGTACAGAGAGATTCATACTTAAAAACAGCAGCAACATGATGCTAACAATGAAGGTGTGTCACTGTGCTACAGTATAAGATAGATGTGGCCAGCTGATGTGAGCAGCTGATAACTCAGTTGACAGCCCCAGACAACGACAGCAGGAAATTCAAAGCGATCACATGTGAGAGGTGTGAATGGCAGGATGGTAAGAGAATAAACTACAGCGGAGGTGGTGCGCAAAGATATAGTCTGACTATTGCTAAAGCTTCATTATAACTAGTGCATGACTAAGACAAAGGCACAGTACACACAGATGCACATGTGTAGGGATGGATATAACATTTTAATGGTACTCCTCCTTTATTGATACTGCCTATCCAACAGTACTCTTGTTAATTAGTTTTATTGTTTGTTTTGCTTGTTTTTTAAGAGATAAAGTAAACAAATTAAAAACAAGTTAACATAAAATAATATATGACATATAAATACATATGACAAATTATTCCCACAATTAAAGCTGCTTTATTTTCTCATATAGTTTAACATTCTTGAGTAGCAACAGCAGGTTTATAAGGGTTATATTAACCCTTGGATCCACAAGCTATCCAAGCCCCTTCCAATATACCATGTATGCAAGTGTGATTAAGAAAAAAATAAAGACATACTATAATGATACTTTTATTAAAATTATTATTTTAGCAGTAATTTGGACCAATCAACAATGCATGTAATATTTGAAATATGTTTCTTTGTCACCTTGTCACACATGACATACACATATCACTGATAACACTGATACTGGACTGGTGTGAACTGTAGTCTGGGTGTTGTGCAGTGAAGCTGGTGTAGGCATTGAGGGTGGCAACATCCAGCACAGTGTACCAGAGCAGCATGGGCCACCTCCATGTTCTCCTCTTACATGAGGAGGTGAGAACCATCTGATCCATTGTGTCCACTCCTCCTTTTGTTGTGGTGTAGTACTGGATCACTTCTGGTTTCTTCTTCTCACTGTTGTCATCCACTGCTTTGTCATCATGCATGGTATTTAGGAGGATAACAGCCTTTCCCTTCTTCAGCACAAAGCTCATCATGGTCATGTTGTCATTTAATTTAAATTCTGAGCTGTACATCTTCCTCGATTTGGACGTCTTCATGAGAGGCAGTATGTCCGCTTTATTCAATGGTTAGGTTCTTCTCAAGGAGCTTCTCAGCCAGAGGGACACTGGTGAAGAAGTTGTCCATTGTGATGTTGTGACCTATGATGAAAAAACAAAACAAACAAAAAACAAAACAATTTACTCAACACTCAAATAAACTGAATGCATTATCTATTGTATTTTATTCCCTTCTACTCTTGTCCTTATGAATAAATCAATTTCTCACAATGGTAAAACAAACACTATGAAAGATTGGGGAAAAAATATCTTGTTGTTGCACTAGAACGAGTATATTCAAGAGTATTTTCACTTCTGTATATTATAATCTGTCACTTCTGTATTGTATAATCTGTCACTTCTGTATTGTATAATCACCTGTCTTGTCTGATTCTGCTGCACAAGGTTCCTCTGAACCTCCTCTCTGATCTAATTCCTCTTAATGAACACTCAGAAATGTTGAGCACCCTACCATACATCAGCTTTATATACGTGAACCATGGCACTCTTGTCTGTCATTCCTCAAGGGTATTATCATATTGTGCTATGTGTTCAGGTTTTGTGTTTACAATGTACCTCCAAAGAATTCCTCTTTAAGTGTGGTTTGAATAAAAACATTTCATGCTTCTCGTAATGTTTCTCACATGCTGGCGACTCGTGTTCAGCAGGCAGGGTTACATTTTATTTTCTTGTTAAAATTATTACTTTGACTTTCAAAATTGTATCAAATGTATTGCTCCTACTTGATTGGCTGCAACTTCAAACTTCTTTTGTTTTAAATGATCCCATATCAGCTACCTCCTCAGCAAATGAACAGCCTACTGAGAACAGCATGAACGGTCCCTCCCCACACGGAAGTGATCTGAGACAGAGTTGCCCTTAATTCCTTTTGTCCAACCCACTTGTCAGGAATAACTCGTCTGATTGGTTCAAACACCGCCCCCTAGGCTTTTCATTGGCTGCGTGCTTGACTTTGTCACTCTGCCATTGGCCAGCTGTGTCTGAGAGCCCTCAGCTTGCTTTGTGCCGCTGCCTGGCCAGCGGCGGGGGTCTGGAGAGTGGGAGGAGGGAGAAAACCAAAGAAAGGACAGAATGAGAGCAGAGGGGCTGAGGGGGGTGAGAGGAACCATGTAAAAAAAAAGAAAAAAGAGGGACAGAGAGGGGAGACAGAGGGAGGAACAGCACCAGAGAGTCGAGAGGAACGGAGAGAAAGAGGCGGGGAGCAGAAAGGGTTACCTCATCTAGAGCTGCTAGTGTACGCGGTGCAGGGGAGAAGTTGTGGGAAAGTAAACAGCAGAGGAGAATTCCACTCTGCTCTCAGCCACTTGCAGCCCTCACAGGAGACCAGAAAGATGAGTGTGCTGGACCCGGCAGAGAGGTAAAAAGAGAGTTTATGGGCGGCTACCAGGATTAAGCTTTCACCAGGGAGTGCCTGAAGCTTCTCCGAGGACCCACTACTGAGGAGGTGAGAGGCGTAAATGTTTGCTGTCTCAGAAACACTTTCCCTCTTTCTTCCCTTCACTCTGTCTCCCCTCTCTCTCTCTCTCTCTCAGCATGGTTTAGCATGTTGCAAGGACAGCAGCTCTGTCCCACTGTGGCCACTGATGGAGTGGAGTTTGGGGGGTGGGTGGGTGTGCTGTGTGTGCCTCTCTGTCCCAGTCCTTCAGCTACAGTGTAAGGGCAGATGAGAGGGCAAAAGGGAGGTGGATGAGGGGAGGATGGGACTGGCAGATACCCATGTTGTCCTTTTAATGGCCGGTTAAACCTGAGCCTACAGAGCAGGAGGCCTCGTTGTTCCTTGGACAGACCCCAGGTAGGGATGGGTGAGAGATTGGGAGGCTCAGTCCAGTTCCACACCTCTGGCCGACTCCTCTTCTGTCACACTGCACTGCTCTTCCACAGCTCAGGGCTATCAGAGAGTGGTTCCCCGGCCCGGGTCCCTCCTTAACCATTTCAGTTTGAAGGTTGCGTCCCAGAGTACAATAGCCCCTCCCAGGATGGATTTCACGCTGCCAGAGAAGGGAGGAGAGGGAGGAGAGGGGGTGAAAGGGGCAGGCTAAGGGACCTATGACCATGTAATTTTCATTTTGAACCAGGGCACTGTTTCTCCCGGACACTGATTCAAGAAACTCCATGGACTCACTGTGTCAAATTTTTTTCTCCTGAGTCACAGTCCAGCACTTCCAACAGATATTATTCATGCATGGCCTGAGGCTACCATACAGACTTTACTGTCACTTGGAACCCTCTCTTTTTCTTCACACTCACCCGTGGAAACTTGCTCTTTTGCACGCAATCGAATGCACACATGCAAAGCCTCGGTGCTCACACACAGTCAAATGTCAACCAGCACTGAGTACATTCCTCTGGGAATCTCAGATAATTCACTACGATATGGAAGTATCCCTGTAAGCTCTTCCGATAACACACCGCAGGGCCAAAGTATCTCAACCACACTGGTTAGACTGAGCCATGATTTAGCGGAGGAGGAGGCAGATGTCTTCTCGTTAAATTCATCCTGGAGCTTTCACTTGGAACGGGGAAGTAGTTTCAACTCAAGAGTGGACTTCTTTCTTTCTCTCTTTCTGCTAGCTCTAATTTCCACAAGTAACAAATCTATTGTGCAG